>OZ030011.1:21944747-23144747 GCA_964023405.1 Apodemus agrarius | reverse complement strand
AAAATGGAGATGAGACTGAGGGGACGGTGGCCCAGTGACTGGTCCAAATCCATCTCAAGGGGAGGCTCCAAGGCCTGACACTATTACTGATGCTATGGTGTGCTTGCAGACAGGAGCTTAGCTGGCTGTCTCGCGAGAGGCCCAACAAGCAGCTGACTGGGACAGAAGCAGACACTTACACCCAACCATTGGATTGAAGCCAGGGACCCCTGTGGTCGAATTAGGGAAAGGCTGGAAGAAGCTGAGGAGGAGGGTGACCCCATAGGAAGACCAGCAGCTTCAACTAACCCCTGAGATCTCTTAGACACCAAGCCACCAGCCAGGCAGTTGGTCTGAACCCCGACCCTACCCCCAAAACCTATACAGCAGCAGACTGCCTGGTTTGGCCTCACTGGGAAAAGACACCCCTAATCCTTGAGAGACTTGAGGCCCCAGGGAGTGGGGAGGTTTGGTGGTGGTGGTGGTGGGGTAGGTAGCATTCTCTTGGAGACAGGGGGAGGAGGAATGGGATAAGGAATTGTGGGAGGGCATACTCGGAAAGACTGGACTGTAAAAAAAAGTAATAAAATTTTAAAATAAATTTAAAAATGTATATGTGATAAGAAAAATGATATCTTGAATAAGACACAATTTTAATTGGGGGATATATTTAGATTTTATATACAGCAAGCGCGCGCGCACGTGTGTGTGTGTGTGTGTGTGTGTGTGTGTGTGCGCGCATACATATAAAACACAGAAGCAGACAGACAGAGCTTGAATATAATTCTATGAGATATTTTAAATGATATTGTGCAGGAAGCAACTGATACATACTGACCCATCAGAAAGCTGTTAAGTTATCACTCCTTCAGCTACCCATGTGGACAACCTGTGATTGTTTGATATCACCCTCATTACAGGTTCTAAGTTTATATACAACCACTGAACAATTACTCTTTTAGATTTATTCACAAGCATGTATTTTATACTAAATATTTGGCATTTTCCCTTAATGCAGAAAAAAAATCTTGCAGCACAATGGCTTGTCCAGAACCCTGGGCTGGCTGCTAAGAGGTTTAAAGGTCACTAGACCTTGTACTGTAAGTTTGAGTGAAAAGATACCTCATTGGCAGTTGAGCCACACCTTCGCTCACTGTACTAGCATGCCATTCATGCAAGCATTTTTACACGTATTTCTCTGTGATCTAGGGCTTCCTTAAAATACCCATTGGGTACTGGTACAAAAAAAGGTGAACCCAATAAAAAAAGAGGTCTCTAGTGATCCAGCTTTTTCATGGACTGGTAAGAAATTCTTCTCCAAAAACAGCCCAAAGACATAGCCTTCTCCTACTATAAGCTTACAATCTGTCTAACACACCACACTCCAGATTTACTCCATTTGTGGCCATTTTAATTCCTTTGGGAATTGTATCACTATCTGTGACCAGTGACTTTCTGGGCAACAATGCCAAAGGGTGACCTTTCATTGGTATTAAAGACTTGTTTGAGTATCAGCTCGCTTTCAGTGATGAGCCTGTCAAATGTGTGAAATTTTCTGCTTCTTTACAATAAGAAGCTATGTTGTAATAATAATCTGCCTGTATGTCTTTTCTCTACCTAACTTCCATCTGTCCACCATTCTAGGATCAATCATAGGTCCTTGCACACACCAGACAAGCACTCTACCTCAGAGCTGCATCCGCAACCCTTTTTACTTTGAAAGTAAGCTCAACATTAAGTTGCCTGGGCTGCTCTTAAGGTCACTTTGTTGTCTAGCCAGGCCTTGAACCTGACAGCCTCCTGCCTCAGCCTCCCAAGGAGATGGGATTATAAATCTAAGCCACCAGGCCTAGCTATAACTATAAATCTTTTCTAACATAATATTTTCATTTTCTTTCTCTCTTTCTTTCTTTTCTTTTCTTTTTTCTTTTTTTTTTTTAAGGGGGGTTTTTGAGACAGGGTTTCTCTGTGTAGACCAGGCTGGTCTCGAACTCAGAAATCCTCCTGCCTCTGCCTCCCAAGTGCTGGGATTACAGGCATGCGTCACCACTGCCCCCTTATAACATATTATTTTCATTGACGCTTTTAAGATTTTTCATCATATGTCCCTATCACATTCACTTCCTGATCCTTCCCTGTCCCCCCATGACTCATTCCCAGAAAGAAAAAAAAAAGGTCCAACTTGTGTTATATACATACTCACAGGAGTGAGTATATTCAACTCTCAGTGGTCTGCCCCTTAAACAGAGATGAGTCCATCCCTTCCTGGACCCCTGCTGGAAGCCATCTATTGTGGAGAAGGACACTTCAGCATCCTATCAGTTTTTAAGAGTTTTCTTCGATGGTTCGTATTTAGGCTGTTAAGGGTGTGTGTGGCTATGAATCTTTTAAAATTTAAAACTGTATCTTTTCCTAAATTTCTGCAACATGCCATTGAATATTTATAGTTACTTTCAGATTTAGTTCACCACAATACAATACTTCCAGCTTTACAATCATCACATCCAGAAGTGTCTTGACTTTACTGTGACACTAATGAAGCTATCCTTTCATTATTTTTTAAATTGTGTGTATGTGTCTGTGTGTGTGTGTGTGTGTGTGTGTGTGAGAGAGAGAGAGAGAGAGAGAGAGAGAGAGAGAGAGAGAGAGAGAGGCAGAGAGAGAGGCAGAGACAGAGAGAGACAGAGTGTGTCATAGGACACTGAGGGAGCTGACTCCCTCCTTCCACTCTGTAAGTCCTGGGGATCAAACTCAGGCCTGATAGCTGGTACCTCTATTCATAAGGACCTTGCTGGAACATTTCCCCATTTTCACTAATTTCTATTCATTGCTTTAAATGTTAACAGTTTCTCCTTCTGTTTCCTCAAGTTTGATACAGAGGTCATTCCCACACAGTATTCTTCAATGAGCCATTCACATCAGAACTGCTGTGCACATCTGCAGTAGCCTGACTTTCTGCTCTAGAAATAAACATAAATGCTTCCTCTTTTTCTTAACATTGTACTACATGAGGATCTGTAATCCCTTCTGAGACTCCTAATGAATCTATACACCACACCACAGAGAATATGTCAACATTAAAATAAAAATAAACGGAGTAAGGTACACAGGCCTTGGTAGAGTGGCAGGAGTATCCTCGTGAACCTGTCCCTGTGCATGAGGCTGCATATGCCCCACCTTACTGTCTTCTGTGGGTCAGGGCTTGAGCTAGGGAACCTGCCATTCACGCAAAAGATGTGCCACTACTGACAGACTTTTGTCCCTCGGGGACATTGAATAAACTGGGTTGTGTGCCTATGTTTTGACTGTGACACATCACAGCATGACAGGTATGATGTCTTTCATTTGTGACATTAAGTTGGCACTTGAGCCAACTTGTAGTGGCTATTCCTGGTTGTCAACTTGACTATATGTGTAATGAACTACAATCTAGAATTGGAAGGCTCACCTATGATCCTAATTTGGAGGCTCAGAGACATAAGTTTCTGACCTGGACTTAGCATGGAGATCTTGAAGCATGGATTCCAGTCAAGGTCATCTGGGATTAAAGGTGTGGAGACATACACCTTTAATCCCAGACTTCAAGTTCATCTGGGATTAAAGGTGTACACCTTTAATCTGGGCTACACCTTCTACTGGAGACATATATAAGGACATTGAAAGAAGGAAGACTACTTCTTCCTTGCCGGCTTGCTTCGTGGGACTGAGCAACTGCAAGATCCTTGGACTTCCATCCACAGCTGCTGCTGACTACTGTTGGGGAGTTGGACTACAGACTGTAAGTCATCGACAAATTCCCTAACTACATAGAGACTGCCCATACGATCTGTGACTCTAGAGAACCCAGACTAATACAGAAGTGGTACCAGAAGTGGTTCTAGAGGAGCAGAAGTATAAGGATGAATGTTTCAAAATTTTGGAGTTGGTTGGTTGACCCACCAGCACTCTCAATTACTGAAACCTCTCCAAATTCTCTCCCTCCTGGGAGCTCGGGGGATATTGAAAACCCATGAATGAAACTATATTCCAAGCTTAAAGAAGCTAAAGCCTTTGATTATCTTGATGAATTAGGTGATTCGGTGGTATACAATACGTTCTACAAGTTGGGGAAAAAACCGGAAAATGATTTTGCTGGCTTGTTACTCTTAGCATCTCGGGAGAAAGCAATGAAGGAAAGGAAGGAGTTGTGTGATAAAATCGAACAGCTCCAGACTCAAGTAAACAATCTAAAAGTTTCCAAGTGTGCCCTTGAAGAGAATCTTCTTTCCAGCAGCCATAGAGCTCAAGTAGCAGAAAATCAAACTGAAGCACTCATTATAAGGTTGGCTGAAATACAGAGAAAATTCAAGTCTCAACCTCAGAGGGTGTCAGCAGTTAAAGTAAGGGCATTAATTGGCAAAGAATGGGATCCTATAACTTGGGATGGGGATGTGTGGGAAGACCCTGTTGAATCTTCAGATTTTCAAGGATTTGCTCCACCTGAAGTAGTAGTACCCTCAGCCCCACCCCTTGAATTAATGCCTTCTCCACTTGAGGAAAGTAATCCCTCAGAGCCTGATAGACCAGCAGTGACTTTTACTGACAATATTGATGTTTCTCCGGGCCCACCAATAGTTTCTTCTAGACCTATAACCAGACTCAAGGCAAAACAGGCCCCTAAAGGGGAGGTAGAAAGTGTAGTCCATGAGGAAATACACTATACTACTAAGGAGCTTAATGAGTTTGCTAACTCATTCAAGCAGAAGTCTGGGGAATATGCATGGGAATGGATTTTAAGGGTGTGGGATAATGGTGGAAGGAACATAAAATTAGAGCAGGCTGAGTTTATCGGCATGGGTCCTCTGAGCGGAGATTCTAGGTTTAATATAGAAGCTCGCACAGTTAAAAAAGGTGTCAAAAGTTTGTTTGATTGGTTGGCTGAAGTATTTATTAAAAGATGGCCTTCTGAAAAGGAGTTGGAGATGCCTGATATCCCTTGGCTTAGTGTTGATGAAGGGATTTTAAGGCTTAGGGAAATTGCAATGCTAGAGTGGATACGTTGTATAAAACCTAATCCCCCACAATGGGAAGGTCCAGAAGACATGCCTTTCACCAGTCCTATAAGACGCAAACTGGTGAGAGGGGCACCGGCACATTTAAAGAGTTTTGTTCTTGCCCTTTTCCTTGTGCCAGACCTTAGGGTTGGAGATGCTGCTGCTCAATTAGATGAATTAAATTCAATGGGTTTAATCGGGCCCCGAGTTAACAAGGGCCAGGTGGCAGCATTAAATCGCCAGAGACAAGGTGATCTTAGTTTTTATAATGGACAGCATAGACAAAACTATGTTTATAATGACGTACCCGGTAATGGGCAGAGAGGTGGAATTTATAATGGTATGACTCGTTTGGACCTTTGGTACTGGCTAATCAATCATGGTGTTTCCAGGGATGAAATGCATAGGAAACCTACTGCATATCTGTTTGAGCTGTATAAGCAGAAAAATCCTCAAACAAATGATAAAAAGGCTGCAGTGAATCATGGCAAAAGGCAATCTCGGCCAGTGAATCAATTTCCAGACTTGAGCCAGTTTGCAGATCCAGAGCCCCTTGAATGAAGGGGTGGCCAGGTTCCCCTGAGGAAGGATTTTGATAAGACACCTAAAAGTTTTGCTGTTACTCTTTCTCCGATTCTTCCCCAGAGGGACCTAAGGCCTTTTACAAGGGTAACTGTACACTGGGGGAAAGGAAATAATCAGACTTTCAAGGGCCTATTGGATACTGGTTCTGAATTGACACTGATCCCAGGAGATCCCAAGAAACATTGTGGCCCTCCAGTTAGAGTAGGGGCTTATGGAGGACAGGTGATTAATGGAGTTTTGACGGATGTCCGACTCACAGTAGGTCCAGTGGGTCCCTGAACACATCCTGTTGTCATTTCCCCAGTTCCAGAATGTATAATTGGGATAGATATACTCAGGAATTGGCAGAATTCTCACATTGGTTCCCTGACCTGTAGAGTGAGGGCTATTATGGTTGGAAAGGCAAAATGGAAGCCTTTAGAGTTGCCTCTGCCAAAGAAAATAGTGAATCAAAAACAGTATCGTATTCCTGGAGGAATTGCAGAAATTACTGCCACGATCAAGGACTTGAAAGATGCAGGGGTGGTGGTTCCCACCACATCTCCCTTTAACTCTCCCATCTGGCCAGTGCAGAAGACAGATGGATCATGGAGGATGACAGTTGACTATAGAAAATTAAATCAGGTAGTAACTCCAATTGCAGCTGCTGTACCAGATGTAGTTTCGTTACTTGAGCAAATTAACACATCTCCTGGAACCTGGTATGCAGCTATTGACCTGGCAAATGCCTTCTTCTCAGTACCGGTCCATAAGGACCACCAGAAGCAATTTGCTTTCAGTTGGCAAGGCCAGCAGTATACCTTTACAGTTTTGCCTCAAGGATATATTAACTCTCCTGCCCTGTGTCATAACTTAGTTAGAAGGGATCTTGATCGTTTGTCTCTTCCACAAAATATCACATTGGTGCACTATATAGATGACATTATGCTGATTGGAACAAGTGAGCAGGAAGTAGCAACCACTTTGGATTCATTGGTAACACATATGCATATCAGAGGATGGGAAATAAATCCAACCAAAATTCAAGGACCATCTACCTCAGTGAAATTCTTAGGAGTACAATGGTGTGGGGCATGCAGAGATATTCCTTCTAAGGTGAAAGATAAGTTATTGCACCTGGCCCCTCCCACCACCAAGAAAGAAGCACAACGTTTAGTGGGTCTATTTGGATTTTGGAGACAGCACATTCCTCATTTGGGTGTGTTACTCAGGCCTATTTACCAAGTGACAAGGAAAGCTACTAGCTTTGTGTGGGGCCCAGAACAGGAGAAGGCTCTTCAACAGGTCCAGGCTGCTGTGCAGGCTGCATTACCACTTGGACCATATGATCCAGCAGACCCAATGGTACTTGAGGTGTCAGTGGCAGATAGAGATGCTGTTTGGAGCCTCTGGCAGGCCCCTGTAGGTGAATCACAGAAGAGACCTTTGGGATTTTGGAGCAAAGCTTTACCGTCATCCGCAGACAACTACTCTCCCTTTGAAAAACAACTCTTGGCCTGCTATTGGGCCTTAGTGGAAACTGAACGTTTGACAATAGGACACCAAGTTACTATGCGACCTGAACTCCCCATCATGAGTTGGGTGTTATCAGACCCTCCAAATCATAAAGTAGGGCGTGCACAACGGCAGTCTATTGTCAAATGGAAGTGGTATATACGTGATCGGGCCAGAGCAGGTCCTGAAGGCACAAGCAAGTTACATGAAGAAGTTGCTCAGATGCCTATGGTTTCTACTCCTGTTACAATGCCATCTGCTGCCAAGCATGCACCTATAGCCTCATGGGGTGTTCCCTATGACCAGCTGACTGAAGAAGAGAAGACTAGGGCCTGGTTTACTGATGGCTCTGCACGTTATGCAGGCGCCACCCAGAAGTGGACAGCTGCAGCATTACAACCCCTTTCTGGGACAACCCTGAAAGATACAGGTGAAGGAAAATCTTCACAGTGGGAAGAACTTCGGGCAGTGCACATGGTATTACAGTTTGTTTGGAAGAAGAAATGGCCAGATGTATGATTGTTCACTGACTCATGGGCTGTAGCCAATGGATTGGCTGGATGGTCAGGGACGTGGAAAGATCACGATTGGAAAATTGGTGAGAAAGACATTTGGGGAAGAAGTATGTGGATAGATCTTTCCAAGTGGGCAAAGGATGTGAAGATATTTGTGTCCCATGTAAATGCTCACCAAAAGGTGACTTCAACAATCAAGTGGATAAGATGACGCGTTCTGTGGACAGTCAGCCTCTTTCCCCAGCCACCCCAGTTATTGCCCAGTGGGCACATGAGCAAAGTGGCCATGGTGGCCGAGATGGAGGTTATGCTTGGGCTCAGCAACATGGACTTCCACTCACCAAGGCTGACCTGGCTACAGCTGCTGCTGAATGCCAGATCTGCCAACAGCAGAAACCAACACTGAGCCCCAGATACGGCACCATTCCTCGAGGTGACCAGCCTGCAACCTGGTGGCAGGTTGATTACATTGGACCACTTCCCCCATGGAAAGGACAACGTTTTGTTCTAACTGCAGTAGATACTTATTCCGGTTATGGATTTGCCTTTCCTGCGCGTAATGCTTCTGCCAAAACCACCATCCGTGGACTCACAGAATGCCTCATCTATCGTCATGGTATTCCACACAGTATTGCTTCTGACCAAGGAACTCATTTCACAGCCAGAGAAGTGCGGCAGTGGGCCCATGATTATGGAATTTACTGGTCTTACCATGTTCCCCATCATCCTGAAGCAGCTGGTCTGATAGAAAGATGGAATGGCCTTTTGAAGACACAGTTACAGCGCCAATTAGGTGGCAACAGCATGGAGGGCTGGGGCAGAGTTCTTCAGAAGGCAGTATATGCTTTGAATCAGCGTTCAATATATGGTACAGTTTCTCCCATAGCCAGGATTCATGGGTCCAGGAATCAAGGGGTGGAAAAGGGAATAGTTCCACTCACTATCACTCCTAGTGACCCGCTAGGAAAATTTTTGCTTCCTGTCCCCACAACTTTAGGTTCTGCTGGCCTAGAAGTTTTGGTTCCAGAGGGGGGAGTGCTCCTACCTGGAGCCACAACAAACATTCCATTGAACTGGAAGCTCAGATTTCCCCCTGGCCATTTTGGGCTTCTAATGCCCTTAAACCATCAGGCTAAGAAAGGAATAACTGTGTTAGGAGGGGTGATAGATCCAGATTACAGTGGGGAAATTGGATTGCCTCTCCACAATGGAGGTAAGCAGGATTATGTCTGGAAATCAGGAGATCCCCTAGGGTGTCTCTTAGTACTACCCTGTCCTGTGATTAAAGTCAATGGGAAACTACAACAGCATAATCCAAGCAGGATGAGGAAGGATGACCCATCAGAAATGAAGGTATGGTTCAATCCTCCAGGAAAAGAGCCAAGACCTGCTGAGGTGCTTGCTGAAGGTGAAGGAAATACAGAATGGGTAGCAGAGGATGGTAGTTATAAATACCAGCTAAGGCCACGTAACCAGTTGCAGAAACGAGGATTATAAGTAATATGAATGCTTCTATCTTATTTTGTTAAGGATACATTTGTCTTCCAATTCCTTTAACATCAATTGGTATTGAGACACTAAAAGAATGTTCCCAAGGGACATTGCCCCATTGTAAATTTACAAATGTGTTTGCGATTGTACGAGGAATAGTTATATCATGTTAGGCGTATTCACGACCTTGTTATTGTTTCATGTGGACATGAGATATTATCTGTGTCAAGTTGACAAGGGGTGGATTGTAGTGGCTATTCCTGGTTGTCAACTTGACTATATGTGGAATGAACTACAATCTAGAATTGGAAGGCTCACCTATGATCCTAATTTGGAGGCTCAGAGACATAAGTTTCTGACCTGGACTTAGCATGGAGATCTTGAAGCATGGATTCCAGTCAAGGTCATCTGGGATTAAAGGTGTGGAGACATACGCCTTTAATCCCAGACTTCAAGTTCATCTGGGATTAAAGGTGTACACCTTTAATCTGGGCTACACCTTCTACTGGAGACATATATAAGGACATTGAAAGAAGGAAGACTACTTCTTCCTTGCTGGCTTGCTTCGTGGGACTGAGCAACTGCAAGATCCTTGGACTTCCATCCACAGCTGCTGCTGACTACTGTTGGGGAGTTGGACTACAGACTGTAAGTCATCGACAAATTCCCTAACTACATAGAGACTGCCCATACGATCTGTGACTCTAGAGAACCCAGACTAATACAAGCAGTCTCAGATTTGAATAAGCCTGCACAAAACCTGCAACCCATACAGTACTACTGTCCAATTAAATAGTTACTTGTTTACATTCTGCTATTACTAACTTGAAATTAAAATATAATACTCACTTCATCAGCCACAAACTCCTTACTCAGACCAAAATCTGTCAGCACCACATGGCCATTAGAATCAAGTAGAATATTTTCAAGCTTAATGTCACGGTATATAATCCCCAACTGTAAAAACAAAACAAAACAAAATGCATTTTAAGATACTTTCCAAAAGAATTAAGACAGCACTTGTCTACCTTTAAGGAGGGTCCTCTTCAGGGCTCTGTGGCTCTCAGCAATCCTGTGAGCGAATGCTCCATCTTGGGGCTCAGGTGCTGCCCTCCCCAAGCTCTCCAAATGTTTTAGTTCTCTCTGTGATGAGGGTCTATCCCTGCAACCAGCTTCTTCAGGTCTCTCTGTTGACTGCTGCCTTTTTCTGTCTCTCTTCTCCTTATTTCACACTCGTTCCACACCCTCTTCCCGGGCACTCTCGGACGATTCTTGTCCACAACTCTGGGTTGGCTTTAGCCAACCTTCCTAAAGAGCTGTGTCCTATGTCGATCATTTCTTTATTTTCAAACTGTATACTTACCTGTACACATTTCATAGGGATTTACTACTCATCATATTATATTTGCACTGTCTGCGTTTTCAGATTTTATACCCTTATCTGGTATCCTGTATAATGCAATGTATTAGTCAGGTATTTAATAAAGGCTTTTTGAGTAATAAGCTCTTAAACATAAAGGATAAAGAGCACAGGTTAATTTTGATGTTTAGTTCTAAATCAGCAAAACAAACCACTAAATAACATTTATACAGCCAGTTACGCACTGCTTTATGACAAGGGAATGTTCTGGAAAATATGCTGTTAGGTGATTTTGACTGTGAAAGCAAAATGGCGTATACTTACACAAACCTTGATAGTGTAGTGAAAAAAAATTCTATTCTTCTTGAGGCCACAAAGAATAAAACAAATGGGCAAATCAAGCAAAAAGGACCACAGAGTAAACAGGAGATGCCTATAGCTGCTGCCAGTGTACACAGCAGACTGTCATACTATAAACCCTTTAAGATGATGGCTAATGTATACTAAATACATAAATCAGAAGCATGCTCGGCTACTGGCCGCTATCAGGTTCTACTCTGCTGTACGGAATGACACGTGCTGCATTATTATATGAATGGGACCATGGCAAGTTTATTTACACCAGCCTCACATAAACATTGATGGGAGCAAATATAGGATTCTGACAGTTACGAAACCACTAATTGACAGAAAATTTTAAGTTCCATTTCAGTCCCATGGGATCAGTCAAATGCCTGGCCTATCACTGGGTGAAAATGTTACACAGTTCAAGACTGTAAGCCTGTTTTATTTTTCATGTAAGCAGCATAGTAAAACAGTTCAATTGTAAAATGTAAATCTAAGATGTGACCCACTGATCCACTTCGATTTTCTATTCTATGTTGTCAGTTATGGCTGCATGGATTAAATGTTTTGATACTTTGAAATATTGCTTTACTCAGTATTAAATACAGGAAAACACAGATTTCTAATAATCTCTCAAAACTGAAATCACAATTATACCTCCCTTATCAAAACCCAAAACAACCCCCCCCTCAGGCAAAAACAAGAACAAAAATCAGTAGGCCATTTTCCTCTGAGAGCTAAAGGGGTTTATGGGAAAGACGGAAGGAGAAGACAAGCATGCACTGAGCAGACGTTTGACCTGAAGCACCACGCACATCCAACCAGCAGCGCTTCATGTCTCAACCTCTTTGGAAAAGACTTTTAGAAACAAATTATGTAGTCCACCTGACTTCATCACTTCCAAATAAATGTGTACTTTCTCTCTTCCTAGAATTAGCATTCTAGCATTTCTCTCAAGATTAGCCTTGCTGGCTTTGTGTCTGAGTGTCTTTTTAGGGTAAGACAGACTAGAACTTGCTACTATACTGCATTCATTGTGTATCTATTACATTTATTCCCAGTTCCATTGTGTTATTGACATCCATGTTTTTATTACTATTTAGTAATAATGAGTGGCATGGAATCTTCCTTTAGTAAATAAAATGAATCAACTGAAGTATATAATTTATAGACTGTTTTCCAGCTTACCTGTTTGTCTTTGTGTTTTGCTTTTAATTTAGTACTTATGGTGAGTTTTATTGCCATTTTATATTATAAAATATTATACCTAATTATAAGCTACAAAGGTCTTTGTAACTTACTCTGAACAGTAATATTTCTGATATAAAAATGTTTAAACTAAATCATATCACCCCAAAAAAGCATAGCCGCCAAGTTTGTCACCATAGTGAAAATTCTATCAAGAGAAGCACAGAGTGGTCATTTATTGCCCCTGCTCTCCTTCCCCTCCACTGCCAGCTCTCTTTTCTTCCTGTTTCTCACACAATGTTATTCACTCTTCATTTGAGACAGGGTCTGACTCCATAAAACCAGGATGACCTCAAACTCACAACCATGATCCCTGAAGTTCCCAGGTGCTGGAATTTTCTAAAGATAACAATTTTGTCTCCCTCTACCTATCTGGCCTTGTTTCTGCTTTGGGTTAGATCAGCCATTGCTGGACTCCTGCCTATTTTTTTTTTTTAAAGTACCTTTCAGAATCTTTTCTTAGTCTCTCCTATCTATTACCTCCATCTTTAACTCAATTTTGGTCAAAACTCCTTGCACCCAAGATGTCTTCCCTGACTTTCTCAAATTCTTACCTTTGTTTTCTATGTTACATATTTGTACTTTAATCTGTTCATCTTAACTAAGGGAGGGGTGACAGACATGACAAAGTGGCTTTAGAATATATCTGAATAATTTATGACTCAAATCATATTGTTTCTTTATGAATTTGTACACCTTTGATATAAATTACTTTAGCATTTTTTATTTCTGAAGAAAACTATACACACAGAAGCCATCTGTTTCTCTAATTAACTTAAGACAAATTTCATGGACAAAGGTTAAGAGTATCATGGAGTTTAACCTAATTTGTACAGAGTGCCAAGAGGACCGTAGATACAAGGGCCAGGTAGAAGTGTCAGTATGTGAGCTCCTGTCACATGGAGGCAATGGGGGGAAGCAGGGCAGGGCAGGGCAGGGCGGGTGCAGATGACTTAACACAGAGGGAGCGAATCACTGCAAATCCACAGCAAAAGCAAGGAGTGCCTTCTGAGTACAGACAGATGGACTGTGCGGTGGAGCAAGTTAGAACCAAGGAAGTACATTGTACAGCTTGGGCTTCATTTTTAAAACCAAAGACTTTTTTCCCTGATGAAAGTACTGGGATTTTTTCCAATCAATAAGAAAAACAATAAGAAAAATAGCTCAAACAAAGACAAACAATAAGAAAAAAAAGCTCAAGTTCTTTTGTTTCTTTTTATTATGTTTTTGTTTCAGAACACGATAGACAAGAATTTCTTTTCTGTTCATTTACTGAGTTGGGGCTTTACTTTGTGATTCAGCTTGGCTTCAACTCCTGAGCCCTCCCCCAGCCTCCAGCATGCTGGGATTATAGGCATACCATACCAAGCCCAGCAAAAAGCAAAATGCTTAGAAAGGAACTATGAAACAGAAAACAGTAACATTCACAAGCCCAAGACAACATGTGGAAACATCAGTTTGTTTAGCTCCATCAACACGTCTGTTCACAGACTACTGAAAAGGAAACTCCGAAGACGAAGCGCCTTACCTTGTGCAGGTGTTCCAGGGCAAGCACAATCTCTCCAACATAGATCTGCACTTCGTGCTCTGTGAAACGCTCTCTTTGAGAAAGATGAGTAAAAAGTTCTCCACCATTTATATAATCTAAAAACGAAATATATTTTTTCTTTCTTTGACTTGCATTGATAAATGAAAGGAAATAACTCCTTTTAATCACTCTAGGCTAACCATTAATTTATTTTTTGTAACTCTCAGTATATGACAGTTTCATAGAAAGTATTATCAGTTTCATATTGTCATACAATTTCCTAAAACAATGATCATCCTAAACTAACCAAATTAATGTACAAGGAGCACTACCATTAAAACTACAACACAAAATTGACATAGATTTAAGAATACTTTTCCAAGTCCTCTGCCACCAGTGTGCAACTTATTGTAGATAGTCAAACATCAGCCACATGACGACCAAACCCTCCCCTGCAAAACTCCACACAGATCCCCAAAAGAACACAAGCAAAATCCTGTCTTGTTCTATAAAATGGCTGCCAATCATTAGTGTTAAAACTTGTAGATAGATTCCTTATTTCCCACAATTGTCTGCACACATTTTGAAAGAAATATCTAGGCAGCAGGTAGTCTCACGGCTCCATATGGCGTGGACTAAAAAGAAATACGAGGAAAAGAAGCACAGCATGCTGGCTGCATCAAAGTCTTCAGAGCCCAGAGATTCCATGTCTCTTTAATCTGCTCTATCACAAGGAAAATGGTGAAAAAGGAGGCAAAATGGCTAAAGTTAAGAAGGAAGGCTGCCTCATGGAGGGAAAGAAGCACTGATGTTACTTGGAAAAATGAAATGGATGAATTTAGGTAACAACAGAATATTATTATAAAGTGTTTAAAATCTTACAAGAAAATACTTTCTTTAAAAAAAAAACTGATCTCTACTTTTATCAGAAACTAACTACAAAGAAGATCCCTGTCTGAGGCTTCTGTATTTTACTAAGATGCTTTTAATATAGATGAACACAAAGTTAATTATATAGGAACACAGCATTCCTACAAATGAACAATGGATTTTTCTATTTTTAAATAGTTATTTACTTAAGTCTAAATTTCCATCATCACGACACAGAAGTATATACCTACCTATAAAAGGTCTAATTATCACAGAGTCTCAAATGTCCAATTCAGTCACTTTGTCTTCATGCTCATGTGCTACAGAGCCAACCGCTTCCCCCTGACATCACCATATTATTAAAGACCTTGTTACCAATGTACTTATCTTCCTGGGTTCCCAGTCTTGGTTGTACTTTCTCTGCTACACTGCAGTTTTAAGTTTCAAGACCAATATAGTCACCACACTACATCACAACAGATGCCTGCATGAAGCACTCAATAGATGCTGTTTTAACTAAAGAAAAATTAAATTTTACTGCTGTTCTTTGTTTTGTATGTATCTTTGTTTTCTGTTATTTTTAGTCAGCACATAAAACAATAGATTTCATTCTGACATCTTTTTATATATCATAAATTTTGCTCATATTCTTTTCCCCATTATGTTCTCTTCTCATACAAATACCACCCCCTCTCTGCAAACAGTTATTAAAACCAAAGGACAGTCCAGTATAAAGCAAAACAAAACACCTCCAACATACTCCTGTCTCAGAGGCAATGTGACATATTCAAGGGAATGAGAGATTTGTAACCGAGAGACCCAAAATAGACAGTGTTCTACTGTTGCACTGTTGTGAGCAAATTAAGTCCATCTAATCCCCAATTCTTTATTTATTAAACAGAGCCAATAGCTATTTGCGAATTACCGTTGTTTGGGATATAGGAAGTGTTTTTTCATTGCTGGGGAGACTCTAGAAAAAGAAACCTGAATTTTGGGATCATCTTGCTAATTCTATAAAGAAATGACCTGAAGTTTTGAGAAGAGCTGAATAGTAAGTCTGATATTCAACTGAGGAAGACTGCCGCCCCTTTACATTAATCACTTTCATTCTTGGGACAATGTGTGAAGCTGTACACTTCTTTATTGCCAAATGCTTTACCGTATTTATTCTAGACTAAATGGAAGAGCAAGAATATCAAAACTTAGGGGCTGGAGAGATGGCTCAGGGGTTAAGGGCACTTAATCTGCTATTCTCCAGAGGTCCTGAGTTCAATTCCTAGCAACTACACAGTGACTCACAACCATCTGTAATGAGATCTGATGCCCTCTTCTGGTGTGATTGAAGATAGCAACAGTGTACTCACTCAAATAAAAAAAATATATATTTTTTTTAAAAAAGAAAGGATATTAAAACTTAGTTGTATGCTGCTTTATATCCTGCAACTCTGCTTAACCTCTTTATTGATCCTAATATTTTAATGGATTCCTTAGGGCTTTATCTGATATCATCTTAAGGCTTTCTTCCTACTTTGCTATCTATAGGCCTTTTGTGACATTTCCCAGCCTACACTGTTGAATGAAGTGTAAACATGGATATTCATGCCACATTTGATTTCAGGAGAGAAGCACTTGGTCTTTCATCACTAAAACTGTTCCCCATGCTTTGCTTTGTGTTCATATATGCTTTCATCCCATTCAAAAGCTCACTTCTTTGCCTGTTTTAGGAAAGGTTTGCCATCATAAATGAAACAGTTTCAGTCAATGCTTGTTCTGTGTTTACTGAGAACGTATAGTTCTTTTTTCTACTGACATGGTAAACTGAGTCAAGACTTTTAAGACAGTCTTATATTCCTAGACCTAATCCTGCTTAGTCATGCTATATAATCCTTCTTACTTATTTCTAAATTGTTTGGTAGAATTTTGTTGAGTAATTTTGTACTTTATTCATAGGAGATGTTCATTTTTTTTTTTTTGTGATATTCTTGTCTGGTTTATATACTAAGATAATAGTGGCCTCAGAGGTCAAGTTGGGAAGTATCTCTTCTTTAAATGTTTAGTTTACATTCACCCATGAAGACACTTGGACCTTGAATTCTCTTCAAGTATGCCTCCACTTCCTTGAGATCTTCACCAATAGTAATAACAGAAAAGTGTTTCTTCTTGAGGCAATTTAAGTACTCTGTATTATCCTAGGAATTCTTTACTTCCTTCTTAATTTATTCGTTTGTTTGCTTTTTTAGCACACAGTATCATTAAATTGCTTGGGCTAACCTCAACTGTACAATCCCACTGCCCCAGCTTCCCAAGTATTGGGATTATAGCCATGGGCCACTCTCCTTGGCTAGTTAGGTTACCTTAACACCCAGTAAACAGTATGTTCTTACTTAGTTGTTCATAAAATTCTCTTGTGATTCATTTTAATTCAGAAGTCATGTCCTCTGTATCACTCCTGATTTTACAGATTTCCTCCTTAAAAGAAAAAAATTCGGTTGGTTTAGTTAAAAGCTTATTAGTTTTGGCTTTCATTGATCTCTCTATTGTTAGTATGGTCTCTGTTGAAATTGTCTTCTGGTATTTATTACTTACCTCTCTTCTCTTTGCTTTGAGTTAGTTTGCTCTTCTTTCTGCAATGGCTAAATGTAGAGAACTGAATTACTGACTATGGTGCTTTAATTTTTCTCTTAAACTTGGGCGATTACAGTTATACATGTGCCATTAAGCATGACTTTAGCAGCGTCTCAAAGGTTTAAATAAGCCTTATGTTCATATTCTCTCATTAAATTATTTTCTGGTTGTTCTTTGACACATTTTCTTTTTTAATTTGGGATGTGTTGCTGAATTTGCATCTGTAAGGACTACACATTTCTCTTTGCTACTGATGTCTAACTTTATTACCCTGTACTCCGAGAACACACTTCTTAATGTTTTAAACTCCTTAAATTTATTGAGGTTTTTATTGTGTGGAATATGGCCTATTTTAATGTTCCAAATAGATGTATTTTGTTACTGTTCCAAAATATTCTATACTTTGTTGTTACTGGGGCTGTTTAAGAGAATTCTATACAAGCCTGTTATAAGTATAGGTAAAGTGCTGACTTTTATTTCCTTTTTGATATTTTCCTAGGTGTGTTTACAATTATTGAAGTAAGATAGTATTATTGCATTGCCATTTCTCCTTCCATTTCTTTCAGTTTTTGCTTTATGTATTTGGGATGCATGTTTATTTATAATCAGTACATCTTACTACTGGGTTTGGCCCTTCAGACACTGTGAAATGTCCCATCCAATATCTAGTAATATCTTGTTTTGTTTTTATGACCATTTTGTGTTTAACTATCTGTCCGGTCCCAAAGAAACCAAGAGCAAATGGCTAACTGAGGTGCCCACTAACACACTAAAGCCCAAGCCAGCCTCTAGGCTCTCTCAGCAAGTATTTGTTTCAGAGTCATCCTAGCTGGCATACCCCACCTCTCCCCGGCACCTCTCCAGGTCAGTGTCCTTGCTTCCTTCTCCCAGCTTCTCATTCCTATATAACCCTAACATTTCAGCCAGGAACTTTTCTTGGTTTGGCTCATGCCCTCCTCCTCTTAGTCCTTGGCCACTCTCTTGATCTTCTTTTGTCTTCTCTCCTCTTCCTCTCTTGCTACCAGCCCCTCCCCAGCCATGTACCGTCTATAGGTCATGCTCAGTCTACTTCCTCTCTCTGCTCTAGACCCTTCCCGATGCCTCTGGCTGTGCTCTCCCTCATGTCTACAATGAAATCCTTCTCCTCACCCATACCTTGGAGGGGTCATGTCCTCATTTCATTCATCTGGTGTCACAACTCCAGAGAGGAATACATGAGGCCCCTTCCAAGGGGGCATCCTTCCAAACAAAACCAAGTTGCTGATAGTCTAAACTTCTCTGCCTATTGCCTACCCCTGAGTATACCTTTATTGGAACACATAAACTCTGATCAAATGAATCTTATTCATCAAACATATGCTGATACTTAAATGTTTTCGTTTCCTTTGGACCTGAAACTATCTATCTTTGTGTTTGTTGTCTACATGATTTTTCATGTTCTCCTATCTCTCCCATTTAGAATATTTATACATTTAAAATTTGTAGTATACCTCATTTTAACATTCTACAGTTCAATTTTTTATCCTTTTTATGCAAGTTTAAAATTTCTGCTTTTTAGTTAGAATAGTTAGCTATTTGTATTTAATGTTGCTATTGATTACAGCTAATTTGTGTTTGTCATTTTACACATACCATTTTTTGTTCTGTTGTTGTTTTTTTATTTCTGTATCTTTCATTGGATATATATTAACATATATTATATATAATTTTTAAAAGGATTTTTGTTTTCTAATGTTCTCTTGCTAGCTTTCTACATATTGACATAGTAACATATAAAACATTACTCCTAATTGGCATAATCCTCACTCCTCTTTTTTGTGCTATTAATGTTACAAACAGTACAACTATTCACAGTTGGCACTCTGGAACTTATGGATTCCATATCTATGAATTCAATGAGCTCCAGATTGAAAATATTTGGGAGGAAGTTTGTGTCTGAACTGAACTTTTAGACTTTTGTTTTTGTCATTATTCAATAAACAATATAGTATAACAATTATCTGCACTGTGTAAGCTATTATGAGCAATTTAGAAAAGATTTAGTATATTCAGTAGAACACAGGCAAGTTATATACAATACTACCAACTGCTTTGTAAAGGAGACAAGCATTTGCTGGCTCTTGTCTACAAGTAGAGGATATGTCCCCAAACCTCTATCCCCAAGGATACTGAGGAGAACTATATGTTCCACATCTGAAACATTGCTATGATTATTACCTTACATTTCTTTCTCTCCAAGTACATATTTATTGTTATACACCCGTTTCCTAGTTATTTTTCTTTTTCTGTTTTTGTGGAAGATCCAAATTATGAACTGATTTCAACTCCCCTAGTCCACCCTGGCAGGATGTGTTTGTCTTGAGCCAGTCTTACATGGTAGCCCAGGCTGTCCTCAAACTCGTGGTAATTCTCCTGCCTCAGACTTCTAAATGTTGAAATTGCAAGTATAAGTCACATACCTAGCTTGGCTTGGTTTTATTGTTTTGGCTTTTTCCTTATTTAATAGCTTTAAATAATAGCTTATTTAAATTGCTTTCCTGGCAATTTAGTCAAGTCTCTTTAATCTTCAATATAAGACCTCCAATGTTGCTCCTCAGAGGACAGAGCCCTGGGAATTTGAACAAATTTCCCTCACTGGCTAGCTTCTCTACCTCTACTAGTATTACAAACAGCTGCGAGGCTTCACTAATTACTATCTGATTGCTCAATTGTTTCCAATAATTCTCTGGGGCACTAACTGTTCCACAGCCTGGTCCAGGAAATCCAGGCTCTCAAATGAGTAGTCTGAGGACAGTGTTTGAGCCTATTCTTACCCTGGGAGGGCTTTTTAAGTTGCCTACATCCAAAGATTCCACTAATTGCCAAAATGTAGTTACCATATTCTGCATAATCCCCACTATACCCTAATGCACAGTGTCTCAAATAGCCAGTTTTGTTAGGAAGTGCTCAAGATTTCTCTGTTTTTATGAACTACCTCTTCCTCTGGCAAAAACCAAAACCAAAACCTCCTTAGGACAGTGGCCAGATTCTCTTGAAGGGCCATCCCTGCTTAGCTTCCCTCTAACAGCATGGAACCCACCCTACAAACAAAGCAGAACTGGGCTGACCAGAGCTCTGAGTAGTTTGCACCTTAGCAGTATTAAGTGCCAGAGGGAAGGAATCCTCAACCTCTCAGATAATTTATTCTCCATGTCTTCTTCTTACAGAACTGAATTTTATTGAGCTATTGTTGAGATCAGACTGCTCTAAGTTTCTCCATATTGTTAGAAGCTTGGGGCTGTTGGGGCTGTGCCTTGCCCCAAGAGTCTCCACTTTACAAGCCTCATTTGACTCCATTTTAAGTGTAAACAGCAGTGGCAGGATGACTCTGCACCTCATCAGGCATCTAAACAAGGAGATGGCTCAGCTGGTCAAGTGCCTGCAGAAGCATGAGGACCTGATTTTGGATCATAGCACTCAGGTAAAGACAGGCCACTCAGGGCATGCCTGTAACCCCAACACTGGGAGCAGGGTGGAATTGGGGAGACAGCCAGACAGATCCCTGACACTCACTGTTGGCCAGCCTAGGCAAAAAAAAAAAAAAAAAAAATTAAGGTAGAGAAACGACTGAGGAAAATGCCCAAGGTTGGCCTTTGGCTTCCACACGCATATACACCTGAATTGCACATGTATACTAACGTGTACATACACACAGCCACACACAAATTTTAAAATTACTCTCTTTACAGCATTACCTTCAAAGCACAAAATTAATTTATCCCTAAAGTACAAGTAAAATCCTATAAACTTATCAAAGTAAAACTGAACTATATGAGCACGTGGGCATATTAAAAATCACACCAGGAAAACTAGGCCTGAGAATTTACTGCACAGAGCAGACTTTGGAAGAGGTGTTACAATGCTCACATCTGGACCCCATAAAGAGGAGCTACCAAAAGCCCTCACCAACCTGTCACCTGACTATTCACTGTACACATCGAGGGACTGAATTCCCAAGTTTCCCTGGAGCCTTGGTGTACTCCGTCCCCACTGCTGACTGGGCATACTCAAAGTCTAGCCTAGATCTGGTTCTGCGATTTATCTCCAGAACCTCCGTTATCCTATACTTTGTTTGGGCAGCTCCACTTTACCCTGTCTCCTTGCAGCTAGACTTTGAAGCTAAACTGCCAGCAAAGCTCCTAGCAGGGTCTTAGTATCTTACGTACCTGTAGTGAGTCTCTTTGCATCTATATCTGCTTCCAATTTCTCAGGAAGTCCTCTTCCACTCTGCTGCAACTTCTTTAACCTTAACCCACACAGACAGTTACACAGGTTGATCCATTTACTATGATAGGTAGTATTTGGCCTAATGGTTAACTTAAGATTATACTAAAAGAAACCAAGAAACCATTTTTGCCCCAACTAGCCATCAACAGAAATCAGGGATACCCTATAAATTGTAAATTGCAGCCAACAAACCAATATAGCATGTGAGTTTGTAGTTCAATAAATTCTGACACTGGAAAGGCATAAACATGCCCACCTATGTTTCTGACATAGCATGCTCAGGATAGCTGTTTTTCTAGATTGTTTTGTATTTGCATGGAATTATAAAGTCTGTTTCTCTACAGACACAAAAGGCTTGTTTGAGGTTTTAATATAGACATCTTTGCATGCATAGTTCAGTACGGTTAAAACAGAAAACAGCACTGTAACAACACTGACGTGTTAAACATGGTATAGTTCTCAGCAGGAAAAGATGTTAAAAAGCGTGCTAATCTATTGAGTATATTTATCAGCCAAGTAGAACATATTTTTAAAAGTATACTCTACATTTTTCACTTTATACTTGTTTTATACTAGTATATAGAACTGAACATTGTTGCTTACTTTTAATCAACTGTTAACACACAGAAGACTTGTAAGTGCAGTGTGTAGACCTCTTTTTACAAAACAGCTAAGTCACCGACCAACCAAACTGATACCTTATCATTAATATACACTTTCATACAATGTAACTACTTACAAATCAGGAAGTTTACATAAATTTATCATTACAATCTAATCCATGACCTTGATTTTTTTACTTAAGTTGTTCCACAAGTATCTTCTATACTAAATAGGTTCAACTTGGAATGTATTTTCTCAAATACGCAACAAGTCCTTATTCTAACCTTGGCACTTGAGGTTACAGGAGTGTCCTTTGTAGGCCCTGTCACACTGAGAGCTGGCCTCACACCCATCCCGTACCACACTCAGATGTGCATTTTTGGGAGCACACTCATCTTGCAGTATCTTCTTGGTTGGTGAATTATTTCAACTCATCCTACTATCAATGATTTTTACTTTGATCATTTGAGGAAGGTAGTTTTCTTAGGGTTGTCTAGTATAAGAGAAAGAGAGCACACATTTCGTCTTTATAATTAACACTCACTTTTGGAAAGGTAATTTGAAAGTATATAGCTACCCTAGACCTCATTAAACATTTAGTTCTTTAGTTATATCTGAATAATTAATGGTTTCTTATTTTATTCAAGAGGTCTGGATGTAGCACTGTTAGTTATCAAGTTCTAGATCCAGAAACCATAGGACAAGACTAGATCTAGAAGACTACAGGGGAAGTCATTACAGGAACATCAGCTTGAGCCAGATGGAAGACACAACTCAGACCAAGAGCAAACCAAGCCAGTGGCTCCCTGACCAAAGAAAAAGAGTAGTTTAATTTAGGACAAGTTCATGGCAAAGGTTCCCATCCAAGCACTTCATGCGAATGGGACTATCCAGTCAGAATGGTTAACAGCTAATCTTAGTTGGAGATAGTTTGAGTTACCTTTAACATGCAAGGCCAGTTTTCAAGAGCTGGCCCTTGTTTGTGGCTGGGACAGTTGGGTAACATAAGAGCCAAAGTTTACCTGTAAGTCCCAACTGCCCGAGGACAGATAACTTCTTGGAATGCTGAGAGCTGTAGTTCTTGGAAAATAATAAGCCACATGATTTTTACTTCCTTAAAAAGTTTGTTTGACACATCTGTACCAGATGTGCTTGACCACATCTAGGTGGGAGGTACACAGGCAGAAAATATATTAGTATGGATACTTGCTCCTGATAAAACCTGGTGGAAATGCAATGAATTGCGGGTTTGCCTTTTTAAGCCCTTGCAAAATGTGACTTGTGGCCATTCCCTGGGAACCCAAGGGTAGACCTGGCCAGAGTCCATCAGCCAGGCCAGTATTTAATTAAAGTATGCTTCAAATTTGGCTCAAAACTGTGGAACTATTTTTTCTCTCACGAATCTCAGGATTGACAGTAAGTTTGTAACTATTCTATTTTAAAATCTGGGTATGTTTCAATATATAAAAGTTCTGGCTTTGCTGTGAAAAAAAAAAACAAAGTAAATAGGAGACTGTGAGACCCTTTCTTAAAATCTAATCTGCCCTTTTTGTGCATCCCTTGAATACCTCACTGCCATCTTTTTTGTTTATTTGTTTGAGATGGGGTCTCACTATGTAGCCCTAAAATGCTAGCTTTGAACTCATAGAAAACTGCCTGCCTCTGCATCCTGGGTGCTAGGATAAAAGAGATGAGATACAATGCCTCCTCTCCCTCTCCCCACCTTGCCCTCTCTGTATTTGTGTGTGTGTGTGTGTGTGTGTGTGTGTGTGTGTATACACATGCATGAATGCACATGAGTGCAGGTGCCTATGGAACCAGAAGCTTCTCTGGAACTGATTCCAGGTAGCTGTGAGGTACTCGACCTGAGTTCTGGAGTGGAATAAACGTCCTCTGTAGCTCTAAACTGCTAAAGCATGCTCCTTCTAGACTTTTGACTAAAATTTTGTTGTGTTTACCAAGTCTAAACATCTTTTTTAAAAAATATATATTTATTTATTATTATATCTAAGTACACTGTAGCTGTCTTCAGACACCCCAGAAGAGGGCATCAGAGCTCATTACAGATGGTTGTGACTACCATGTGGTCCCTGGGATTTGAACTCAGGACCTTTGGAAGAGCAGTCAGTGCTCCTAATCGTTGAGCCATCTCTCCAGCCCAAGTCCAAACATCTTGAGAGTAATTAACTCTAAACACTCTGTCCCCCAAATCAAGAAGCCACTGGAATCTCCGTCAGTGTCTCTGCCTTCAGGAGTTGGTGATTCCTCCAGCACTCACTCATTCCCTTGTTTGCAGGATTCTCCTCTTCCATAGCCAACAGCCCCTCTATTGGCCCCCAAAGCACCATTTCTAACTCCTTAGCTCTATAACACTGTCACCCCTCAACTACATTTTGACCTCTGGGATGGCCTTTGGAGGGAAATACTTGGAAAGATAAATGCAGTAAATAAAACATACTTCTTTGATATTAGATAATAAAAAGGCTACAGCCTTTATCAACTGTAATCCAAATCATGTTTTAAAGCTTTATTATTACCTTGTATGTGTCCAGTGTGTACATATCACAGCACAGGTCAGAGGACAACTCCTGGACCTAGATGCTATATTGGCCCAAGCACTCACACCAAGCCATGTTTTCCTGAGCATTTGGTCAATCTACCCTTATATGACCAACTTTGGCACAACTATTCTACAATTTAACTGCAATTACAATTGGGCCCGTGGGCTTCAGAACTATAATAGGGAACATTTTGTATGCAGTGAGCTGATTACCAAGGATGTACTGAAACTGAGGCTCTGAGGCCTTCACACTTCAGGAGACCAAATAAATGACTTTTGGGTAAAATTCAAGCATGCCCACCTGGCAGTGAAACAACACACCAGATGGAAAAGGGCTCTGGTGATACTGCTATACCAAGGTGAATTGCAAAACTTTATTTCTCTCAAAGGGGAGCACTGAGCCAAGTATAATGGTAAATATTTGTCCTTCAGCATTCAGAAGGCTGAGGCAGGAGTATCTTGAGTTCAAGGCCTGCCTACATAGCCTACTCAAGGTGAGTTTGAGATAGAAAGACAAAGTCTCATCTCCAAACAACAAACAGAAACAGCACTGGCACCAAGTACTGCAAGCCAACTGCAGCCACACTACTTCAAAATGGTACCACAAGTAGTCAAATCCTCACTGTCCTCAGCGGCTGAGGGTTCTCAGCCCTTTAGCTCAAGGGAGCCTGCTTCAGCACTGGCTAGATTGATGTACTTTCTGAGCTGGGCACATTTCACGTTGAAGAGGCAATAAAGCCTTGAGCTGAGTAAGCGTGTCTGTGTGATAACTGTCGCCAGAGTTACACACGTCCATCTGCCTGCTGGACTCCTAGCCAAGCCGGCTCGTCTGCCCTACGTCATTTTCCTGATAAAATTATAAAAAATGTTCATAAGTCTATACTGACTTGTGGCACAATCTTGTTTGTTTTGTTTAAGCCAATGCTCGTTTTAGTTTCTTATTCTATGAACACTGTAGGAATATCTTGTGATTCCTTAGTTTTTGCCTCTTTAATTATTAGTTTATACTACAATCAACAACAAAATAAAATCACAACAAACATGGACTGAGTGATACTGTCAGTACACACTCTTGCTACTAATACCTGCACAGAAGTAGTACCTTCATTCCCTAGAATCGGGGACAGAGAAAAAGCTCCTGAGAGGAGCTCAGTCCAATGGCTGAGACTGGCCTGCACACTAAATTACTGCTTCTGAGACTAGTCTAAGAATAGCAACTATAGACACCGGACACTTACTTTATACTGATTCTGTTCAGGAAGGAAATATTTGATCCTCACAACACTATAAAGTAGGTACTATTAAAGTAATATTATAATCTTAGAGAACATACAGTAATTGTCAGAGGCAAGTGAAACGTGGAGGTTAAATAAATTCAGAGTTATCCACCTGACTCTGTGAAGAACAGAAACGAGGAAGCTGAGGAACACTGTCCCCCGCTGCAGGCTGCCTGGGAAACTCCTTCTCCCCTTCTCAGAATGCTGGCCTTGCTAATTACTCTCAGCAAAACTACCTGACATCAACTCTTCTACTTTGCAATACTTAAATTACTTAGGGTCATGTAATCCTCATATTTTGACCATATAACTTCACTATCTTATGTAACTTTAGTTGTTTTCAAACCCTATTTTTAAAAATTGTATTGTTTCTTTGTTTTTATTTTATTGAATTCAGCCCTGAGTTTGATTATTTCTTGCCATCTACTTCTTTTTTTTAATTAGATATTTTGTCTACATCTCAAATGTCATCCCCTTTCCCCGTTTCCCCTCTGCAAACCCCCCTTTCTCATCCCCCCTTACCCTGCTTCTATGAGGGTGCTCCCCCACCCCCACCCCCACTCCGCCTCACCACCCTAGCATTCCTCTACACCGAGGCATCAAGCCTTCACAGGATCCATCCCACATGCAGACACCAAGGGCCTCCCTTCCCACTGATGCCAGATAAGGCCCCTTCAGCTCCTTCAGTCCATCCCCTAACTCCTCCATTGGGTCCCTGTGCTCAGTCCAATGGTTGGCTGTGAGCATCCGCATCTGTATTGGTCAGGATCTGGCAGGGCCTCTCAGGAGGCAGCTGAATCAGGCTCCTGTCAGCAAGCACTTCTTGGCATCAGCATAGTGTCTGGGTTTGGTGTCTGCATGTGGGATGTATCCCCAGGTGGGGCAGTCTCTGGATGTCCTGTTCTTCAGTCTCTGCTCTACTCTTTGTCTTATATTTCCTTTAGACAGGAACAATTCTGGGTTAAAATTTTGGAGATGTGTGGGTGGCTCCATCCCTCACCCAGGGGACCATGCCGAGCCTCTGGATATGGTCCCTAAAGGTTCTCCCTCCCCTTTGTGGGGGTATTTCAGCTAATGTCATCCCCATGGGGTCCTAGGAGGCTCTTGCTTTCCTGGCATTTGACTTTCTGTCAAACCCTATTTTTAATGATGGTATTTAAGGGCTTTAATCTCCCTTCTAGCCCACTACCCATCAGAGGTAGTGAAAAAGAAAAGATGGGGGAGGTGGACCTGTTTAGAAATAGTTCTTTGGAGCAAATCCCATGTGTGTTGTCAGGACATCAGCAGTTCAGTTCACTGGATATTCCAGCAATCCATTTCAGTAGAGTCAAGATTCAGCAAACAGGAATCAGCAGAGAGAGCCAGGCCCAGTCAAATCGGCACCAGTCAGCAGAAGAGACCATGGCGAACACTAGGAACACCAGAGCTTCTCAGCTGTGCCTCTCTCAGCAAGCGAAGATCAGCAAGGACTTGAGACCCGGAGTGCTGCACAGCCTAGCTCTACC
The DNA here is from genome assembly GCA_964023405.1 of Apodemus agrarius. NCBI lineage: Eukaryota > Metazoa > Chordata > Mammalia > Rodentia > Muridae > Apodemus > Apodemus agrarius. The sequence continues at coordinate 23,117,463 of OZ030011.1, read as the reverse complement.
GGCAAGCCTCAGCAAGCCTCTCTCACTGGCCCTTGAGAACTATTTACACACGCTCTAGACATCACCTGTCCTCCCCAGGCTTGCCTCAGCACCGTCCCCACGTGCGTCTGTCTCAGCTGACACACTGCCAATCAGCCAGCATCCACAGAAGCGGCAAGAAGCCGCAGCACACACATCACCACAAGGGTTTTGCTGTTTCTCTCCATGGAGGCCGACCAATACATGCCATGTGTGTTCTCAGCCGAGACTCCTTCATCGCCTGTCCTTTCAGCTGCTTGATTTAGCAGAGCATCCTTTCACCTGTGTCTGCGTCAGCGAAACTTTCCTTCACGACTTTGCCTCAGCCTCTCTCCTCTGTCTGCTTCAGTGAAATGTTCCTTCATGTGTCTGCTTTAGGAAAACATCCTTTCACTTGTGTCCGTGTCAGGAAAACACCCCTTCCTATGTTTGCCCCAGCAAAGCACCATCTGACAGAACTGACTTTCCAAAGAACCCTCAAGTTTCCACTTCAATCTTATGTGCTTGTCCCAGTTAAATTTCTGAAGGCTCATTTGAAGTCAAAGAACCCCAGAATAGACATTTTATGGGGACTATGTGTAGGATTTAGAAAAAATGCATAGTAAACTGTGTAAATCTGTTTTATGGAGTACTGGCTGGCCTGGTACTCACTATGTAGCTCGGGGTACCCTTGAATTCCTAACAGTCATCCTAACTCAGCTCCCCAAGTGCTATGATTAGAGGTGTGTGTGCCATCATTCTCAGTTTAATTTTTCCCCCCAAGGCTGTGCTAAAGTACAATAATCAGTGGTAGATTTTTCGGGTAGAAAATTCAAAGGCAGCAATTTGTGTCTTTGACTAGTGAAAACAGACCTGTGTGTTCTTGGAGAAAGAAACAAATAAGACTTGGCTTTGCCCGCAAGAATGCTTGCCGATTTGAAAAACCTCTTAAACTTGTCCTGAAATGTTATCATTTTAATCCATCTATCTGTTCAAACAGATAGATGAGAAATGGGTAAGAGAGATCTACAGTCAAAGCTCTCAGCAGGGATTAGAACCTCAGACAGCTGACAACCAAGAACCATCGAATGTCCAGTTTTGAGAAACACTGTATAATCTATTATACTAATATATTAAACACTATAATATATACATCTTTCTTAACACACTATTAATGGCTTTGGACAAAGTTCTAACAGCAGGAAGCTACAAACATGGGAAGCATGGTTTTAGAAAGCTTGCATCCTGTTTTCAGGTGCACAGTATGAGGCTTGCAGGGTGCTCTCCAACTGTTTCTGCCTTTAGTCTAAGAAACTGAGAAAATAATCCACACAGTGCTGCTGAATGAGGAAAGACTGAAGCTTCTCCTAGGACGCAGTGTCTCAACTATGGCCTTATAAAAACAGAATGAAACATGAAAACAAAAGCAAAGCAAAACAAGCTCACTTGCTACAATTTCAAATGACACAAAACTGTCCAACAGTACAAAGAAATCCAATACTCCAGCTGGGCGGTGCACACCTGTAATCCCAGCACTTGGGAGGCAGAGGCAGGCGGATTTCTGAGTTTGAGGCCAGCCTGGTCTACAGAGTGAGTTCTAGGACAGCCAGAGCTACACAGAGAAACCCTGTCTTGAAAAACCAAAAAAAAAAAAAAAAAAAAAAAAAAAAAGGTTGCAAGAAATCCAATACTCCTAACTGTGCTCATTTGCTGTAGAATTCTCTGCTTTTACACATGTGTATCTTTCCTGAACCAGTTGAGAATACCGTTCTTTATTCCTAAAACTCTCCTGAGACATTCTCTGACATAACCACATCATAAAAATAATCATTACTTTATCGAGACTTCCTGTTCAAATTGTGTCATTTGCCCAGTAGTCTTTGTAAGGACTTTATTCCACTCAAATCCAGCTCAAGATCACACAATGCATTAGAAATTACATAACAAATGTGTGGACACTTCCACCTTTTTTTTCATATTCCTGACATCTTTGAAGAGGATACATCCTGGGTATGGACCAATCTTCAATGTAGATTTTTTTTTTGTTGTTTGTTTGTTTTTCGAGACAGGGTTTTCTCTGTGTAGTTCTGGCTGTCCTGGAACTCACTCTGTAGACCAGGCTGGCCTCAAACTCAGAAATCCGCCTGCCTCTGCCTCCCAAGTGCTGGGTGGGATTAAAGGCGTGCGCCACCACCACCCGGCTCAATGTAGATTTTATATGTTTTGTCATGATCATATGAAAGTAATAAACTCCTAAAACAAATACCAATGGATGATCCTATCTTCTTAGACCACATGGGAAATGCAGATTAGTTTTCCCAACACTAAAGTTAATTTTGATCATGTCATTAATTTAGAATCATTAACGTGTTGATTGTCAATTTTCTCCACTGTAAAGTTACTATGTTTTTCCTTGCATTCAACTGGCAAACTAGGAAGAAATGAACTGAGATTATGCAAAAATATCTTGCTTCTCACTAAACTATCGCCCACTCATTTTAGAGTGGAGTGATGATTTTATAGCTCCTTTCCCCTCTCTATGTCAGTATTATTCCACAGGGGCGAGCTTTGCTTCGGCGCCCATTGCACTTTCTTCTTCACACCACAAGATGTTCTAGTTCCATCTTGTACTTTTCTCAACTTTATTTTGATAGTTAAACTGATGGATCACTATTTGCCAGGGTTGGCACTAAGCACTTTACAGACATCACATCATTTACGTCAAACAACTCCAGAAAAAGTGGGATAGTCCAGGGCTGGGGCGATCAAGAATTGCACCTGGCACTTTCAGTTAGGAAATACTGAAATTGTTTTCAAACAGAAAAAAACATTAAACAGTAAATGCAAGTTTACAAAGGAGTGAGTGAATCTTAGCTCAGTCACAGCAGGGCAGGAGAACAGAATAACAGGAGATTGTGTAGGCAAGGAGACAGGACAGATTAGTCTGCAAACCTGACAATGGACTTAAGAGTATGTCATAGTTAATCTTGATTGCCAATTTGATTGAATTGAGATTGCACTAAAGCACCCCTCTGGGTATGCTTATGCGGGCATTTCCAAAGAGCACTAGATCATGAAGAATCTAATTATTAACAGTTTAACAATCTCTGGGTCTTCAATCTTATTCCATTGATCTATCTGCCTGTCACTGTACCAAATCATGCAGTTTTTTTTTTTTTTTTTAACACTATTACTCTGTAATACTGCTTGAGGTCCAGGATACTGATTCCCCCAGAAGTTCTTTTACTGCTGAGAATAGTTTTAGCTATCCTGGGTTTTTTGTTGTTCCAGATGAATTTGAGAATTGCTCTTTCTACTAACTCTATGAAGAACTGGGTTGGGATTTTGATGGGGATTGCATTGAATCTGTAGATTGCTTTTGGCAAGATGGCCATTTTTACTATATTAATCCTGCCCATCCACGAGCATGGGAGATTTTTCCATTTTCTGAGGTCTTCTTCTATTTCCTTCTTCAGAGACCTGAAGTTCTTGTCATACAGATCTTTCACTTATTTGGTTAGAGTCACACCAAGATACTTTATATTGTTTGTGGCTATTGTGAAGGGTGTCATTTCCCTAATTTCTTTCTCAGCCTGCTATTCCTTTGAGTATAGGAAGGCTACTGATTTGCTTGAGTTGATTTTATAACCAGTCACTTTGCTGAAGTTGTTTATCAGCTGTAGGAGTTCTTATGGACACTTGATCTTTGACAAAGGAGCTGAAACCATCCAGTGGAAAAAAAGATAGCCTTTTCAACAAATGGTGCTGGTTCAACTGGAGGTCAACATGCAGAAGAATGAGAATTGATCCACTCTTATCTCTTTGTACTAAGCTCAACTCCAAGTGGCTCAAGGACCTCCACATAAAACCAGACACACTAAAACTAATAGAAAAGAAACTGGGAACACCCTTGAAAACATGGGCACAGGGGAAAAGTTCCTGAACAGAACACCAATAGCTTATGCTCTAAGATCAAGAATTGACAAATTCATAAAATTGCAAAGCTTCTGTAAGGCAAAGGACACCGTTGGAAGGACAAAACGGCAACCAACAAAGTGGGAAAAATCTTCACCAACCCTACATCCGACAGAGGACTAATATCCAATATATACAAAGAACTCAAGAAGTTAGACTCCAGAGAGCCAAATAACCCTATTTAAAAATGGGCTAAACAAAGAATTTTCACCTGAAGAACTTCGAATGGCTGAGAAGCACCTTAAGAAATGTTCGGCATCGCTGGGCAATGGGGGCACATGCCTTTAATCCCAGTATTTGGGAGGCAGAGGCAGGCGGATTTCTGAGTTCGAGGCCAGCCTGGTCTACAGAGTAAGTTCCAGGACAGCCAGGGTTACACAGAGAAACCCTGTCTCGAAAAAAACCAAAAAAAAAAAAAAAAACCAAAAACCAAAAAACAAAAAACAAAACAAAACAACAACAACAAAAAAAAGGAAATATTCAGCATCATTAGTTATTAGGGAAATGCAAATCAAAACAACCCTGAGATTTCACCTCACAACAGTCAGAATGGCTAAGATTAAAAACTCAGGAGACAGCCAGGCGGTAGTGGCACACGCCTGTAATCCCAGCACTCTGGGAGGCAGAGGCAGGCGGATTTCTGAGTTTGAGGCCAGCCTGGTCTACAGAGTGAGTTCCAGGACAGCCAGGGCTATACAGAGAAACCCTGTCTCGAAAAAAACAAAACAAAAACAAAACAAAAATTAAAACTCAGGAGACAACAGGTGTTGGCGAGGATGTGGGGAAAGAGGAACACTCCTCCACTGCTGGTAGGAATGCAAGCTAGTACAACCACTCTGGAAATCAGTCTGGCGGTTCTTCAGAAAACTGGGCATGACACTTCCAGAGGACTTTGCTATACCACTCCTGGGCATATACCCAAAGGATTCCCCGGCATGCAATAAGGACACATGCTCTACTATGTTCATAGCAGTCTTATTTATAATAGCCAGAAGTTGGAAAGAACCCAGATGTCCCTCAATGGAGGAATAGATACAGAAAATGGGTATATTTACACAATGGAATACTACTCAGCAATTAAAAACAAGGAATTCATGAAATTCTTAGGCAAATGGTTGGATCTGGAAAATATCATCCTAAGTGAGGTAACCCAATCACAAAAGAACACACATGGAATGCAGTCACTGATAAGTGGATATTAGCCCAGAAGCTCTGAATACCCAAGACACAATTCACATATCAAATCATTCCCAAGAAGGAAGGAAGGAGAGGGCTCTGGTCCTGGAAAGGCTTGATGCAACATTGTAGGGGATTGCCAGGAAAGAGAAGTGGGAGGGGGTTGATTGGAGAATGGGTGAAGGGAAGAGGGCTTATGGGACTTATGGGGAGGGGGAACCAGGAAAGGGAAAATCATTTGGAATGTAAACAAAGAATATAGAGAATAAATAAAAAAGAAAATAATGCATATTTTAAATTTGTTTTAGATGACTCCATGCACTGATCCAGTGTGCTGTGATTATATTAAACCTCCATTACCAAAACAAACAAACAAAAAGTTTAACAATCAATTGATAAATTCAAAAATTCAAATAAACTGTTGAAAGATGGTGTAGGGTGGGGCCTGATTAGAGGAAATGTGTTGCTGTGGTCAGGTCTTTGTCAGGTATATCTTGGCTGTGGCCCCCTTCCTGTTACTTTTCTGTTTCCTGAATGGTATAAGTGAAGAGTATTTTTCTACCATGCCCTTCCACCATGATGTTAAGCCTTGCTACAAGCCAAGACACAATGGAGTTAGCAAACTATAGGGTAAAATATGAGCCAAAATAAACCTTTCCTTTTTGAATTCAGTCGTTTGTCACAGAGAAAAAAAAAATCTATTAAACATGCATGATTCTGCTTCAAGTAAATGAAAGTGAGCGAGCTTCTTTGAGCAATGGAGTGACCCAAGTGTGATGACTTGGTAAGAAGACTTATTAAGTAGGAAGAAGGGTAAACTGGGAAAGATAAAGAAAAGTAACAAAAATAGATATTGCAGTTGTTTTTCACAATCTGTTACTAAAATAAATGTCCTCCTGATGCACCAAAATAACACAGGAGCTGGACACACAGATGCCACAATACTTCTTTAGCGGTCAGCCGTCTAGCTCAAGTCACCTCATCTGTATCACAAAGATGATACACCAATCCCTAAGGGCTGCCTGCAAAGACTTATGAGTTGTTATACTAAAAAGTACCCATACGGGTGCTTGGTGGCAAGTAAATACTAAAGCAACCGAGAGTGACTGTAAAAATGGTTGCCACATTCCTATCAAATCCCCACTCCTTTGTGATTTTGGAAGAAGAAATCTACAATTCCCTGGCTTACAGACAATCTACATTTGCATGGCATTCTCATTCTTATTTATAATACACAGAGTAAGAGATGTTTTCAAGACATACTTTATGTAGCTGGGCAGGTATTATTTGGTAGGTCAGAACCGAAAACTACATTGCCGAGTCACAAGATATTTACATAGTAATTAAGTAAACACTGCCAGATTTTATTAAGTTCTTTCTCAAAACAAAAACAAAAACAAAACAACAAAAACAAAAACAAAGGCAGAAGCTGTAGCAGGTAAGATGGCTCAGTGGCTAAGAGCATAGAGTGTTCTTACAAAGGACCCAAGGCCAGTTTCCAGCTCCCACATCAGGCATCAGGCATCAGAGATTCACCACAGCTCCAGAAGTTCTGAATCCCTCTCTGAACATCTTGGACCCTGCATCCACATGCATACAATCATATACATATTTACATAATTAAAAATAAATTTTTTTTCTTAAAGCTAGAAGTCATTTATATTCAACAATGTGTCAAAAAACAAAACAAAACCCCTCTAACTCTTAAGTGTCTTAATTTCTTTTCCTATTGCTGTGATAAAATACTTTGATAAATGCAACCTTAAGGAGAAAGGGTTTATTCTGGTTCATAGTTCACCGTCTGTAGTGGGGAGGTCACGGTGTCAGACTGGGAAGCACCTGGTCACAACGCATCCAACCACGAGGCAGAGGACAACTGCAGGCTGCTGCTCAGGGCACTTCCTACATTTACATAGCAGTTTAGGATTCCACACATGGAGTGGTGCCACCCACAGTGTGTGTGTCTTCACCTATCAGCATAATCAATATACTTCCCCACAGGCAAATCTGGAGGCTCATCTCCCAAGTAGATTCTATAAAATAGGCAATTTACACTAACCTTCACAATATCTGTATTCAGTCAACCTATGAAGCAGTCTCAAGATACAGATAATTTTAAGTAAATCTGAGTTTGCAGGAATGGGATCTGATTTTCAGTGAAGTCAGGTAAGCTGTTGCAAATGGACAGAAGGCAGTGATGAAGCTGTAGGTTTGAGATTCCACTAAGGCTCCTAGAAGGTAAATCTTTAAGACTTTTACCCAGAGATAAACTCCGAGCCACAGAAACAATCAATCTAGCACGATTGTTGCAATACTGGTCTGAATGCCATGAGGGCAACATCTGGTTGATGTAAGGCCTGCCCCTCAGGACAGAACTCCTGTCTAGGTCTGTAAGCCCTGCCATGAACCCAATGTATGGATGCCACAGTCCCAAGGGAAGAACTTACTATTATTATTTTGCTGAACAGATATAGTAAGAACTACCTTCTTTAGACTTATATTTGTACTCATAGACTAGTACAGCCCTCAGCAGAGGAGGCCCTTTTTGTAGTGGTTAAAATACTAGGATTCACAGTGTTCTCTACACTGGTTACAGTGTAGAGAATAAGTGACTACGGAGTGCTGAGCTGTTAAAAGGATGTGCATATCACATATATACATACCTTCAACATTAAAGAAACATCATGGAAGAAAGGGCAAAAAGAATTTAAGATGTAAAACATCTTGTGAGCAGGACATGCCTTCTATATAAACTCATTGCAGCCACAGTTCCCTGTACAAAATTAGGGCCACCACACTCTCATCACAGAAGGGGTAAGAGTTCCTGAGGGCTCACAAGTCCCTGAAGGATTACAAAGTTAAGAGTGGCTGGAGGCACAGAAACTATTAGAAAAGAAACTGGGGAAGACCCTGGAGGACATGGGCACAGGGGGAAAGTTTCTGAACAGAACACCAATAGCTTATGCTCTAAGATCAAGAATTGAAAAATGGGACCTCATAAAATTACAAAGTTTCTGTAAGGCAAAGGACACTGTCAGAAGGACAAAACAGCAACCAACAAAGTGGGAAATGATCTTCACCAAGCCCACATCTGACAGAGGGCTAATATCCAATATATACAAAGAACTCAAGAAGTTAGAACCCAAAGAACCAAATAACCCTATCAAAAAATGGGGTACAGAGCTAAACAAGGAATTTTCACCAGAAGAAATTCGGATGGCCAAGAAACACCTTAAGAGATGTTCAACCTCATTAATCATCATCAGGGAAATGCAAATCAAAACAACCCTGAGATTCCACCTCACACCAGTCAGAATGGCTAAGATTAAAAACTCAAGAGACAACAGGTGCTGGCAAGGATGTGGAGAAAGAGGAACACTCCTCCACTGTTGGTGGGATTGCAAAATGGTAAAACCGCTCTGGAAATCAGTTTGGCGGTTCCTCAGAAAATTGGGCATGTCACTTCCAGAGGACCCTGTCATACCACTCCTGGGCATATACCCAGAGGATTCCCCTGCATACAATAAAGACACACGCTCCACTATGTTTATAGCAGCCTTGTTTATAATAGCCAGAAATTGGAAGGAGCCCAAATATCCCTCAAAGGAGGAATGGATACAGAAAATATGGTATATTTATACAATGGAATACTGCTCAGCAATTAAAAATAATGAATTCATACAATTTGTAGCTAAATGGTTAGATCTGGAAAATATCATCCTAAGTGAGTTAACCCAATCACAAAAGAATACACATGAAATGCAATCACTGATAAGTGGATATTAAGGAGCCCAGAAGCCCTAAATACTCAAGGCACAATTAGCAAGTCAAATGATTCCCAAGAAGAAGAAAGGAGAGGACCCTGGGCCTGGAAAGATTGGATCCAGTTTTGTAGACCCAGAACAGAGAAATCGGGAGGGGGGGGGAGATGATTGGGGAATGGTTGGGGGGGAGAGGAATTATGGGACGTATGGTGGGGGGGGAACTGGGAAAGGTGAAGCCTTTGGAATGTAAACAAAGAATATAGAAAATAAAAATTAAAAAAAAAAAGAGTGGCTAGAGGAAGGAGTGCCACTCTGGTGGTATAAAGCCGCCTAGTAAGTAACTTAGCCATGCTCATGCACAAGTCCTGTGTAAATACAGTGTGTCACATGCATAGGAAGACATGAATGTAGGAAGGAGGCTTACTGGGAAGGAGAAAGGAAGCAGTGAAGAAGTGTGTGTGTGTGTGTGTGTGTGTGTGTGTGTGTGTGTGTGTAAGAGGTAAGAGAGTAACTAAAATTCAGTATATATACCTTTGAAACTGTCAACAGTAACAACAAAATCCGTTAAACAAGTAAGTAACCACAGTCTACGGAGTTATTTTGAAGAACAGACAACATAAATCAAACTTTTCAAGGGTTTATTAAACAGAACAACCACTGCAAATGAAGTCTCTTGCTATGAATCAAAAACACAAAGTATCTTCATTAGATTAAAATGATACTTGATTTCAAAATTATAATCAAAATTATTGTCTTCTAAGCATAGACTATTTATCCACCTGGTATATTTCAAAACAAAAAGGTCAGATTCTGCTGTATTTGTAACAACTTTTTCTCTGGAATTGCCTGTTCTGCTGGCATGGGAGCCATATTAATCTTTGTATCCTTCCCATTTTAATGTGTGTGCTGGCTGAAGCAAGGACTCTCCTGGCACTCTTAATATCCCTGACAAGAAGCCCCTGTATTGGAGTGAAGTGGGTAATTCCCTCTGTTGAAAGGGTACGGACATCTTTCTTTGGTGGAGCACGCGAACAGGTTTTTATGGCCTTTGTACACACTACCTAATGTTGGGCCCAGAAACACCCCCTTCCCCCATTCTCAAGCTCACTTGCTTTTATTACACATGTAGGAATGGGGCAAGGCATAAAGTACTATCAGAACTACAGAACCGCTCCAGCAGTTTCACCGAGGATGCAGTGGAGAGCCACAGGAGGAGCCCACGAGCTGTTTCAGGGCTGGCTTGCTCACAGCTTCTACAAGCCTACTTGTGGAGGGCAAGCAGCAGAGCTGACAGGAAAACTACAACCTCCTATTTTCAAGGAAAGCCTCTCTTCTGCTTTCAGTCTCCAATCACACATGCTATCCTTTCGGTTTCTACTTTTGTATGCCCATTCTTCATGTGATGGCACCTTACAGCTCATCAAAACCACCACAGGAAGCCTTCTCTTGTGAATCAGTTATATTTACCTAAAAGAAGGAATGTCTGCCAGCAGTTCCTGTCTGTTCTGTGACATCAGCTACTACAATGCACAATGAACCATTGTTACCATCTCTTCAAGCATCCACACTTTTGCAATTTCTGAGGTGAAACTAGGACTCAAACATGAACTTCAATGTCTTAAACATCTAACTCCCATTGAAAGGATGACACATCAGGACAGAACTGTCTACAAGACTCAAGTAGCAATTGCTAAAATGTGCTAAATATCCTTGTAATTTGCTTCTTTTATGTCTGACGAGTCCTACCAATTAACTTGACTGATTATTAAAGTCAAAGATCAGCCAGTGTTTTGAAAAATCACTATTTTCAGAGACTACTAGAAGAAAAAAACTGTTTTGTACAATTATTTTCCACATAGAATTTCAACTTTTGTTGAAATAATGAGTTCCAAAAACCAGAAAATAGATGAAAATGTTTTTATATTTCTTGTATCTGGACATAGGTAGAAAGAAATTCATAAAAAAGTTAAGCTATCCATATCATAAAATTTGGAAAAGGTGCAAGAAATGCAAAAGGGAGAAACTCCATCAAATATATAAGATGTCATAGAGTTAAGATAAAGCACAGTAACCTAAGAAGCTATAACAACATTTTAAACAAAAATGTGACTTAATTGGACCAGAGACATAACTCAGTAAATGGCTTGCTCTGTAAGCATGAAGACCTGAGTTTAACACCCAGAACCCGTGAAAAAAGTCAGATATGGAGGCACAAAACTGTACTCCTAGAGCAGGAGAGTTCAAAACAAGAGAATCCATATGGACCCTATTAAATCCCCAGGCTAGCCTAACTAATGAGATCCAGGTGCAGAGAAAGACCCTGTCTCAAAAGAAAAGCTGAAGATAGATTGTAAAAGATATCTAATGTCAACAATCTCAGACTTCCACATGTCCATGTGTACACACACACACACACACACACACACACACACACCCCTTTCAACATATGAGTTTAGAGCAAGGGACAGCAAATAATAACTCAGAGGGCAAATCTAGGCCACTACCAATTTATAATTAAGATTTTGCTGGAACTGAACTATATTTGTTTACTACAATCTATGGTCAAAAAACTTGAAAGCCTGCAAAGCTTAAAATAGTTACCATCTGGCCCTATACTGGTCAGAAAAAGACTGCCTACTGATTTAGAGAATGGAAGATAGAATATAAACAAATGAGAGATAATTATAATTAAAGCTTATTGTGGGAAGCAATCATACATGCTCAGTTCTGTTGGAAAATGCTAGTCTATTCCATAACTGGCTACTAAAAACAAATGTCACAGATAGCATCTGGTAAGATACTACTATTATCATAATTATCTTACTTGGAGAAGCCTGTGCCAACCAAGCAAATTTTATCCCCCTAGAGTAAGACCTGTCAAACATTCTGCACTAAGTCAGATGATAGCCTAGACTTGAATCTCTAAAACATCCTTAAAATCATTATGGATGGCTATAAATCTCCCTGGGTTAAGCATCAGAAAAATAAGATATGAAGAAACATCACAGAAACTGAACAACATCTCCTGGGGCAGGCTGAAAGGGAATAAGGTAGTAAGATCTCAAGATATAAAATGAATGCAGAAAAGTGGAATCCATCAGCTATAAGATAGAGTAGGTCATGTTCACAATAAAGTAAAAAGAAAGGTGACCCTACAATGACACTCCACTCCTTGTTTAAGAGATGCACAAATATCCAGAAATTTGTTGATATACTTTGTATAGAAATGTATACTCTCATACAATGGAGTGGTATTTGACACAATCACAGATGGTTACAATACAGATTCTTCCCATATGGCTTTTCTATAAAAGTTGAAAACAACATATATACAATCTAAACCCAGAAGTGTCAACATAAGACTGAAAACAACTTAAGGATCCAGCATTAGGGAACTGTACCAGTACACAATGGAGCAGAAGGAGTCCTATGCGGAAATTTAAAAGAGCAAGTCTACATATCTTTTTTGCTATATGAACCATCTGTTTTAGTATGTTGAAATCATATACTATCAAAACACCACACAGAACATATTCACTTTTAAGGAAAAAATATAAGATGATAGTGAAGGAATCATGCAGTCATCTACTAATTCAATTGTTGCATTCTGAATTAGGAATGACCAGACAACAGATTTCTCCTCATGTTCTATAATATAAAGTATACAGCATTTCCTACTGTATAGTCCAACCCCAATTGCCTAACTTCAATCTAGCTAGTCTTTATATATAACTTCCCAAACTCAACAGAAGTAAGAATAAGCTTAAAGACATAGGTAAGGAAGTTTTCCTGGATTGGTTAAACCATTTTATTTGTTACATCTGAACACATGTTTTTTTTGGTGGATGACCACAAATTCTCATGTGTTAATAGAAAGGCTGCCTGATGCACTGTGCAGTTTCCACCAGTCTTCATGTGCACTCTCAGACTGCCGGCCAGGAAGAAGCAGCTGAATTGCTGTCCTCAAGGATGGAAAGTAGCCCTGGGGGAAACAAGGTGGCCCAGCCAACAATAACACCAAGTATCAGGTATGAAACTCTATCTACCATGGATCTTCTCACTCAGCTAGTTCTTCTCCTACATGCCATGTAAATGAAAGTAGTCAAAGCAGCAGAGAATGCCCTTCCCAGCTCCCTAGAATTGTAAGAATTCTAAACATTCTAATCTAAAAAATTCTAAATCATTGCTTAGATACTCCATTAAGGTGGTTTATTTGACAGCTGTAGATAAATTCAACAACTGAGTATTGAACAAAATAAAAATATACTAGTTGGGAAATGTCTTAGTCATTATTCTATTGTTGTGAAGAGACATCACAACTAAAACAACTCTTACTTTTAAAAACAGCATTTAATTGGGAACTAGCTTATGGTTTCCATTATTATCATGGTGGGGAGCAAGGCAGCATGCAGGCCAGCACTAGAGTAATAACAGAATGCTACATCCTGATCCAGGGACAGAAACAGACAGACAGACAGACAGACAGACAGACTGACTGACTGACTGACTGATGGACTGACTGACTGACTCTGGGTCTGGCTTGGGCTGTTGAAACTTCAAAGCCCACCCCACAACCCCAGTGGCACACTTCGTCCAGCAAGGGCACACCTACTTGAACAAGACCACATCAACTAACCCTTCCCAAATACTGCCAGTCCCTGATGACAAAGCACTCACACAGGAGCCTATGGAGGCCATTCTTATTCAAACCACCACAGAAAAGGCAGACATCCTCCACTAAAATTAATTAATTAATTACATAAGATACTCATTTTGACCAAACATACATGTATTTTAAAGATTTATTAGGCTATTCTAAGTCTTAACAAAAGGATATATATGGTTTCTTTACTTATGACAGTGCTCTGTCCTGATAAAGCCACTTAAGTTGAAATACTAAGTTGGAAATACATTAAATGTACCTAATATACTTAATAGCCTAGCTTAGCATTACAATGCAGCAGAGCTTTAGATGTTTGTCCCTTATGACTGCATCATGACACTGCCCACATCACAAGAGAAGAGTATCAAATATTGCTAGCTTAGTTAGGGGGCAAAATCAAAGTTCAGAATCTGAAAAACAATTACTATTGAATACATACTACTTTTTCACCATCCTAAAACTGAAGAACAAGAAGGCAAACTTTCAGTCAAGAACTAATTGTACAGAATAAGGTAATAAAACTTCTTCTACAGTGTGTATGTGTGTGAGATACCTTTTTATAACAGAATTTTTTAAATGTTCTATTCTCTATTTGTTTTAAATATCTATGGTATTTTCCTATAAGATATCAGCTAGAACCTTAAAGAGTTAAACATGTAAAATCTTGCTATAACTGTACAGAAACACTGGATAAAGTCAGTTATCAATAAAATAAAAAAATATTACAAATTTTAATGATCTGACTGAGGATATCCAAAATTCATATTTTGCAGCCCTAATCCAAGTAACGGAGAATGAGTATATTTAGAGTTTAAATGAGATCATTAGCTCAGTATCTTTACAGGAACAGGACTTAAGAAAGAAAGAAAGAAAGAAAGAAAGAAAGAAAGAAAGAAAGAAAGAAAGAAAAAAAGGAAGAAAGAAAGAAAGAAAGAAAGAAAGAAAGAAAGGAAGGAAGGAAGGAAGGAAGGAAGGAAGGAAGGGAAAAAGAAAGAAAAGAAAGAGAAAGAAAGAAAGAAAGAAAGAAAGAAAGAAAGAAAGAAAGAAAGAAAAAGAAAGAGAACGAAAGAGAAAGGACAGACAGAGAGGGAGGGAGGGAGAGAGGGAAGGAGGGAGGGAGGAAGGAAGGAAGGAAGGAAGGAAGGAAGGAAGGACGGATGAACGAGGGTATCAGGGACACACACACACACACACACACACACACCAAGGAATGACCATATAAAAGGGGCAAAAAGAAGTCATCTATGAGTCACAGAGGACACCACTCCTGCCAACACCTGAATCCTGCAGTGACTAGAACTTTGAGAAAATAAATCCATGTGGGTAGGGACCTAGCACGTGCTATTGTTAGGGTGGTCTTAGAGATCAGCACAGGGACTTAGCGCAGCGCCTTATTTGGAAATCCCTAGTATCAGAATACTGTGAACAATAACTGAACCAGAGTGGAGTGTATAATAAATTCTTGTTCTGAATTTCTGGAAAGTTAATTTTTAAACTCAAATAAAAAAAATGGCCTTCAACGTAGACAAAGAACAAGTGTGCCAAGTACATCTATGTGGACAGGATGGCACGTGTTCTAATGTGCGGAGTGGAAATGCTGCCGTGGCCACATTCCACTCTTGGGCTGGTCGAAGAAACATTTCCTTATTTTATCTGTATTTGCTTATGGGATTCTGCCTGAGATTAAGAATAATACTGAGTAAGTGATTAAAAAAAAGAGATGATTTGGGAATACTGAATTTAATCAAATTCCCATCTTCTTTTAAATTTAAAATACAATTTATTTTTAAAAAGAAAATTAAAGCAAATACAATTTATTTTTAAAAAGAATGAAAGCTAAAATAGTTGTAATAAATAATAAAAAACAAAAGAAAAGAAGAGGGGATCCTGGCAGAAGAAAGGAGAGTATGGCATCAGGGAGAAGGAGGGGCAGGCTACGGTACAATATGCCGATGACGGAGTCCAGCCTCTTACCAGCTTCTGGCTTATGCAGCTTATCAATGTAGCACACAGACCACCAACTGGACAGGACCAGAAAAGAAATAGTCATGACACAAAACAATCAAAACACTAAATGCACAGAATACAAGGAATATTAATTTTGCCAGGGGAAGAGGCTAAGTCAGATATAATGGCAAGCCCATTAGAATATCACTGACTTTTCCTTCTGAAAGCCAGAAGAGGCAAATGAATGTTCCAACAACTTCTGAAAAAGCATAGATACAAGCTCAGACCCGTATATCAAGTGATCACAATGCACAAAGAAAGAAAACCATTTTAACTATAAAAAAACAAATGTAAGCAATTTCTGTTCACCAATTAGCTCTACAGAAAACATGTGAAAGAAAATTTCAGTTCAGACTTCATAAGAGATTTTTTTCTACTTCTACCATGTTTAATATTCCAAATAGATTTCGAAAACTGGTTGAGTGCATATTACTTTTAGCTTCAGAAGATATTATGTATATTTTAGAGGCATTTAACTATTATAAATTACTTTGACAACTTAATGTCAATACTGAATTGTATATTTTAAAATAAATTATATTAGTTTAATTAAAAAAATAATTTCGCTCCCCCCCCCACTCTTTTCCCCTCTCCCTTCTCATCCTCTCACCTCTCTGCCCTCTTGGGCTCCCCTCCCCCCTCTCTCCACGTGGTCATGCCCGGCCTCCACTCTCTCTTCTCTTCTCTCTCTTCTCTCTCTTCTCTCTCTTCTCTCTCTTCTCTCTCTCTCTCTCTCTCTCTCCCTCCCTCCCTCCCTCCCTCCCTCCCTCTTCTATACCATTGACTCTCATCCTATTCTCTAAATAAACTCTATTCTATAAAAAAAAAATTTTTTTTTCAGTTTAAAGAGGTTAACACAACCAAGCAGACACAAGGAATAAATACTCCCAGGAGAGTAAATAGGGTGTAGAGGAAAATACCACCACTACCACCACCACCACCACCACCACCACCACCACCACCACCACCACCATCAGAAATCGAATACTGCTCATTAATAACTATATTAATGACTTCAATTTTCCAATAAAAAAAACAGACTAACATATTGGATTAGAAAACTGGATCCATCATTCGGCTGCATCCAACAAACATATACCTTAACATCAAAGATAGACACCACATCAGGATAAAAGTCTTGAAAAAATATTTTAAGAAAATCAACTCAAGAAGCAAGCATTGTTGCCATTTTAATGTCTGATAATATATACTTCAAAACTAATCAGCAGGGATAGGGATAGACACTACATACTCATTAACAAAAAATCCACCAAGAGAATATTGTAATTCAAAATATTTATGCATCAATCCACAAGAATACCCAAGTTCATAAAATAAACACTACTACAGCTAAAACCACATATTGATCTTCACATGGTGATGGTAGGTGACTTCACCCCTTATGTCTTGACAATAAGCAGGTAAAACTGAACTGAAAAAACAAAACAAGTTAAATAGCATCATAAATTAAATGGACCTAACATTTTGCCCCAATACTAAAGAATATATTTTCTTCTTGGCAACTCAGAGACCTTTCTTCAAAATTGAAGAAATTTATATTAGCATATAAGCAAGTTTCAACAGATTTCAAAAAGCAGAAATAATACTGTGCATCCTATCTGACCACCATGGATTAACGACAAAAACAGCAGAAAGTATACAAATTCATGGAAACGGAACAACTCACTACTAAATGAAAATTAGATCAAAACAAAAATTAAGAAGGAAATTTAAAACTTTTTAGAATTGAATAAAAATGCAAACACAACATACCTAAATGGAATACAATGAGGGCCAGTTCTAAGAGTCAAGCTCATACTAAGTGCCTATAGGAAAAACTGAAAAGATCTCATATTAGTAACTTAATGACACATCTGAAAACTCTAGAGCAATAAGAAAAAAATAATACCCAAGAATAGTATATGGAAGAAATAATCAAACTCAGGTCTGAAATCAATAAAATGGAAATAAAAAACAAAAACAGTGCAAAGAATAAATGAAATAGCACCGGTTCTTTGAGAAAATCATCAAGATTCACAAACAAATCTAGTCAAAGTAAGCAAAAGATAGAGAGAAAAGACATAAATCACTAAAACTTGGAGATGAGAAGGGGGACAGCAGTCACTGAGGAAAGCCAGAGAGCACTGAGGACACACTTTAAAAACCTGCACTCTATCAATCAGGAAAACGTTTTAAAAAATTAATAAGGACAAATTTTAATATATACGATTAGCCAAGGTTAAATCAAGATGAGGTAAGCAATTTAAACAGATCCATAACCACTAGTAAAATAGAAGCAATAATTTAAAATTTCCCAATCAAAAACAGGCTAGAGCTAGGTGGATTCAGCACAGAATTCGACCAGACCCTTAAAGAAGAACTAATGGCAATACTCCTCAAATTCTTCTGCAAAAATAGAAACTAAAGGAACATTTTCTATTTTTTTTTTACAAAGCCACTATTACGCCAAAACCAAAAATAAAGATCCAAAAGGGGTTCTACCAGCACTTGACCAATACAGGCGCAGATACTCACAGCCAACTATCAGCTTGAGCCCAGGGACCCCAATGGAAGAGCTAGGGGAAGGACTGAAGGAGCTGAAGGGGATTGCAGGCCCATATGAAGAACAATATCAACTAACTGCCCCACCCAGAGTTTCCAGGGACTAAACCACCAAAGAGTACACATGGAGGGAGCCATGGCTCCAGATACATATGTGGCAGATGGCCTTATCTGACATCAATATCCCAGCATAGAGGAATGCTAGAGGGGTGAGTCAGGAGTGGGTGAGTGGGTGAAGGAGCACCCTCATAGAGGCAAAAGGGAGGGGGAGAGGAGGGGAAGGTTCTGGAAGGGTAACCGAGAAGGGGGACAACATTTGAAATGCAAATGAATAAAATAATTAATAAAAAAATTACTGACCATGCACCACAGATGCAAAAATTCTCAATAAAATACTTGCAAACCCCAATCAAGAACAAGATTATCCACCATGGTCAAGTTGTTCTCATACCTGAGATGCAAGGATGGTTCAAAATACATAAATTAATAAATGTAATCCACCACATAAACCAACAGGAAAACAAAACAAAAAACACAAACAAATGATCATCTCATTAGATGCAGACAAGGCCTCTGGCAAAACTCAACATCCCTTATGGTAAATGTCCTGGAGAGACTAGAGATAAGGGGTCATATCTCAACATAATAAAGGCAATGTGAAGCAAGCCCACAGTCAACACTATCCTAAACAGAGAAAACTCAAAGTACTTAAGTCTTCTATTAAAGCAATAAAACAACTGTAGGAGGTCGAGGGGAATACAAACAGGAAAGGAAGACGTCAAAGCACCTTTATTTGTAGATGATATGAATGTACACATAAAGGATGCTAAAGATTTTATCAGCAAAATTCTACAGCTCATAAACCCTTTCAGCAAAGGAGCAGGACAGAAAAACAACACACCAAAATTACTTGCTTTCCTATACATAAATGATACAGACTGAGAAAGAAATCAGAAAAAGAATGCCTTTCACACAAACTCAAAAAGATCTTAGGATAGCTCTAAGCAAACAAGCAAAAGACTTCTATAATAAAACTTGAAGATATTGGAGAATAAAACTGCAAAACACATCAAAAGATAGAAAGATCTCCCACGTTCCTGGATAGGATTAATAGTGTGAAAATGGACATCCTACCAAAAGCAATCTACAGACTCAATGCAATCCTCATCAAAATTCCAAAACAATTTTCAACAAGTAAAAAACAATATTCAACTTCATATGGAAACACATATATACTTACACACATCCATGCAAACACACACACACACACACACACACACACACACACACACACACCAAACAGGATAGCTAAACTAATTCTAAATAATAAAAGAACTACAGGAGGTATCAACACCCCAGACTTCAAGCTGTATTACAGAGCTATAGTAATAAAATCAGCAAACCATTGGCATAAAAACAAATATACTGATCAGTAGAATTGCACTATAGATCCAGATGTAATTCCGGATATTTTGGATTTTTGTTTTTTACAAAGAAACCAAAAATATACACTAGGAAAAAAAAGACAGCATCATCAATAAATGGTGCTATTCAAACTGGATATCTGCATGTAGACGAGTATAAATAGATCCATACTTATCATCCTGAACAAAATTCAACTTCAAATAGATCAAGGGCATCAACAGAAAACTAGGTGTTCTGAATCTAATAAAAGAGAAAGCAGGGAATAGGCCTGAACTCATCGACCCAGAAGACTTTCTGAGCGGGATACCAGTGACACAGGCACTGAGACCAATAATTAATAAATGAGAACTCATGATGCATAAAAGCTTCTGTACAGCAAAGAACACTATCATTCCAGAAAAGCAGCAGGCTACAAAATGGGAAAGTTACTCAGCAACTACACAGGGATAGAAGATTAGTATCAAGAACTAAAAAAGAAAAAAAAAAATCAATTGAAAACTGGGGTACAGAATTGAAGAGTTCTCAAAAGATGAAAACACAAATGGCTGAGAAACATTTAAAGAATGGTTAGCATCCTCAAGAATCAGGAAACTAAAACTAACACTCCCTGCAATTGCTCCTTACCCTTAACAGAATGGCTATGATCAGTTTTAAAAAGACAGCAATGCTGGTGCAGAAGCAGAGAAAGGGAAACACTTACTCATTGCTGCCGGGAGGTGCATATTGGTTCAGTCACTAGAAATCAATATAAAGGCACCTTAGGAAAGTGAGAATAGATCTACCTGAAGATCAGGCTAGCCCACTCTTGGGCACATACCCAAAGGATTCTACATCTTACTACAGAGATGTCTGCTTATCCATGTTCACTCCTGCTCTACTCATAATGGTCAGACCTAGCCTAGATGTCCATCAACTGATGGATAACGAATATGTGGCACATTTACACAATGGAACATTATTCAGTTATTAAGAAAACGAAATTATGAAATTTGCAGGTAAATGGATAAAGCTAGATATAATTGTCCTGAGTGAGGTAATATGGGTCAAAAGACAACCTTTTGAGCTTGTGATATGTGCTACAATCCGAATAACCACAGAGGTTAGGAACCTAGATAGGGACTTGGGGTTGTGAGGGGTGAGGAGGGGCCTCCCAAGGAAGGGAAATAGAATACTGTTACCAGATAGATAAGAGGGAAAATAGGAAAATTGCATGGAGGGAGATGGGAGGGTAGGATGCAGGAAGGTCTATATAGAGGACAATTAACATTAAAGGTCTTTTGAAAAACCATATGAATGGAGAAAACATGATCAAAATGTAGTGTATAAGAAAATTAACATAATAAATAAAAATAGTCAGTTAATACAGCAGACATACACAGGGGGCAGAATGCAGGGCCAGTTGACACTGACTGGAACAATGGGAAGATGAGGTTGTTAGGCACTCTAATAGCACACGAGAGATTGTAGCTCATACTCATATGAGATTTAGGATTCTTAGCTGATGACAAACACTGCATAGTTAGCCTAATGTGTAACTTCATGGCAGAAAAATAACTCCAAATTTTAGATAATAAGAGCATATAATAAAATTGCCACATACATATTTAAAAACTCTTACTACTAATCAACAAATGGAGACCACTTTGTTTCACCAAAAGAAAACAGACTTTACACTGAGTCAGACCTGTGTCCTAATCTTAGTTTTCAAGGTTATTCAAGATATGCAAGTTCAGTATATGCAGCTTCCAGGACCTCAACACACTGAAGAGGGGTTCCTGCAGGGCCAAGGGATCCTGCTGTGAGGGTCAGATATGGTGAAGATTAAGTAATGTAAACATACTCTTTGACACGTAAATAGATACTGCTTCCAGAGCTGCATGGAATTCTAGCTTATCTAATTCTCACACCAACTCCAGGAGGAACTTATGGTGCACATTTGAAAAACGGTAACATGAAATCCTTAACCATGTCGGAGCACAACAGTCAGAGTACTGTCATTCACTTCTAGTAGGACCAGAAAACGGTCCCATTTTTCTATGGCACTATATGCTGGGGCTTTTCCAAAGACCATAAACAACAGGCCAAGGAGGGAAGGAAAGGATTTGGAAAATACCTATGGGAAATGAGAGGGCTTAGGGATTAGCAGGGTACTCCCTTTATAGAGAGGCTTCCCACCAGGACATGAAAAGTGTCCCTAGAAATAACATTCTTTTTTATGTTTTCCCACTCTCAGCTTCCGTAACTGTCCCATCAACCCAAACCTGTCACTCCTGAGAACTAAGTACAAATCAGGGCCTGCCCAGCCGTCAAGTTCCTTATACTGGCTGGATGCACACTGAGTAATCATGGAGTGTGGAATAGAGGTGTACAAAGTTCTTCACGCTGGGGGAGGGGAGTCTCACTTCTAGAACAAGATGCTAAAGGAAAGGCCACCACAAAGATAATGAGAGGAAAAACAATTTCATTAAGTCCAAACTATGCTGCCTCAAGATCTAAAGAAAAATGTTTTCATAGAAAGTATGACAATTCTGGACACTTACCTAAGATGAGATGAAGCTTGGTCTCTGTCTGGAAAGCATAGTGCAATGTCACCAAAAATGGCGACTGTCTAATGTGCTCCAGAACCTGTCGTTCTGTCCTTGTATGTTCTGTGGTTTTAGCTTTCTGAACTATTGTTGCCTTTTTTAAAACTTTCATAGCATACAGCTTTCCAGCATCGTGGCCACTTATTTTACGAACTAGAAATACTTTCCCATAAGCTGAAAAAGAAAAGAAAAAAATTCTCATAAGCTGAAGAAAAGGAAAAAAATTAAAATATTACATTGACAGAACAGTATTTTATGAAAATAAAATGAATGCTCCCAGCCAACACACACAAACACTCATTCAATGAAAAAGCAAGCTTGATGGTATTTCATATAGTTCTTTGATAATTTCTTTAGCCTTTTACCAAACATTTCTAGCTCTAGCCCCCCACCCCCGTATTTACATATCTAGCACTGCTGATGAAGTTCTGCTTTCACTCCAAATGTTATTCTCTCCTCAATAATTTTAGGTCTGACAAATTAACTGTTACTATAGTCAGCTAGCTAACCAGCCCAACTCAGGAACAAGTAGGACATTTTAGGCATTAGATAAAACACGGAGGTATATAGGTATATATTTGCCACTGGCTTGATCTATCTTTCTTTCTGTTTTTGTTTTTTTGTTTTTTTCCTGAAAGGGTCTAAGTATGTTCCCCAGCCTGGCCTTGGCGTTATATCCTTCTACATAAGCCTAATGTCTGAGATTCTAGGTGAAGACATTATTATTTCCAGTCTCCCAGAGGTTTTTTTTTTTCCTTTTCCTCTTTCACATTCATGTGTGGTGTGCATGTATACCTATTTGCATATATGTGAACATGCTTGTTCACATGTATATGGAGGTTAAAAGTTGATGTTAATAATCATCATTGATTGTCCTTCTACCTTATTGAGGTAGACTCAATCAAATCTAGAGCTAACCAATATGCTAACCAGCTTGCTCTGGGAATCCTGTCTACCTCCCAATCTTGCTGGAATAAAGGTCACAAAGCCAACCAATCATTTTTGTGGGTTCTGGAGATTCAAACCCTGGCCCTCATACTTGCATGGTAAGCATTTTAACCACTGAGCAATCTCCCCAGTTCTCCAAGACAGTTCTTAATATGAGTCTAATAATTCAGATAAACAAAGTACTTCAAGTATTCCTATATACCTATTCTTTTAGAACCAAAGCAATATAAAGACGTTATATAAAACAAAGGAGGGCTTTATACCTAACAAACACTAAAATACCCAGAACTGAAGGCAATATAGGCAGAAACCCCTTTACATCTCTAGGCAGAAATGATTTGTAGCTTCTGGGTCAATCCCATCATGCTTTTCATAAGTGAAGACTGTGGGACACACAGTACTGCACCTCCAGGTTGAAGAATTAGCCTTGTGTGTAGAGCGGCTTCCCATTTCCTCAAGGAAGATAAGGAGGTGGAGGAAGAAGGAGCAGGCAAAGAGATAAAGGAAGAGAGATGAGGACAGGAGGAGGAAGGCTTTGAATTCAAATGTGTCTTGGGATGGTTATGCTCAACTCCATTTCAGGAGTTAAGTGCTTTAATGAGAATACTTTGAGTTGGACTGTTTTAATCCAGATCACTGCTACTATTACCTTGCTAACAACTCCCTGTACTTAGCCCATAATTCTATTATCATCTACCTACTGGAGCAGGAAAGCTCTACAGGAAAGGCTCTCCACTTTATTCAGTTCAGTTAAGAACTAGATCAGTACCAACACTTGATATGCCAAGGATTAATGCTAGACTAGACTAATCCTGAGGGAAAGATTCCAACCCTTGAAAGGGAACAGCCCATGCCAGGCCCTCAGTTAAGCACGCCCTTCTATATACCAACTTACTTAATCCTCACCACAGCCAGAGAAGTGGGACTTTCAGGTATTCTATTTCAGAGATAAGTTCACAGTAATTAATAAAACTGGCCAAAGGACGTGATCTAGCGGAAAGACAAACAAATGAGCAAGTGTGTGGAGAACAGCTAGTCCCATTCCAGTCTATGGTCTAGGTTGGCTAAGGAGCCTGAGGAAAGGGCTCCATCCTTCGCCTTCTCCCTACCTCTCGTTCTCCCTCTTAGAAGTTCCCAGGATAATTATGGTGCCAGTTTCAAGAGAGAAAAATAAGTTAATTAAAGCAGCAGCAGCAGCAGCAGCAGCAGCAGCAGCAGCCGCCGCCGCCGCCATCACCCTGATTCAAATGCAAGGAGTGATTTCCAGAATCATTCTATCAGTAAATGAGTAAAAAAATCAAAATCTTCCTGGCTAGGAACGTGACTTTCTAGATTATAATACAACTAGTGCTATAAGACGGTTAGCATATTCTGAAGAAAAGTTTGTGTTGTACTTATGTGTGATAATTATAGGTTGAGATCTCAGAAAGGCTGAAGTGAATCAAAAAAGAAAATTACAACTTTCAGGATCTAACAAATCAACCTAAAGAATGAAGCTAGAACAGCATATTTTATACAGCAGCAGTGAAACCAAGAGGCTTCTGCCTCTCCAATGATATATCCTTTGTCTTCCAACAGAAGAAGATGCTATACAATCTGGGGAGGACGTAAAGTCCTATTCGGGCAGTCTTAGTGCTTCCATGTACCTTACATACATACACAGGCCCTACCACCAACTTATCTTCTCCATGCCAATGTACTGTAAAGTGCTAGAAATTATGTAACCTATCCAGCATCTGAGAAAGTAAGAATCCTTTCTGTGTCACTTAAACACCCTCCTAGTACACCACATTTGTCTGCACCAAAAGGAAACAAAAGAATGTGGATCCTGTGAGAGATGCAGGCTAGAAGCACTCAAAATCAAGTACTTGTCAGACAGAGCCTTTAGACACATTAACTCTTTCAGTTCTTAGAACATCTTCCTAGGAGGTGCTGATAAGCATCTCAGTTTATAGACAAGAAAACTCAAGTACAGATCAATTGCCCAATCATTCATGATCACACTGGCCCATTCAGCCCACATTCTAGGAGTGCACTTTTAGATCTGCTTCTGCTGATTACCTTAAAATGAGTGATCTCATCAGTAAATAATAAAATCTCAACATAAAACTGAATACACTAAATCTAGTAGAAGAGAAGGTGGGGAACTGCCTTGAATATATTGTCACAGGAGACAAATTCCTAAACAAAACACCAAAATCTCAGGTACTAAGATCAACACTTAATAAATGAGACCTCATGAAACTGAAAAGCTCCTGTAAGGTAAAGGATACCATCAATAGGACAAAGTGGCAGCCTATAGAATGGGAAAAAAATCTTCACCAAACCTACATCTAACAGAGTGCTAATATCTACTATATACAAAAAACTCAAGAAAATAGCTACTAACAAACCAAATAACCCTATTTAAAAATGGGGTACAGAACAGAAAATTCTCAACAGAGGAATCCTCTAATGGCCAAGAAGCACTTAAAGAAATATTTTCAATGTCCTTGGTCACCAAGGAAATACAAATCAAAATAACTCTGAGATTCTATTCTATACCTATCAGAATGGCCAAGATCAAAAACTCAAGTATGTGGTTTGTACATGCTTGGCCCAGGGAGCACCACTATTAGAAGGTGTGGCCCTGTTGGAGTAGGTGTGTCACTGTGGGTGTGGGGCTTTAAGACCCTAATCCTAGCTGCCTAGAAGCCAGTATTCTGCTAGCAGCCTTCAACTCCTCCTGCACCATGCCTGCCTGGATGCCGCCGTGTTCCAGCATTGATGATAATGGACTGAACCTCTGAACCTGTAAGTGAGCCACAATTAAATGTTGTCTTCATAAGAGTTGCCTTAGTCATGGAGTCTGTTCATAGCAATTAAAACCCTAATTAAGACATCAAATGACAGCACAGGTTGGTGAAGATGTAGAGCAACGAGAACACTCCATCATTGCTATTCAGAGTGCAAACTTGTAATAACCACTTTGGAAATCAATTTGGCAGTTTCTTAGAAAACTGGGAAAAGTTCTATCCCAGGACCCAGCTAGACTACTATTGGGCATATAACCAAGATATGTTCCACTATACCACAGGGACACGTGGTCAACCATGTTCATAGCAGTTTTATTCATAATAGCAAAAAAACTGGAAACAACCTAGATGTCCCTCAACTGAATAATGGATAAAGAAAATGTGATACATCTACACAATGGAATACTATTCAGCTATTAAAAACAAAGATATCCTGAAATTTTCAGGTAAATGGATATAATTAGAAATTATCATCCTGAGTGAGGTAACACAGTCCCATTAAGACTCACATGATATGCACTCACTTATAAGTGGAAATTAGCTATAAAGTACAAGATAAAAATGGTACAATCCACAGACCCAAAGAAGCTAAGTAAGGATAGCCCAAGGGAGGATGTTTGAATTTCACTAAGAAAGAGAAATAAAATAGACACTGGGGGTGGATGAAGGTATTGGTGGTATTGGGTGGGACAGGGGGTGGGGAGGGAAACAGGGGTGGGATCAGTTATGGGGCCAGAGTGTGCAGACAAAGGCTGGGAAAGTGAATAAAAATCATGTGGGGGGGCATCTCTGGGGCAAGCTGGAGATCTGGGACAGGGGAGATTCCAGGGAATCTCTGGGTATGACCCTAGCTTAGACTTCTAGCAGCTGGGGATATGGAGACTGAACTGGTCACCTCCTGTAGCCAGGTAGGACTTCCAGTAGAGGGAGGGGGCCACCAACCCACCCACAAAAGCTTTGACCAGAAAATATGTTCTGCCTATGAGATGTGCAGGGGGAAAAAAAGGAGCAGAGAGTGACAGAATGGCCAACTTGAGACCCATCCGATGAAAGAAAGCCAACTCCTGGCACTATTAATGATACTCTGCTATGTTGGAGACAGGAGCCTTGTGAGGCCTCATCCAGCAGCTGATGGAAGCAGGTGCAGAGGCCCACAGCCAAACATTAGGCAGAGCTTGGGATGTCTTGTATAAGAGTGAGGGAAAGGATTGAGGGAGATGGAGGGGTCAAGAACACCACAAGACCAACAGAATCAACTAACCTGGTCCCCTGGGAGCTCACAGAAACAGAACCAACCAAAGAGTATGCCTGGGCAGGACCTAGGCTTCCTACACATTTGTAGCAGACATGAAGCTTGATCTTGATGCGGGTCCCCCAACAACTGGAGCAAGGGCTGTCTGACCCTGTTGCCTGCCTGTGGTCGCCTTCCCCTAGCTGGGCTTCCTTGTCTGGCCTTAGTGGTAGAAGATACGCTTAGTCCTGCTTCAACTTGATGTGCCAGGGCAGGTTGGTACTCATAGGGTATCCTCCCCTTCTCTAAGGAGAAGGGGAGGGGAGAAGGGGAGAAGGAACATGGGACTGAGAAGAGCGAGAAGAGTGAGTCTTGGACTTGGATGTAAAGTGAATAAATTTGAAAAAAGGAAAATACCAGAGGAATCAAAAATATTCTTTGTAGTCCATCTATAAATACATAATTTCTCCAAGTATTATAATTTTAATATAATTATACCCTACATAGTCTCATGTGTTGAATACTTCGTTGGTAGGTGATGGTTCTACTCTGGGAGGTGGTAGGGACTATCTGGAAGAAGTTTGCAGGTAATTGTTACCCTTTTCTTTGCTTCCTGTTTGCTATGAGGTGATTGGTCTCTGTCATGTGCTCCCTCAAACACGATGTTCTTACTCCCCCCACAGGCCCAGAAATCAGCAAAGGCAAGGACTAGGGAATCAACAAAGGCCAAAACCCTAGAAAATGGATAGCCAAGCAAACAACTGCTCCCTTTTCATTGTTCTGGGAAGCATTTTAATCATACCTACAGAAAGTAACAAAAAACAATCAAATATAATTGAAGGCATGTAAACTTTTAATTTTTATTCACATGCATTATTTTGAGTGAAGCATTCACAGGTCATAAAAAGTTAAGGGTAATTGTTCAGAAAGCCTCTGGCTATGTCCTTCCTTAAGTCCCTCAACCCGGGTATGCTTCTCTCCTGAATTTCAGGGTGACAACCACTGAGACTCATTTCCTGTCACTTGATTTCTCTAATGCTCTTTAAAACTATATATTGGGGTGGGGAAGCCGGAGGGTCACCCAGCGTGCCAGGTGCTCAGAACCATCCAGCGGCGGCGGCGGCAGAACCAGGTACCCGAGACAGCCCGAGCTTAAGACCTTCGGGGACTCAGGCCTGGAGTGGGAATTGGGCACAAAATAGCGGGTGCACTCTGCACTCGCGCGCGGGGCGGACCCCGAGCTCCCTGCAGGCAGCTGCCATATTGCCTGCAGCTTCCCGTCCAGCTGGTGGTGAGGAAGCCAGAGTCAGCCAGTGTGCCAGGTACCCAGACCCAGCCGGAGGCCGAACCAGCCTCCCATCCAGCCAGTGGCAGGGAAGCTGGAAACCGGACCCAGCGAGCTTCCCAGCAGCTTGGGACCAGCAGGCGGAACCAGATAACTGAGATATCCCATCTTTAAGACCCCTGGGGAAACAGGATATCAGACAGCGAACCCTGAGCAGGAGCAGTGCAGAGCAGCCGCCCAACAGGCGGAACCAAATACCTGGGATATCCTGAGGTTAAGACCTCGGGGGACTCAGGCCACCCGTCAGCAATCTGTGAGCAAGACCCCCGCAGGACAGTGATTCAGGTATCCCAGTCACTGGGAAATAGCCTTACAACCCCACAGGAGGGTCAAGCACCAGCTAGTATCTGCAGGACCAACTAACACCAGAGTTAACCAGATGGCAAAAGGCAAACATAAGATCGCTACTAACAAAAATCAAGGCAATATGGCGGCATCCGAACCCAGTTCCCCAACAGCAATAAATATTGGATACCCCGAAACACCAGAAAAACAAGACTCAGATCTAAAATCACTGGTCAGGATGCTGATAGAGGAACACTTAGATAAATCTCTTAAAGTAATACATGAGAAAATAGATCAAAAGCTAGAAGCCATTGCAAGACAAACACAATTAAATCCCAGATATCTCAACACACCAGAAAAACAAGACTCAGATCTAAAATCACTGGTAAAGATGCAGATTGAGGATCACTTAGATAAATTTCTTAAAGTAATAGAGGAGAAAATAGATCAAAAACTAGAAGCCCATACAAGGCAGACACAAAAATCACTTAAAGAAATCCAGGAGAATATAGAGCAAAAAGTGAATCCCAATACGGGGGAGAAACAAAAATCACCCAAAGAAATACAAGAGAACATGGGTCAACAAGTAGAAGTCATAAAGGAGGAAACACAAAAATCCCTTAAAGAATTACAGGAAAACACAAACAAGCAACTGAAAGATCTGAGCAAAACCATACAAAATCTAAAAACAGAAGTAGAAACAACTAAGCAATCGCAAAGGGAGACAATGTTGGAGATAGAAAACCTTGGGAAGAAATCAGGAGTCATAGATGCAAATATCAACAATAGAATACAAGAGATAGAAGACAGAATCTCAGATGCTGAAGATACCATAGGAACCATGGATTCAACAATTAAAGAAAATGCAAAATGCAAAAAGCTGGTAACCCAAAACATTCAGGAAATCCAGGACACAATGAGAAGACCAAACCTAAGGATTATAGGGATAGATGAGAATGAAGATCTACAACTTAAAGGGCCAGCAAATATCTTCTACAAAATTATGGAAGAAAATTTCCCCAACCTAAAGAGAGAGATGCCCATGAATATACAAGAAGCCTATAGAACCCCAAATAGACTGGACCAGAACAGAAATACTTCCCGTCACATAATAATCAAAACCCCAAATGTACTAAACAAAGAAAGAATATTAAAAGCAGTAAGAGAAAAAGGACAAGTAACATACAAAAAAAGACCTATCAGAATTACACCAGACTTCTCACCTGAGACCATGAAAGCTAGAAGATCCTGGGCAGACCTTATGCAGACCCTAAGAGAACACAAACTTCAGCCAAGACTACTATACCCAGCGAAACTCTCAATTGCCATAGATGGGGAAACCAAGATATTCCACGACAAAACCAAATTTGCAAGATACTTATCTACAAACCCAGCCCTACAAAGGATAATAGGGGAAAAATACCAACACAAGGGGGGAAACAACACCCCAGAAGAAACAAGATAGAAACCGCATCTCATCCAACCCAAAAGAAGAGAACCACTCAAATACAAATAATAATAACAATTCCCAAAATGTCAGGAAGTAATAATTACTATTCCTTAATATCTCTTAATATCAATGGACTCAATTCCCCAATCAAAAGACACAGACTAACAGACTGGATACGGAAACAGGACCCTACATTTTGCTGCATACAGGAAACACATCTCAGTGTCAAAGACAAACACCACCTTAGAGTAAAAGGCTGGAAGACAGTTCTACAAGCAAATGGTCCCAGGAAACAAGCTGGAGTAGCCATTCTAATATCAGATAAAATCGACTTTCAACCTAAAGTCATCAAAAGAGACACAGAAGGTCACTTCCTGCTTGTCAAAGGGAAAATCCACCAAGAAGAATTCTCAATACTGAACATCTATGCACCAAATGCAAGGGCACCCTCATTCATAAAAGAAACTTTACTAAAGCTTAAAGCACACATCGCACCTAACACAATGATTGTAGGTGACTTCAACACTCCACTCTCCCCAATGGACCGATCAGGAAAGCAGAAACTAAACAGGGACACAGTGAAACTAATTGAAGCTATGGACCAATTGGATTTAACAGATATATATAGAACATTCCATCCTAAAACAAAAGAGTATACCTTTTTCTCAGCACCGCACGGTACCTTCTCAAAAATTGATCATATAATTGGTCACAAGACAGACCTCAACAAATACAAGAAGACCGAACTAATCCCATGTCTCCTATCGGATCACTATGGAGTAAAAGTGGTCTTCAATAGCAAGAAGAACTACAGAAAGCCCACATACACATGGAAACTGAACAATACTCTACTCAATGACACCCTGGTCAAGGAAGAAATAAAGAAAGAAATCAAAGACTTTTTAGACTTCAATGAAAATGAAGGTACGACCTACCCAAATCTCTGGGATACAATGAAAGCAGTGCTAAGAGGAAAACTCATAGCCCTGAGTGCCTCCAAAAAGAAACTGGAAAGAGCATACACTAGCAACTTAACAGCACACCTGAAGGCGCTGGAACAAAAAGAAGCTAACTCACCCAGGAGGAGTAGAAGAGAGGAAATCATCAAACTAAGGGCTGAAATCAATCAAGCAGAAACAAAGAGAACCATACAAAGAATCAACAAAACCAAGAGCTGGTTCTTCGAGAAAATCAACAAGATAGATAAACCCTTAGCTAGACTAACCAAAGGGCACAGAGATAGTATCCAAATTAACAAAATTAAAAATGAAAAGGGGGATATAACAACAGAAACAGAGGAAATTCAAAAGATCATCAGATCCTACTACAAAGGCCTATACTCAAAACAACTGGAGAATCTGGAGGAAATGGACAATTTCCTAGACAGATACCAAATACCAAAATTAAATCAGCATCAAGTAGACCAGCTAAACAGTCCCATAACCCATAAAGAAATAGAAGGGGTTATAGAAAGCCTCCCAACCAAAAAAAGTACGGGACCAGATGGTTTTAGTGCAGAATTCTACCAGACCTTCAAAGAAGACTTAACACCAATACTCTTCAAACTATTCCACAAAATAGAGACAGAAGGGACACTGCCCAACTCATTCTTCGAAACCACAATTACGCTGATACCTAAACCACAAAAAGATCCAACAAAGAAAGAGAACTACAGGCCAATTTCTCTTATGAATATAGATGCAAAAATACTAAATAAAATTCTTGCCAACCGAATCCAAGAGCATATCAAAACGATCATTCACCATGATCAAGTAGGCTTCATTCCAGGAATGCAGGGATGGTTCAATATACGGAAATCCATCAATGTAATCCACTACATAAACAAACTAAAAGAAAAAAACCACATGGTCATCTCATTAGATGCTGAAAAAGCATTTGACAAAATTCAGCATCCTTTCATGCTAAAAGTCTTGGAAAGAGCAGGAATTCAAGGCCCATACCTAAACATAGTAAAAGCAATCTACAGCAAACCAGTAGCCAACATCAAAATAAATGGAGAGAAACTTGAAGCAATCCCACTAAAATCAGGGACTAGACAAGGCTGTCCTCTCTCTCCATATCTTTTCAATATAGTACTTGAAGTTCTAGCGAGAGCAATCAGACAACATAAGGAAGTCAAAGGGATACAAATTGGAAAGGAAGAAGTCAAACTATCATTATTTGCAGACGATATGATAGTTTACCTAAGCGACCCAAAAAACTCCACCAGAGAACTTCTACAGCTGATAAACAACTTCAGCAAAGTGGCAGGTTATAAAATTAACTCAAGCAAGTCAGTGGCCTTCTTGTACTCAAAGGACAAGCAGGCTGAGAAAGAAATTAGGGAAATAACACCCTTCACAATAGCCACAAACAACATAAAGTACCTTGGCGTAACTCTAACCAAACAAGTGAAAGATCTGTATGACAGGAACTTCAAGTCCCTGAAGAAAGAAATCGAAGAAGACCTCAGGAGATGGAAAAATATTTCTTGCTCCTGGATTGGCAGGATCAATATAGTAAAAATGGCCATCTTGCCAAAAGCAATCTACAGATTCAATGCAATCCCCATCAAAATCCCAAATCAATTCTTCATAGATCTAGAAAGAGCAATTCTCAAATTCATCTGGAGCAACAAAAAACCTAGGATAGCTAAAACTATTCTCAACAATAAAAGGACTTCTGGGGGAATCAATATCCCTGACCTCAAGCAGTACTACAGAGCAATTGTGTTAAAAACTGCATGGTATTGGTACAGCAACAGGCAGGTAGATCAATGGAATAGGATTGAAGACCCAGAAATTAACCCACAGACTTATGGTCACTTGATCTTTGATAAAGGAGCCACAACCATCCGGTGGAAAAAAGATAGCCTTTTCAACAAATGGTGCTGGTTCAACTGGAGGTCAACATGCAGAAGAATGCGAATTGACCCACTCTTATCTCCTTGTACTAAGATCAACTCCAAATGGATCAAGGACCTCCACATAAAACCAGACACACTGAAACTATTAGAAAAGAAACTTGGGAAGACCCTGGAGGACATGGGCACAGGGGTAAAGTTCCTGAACAGAACACCAATAGCTTATGCTCTAAGATCAAGAATGGACAAATGGGACCTCATAAAATTACAAAGTTTCTGTAAGGCAAAGGACACTGTCAGAAAGACAAAACGGCAACCAACAACGTGGGAAATGATCTTCACCAACCCCACATCCGACAGAGGGCTAATATCCAATATATACAAAGAACTCAAGAAGTTAGACCCCAAAGAACCAAATAACCCTATCAAAAAATGGGGCACAGAGCTAAACAAAGAATTTTCACCAGAAGAAATTCGGATGGCCGAGAAACACCTTAAGAGATGTTCAACATCATTAGTCATCAGGGAAATGCAAATCAAAACAACCCTGAGATTCCACCTCACTCCAGTCAGAATGGCTAAGATTAAAAACTCGAGAGACAACAAGTGCTGGCGAGGATGTGGAGAAAGAGGAACACTCCTCCACTGTTGGTGGGATGGCAAAATGGTAAAACCACTCTGGAAATCAGTGTGGCGGTTCCTCAGAAAATTGGGCATGCCACTCCCAGAGGACCCTGGCATACCACTCCTGGGCATATACCCAGAGGATTCCCCTGCATACAACAAAGACACATGCTCCACTATGTTTATAGCAGCCTTGTTTATAATAGCCAGAAATTGGAAGGAGCCCAGATATCCCTCAAAGGAGGAATGGATACAGAAAATGTGGTATATTTATACAATGGAGTACTACTCAGCAATTAAAAATAATGAATTCATGCAATTTGTAGGTAAATGGTTAGATCTGGAAACTATCATCCTAAGTGAGCTAACCCAATCACAAAAGAATACACACGAAATGCAATCACTGATAAGTGGATATTAATGAGCCCAGAAGCCCTAAATACTCAAGGCACAATTAGCAAGTCAAATGACTCTCAAGAAGAAAAAAAGGAGAGAACCCTGGGCCTGTAAAGATTGGATCCAGTATTGTAGACCCAGAACAGAGAAATCGTGGGGGGGGGGGGGGGAAAGAGTGGGGAATAGCATGGGGGGGAGAGGAATTATGGGACATATGGTGGGGGGTACCTGGGAAAGGGGAAAGCCTTTGGAATGTAAACAAAGAATATAGAAAATAAAAAAAAATGATAAAAAAAAAAACTATATATTGTACAAACTTATCATTTAAGCTCATATCAAACTAGCTTTTTTTAAGCAGCAGAAAATCTAAGTGACTTGCACTTAGAATTCCCAAGACTGGCATTCTCTCTCTAAGTGCATGGCATAATAAACACCTGTGCCTGCTCCGGCCCCACTTCCCACCTGTCACAGACACTGGCTGCCCCACAGGGTTATGCTTTTTGTATATGCTGTTCTGTAGTTGCACTATCATTAAATATTACATAAACCACAGAAAGTGAATATAAAAAAAATAGGCGGATTGTTCTGAACAGATAGTTAAAAGTAAGGTACTTAAAAAGGAACCTCTAAAATGTTAGTTGTGAGTAAAACGACTAAAAGGCCAAGACAAAACTAAGTCTAAGATGCCTCTGTAGTTGGATTACTTCAAATATGTCTAAGCTCTCATTACACTTGAAAAAATCTGAAGCTGTTACTTTTAGATGAATCAGTACAAGCATGACTTTTTAACAAATTAAACCATTATGAGCCAGTTCTCAAAATCATGTCTACAGCTAAACTTTGGCAACAAATGTAAATGGGTAATTTTAAGTGAAAAGTGTTCCAAGAAATGCATAGAACTATCTTTTAATCATTACAGCCTTTTTGACTAACCACAAGTCTCAACTGTGTCAAACAAGAGACTATCTACTAACTAAAATATCACACAATTGATGAAATGTAATCCTCTCCTTATTCTGGATTATTAGAATCTTTTAAAAAGGGCCAGGCATATCAATCTTTCTAGTTATGTTTCCCAGCTTGCTTTATCCATAACCTGATAAACAAATCTTTCGTGGTGTCATCTAACTTTAAACAAACAAACAAACAAAACCTTTATGCTTCCTCCAGGATCCTTCCTGCTGGGGCAGACTCCTAGCTAATCTGTTCCCTTGAAGACACAATATCCTGACCCATCCCAGAGGACCTGCTGAACTCAAAGCTATTGAGGACCCACTGAAGAGTAGTTGGACAATAGCTTGACTGTTCCATTGAAGACCCAACAGTCTGAAGAGCTCCCAGGAGATCTACTGCAGCCAGGGCAACAGATCAGCAGCTTCTATGTCCCTATGAAGATCCCCCAGTTAGAAGGCCCCACAGGTGGTCCACTACAGCCAAAGTTGCAGGCTTACCTGAAGACCTGAAACAACCCAGGGACAAAAGAGGCAGTCTCCATTCAGTCACCCAGACCAACAAACACCAGGGATATCCAGATGGCGAAAAGTCAAGCATAAGACCATAAGCAACAGAAGCCAAAATACAGGGGCAAAATCAGAACCCAGTTCTCCCACCACAGCAAACTGTGAATACAATACACCTGAAAATCAGGAACCTGTCCTAAAATCCTATCTCATGAAGATAATAGAGTCCCTCAAGGAGGATATCAATAACTCATTGAAAGAAATACAGGAAAACACAGGTAAACAGGTAAGGGAAATGAATAAAGTGATCCAAGATCTAAAAGTGGAAGTAGAAACAATAAAGAAGACACAAATGGAGGCAAACTTGGAAATGGAAAACCTAGGAAAGAGGTCAGGAATTACAGATGCAAGTATCACTAACAGAATACAAGAGACAGAAGAGAGAATTTCAGGTGTAGAAGAGATTTACACAACTGTCAAAAAAAAACCTCAAAACAAAAAACTCCTTACCCAAAACATCCAGGAAATTCAGGACACACTGAAATGACCAAATCTAAGAATAATCGGAAGAGGGTGGTGGTGGCGCACGCCTTTAATCCCAGCACTTGGGAGGCAGAGGCAGGTAGATTTCTGAGTTCGAGGCCAGCCTGGTCTACAGAGTGAGTTCCAGGACAGCCAGGGCTACACAGAGAAACCCTGTCTCGAAAAAACAAAACAAAACAAAAAAGCCCTGGAGCAAAAAGAAGCTAATTCACCCAGGAGTAGTAGAAGACAGGAAATCATCAAACTAAGAGCTGAAATCAATCAAATAGAAACAAAGAGAACCATACAAAGAATCAATAAAACCAGGAGCTGGTTCTTTGAGAAAAATCAACAAGATAGATAAACCCTTAGCCAGACTAGCCAAAGGGCACAGAGACAGTATTCAAATTAATAAAATTAGAAATGGCTGGGCAGTGGTGGCGCACGCCTTTAATCCCAGCACTTGGGAGGCAGAGGCAGGTGGATTTCTGAGTTCGAGGCCAGCCTGGTCTACAGAGTGAGTTCCAGGACAGCCAAGGCTACACAGAGAAACCCTGTCTCGAAAAACAAAAAATAAATAAATAAATAAAATAAATAAATAAATAAATAAAATAAAATAAAATTAGAAATGAAAAGGGGGATATAACAACAGAGACTGAGGAAATTCAAAAGATCATCAGATCCTACTACAAAAGCCAATACTCAACACAACTGGAGAATCTGGAGGAAATGGACAATTTCCTAGACAGATACCAAATACCAAAATTAAATCAGGATCAATTAGATCAGCTAAACAGTCCCATAACCCCTAGGGAAATAGAAGGCATTATAGAAAGCCTCCCAACCAAAAAAAGTACGGGACCAGATGGTTTTAGTGCAGAATTCTATCAGGCCTTCAAAGAAGACCTAATACCAATACTCTTCAAACTATTCTACAAAATAGAAACAGAAGGGACACTGCCCAACTCATTCTATGAAGCCACAATTACGCTGATACCAAAACCACACAAAGATCCAACAAAGAAAGAGAACTACAGGCCAATTTCCCTTATGAATATCAATGCAAAAATACTAAATAAAATTCTTGCCAACCGAATCCAAGAGCACATTACAACAATCATTCACCATGATCAAGTAGGCTTCATTCCAGGGATGCAGGGATGGTTCAATAT
Source organism: Apodemus agrarius (assembly GCA_964023405.1). Taxonomy (NCBI): domain Eukaryota; kingdom Metazoa; phylum Chordata; class Mammalia; order Rodentia; family Muridae; genus Apodemus; species Apodemus agrarius. The sequence continues at coordinate 23,080,218 of OZ030011.1, read as the reverse complement.
CAATGTAATCCACTACATAAACAAACTAAAAGAAAAAAAAAACACATAGTCATCTCATTAGATGCAGAAAAAGCATTTGACAAAATTCAGCATCCTTTCATGTTAAAAGTCCTGGAAAGAACAGGAATTCAAGGCCCATACCTAAACATAGTAAAAGCAATCTACAGCAAACCAGTAGCGAACATCAAAATAAATGGAGAGAAACTTGAAGCAATCCCACTAAAATCAGGGACTAGACAAGGCTGCCCTCTCTCTCCATATCTTTTCAATATAGTACTTGAAGTTCTAGCAAGAGCAATTAGACAACATAAGGAAGTCAAAGGGATACAAATTGGAAAGGGAGAAGTCAAACTATCATTATTTGCAGATGATATGATAGTATATGTAAGTGACCCAAAAAAACTCCACCAGAGAACTCCTACAGCTGATAAACAACTTCAGCAAAGTGGCTGGTTATAAAATCAACTCAAGCAAATCAGTAGCCTTCCTGTACTCAAAGGACAAGCAGGCTGAGAAAGAAGTTAGGGAAATAACACCCTTCACAATAGCCACAAACAATATAAAGTATCTTGGTGTGACTCTAACCAAACAAGTAAAAGATTTGTATGACACGAACTTCAAGTCCTTGAAGAAAGAAATCGAAGAAGACCTCAGGAAATGGAAAAATATTTCATGCTCTTGGATTGGCAGGATCAATATAGTTAAAATGGCCATCTTGCCAAAAGCAATCTACAGATTCAATACAATCCCCATCAAAATCCCAAATCAATTCTTCATAGATCTAGAATGAGCAATTCTCAAATTCATTTGGAGTAACAAAAAACCCAGGATAGCTAAAACTATTCTCAACAATAAAAGGACTTCTGGGGGAATCAATATCCCTGACCTCAAGCAGTACTACAGAGCAATTGTGTTAAAAACTGCATGGTATTGGTACAGCAACAGGCAAGTGGATCAATGGAATAGGATTGAAGACCCAGAAATTAACCCACAGACTTATGGTCACTTGATCTTTGATAAAGGAGCTGCAACCATCCAGTGGAAAAAAGCCTTTTCAACAAATGGTGCTGGTCCAACTGGAGGTCAACATGCAGAAGAATGGGAATTGACCCACTCTTATCTCCTCGCACTAAGATCAACTCCAAGTGGATCAAGGACCTCCACATAAAACCAGACACACTGAAACTAATAGAAAAGAAACTGGGGAAGACTCTGGAGGACATGGGCACAGGGGGAAAGTTTCTGAACAGAACAATAGCTTATGCTCTAAGATCAAGAATTGACAAATGGGACCTCATAAAATTACAAAGTCTCTGTAAGGCAAAAGACACTGTCAGAAAGACAAAACAACAACCAACAAATTGGGAAAAGATCTTCACCAACCCCACATCCGAGAAAGGGCTAATATCCAATATATACAAAGAACTCAAGAAGTTAGAACCCAAAGAACCAAATAACCCTATTAAAAAATGGGGTACAGAGCTAAACAAGGAATTTTCACCAGAAGAAATTCGGATGGCTGAGAAGCACCTTAAGAGATGTTCAACATCATTAGTCATCAGGTAAATGCAAATCAAAACAACCCTGAGATTCCACCTCACACCAGTCAGAATGGCTAAGATTAAAAACTCAAGAGACAACAGGTGCTGGCGAGGATGTGGAGAAAGAGGATCACTCCTCCATTGTTGGTGGGATTGCAAGATGGCACAACCACTCTGGAAATCAGTCTGGCGGTTCCTCAGAAAATTGGGCATGACACTTCCAGAGGACCCTGTCATACCACTCCTGGGCATATACCCAGAGGATTCCCCTGCATGCAATAAAGACACATGTTCCACTATGTTCATAGCAGCCTTATTTTTAATAGCCAGAAGCTGGAAAGAACCCAGATGTCCCTCAACGGAGGAATGGATACAGAAAATGTGGTATATTTATACAATGGAATACTACTCAGCAATTAAAAATGATGAATTCATGCAATTTGTAGGCAAATGGTTGGATCTGAAAAATATCATCCTAAGTGAGTCAACTCAATCACATGAATACTCATGAATTGGAATCACTGATAAGTGGATATTAAGAAGCCCAGAAGCTCTGAATACTCAAGACACAATTAGCTAAGCAAAAGATTCCCAAGAAAAAGGATGGAGAGGACCCTGGTCCGGAAAAAACTAAATTCAGTTTTGTAGGAGAGTACCAGAACAGAGAAATGGTGGGGAAGGGGGGTCATTGGGGAATGGGGGGGTGAAGGGGACTTATGAGGCATATGGTGGTGGGGGGGACTGGAAAGGGGAAAGCCTTTGGAATGTAAACAAAGAATATAGAAAATAATTTTAAAAAAAGGAAAAAAATCTAATGCTAAAGGAATAATCGGAAGAGAGGAGAATGAAGATTCCTAGTTCAAAGGACCCAAAAATGTCTTCATCAAAATCATAGAAGAAAACTTCCCCAACCTAAAGAAAAAGATGGCCATAAAGGTACAAAGAAGCCTATAGACCATCAAATAAATGAGACCAGAAAAGAAAATCCTCTCGTCATATAATAATCAAAACACTAAATGCACAGAACAAAGAAAGAATATTAAGAGCTGCAAGGGAAAAGGGTCAAGTAACATACAATGGTAGACCTATCAGAATTACACCAGACTTCTCAACAGAGACTATGAAAGCCAGAAGAGCCTGGTCAGAGGTCATGCAGACTCTAAGAGAACACAAATGCCAGCCTAGGCTACTATACCCAGCAAAACTCTCAACATAGATGGAGAAACCAAAATACCCTAGGACAAAACCAAATTCAACAAGTATCTACCAATCCAGCCCTACATAGGATCCTAGAAGGAAAACTCCAAGGATTTTCCCTGTGATAAATATTAAGTGTCCTTCTTCATCACACTTGAAAACTTTTGGTTGAAAGTCTATTTTATTGGATATTAAGATGGCAACTTGGTACCTGCACCAAGGAATGGATATTAAGCATCTCACAACAAAGTCAAAAGGAGAGGACTACAAGCCCAAAAAGCCACCTACAAAAACAAACATATCAGGAACCAACAGTCATCTCTCTTTAATATTTCTCAATATTAATGGACTCAACTCACCTGTAAAAAGATAAGCTAACAGACTGGATACACAAACAAGATCCAGCATTTTGCTGCATACAAGAAACACACCTTAATAACAAAGACAGACACTATCTCAGAGTAAAAGGATGGGAAAAGGCCTTCCAAGCCAATGGTCCGAGGAAACAAGGAGGAGTTGCCATCTTAATATCCAATAAAATAGACTTTCAACCAAAAGTTTTCAAGTGTGATGAAGAAGGACACTTAATATTTATCACAGGGAAAATCCACCAAGATAAACTCTCAATTCTGAACATCTATGCCCCAAATGAAAGAGCACCCACATTCATAAAAAAAAAAACTTTACTAAAGCTCAAAGCATACATTGAACCCCACACAATAATAGTGGGAGACTTCAACACCCCACTCTCACCATTGGACAGGTCATTGAAACAGAAACTCAACAGAGACACAGTAAAACTAAGAAAGGTTATGAACCAAATGGATTTCACATATATCTACAGAACATTTCACCCTAAAACAAAGGAATACACCTTCTTCTCAGCACCTCATGGTACCTTCTCCAAAATCGATCATATAATTAGTCATAAAACAACCCTTGACTGATATAAGGAGATTGAAATAATCCCATGCATCCTATCAGATCACCATGGCCTAAGGTTGGTCTTCAAGAACAGCAAAAACTACAGAAAGCGCACATACACAGGGAAACTCAACAACTCTTTACTCAATGATAATTTGGTCAGGAAAGAAAGAAATTAAAGACTTCCTAGAATGCAATGAAAATATATTGATACATTGTACCCAAACTTAAGAGACACAATGAAAGCAGTGCTAAGAGGAAAGTTCATAGCACTAAGTGCCCTGGTAAAGAAACTGGAGAGATCTTACACTAACAACTTAACAGCACACTTGAAAGCTCCAGAACAAAAAAGAAGCAAACTCACCCAAGAGGAGTAGAAGGCAGGAAATAGTCAAACTCAGGGCTGAAATCAAACAAACAGAAACAAAGAAAACAACACAAAGAATCAACAAAACCAGGAGCTGGTTCTTTGAGAGAATCAACAAGATAGATAAACCCCTAGCCAAACTAAAGAAAAGGCTGAGAGGTAGTATCCAAATTAACAAAATCAGAAATGAAAAGGGAGACATAACAACAGAAACAGGAAATTAAAAAAACATCAGATCCTACTATAAAAGCCTATACTTAACAAAACTGGAAAATCTAGAAGAAATTGATGGTTTTTCTAGACAGATACTACATACCAAAGTTAAATCAAGAGCAGGTAAACTATCTTAACAGGCCCACATCACACAAGGAAATAGAAGTCATTAAAAACCTCCCCCCCCCAAAAAAAAAGCCCAGGGCCAGATGAATTTAGTGCAGAATTCTACCAGACCTTCAAAGACCTGATACCAATTTTCCTCAAACTATTCCATAAAACAGAAAGAGAAGGAACACTACCTAGCTCACTCTATGAAGCCACAATTACTCTGATACCTAAACCACACAAAGACCCAAGCAAAAAAGAGAACTTCAGACCAATCTCGCTTATGAATATCAATGCAAAAATACTCAATAAAACTCTTGCAAACCATATCCAAGAACACATCAAAACTATCATTCACCACGATCAAGTAGGCTTCATTCCAGGGATGCAAGGTTGGCTCAATATTACAAAAATCCATTAATGTAATCCACTATATAAACAAACTGAAAGAAAAAAAACCCACATGATCATCTCCTTAGATGCAGAAAAAGCATTTGACAAAATACAATACCCTTTCATGCTAAAAGTATTGAAGAGATCAGCAATTCAAGGCCCATACCTAAAGATATTAAAAGCAATTTATTGCAAACTAACAGCCAATATCAAATTAAATGGAGATATACTTGAGGCAATCCCACTAAAATCGGGGACAAGACAAGGATGTCCACTCTCCCCATATCTATTCAATATAGTACTCGAAGTGCTAGCTAGAAGAATAAGACAACAAAAAGAGATCAAGGGGATACAAATTGGCAAAGAAGAAATAAAGGTATCACTATTTGCAGATGTTATGCAGTATACATAAGCGGCCCCAAAATTTCTACCAGAGAACTTCTCCAGCTGATAAACAACTTCAGCAAAGTGGCTGGATATAAAATTAACTCAAATAAATCAGCAGCCTTCCTTTATAAAAATGACAAACAGGCTGAGAAAGAAATTAGGGAAACAACTCCCTTCACAATAGCCACAAATAAAATATCTTGGGGTAACTCTAATCAAACAAGTGAAAGGTCTATATAACAATAATTTCAAGTCTTCCAAGAAAGAAATTGAAGAGGATATCAGAAAATGGAGAGGTCTCCCTTGTTCATGGTTGGCATGAGTCACTCAGCTTTCATTTGGATTAGAAACAACTCCCATATTATGGAGTCTGGGAATTAAGTTACATCGAAGAGGACCTGGCAGATAAAACCCAGTGTTAACTGTTAGTAAAAAAAAAAAAAACTCTGTGTATCTTTGTGCTTATATACATAATGCCAAAATAATACCGAGTTTCAACATATAAAAATGTACCTATCTCTTGCTATATAGATAGGTCACACCAAAATACTTGAAAGTTCCCTCAAGTCCCCCAAACAACACAGAGTATTGCCACTACTGTTGGATGGCTATCATAACTAGATGCTATGACTCTCTGCTGAAGATACTGCATGCTTCAGTCATAGGACAGAAAGAAATCAAGCTGGAACTAGGCTGGTAGTGTCTTTCCTGGTGTCCAACTATGTTGCTGTCAGAAAGGGCTATGCTGGCGGCTGGGGATGGAGGTTATCATCAACAGGATTACTTAGCTGTGGGCCTTGCATACTAACACTACTCATCTGAAAGAACAGCACCAAGTCAGTTACAGGGGTATCCAAACATTTTCTGACTGGATCTGAGGCCTACTACACACACCTGGTATTACTAATGTGGTCAAAAGCCCCATAGCTGGAGAGGTCACAGGCCCTAGTACAGAAGCTCCTGTTATGTACTGCTTTGCTAAATGGACATCAAAGTGACTTCCAAATATTTATGTTTATGACTGAGTTTAGTGCTATTTTCAGCATTGGTCAGAGAAGATTTTTTTTAATGGTGCCTGGTAAATACTGAAGGGACCATTAATTGGTCAGTATACTGAAAAAGTGACTGCAGAATGCTCAGCTAAAAACAAACATTGATATTACCCCCTCTAAAACTCAGAGGGAACAGAAAGAATAGAAGGGACAGAAGGAGTACTATGGGATGCAGACTTCCTGGTATCACATGGTTTTCACAGCATGATGTGGACTCACAGCAGATGTGATTATCTGAACAAGACTGGACCCATCAACATCCAGCCATAGAGACAGGGAGGAGCTCATGAGGCCCCCATGGTCCCTCCCTGAGGCTCTGAAAGCAGCTAAAGATTACTAGGGGAAGCTGTCACATTTTCTCCAGTGGATGAAGCCACAAAGGTGCTATTTCTTGTAGTTGGTCCCAAATAACTTGAAAATTCAAAGAGTCTTTGTCCAATTGGAGAGAGAGAGAGAGAGAGAGAGAGAGAGAGAGAGAGAGAGAGAGAGAGAGAGAAACCAACATGTTTTACTCTGAGTTTTAATAAGATCCTTTGGGAATCAATTCCATGGATAAGTTTTTCCAAGTGTAGGCTTGAAAAAATATCCATGTATTTGATTCCCAGAGGATCTTATTAAAAGAAAAGCTTCCAATGAGAAGAAATCAAAACTGGCAAATTCATTAATAATATTCACATATTTTAATAATCAAGATATCTTAACTGCTATAGTGGGTGAACATTTGCAAAGAATGCAGATGTGAGCCGTGAGTCCCCAAGTTCCCTAGCTTGGTGCAACAGCTGCCTTGGTTTCTAATAAGACTCCCGTTTTCTATCTACTATCTACGTGCCCCATTTTCTATTTCCATCTCACCTCCATCCAAGTAGCCTTCAGCCAGCAATTAACAAGGCATTGAAAGCCTGCTTCCCTCTTGCCGACAGGAGCCTGGTAAGGCCATCCCCTGAGAGGCTCTGCCAGTACCTGGCCAATACAGATGCAGATACTCATATCAGACTGTGCCAAGGACCCCAACGGAAGAGCTAGGGGAAGGACTGAAGAAGATGAAGGCAACTGCAACCCCACAGGAAGAACAGCATCAACTACCTTGACCACCCAGAGCTCCCAAAGACTAAACCATCAACCAAAGGGCACATATGGAGGGCTCCAGGACTCCAGATACATATGTGGCAGAGGATGGCCTTATCTGACATCAATGGGAGGGGAGGGAGGCTTGATGCCCCAGCATAGGAGGATGCTAGAGGGGAGAGACGGGAGTGGGTGAGTAGGTGGAGGAGCACCCTCATAGAGGCAAATGGGAGGGGGGAAGGGTGATGAGATGGGGGCTTTGGGGGGTACTGGAGAGGGAGTATCATTTGAAATATAAAAAAATAAAATGATTAATTAAAAAAAAAGCCTCTTCCTCTTTCCTATCCTGAGCTACCCATGAGTTCAGGCTAAATCTAGACTATTCAGATACAAGCTTGCTTAGGCTCACTCCACCCACCTCTCTTCTCTCACTCTTGCTTTCCTGAAGCAATCTCAGAATAAATCCTATATACTCAAACCCACCCTGGGCTCTCTCTAGCTACGGTGATTTCATATGGCATTAATAACAAAAATTGTTATTTATACTATGATACTATGAAGGTAAAGTATTTCAATAGTTTTCATATGGTACAAAACATCATAAACAACCTCTAGGAATTATATACACACTGTAGGCTTACTACACACACACACACACACACACACACACACACGCACGCACGCACGCACGCACACGCACACGCACACGCACACGCGCACACACACACACATATATCCTGATGGAGTTTTCAGAATCTGGGGCCATTGAGTTAAGGCATATCACAGAGTACATTATTTAGATGGCTCACAGGATTTAGGGTAAGCAACCCAAAGAGTCTCTACTGCATATATCATTACTTGCACAGTACAACTGGTAAAATCTGTTGGTAGTTAATTGATATCATCCACCTAAGGAAAAATGAAATTTTTTAAGGAGAGACCCAGTGAAGAGGATGAGAAGAAATGGTCCTACTTTTAGACACTACTGTGGATAAAGTCTAGGCTTCCACACTTAGCCTCATTTCATTACAGTCATATTATTATATGAAAGTCTGTTTTACTACATTGTAAACCTTAAGTATGTTTGTTTTTTTTTTAAAAAATCAACTACTCTATTCCCAGCATCCCAAACAATTAATGCCAATGAATGAATGAATGAATCTAAAAAGTAACAGAAGGGTAGAAAAGTAGTATGATCAAATATGTACTTTAGAAAGATAACTCACTTGCTATGGACAATGGACTGTTAAGGAGCAACTTGACCAAGTGCTGTGGTGCCTATTTCTGAATCCTTCTAGGGTTCACAAGTCAATACTGGGCAATAATAATAATAATACTTTCTGGAGCAAGAGAACCTAGGAGCTGAATATATCAGGCCATCTGAGCATTTTAGCACTTGTATGCATGTGTATCTTAGAATGTATCTGCTAGTCCACAATACACAGTTCGAGATTTCATTGTACTTCAGGACTCCAATTGTTGACTAATTAAGAAAAAATAGATAAATAATGAATTCTTTTCATTTGACATGTAATTCTTAAGGCAACATTCAAATCAATGTCTTAAAATGCTAATAATTTTTTTTTTTTTTGAGACAGGGTTTCTCCATTATAGTCCTGGCTGTCCTGGAACTCACTCTGTAGACCAGGCTGGCCTCGAACTCAGAAATCCGCCTGCCTCTGCCTCCCAAGTGCTGGGATTACAGGCGTGCGCCACCACTCCCGGCTGCTAATAAAATTTTACAAGCACTTCATTTATAAAATATTGTCCACAGTTGGATTTTATTAGAAACACTACTTTGTAAAAATGCTAACAAAATAAGCAATTTTATGAAATAACTAATAATCTCTCCTTTCATGGTAGGTTGAAATAATTTTATTTTTCCAACTGAGGATACGACTTCACTATGGCTTTCTGACTCCCTGTCTAACCTCTGAGAAATGTTAGGTACTCCAGCACCTTACTGAAAACACAGCCTAAGGGCCCTGTTTCAGATTTCAGGAGAAACTAAAAGGAGAAGATAACAGAAGAGTCTAGTTATTTCAAAGTTTCTAGATTGTGAAAGTAACTAGTGACAGACTAAAGAAATCTCAAAAAGAAATATATCAACCGGGCTGGAGAGATGATTCAGCGGGTAAGAGCACTGACTGCTCTTCCAGAGGCCCTGAGTTCAAATCCTAGCAACCACATGGTGGCTCACAACCATCTGTGTTGAGATCGGATGCCCTCTTCTGGGGTATCTGAAGACAGCTACAGTGTACTTACATATAAATAAATAAATCTTTAAAAAAAAGAAAAGAAAAAGAAAAAGGAATACATCAACCTCTAAGTAGAGTTAAGAATGTCACATGAGCCGGGCAATGGTGGCCCATGCTTTTAAACCCAGCACTTAGGAGGCAGAGGCAGGTAGATTTCTGAGGCCAGCCTGGTCTACAAAGTGAGTTCCAGGACAGCCAGGCCTACACAGAAAAACCCTATCTCAAACAAACAAAATAACAACAACAAAAAGAATATCACATAAACTTAAATATAAGACTTTTTTTTTAAAAGATGAAACAATAGAACTTGGGCTGGTCTTATAGAGCAGGCCTATAACACAGATACTAGGAAGATCCCAAGTTCAAGGTCACCTTAGACTAGGACTGACTTCAAGGTCACCCTGTGTAATTTAGAGAGCTCTTACCTCAAAGCAGAAAGTTAAAAGAGGGCCTGTGGTGTAGCTCCGGGGTGTAGCGCCTGCCTCCCAGGCACAGGGCCCTAGGTCCAATCAGCAGTAAAAGAACAAACTAGCAGAACCTCTGATTGTTCACACATTCAGCAATGCCACATTTCAACTATTTGATGAACAAATTTTTCTAGTTCAGAATATATAAATTAATTTATCAGAAAAGAATTTTAAGTTTTACTTCCTAAGAAAAACCTTATGTGACACACAAAGACATATGATGAAGTTTTTCTATTATTCTAAGTGGTGCTGGAAAAAAAGTACCTTTTAAAAAAGGTAATAAAACCGAAAGATTAGTGGTGAGGTTTTGAATAAAAATTGATTTTATTATATTCATAATGAAAGTGTCCACCTACTCCATTTAGTCATCAAAACTTTGATTTTAAATTCAGAAATGTCTACAATGACAGTTCTTAGTTACCCCACCTTTCTGCAGAGCTGTACTGTCACAGAAAGGGAGGAAGGCAGCGCCTGCGGCTAACAATAGACCCATTAAGGCAGTGAGGGGAACAAGAAATGGAGATGGGTGGACAAGTTCAACATGACAGTGACACAATTCCTCACCCTGAGAGCTGCCTTCCAGGCCTGTGAGCAAACACCCAGAGACAGAGGGACAGTAGTCAAGGATCAGATGTGCTGAAAGAAGCCCAGGGTTTCATTCTGCAGCCACTAGACACGACTGTCACATGTGAAACGCCTTCCGGTTTCCCCTCCTTACACTCCCCTGGCAATCAAGGTATTAGTATCCTGAGAAAATGAGTGGGAGGGAAGAACTTCTTTCTATTCTGAGTTCGTAAAACTTTGAATTATCTTTAAGATCTGGTAACAACTTGTTTTTAAAACTGTACCAAGCAGCTTCCCTCTGGGAAACTTACTGACCACTTTAATGGTTATAGGACCATGAAGATTTTCTAGTCTCAGTTTTGATGTAAGTTTAGTAATTTGTTTCTTTAAGACAGGGTCTCTCTACTGTCTTGGTACAGGCTATGTAGAGCAGGCTGGTCTCACACCCAGAGATCCAAGTGCTTCTGCCTCCAGAGTGCTAAGATTAAGGGCATGCCCTACCACACCCAGCAGTTTGATCATTTATACACTTAAGATTTACATGCACTTTATAGCATGCACCTCAGAACATGAGTTCCTGTCACCTCATGTTAATTGTCCAGTAATCCAGCTGTCTTAATTTAATTACACAAATGAGACATTATGGTCTTACATAAGTAATACTGTTTATATTTTATTTCCTCTTAATCCTTTGTGTATCTCAGAAACTCTCCTGGCATAATTTTTCTTACCCCTAATAGCTCATCCTTTACAAAGTTTTTAAGAGGAACTATTGGTATAAAACATACTCAGCGTTTATATGTTTAAAATGTCTATTGGGACTGGGAAGATAGCTCAGTGTACAGTGTTCGCTATCCCAAGCATGAGGATTGGAATTCGATCCACAGAACTTACATAAAAAGCAAGGCCTGGCTACACTTGTGAGTTTGTGCTGGGAAGGCAGAGACAGGAGGATTCCTGGGGCTGGCTAGCTTCATTAGTGAGTCCCACACCAGTGAGAGAGCCTATCTTAAAACACAATGAGGAACTACAGCCAGGGTTGTGCTCTGGCTTCCATATGTACAACACACATTACCTACATGCTCACACACACATGCTCACACACACTCAAACACATACATACATATATAAATCTATTTTGTCCAAACATCTGGAAAAACAGTTCAGCTAGAGACACAATTCTGGATGAACAGCCATTTCACTCTATGATCTGCAAAGATCTTTCTATGGCTGCTGTTAAAGATAGCAATTACAATTAAGTTCAACTAATTATGGCCCACACAATCAACTGACTGGGACTCATGGGACCAGTAGAGATCAGGAAGCTGGTAGGACTCTGACCCAGGCTCTCTGCGTCTATGTTAGGGCAAAGTAGCTTGGTGTTCTTGTAGGAATCCTAACAGTGGGAGTGGAAGCTGGCTCTGACTCTGGCCTCCTTGCCTACGTTTCTGGTTAACTGGGCTGCCTCATCCAGCCATGACATGATGGTATATGCCTGGCCTCATGCCATGTTTGGTTGATGTCCCTGGGAGGTCTGCTCTTTTCTAAGGGGACACAGAGGGAAGGTGGATCTGGGAGAGTGAGGAGGTGGGGCGAGGGGAGAAAATAGGGGAGAGGAGAAACTATAATATATGAAAGAAATTTTTAAAAAGAAAAATAATAATTGTTCTTTATTTTCAAAAAGTATCTCACTGCTGCTTTTGGGTTATCTCTATGTCCTTGTGTTCAACTAGCTCCCTTCATTTATTTACAGAAGAACTTTTTACTTGTTTGCTGAGGATTTTCTGTTTCCTAATCCTAAGAATTCATGTTTAATCAAACTTTAAAACACTCACCTGTCATCTCTTTGAACAGGCCTCTCCTCATTCTGTTACCTCTTCTATGACTCTTGGATAGGCAACTGTTATATCTTATTTGCTTTGACCTCACTTTTTATGTATGTTCACTTCTCCATTATATATTCTGCATCTTTTTCTCAAATCTATCTTCCAATTCACTAATTCTCTTTACCTTTTTATAATTATTTTTTCTACTTAACCATGCTCTCGCGCATGTGCACATAAGAGCCCAGAAGAGGGTATAAATGCCCTGGAGCTGGAAGTGTAGACAGCTGGGGGATACCTGAAGATTGAAAAAACAGTAAGCACTCTTAACTGCTGGGCCATCTCTCCAGCCCCATGGTTTTTCCATGGGGTTGGGGGGGGTGTGAAAATCTGCATAGTAGTTTTTTTTTTAACATGTCTTGGGTTTTTTTGTTTTTGTTTGTTTGTTTGTTTTTGTTTGGATTTGGTTTTTTCGAGACAGGGTTTCTCTGTGTAGCCCTGGCTGTCCTGGAACTCACTCTGTAGACTAGGCTGGCCTCGAACTCAGAAATCTGCCTGCCTCTGCCTCCCAGAGTGCCGGGATTACAGGCGTGTGCCACCACTGCCCGGCTTTAACATGTCTTGTTAATTGACTCATTCTTTCTATTCTCTCTCTCTCTCTCTCTCTCTCTCTCTCTCTCTTTTGTTTGTTTTTTCGAGACAGGGTTTCTTTGTGTAGCCCTGGCTATCCTGGAACTCACTCTGTAGACCAGGCTGGCCTTGAACTCAGAAATCTGCCTGCCTCCGCTCCCAAGTGCTGGGATTAAAGGCGTGCACCACCACCGCCCGGCTTATTTTTTGAGATAGCCTAAACTGACCCTGAAATCGTAATCTTCCTCTCCTCATTTCCCAAGTGCCAGGATTATAGGCATGTGCCAAACCCAGAGAACATGTTTTGTGTTTTTAAAAAAGACTTATTTATGTGTATGAGTATTCTGCCTGCATGTATATATGTATATGTGTACCACGTGTGTGCCTCGTGCCCAAGGAAATCAGAAGAGGGCATTTCTGATTCTGAACTGCAATTATGGATGGTGGTAAACCACCATAAGGAATGCTGGGAACTAAACCTGGGTCCTCTGTAAGAGTAACAACTGCTGAGCCATATCTCTAACCCTAAATCTGTTCTTAATTGTAAGATCAAAAACCTTGAGATGTTGGTTAAAAGATAAAGCTCCAAGTCAACTGAAAGAATAACTTTTGTTCTTGTTTTTTGTTTGTTTGTTGTTTGTCTTTTGAGACAGGGCCCAATCTAAGTAGCCCTGGCTGTCCTGGAATTAATTATGTAGGCCAGGCTAGCCTTGAATTTAGAGATCTGCCTGACTCTGCTTCCCAAGTGTTGGAATTAAAACTATATACCACCATACCCTGTGTAAAAAAATAAGCTTTAGTACTATATACTATTGTATCCCATAGTAGCCACAGTTAACAATAATAATGTAGCCGGGCGTGGTGGCACACGCCTGTAATATGTAAAGGCTTGAAAGATGGATCAGTCTGTAAAGTGCCTGTAAACAAGAAACCTAAGTTCAAATCCCCAAAGAACATGTAAAATCTGGGTGCAGCAGCATTGGTCTACATCCTCAGTGCTGGGGGAAGAGACAGGCTCATCAGGGAGAGCCTAGTTAAATTGCTGAGTTCTAGACTTAGCAAGAGGTTGTTTTAGAAAGAAAAAGAATGATTGAGAAGATATGTGATGGTAACTAATGTCCTCCACACACAAGCACACACCTGTGCACATACCCAGACAAATACACATACACTTCACTACATAGAAAGGGATGTAGGAAGAGTGTATTCCTCCTGAGAGGATTAATTTTTTTTCTCTATAAAATATTAGTACAAGTTAGATTCTTGTTTGACCTTAATATATGCTTATTACATACCATATATTGTTGAGACTGCTTCTAGCTAAGCATGCTCTGAAGACTTGTATTTCTCGAGCGAATGCTGACCAGAGAGTTTCTTTTCCATCCTTTTGCAGGCTGATTCCTTTTCTTTAATGAGCAGTAGCTGTCGGTATCTCTCCCATGCCTTAGATACAATCTACCATACCAAGCATGCGGATTGTAAATTTAAAATCTAGCTTACTTTACTGTAGACTTCCCAGCAAAACTGCCGTCTTCAGGGAGCTTATTTAGTTCCTTTACATTCTTGCTCCCGTTTACTCTTTTGAATCTAAGGATTTTCCTATTTTTGTCAGTTAACCTATGCAGTAAGTGGCAGACCTAGTTTTTTAAAATATATTTTATCTAGCACTTTGGGGACTTAATAAAGGGGTTTTCAAAACATTTTAGCTGTCATCTAACCCAAAAGAGAAAATAAAGTATCTCTTCATTTCTACTTCTGTAACTAGAACATTCTGCCATATATAAAAAGGCAGATCAAGAAATGGAATTAATCTTACAAGTCTTGTTACATGCTATAAAATGTGATATGAAAACTAATTAATATTTCATCTTCATAGAATGTTTTTTTTAAAGTTCAGTAGATGTCAGAAGTCATCTATTACCACCGATTTAAATGTCACGTGGCTTTATCCATAGCTGGAATAAAACATGACCTCAGTATGAAGGTCTTCCTGTAATTTTCTTTTTGAAGTAACTGGTATACATCTATTGAAATGGACAGCAATTGACCTGATGAGAGCAGAGGTTAAGGTATGTAAACATAGCTAGGCTATGCTGATAACTTCTGCTTTTACTAAAGAGTGTAACAAATGCTGACATTTCTGCATCTTTACTATGGAAAAGTATCTAAATTCTTTTCCAGAACATAATCTCCAAAATATAAAGTATTCTACTTTCAAATATTCAAGGATCACTACAGAAGTCCTACAATATTAAATAAATAAACTCATTCATTCCTCCAGTATTTACTTTATGTGCAAGGAACAAAATTTGTATGTGCAAGGCATGAAAAATTACCCAGAGGTTAACTTCAGAGGGGGTTAGATGGCTGCTGTGGCCTAAGCACTCTTTGCTGAGCCTGGCTACACTCCTGGGAGACTGCTCAGCTGGCCACTTGGCGATCCTGCATCACATTCATCTTGGTGTGGTCAAGGTGAATTATAAAATGGTCATCTGCATCAAAGGCAAGGGAAGTTTAGAAAAGAAATTTAGCTGGCACTGCCACAATTCGGTGAAGTAAGACCACTTGAGAACTTTGACTCGCACTACCCTGCACAGATTTTTTTTGTGTGCCAAGCATTAGAAGGAGTTGAGAGATGGCTGTCAGACATTATAGTGCATGTGTGTATTGCACACATAAAGGTCAGAAGACAACCTGTAGGAGTTAGCTCTCCTTTCCACATGTGTATTCAGGTGGTCAGTCTTGGCAGCAAGTGCCTTTATCCACCAACCATCTTGCTGGCCTCAATCATATTTTTAACTGCTGATGGTTTCCAACTTTTAACTAACCAGAGATTAGTACTTAGAAAATTCCAACATTTTTTAAAGCTTTTGCCTACAGAAAGGGGTTGAAAAATCATGAAGAATTGGTATGAAATTTTACCAAATAGTGATGTATACCTCATCTTTAAGATAGCCATGTAACTGCTTGAAGAATAAGTACATTTTTCCTAAGAACTATATAGAATAAGCATATTTGTAGATGCTGCTTGTTGGCTAGTTGCACTGTTTGAAATAGTGCTAATGAATGATGAGGTCAATTAAATTTATCTGAAGCCTAAGAATTCTGTGTCTGTGAGTTATAACGCAGTGTGTTCTGAGTCAAGTACAGTGAAGTAGTACTCTGTTTTATTCTTTAAATAATACAGTCTGCCATAAGTCTAAAGGTTATAAGGAATTAATTATCTTGTAATTTAGGCAAGAAAAAGGGTTCTCACTGTACTGTTTTACTAAACTTCAAAGTTTACTAAAGACATTCTCCTGACATTGTTCTAACTGTCCCATATGCTAGTTAGCATGTTCCTTAGTGTGCTTTGAAGGTTGATCCCTGAATCTCTCAGAAGGTTAGGGCTTAGGAATTAATTTAAAGGTGCCTGATCAGATGGTACTACAGTTTGAATATGCAATTTCCCTACCTGATCCCCAAATTATGAGATGTTTTGTAAGGTTTGGGACCATTAGAAGATGAGGTATAGCTGAAAGACATGAGCCCCTTGGGGGATGGGCACTGAGGATTATAGTCTCATCTAAGTATCTGGCAAAGCACTTGCTCTGTTTCCTGACTCACAGAGATGTGAGCAAGTTGCCTGCCTCAGGCTTCTGCCACCATGAACACCACTATGCCTTCTCACCAGGAAACTATTAAGTAAAATAAACCCTTACCCCCCTCTACCTAATGTGTTCCAGATAACTGACCAGAGCTACAAGAGAGGCATGAATACAAATGGTGAATTGGGACTGGGACAGCTTTTATGGAATAACAATGTTTTCTAGTGATGAGTTGACCCAGCGAAATAATCAAGATATAACACTCAGTTTAAACCAAATAGCACTCATGTTCATGTTGCCCAAAAGGAAATATACTTTATTATTTTTAAACATATGAAGCTTTATAAAACTTATCAACCTTAGAGTATTCATTAAGTAAGAGTTAATGAGTGCAAAGAGGTTAAAAAGATAGCAGTGTTAGATTAATGGGGTTTCAGTATTTTAATATGAGTATTTTTAAAATTTCCAACCGAGTTCTCAGAGAGGAAGCAAATGGGTATCTACTTAAGGCCAGCCAAAGGCAAAAAAAAAAAAAAAAAAAAAAAAAAAACAGATGATGATAGAAAATGATAGTTAAGAAAAAAATTTATATTAAGATCTTTGTATTAGGTATTATATAGTAGATTCCACTTATGAAATACCTTAGTTTTCCTGCAAATAAAATAAAGGCAATGATGAATGGGGAGGTATTTATCCAGAGCCCATTTTCCTGAAACAGCAGTAAGTACGAAAAGGTGTGCCAGGGGTACTGAACTCCTGTAACTTATGCTGCCCCAGCATCAGACTGTGCCTTCCATTTAAAGAAGGCCACACTGGGTTTCTCCTGGGATGCTAAAAACACAAGCTTGGGTCAGGTATCAGCAAATGAGCCAGTAAACATAAACTGTGCATGAATAGACAGAGGCTACAGACATCTGAGAGTTCCAACAAGTCTCCTGTGTGTCTTCTTGGTTGAGAGTTAAACGAGTGAGCCTTGGGCTAAGCGCCAGGTGAGGCATATCCTCACCTGGCAATGTCCAACTCCCCTTTACCAGCGATGGGAGAGTTCCCGACTGCTCTGGTGGGAAAACTGCTTTAGCTGAGAATCTCTTCGAAACACCAAGATGCTATAAACTCTCCAAACAATGTGGACAAAAAGTGAAATTTATATTTGTAATATTTTTCTGCCTCAGAGTTCTAACTGACATATGAACTGTTAAACGCAACCTTCAGTAAACAAACAAAACCACTATCACATCATTATTTTAAAACTGGAGAAAATATAGCAGGGAATTTATGTAATCTTTATGCAAAATATTAAAATTATGCATGACTTTTTTGTAAAAGATCTGAGAATGGACAATAAATCCACTAATACAATTTAATCATCTATTCGGCCAGACAACAAAAACTATTAATGGATTTTTTTTCCTTGAAGATTAACCTAAGTAATTTTACATGTAATAGAATGATAAAAAAATTAGATAACAAATGTTGATAAGGATGTGCAAAACCTGGAACACTTATATACTGTTCACAAGAGTATAAATGGTGCAGACATTTTGGGAAACAGTCTAGCAGCTCCTCACGAACTTATACAGAGTTGCTATTTAAACTGGCAATTTGCTTCTAGGAATATACCCAAGAAACGGAAACCTAGGTTGACATGAAAGTTTACGGTTCTCAGATAAAAAGTGAGAACAACTCCAATGGTCACTGTCCTAGTCTCACTTTTGCTGCTACGACAAAATGCCTAACAAAAGCAATGTAGGGAAATGGGGGTTAGCTTCAGTTTACAATCACAGTCTATCATTGCAGGGCAGTCAAGGCAGGAATGAGCAACAGCCAGTCCCTCCACACCCATGGTCGAAAGCAGAGAGCAATGGATGCATGCTTTTGCTTGCTTATTTCAATTTCTCCATTTTTAAAAACAGTTCAGGAACCTCTACTAGGGAATGGTGCCACACACACTTGGCTTGGTGTTCCCACAGTTAACTTAAGACAACAGACATGCCCACCACCAACATAATGCAGATAATGCATTGTTGCGACTCTCATGCCATGGGATTATAGGTTTTATCAAGCTGACAAATAGAGCTAACCTTCGCTGTCATCAGCTGATGGACAGATGAGGAAAATGTGGTATAGTCATACAATGAACTTCTTGGTCCTAAAGGGAAAGAGGTGCTATCTGCTATAACATACTTTAACCCAGAGAATATTAAACTGTATCAAATAAGCCAATCACCAAAATCCACATAGTATATGAAACCACTTATAGGAAATGTCCAGAATAACTCAGTGGTTGTTAGAGCCAGAGAGAACGGTAAGCTTACAAAGTAACAGCTAAAGGACTTGAGGGTTCTTCTTGAGGTTAAATCAAAAAGTTCTGAAACTGACTGTGGCTATGGCTGCGCAGCTCTAAATACACTAGCAGCATACACTGTAGACTTTAAATGGGCAAGCTGCATGGTGCATGCACTGTATCTCAATTAAACTGTCACCTAAAAGAAAGAAACTATGAAAATGCACCACACTCTGTGAGGAGAACTTGACCTGAAACGTTTTTGACACTATGTTGCAAACACTATTTTAAGGGAGCCATTCCCCATGGCTCTGAACTTGTTTCCCCTTTGAGTAGATACACGAAACAAAGGTAGGAATAACCAACATTACTTTGATATTTCAAAAGCATTCTTTCTTGTGAATTAGATAAGGTGGGACTAATTTTGTTCCTGAAAAGTATACTTCTACAAACGATCCAGAGGTGAGTGGGCACTGGAAACTGCCCAAGTTGAGCATCTGATTTAACACTAAGACCCTTGCTGGCATCATAGCCTGAGCTCTAAGAGTACACTATCAGGCTTGTTCGCTGGCACTTATAAAAGGTGGTTCTACACTGTGTGCTAAATAACTACAGATGGCTATAAAACAAACCTTTGTATGACAGGTCCCAAGGCACAAGCACGCACTATTGAATTACCAATTGATAATTTGTTCATGTAAATACAAACATCTGTGATGCTGGGTAAGGGTGGTGATATCAGATAGAAGCCCAGATTTCTCTTCTGCTGGAATGCTGGTAGCAGAAACTTCCTATGAGACCTGAAAAATCTCAAAAGGCAAATGCTCCTCTAACTGTGAAGTTAAACTTTAATGGGAAAGAAAAATGGTCTGTCCTCTAAGGCCTTGCTTTTCCTTCCATGGAAGTGGTCACAATTTGCTAAGGACAGAAAAAGAGTTCAGAACTTCTTCAGTTGGACTTGATAGAGGAGAATGAGAACAACAGGCTCTCCTGGCTGCGGTAACCACAGTGCAGGGCATTCATGGCCAGGACAGGTACTCACTGATAAAAGCAGCTACAAGACTGCCAGGGCACAGTGCAAACGTGCGGCTTAGCTTGTGAATTAACTGGAGAGGAGTGACAGTGGAGCATTACACTGCACACAGGATCTTCTGAGTGCAGGATCTTGATGCTATGCCTGCAAGACCAGCTGACTTCTGAACAACAGAAGTTGAGGCAGAGAGCTTTCCAAGACATGGGAAACAATAAAGCCCAAAATACAACATCACCCAAGTATCATATCATGTTACTGTTTGAAGATACATCCCAGAGATTTTTCTCCATGCAAATACAAGTAGGAATTAATATAATTGTTTCTATTATATAATTGTATAGTGTATATTCTCATCTATGACTGTTTTTAATTTATGACTTGGAAAAGCTTTCTAAAATGTTAATGAATACAGATCATTTCAATCTTACATAGACGATGGAACATAAATAGAACTAGGCTGCAATTAGCCAGACTCTTAAGTGTTGGATTAATGAAGAGAAAGAAGAATTCTGACTTGTTCATTATCATGATGATGTGCCCTGAATTACAATAGTCTTAAAAAGAAGACTGATTAAATCAATCAACATAAATCACTTTATAAGGTGCTGGCATATAATAAGCTCTCTACATATGCTAGTAACTTCTAAAGACTAATTTATATTCCCAACACACAAGATTGAAAAGGCGTTCTTGGTTGTTGGCGTGTTTGTGGGATAAGGTCTTGCTTTATAGCTCAGGCTAGCCTGGAACGCTGATTAGTGCTGCCCTGGCATCTCACACACTGGGACTGTATCAGGCAAAAGCGATCCTTTAGTTCTCTTAATGGATTCCTCATGCTTCTAAAACTGCCAGTGGCTTCCACATGAAGGATACCAATCCTATGTCACAGAAGAGTAAGTACTTGTTGTTTTTAAAAAGGGGGAATAAACCTGAGATTTACCTCCAGTTCCTAGGACCTTCAGCAGCTCAAAATTTTCAATTCCCACCTTCTCTGCATGTCCTGTTAAGTTAGCTAAAGAGAAAAAAAAGAAAGAAAATTAAAGGGGTTGGCAACAAGAGGAGACACTGGGCACTTTGGGAGTATCAGCGAAGTTCTGTTTCTTAACCTGAGCTTTTTCTATGTAATTACTTCTTACATTGTATGGTTGGATTTTATATCTTAATTTTAATAAAACCATGGGGCGGGGTGGCGTAAGCATTTAATCTTAGCACTGAGGGTGGGCAGTGGAAGGGACACAGAAGGATCTCTGAGTGTGAGGCTAGCCTGATCTACAGATCAAGTTCCAGGATTGACAGGGCTACACAGAAAAACTCTGTCTCAAAAGGGGGGGGGACTTTTCTTAAAACTGCAGTGACTAAGCATTATTTGTACCACAGGTTAAATCAACATGAGTCTAAACAGGTAAATGTGTAGTGAAAACTGGATAGACTGACAAGTATTTATTTATGCAACAAATACTAAGTGTGCAACTACCATGTTGGCTCCTGGGCTACATCCTAGTTCCATTTGTGCCCCTAAGAATGTGGGCATGAGCTAATATACACGAGCTATGTGCACGCTGTCTCAGTCCCCCTTCTGAAGCGAGTGCACTGGCTAGAGAACTGTAAGACTCCTGTCCACTCTAGAATTCTAAGGGTGACTTAAATATCCACACTCCTCAAAACATATTCTCTCCTAAATAATCAAAAGAAGGATGTGTTAAAAGTGAACATTTCCTGTAGTATTCCACTGGGTTCTAGACTTTCCCAATTACATGTGAAAAGGCTGTTTGGAGAAAAGTGGGGAATGGAATACTCTGGTGGAAAAAAAAAAAAAAGAAAAATGGTTGGCTTCTTTTCCACAGGACCTCACAGATCTTATACTTCAAGGCTTAGATAGTGCAGTCTTAAAACATACCGATCAAAGTGCTCTTTATAACAGTGCCTACAGACATTATGTGAACTAGCTTTCTGTAGAAGCCGTCGAGAATGTTTGATCCAGCTGCTAGATCTACCACCTAAATGCTGTGCTCCCTTCAACAAGTTACTTCCCATGTGTCAGTTCCCAATAATATAAGATATGGACAATTAACAACAGCCACAAACTACCCCTCCAGCACACTGGTGTCTACAATCTTCTCTGAAAGCATTAAACAGGTAAGGTGGACTGATGGCTGACTATAAACAGCTAAGTCATAAGCCAGATATAACAAATACAGAATGCAGACAGTGAGTATTAAGGATGTTCAACATATAAATCTTTCAAACTATCTAAAATAACAGAAAATAGAATGAGACCTTCCTCATAGAGTTGCAATGAGGAGTGACTGAGTCAAATTTTATACAGTAAATGTGTATAGTACTTGATATATACAACTCAAGTATTTTTAAATAAACTGTGAGACCTGTTTGGTTTCAGACGGGGGTGGGGGTGGGGGTTGGGGTGGGGTGGGGTGGGGATGAACCAAGGGACTGAGGTGTACATACCAAAGTAGACCTGGCCTCCAGGTTCTCCTCTCAGTCCCTCCCTGGCACACCCTGCCCCCAACCCTTGGGGGCTGCCCTTCCCCAAGAGGTTCCCAGACATTTTGTCCATTTTGTCTCCCAGTGCTCTCCTTCTCTCCTCTTCCTCCCCCCCCAACCCCCCATCCCTGGATGCACACATCCTTTCTCTTCCCTTCCCATCTTATCTTCCTATCATGACTTCCCTGGCCTCAGTCCTTGGAGCCAGTGAACTTGCCCAAGAGCAGCTTCCCAATAGACCTGCATCTAATGTAACCTAATCTGGCTTGAATTGGCTCATTTCACTCAGAGAGAAATAACATCAATAACTTTAAGAAAATTTGGCTCAAGTAAGAAATTTAAGAGCTACAAATTTGAGGCAGGGATTTCAAGTAATTTCAATATTTTGTCAAAGTTTAAGTAGATTCATATTTTAAATTAAGTTTTAAATTATTTTAATATTTTTAAAGGGACCAGTAAGTCTTAAACAGATCAATGGGTCCAACCAGCTCACCATGACTAAGGTTTCTGTTGGTGATATGTGGTGGTTTGAATAAAAAAGACCCCCATAGGGTCATAAATTGGCATGATTAGCTCCAGTTGATGAACTGTTTAGAAAGGATTAGGAAACATGACCCTCCTGGGAAAAGTACTGGAGAAAACTGCCTCTGTGGGCTTTAAGGTGGCAAAGACCACACCAGGCCTAGCACCTGCAGCCCACTCCCACCCTCCTGTACCCGCTCCCTGAGGATCAGGAGGTGAAGCTCTCAGCCACTGCTCCAGCACCGTGCCTGCCATGACGATGAACTCACCATCTGAAACTGTAAACGAGCCCCAATTAAATGCTTTCTCTGAAATGAGTTGCCTTGGTCATGGTGTCTCTTCATAGCAATAGAACAATAACTAAGACAGGGAACAGGATTTTTTTTAAAAAAAAGAAGCAAACAGTAATATTGTATTACAATTACATAGATTCTGAAACAAACACATAGTCAAACATGTGAGTCTAAACAGTTCTCACTTCTATGCTATTGTTTTGTCAGTACAATTAAAGCCTTTGAACATGAAGCTCTAAAAATAAACTATTTTTTTCTTAATTAGTTAGCCTCAAGAACAAGATCTCCAACTTCCAAATAAAAATACTAACACTATTAGAATAAGATTTAAAATATTTACAGATTTTATTTCACCTTAGAAGTGAAATAAACATTACCAACTCATGTTTTCTACATTTCTGAGACAGTCACAAGGCTTAATAAGTCCAAATCATGTTGCTCAGAAGATGAGCTTCAGGTCTGGGACCAAGGCACCAGAGCCAGCAAGGCTGGAGCAGCTACAACTGCCCACGGTCCTTTTTCCCACCACAAACGTGATGGTACTTTATTGTGGTTGTGGTTGTTAAAAGGACAGCAGTCCTTGTTCTTTCTCTAGTCAGAGTATGCCTCCAGCACATTCCTTTCCTAGTTCTCCCCCACAGGTAAGAGGGGTTAGTAAGCCTCTGTAAGTCCAAACTTCTGAAAGAAAACTAAAAAATTACATTGTTTAAAATACATGAATTGGGGTAGGGCAGTTAACGGGTAGAGTTATGTTGAAAAGCTCAGCTGTTGACTGAAGACAGACACAGATACTTACTCCCAACCACTGGACTGAAGAGGGCTGTGGTTGAATTAGGGAAAGGCTGGAAGAAGCTGAAGAGGAAGGCTATCCCATAGGAAGACCAGCAGCTTCAACTAAGCCCTGAGATCTCTCAGACACGAGCCACCAACCAGGCAGCATATACAAGCTGTTCCAAGACCCGCCCCCTCGGCACATATGCAGCAGAGGGCTTCCTTCTCTGGCCTTAGTGGGAGAAGATGCACCTAACCCTCCAGAGACGTGAGGCCTAGGGAATGGGGAGGTCTGGTGGGGCTGGGGAGACATATCCTCTTGGAATGGAAGGAGGAACTGTGAGAGGGCAGACTGGGTGGGAGAGGGCAACTACTGGACTGTAAAAAAATAAAATAAAATAATAATAATAAAAAGATCAGCTGCTACGTGGGACTTCTTTTTTTACATTTATTATTTACTGACTTATGTGTGTGTTGTGGCACGTCTGTGACAATCAAAGTTTATCTTCTGGTAACTAGGTCTCTCTTTTTACCACATGGGTCCCATGATCACACAGGTTTTCAGTCACTGAAGCAAGCACCTTTACCTGTTAATCCATCTCACCTGTCCCATTTGAGGAGTTTTGACTCAAATATCCAGCATGGCCTGACTTAGGGAAGACAGACAGACAGACAGCTCTCTCGTTCTTCTTCCTTAGTGTGCATGGCAGGTAACAGAGCAGATGTGGTTGTCCTGATGCTATGTTTTGACCCGTTTGTTTGTTTGTTTGTTTGACAAGAGGATAACAGGATTAATATGTTCACTATATACTACATACATCTAAAAAATGGTCAAAAATTAAATAAAAAATAATTTCTAAAAAGAGACAGGAAAGAATATGTTCTTTCCTTGCTCTGCTTTCTTCCACATGAGGAATCAGTAGCCAGGGACTACAGCTGACAATGTCTGATCCAGGGCATTCCAGCCTCAAGAAGGAATCATGGCTATTTGTTGAATTTGTTGTTGTTGTTTGGGAACATATTTTGGTTTTAGATAAGGTCACTTTAGATAAACTCACTTTGTTGTAATTCAGGCTAGCTTCACATCAGTAGCACTCTGCTTGGGCCTCTCAGGTACTGTGAGTATGAGTGTGAGTCCCCATTCCCAACTTGTATGTCAATGGTATTTTTATTGCAGAAGTCTGAATAAGAAAACTGAAGTTCACTATTTCCTCTCCCGTCTAACATTATAAGCCACAAGCCTAGATATGCTGGTCCTGAGATCATGACAAGACAGAGCTGGTGGGGAAGGAGAAAGCCTCAATTGAGTTGTAAGCCTAAACTTTCTGCAAAATTCATATAATAGTTCCATGCTGACATGATGGAAGTACACAATTATTGCTAAAGTGGACAAGACTCTGATTCCCAGAAGTGATTGCTGTTGGGCACGGGCAGGCCCTTCGTGGCTCCGGAGGGTTAAAAGAGCAGACTGGTAGATCAGAGTTTGGGCACTTCTGGTTAGAACAGCAAAATGACACCAAACCATAACCTGAGCCTAAACCCTAAAAGAGTTAACTCTTTCCCTCACAAACGCCACCTTATGAAACACATTAAAAAAAAAAAAAAGTGCATCACTAGACTAAGAAACATAAACCGGAGCTAGCCAGTTAGTCCACAGGGGGTGTGAGCTTTATCAGATTTTCAGAGCTGGGATTGAATGTGGTACCCACAGGACATAAACATTTAAATATTAGTAAAGTTGAATTAAAATATTTTAGATTTTCCTAAGGTCTCCTACAAGCCTGTCTCTATTGCTAATTAACTGAATCGGAGGCAGAAGGATCTTTTAAGTTCAAATCCAACCTGGTCTACAAAATGAATTCCAGGCTAGGTGGGGCCACTTAGTGAGACCCTACCTAAAAAAATATAAATAGAATTTTCCAATTAAACATTCCTAAAATACATTCTGATCAGTTCCTCCCAGACACGCCCCTACCCCAATCCATGTCTGACTTGAACCTGTGTTGTCCCTGTGCATGCTGCCACAGTCCCTGTGTGTTCCTATGTGTGTCAGTCTTACTGCACCTGGAAGACACTGTGTCCTTGTGTCTCGAAGCCCCTCTTACGATCTTTCTGCCTCCACTCCCACACAGCTCCCTGCATTTATAAGTTTTTTTTAAGTACTACATTACTGAACTTAATCTAAATATTATTTAGAAAAAGAGAGGAGTAAACAACTTCAATGCTTTCCCAAAACAAGTCTAACTAAATACTTTTTTTCATTAAAACGTGCTGAAAATCCTTTACTTCTTGATTAGCATTATTTTCTTAAAATGTATGTTCTTTCGTTCAGTAATCCTTGTTGAAATTGAATTTAACTACTCTCTTCACGGGCACATCAAATGATGTTTTTTAAATGTCAAAACTCAAATAATCACTAAAATGATTCACTTTTAAAACAGTTTGATTTATTAACAAGTCATAAAGAAAAAAGTTTTTCTTACATAATAGGTTTAAAAGAACTAGTTCCTAAGCAGGATGTGGTATGTGTCTATCACCCGGCACTAGGGAGGTGAAGCAGGTCTGCAATTTGAAACTTTACTGGTCTAGAAAGTAAAGTCCTGTCATCAAGGGAGAGAAAGGGGAAGAGAAAACTAGCTCCTTACACCATCATTTGATTCTTTTGGCCCTCTCAGTATTTGATAAATATATACTAATACAGCCACATGCAGTTTAGGAAAATATGACTGGCCTATCATTTTAATCTTTCTTGTAGTAAAATCCACACAACAGAAAGTTAAGTCTCTTAGCCATTTGAAGTGTGCCAGGCACTGTTGGTGACCACACTTGTTTTGTTGTACAGCCACACAACTTGTGTGCAACTTCCATCTTGTGACACTGAAAGCCCTATGATCGATAAGTAGCTACTTCCCCTGACAAGGAATACTGCACTTTCTGTGTCTATGACATTGGCTACCCCATGTCTTTATTCACATGGAGTGAATATTTATAATATTTCAAATATTATACAGATAGAAATCCTAGGGAAAGTGGAAGTGCTGCTGGTAATTCTGTTTTTAATTTTTTTTTTTTTTTTTAGGGATTTCCACATTATTTTTCATCGAGGCTCTTACATAGCTTTTAAATTTCCAGCAATACTGCACAAGGTCAATGTCTCCCTAAGTGACCAGCACTTGCTATTTTATTTTACTTTTTTATAATAGCCATCTTAGTAGCTTTAAGATCAAAAACTGATGTAATTTAGAAAGCATTTATTTTAAAAAAATCTTTCACCCTATATTTAAATAATTTTTTTTTATTATCCAGGATCACTGCTTAACAAAAACCAATAATTTTAAATAGGTTTAAAGTATCCCTTGCAGCTTGAGAGATGGGCCAGCAGTTAAGAACTTGTGCTGCTCTTAAGATGACTCAAGTTTAGTTCTGCACCCTTGTTAGGAGCACACAACCATCTGTTAACTCCAGCTTCAAGAGCTGACATCCTTCTCTATTTTCCTCAGGCTTTGGCACCCACGTACACATGCACACATGCACGTATGCACAAAACTGATATAGATAAATAAAATAAATGTAATGCTAAAAATAATTAAGCAGATCTTTAAAATATGTCATAACCCTATACCTCAAAAATATCATTAACTTTTACAATATTCTTCATGGCCCATTTGAGTCACAAATCTGTGACTGATGAATAGTTTCTTAATCCAACTTTCTTGACAATTCAATTATCAAATATAACTTATAATACCTATCACCCATAATCTTTTTCTTAAGTTGTAAATATTTAACTCAGAAATTCTCTACTCTTGTGGAAAAAACAATCTCTAAAACACATTTTTCATTCTGTTGCCATAGTTTCTGCTAAACACATGTAATCGAATGTGCTAAAATCATTTGATTACATCCATCTGATTATATCCACTTACGTTAAAGCTATGAAGAGGCTTAATTTTTTAAATGTGCTTCTGAAAATTCAAATTCAAGTAGAAATAAGAATAACAATGTTTTTGAAGCCATTTCAAGTGTTTCATGCTATATGAGTAGAATCCCAACTTAGTTAACAAATTAATCCTTTATTAAATTTGCATGACTCTGAGAAATATAAATTAGCAGGCTAATTGACTCTATAACATGTCAAACATGATTATCACATAGACCTAATCAGAAAGGTCATTGTCAATATACAGCCCTCATTCACTCACTGTAGGAAAGTTTACAAACTCCTAGTGTGTAGGATTGGTCTGTAGGGGTGCAGTTCAGTGGTAGACTATTTGTCAAGGTACTAGATTCAGCTCTTTGTACCACAAAAGAGGGTGGGGAATGGCTGAGGAATTATAGGTGAGAAAGATGCCAGAATAAAGAACCTAGGTAGGAGTAATTATTCCCCTAATAGATGAGGAGGAGGGCTGTTTTCATTAACTTTATTATATAGAAAACTTTTATAATATAAAAAAGGCACTAGCTGACTTAATACCTACAATGTCCAACTAATTGTCTTAATTAAATCTGTAAGTAATTAACAGCTTTTAACATGCTAAAAATAATGCTTCAGAAAAATTACTCCGGCAATAGTATATTATGGAGCTACAAGCAGAGAAAACATCAATGCTGAAAGATGGCAAGGTTATTGAAATAAGCCGTATATATTTGAGTAAGAGTCTGACCTGAATACAAACTTGAATGAGGAAGAAAGAATGAATCCAAGAGTCATTGTAATGTTCAATTCAAACACAAAACCACTGACTAACCGCCTTGTATGCTGAGACTACAAAAAGCAAACATCTGATC
Organism: Apodemus agrarius; assembly: GCA_964023405.1. NCBI lineage: Eukaryota > Metazoa > Chordata > Mammalia > Rodentia > Muridae > Apodemus > Apodemus agrarius. The sequence continues at coordinate 23,051,449 of OZ030011.1, read as the reverse complement.
ATGACTTTGAAGGATTCATTGAAATCCTGTGGTGGGCACTGCCACAAGGAAATCATGTGGAGAGCCTACAAAACAAAACAAAACAAGCTAAAAGAGCATCTAATACAATCCAGCTAGACCACCCCCTGGCATACAACCAAAGGACTTAATAGCTTTCTGCAGAAATACTTGCTCAGCCATTTTTCTCTACTGACTTCAGCTATGAGCTGAACATTTGTGTACCTTCAAAAAAAGAATGACTGTGGACATCTAACCCCAAATGTGATGGCGCTAAATGATGGTGCTCTCAAGAAGTGATGAGGGCTCTCCCCTCCTGAGTGAGGTAATTCTCCTTACACGGGAGCCTGAACGAGCCTATGTGAGGACACAGCAAGAGGAGCTACCTACGATGCAGAGCTCTTACTGGACACCTATTCTGCCAGGGCTTTGATCTTGAACTTTCTGAACTGTGAGGAACAAATTTATATTGTTTACAAATGCCTAATCCAGCTATTCTGTTACAGCCCAAACAGACGAACATGGTCCCACAGCAGAGTACAAGGACTGTAAGTCTGGTGAACAGCTGTGGTAAAGGAAAAAGGGAAGCTCTGAGTTCCGATTCTGATTGTACAGTAATGGCAGACCATCCCAAAGGGCTGGGTGCTCCTTCTAAATGAGAAACTAAAGGTCTGTGCAGATATCTGAGCAAAGTTGTAAGGAGGGGACTAGAGCTATTACCTGGAGTTATAAGACAAAAATAAAGAGATGGACACAAAAAAAAGTTACAAAACAAGCCGCCACCTGAATCTAAGCAAATAGAGAGACCATCAATAAAGAGAAGTAGTGTGAAGTCAGAACACCAGGATGACACAGATGAGTGAGGACTGAGACACCATAACTCAGGGTGGTTCTTTTCTTTTTTAGGATTTTTTTTATTAGATATATTTTTTATTTACATTTCAAATGTTGTCCCCTTTCCTTGTTTCCCATGAAAACCTCCTAACCCATTCCCCCTCCTCCTGCTTACCAATCCTCCCACTCCCACTTCCCTGTCCTGGCATTCCCCTACAGTGGGGCATTGAGCCGTCTCAGGACCAAGGGCCTCTCCTCCCTTTGATGTCCAACAAGGTCATCCTCTGCTGCATATGCGGCTGGAGCCATGAGTCCCTCCATGTGTACTCTTTGGTTAGTGGCTTAGTCCCTGGGAGCTCTGAGGGAACTGGGTGGTTCATATTGTTGTTCCTCCTATAGGGTTGCAAACCCCTTCAGTTCCTTGGGTCCCTTCTCTAACTCCTCCATTGGGGACCCTGTGCTCAGTTCAATGGTTGGCTGAGAGCATTCCCCTCTGTATTTGTCATGCACTGGCAGAGCCTCTCAGGAGACAGCCATATCAGGCTCCTGTCAGCAAGCACAGAAGGCTGCTTGAGCATTTCGTAGGCAAGGGTCCTACTGTTTACAAATGAAGAAACCCAGCTGAGCGAAAGAAAGCCAGCGAGCCTGTATGTGCACCTCCTCTCTCAGTTCTGGACTAGATGTGATAACTGTTTGAAGTTCCTGACTTGACTTCCCTCGCTGTAGCTCTGATGATAGACTGTAACTCTGAACTGTAAGCTGAAACAAACTCCTTTCTCCCTTAAGTGGCTAACTGCCAACACAATGGAGAGGAAACTCGGATTTAGTAAGAACAAATCCTGCCCTTCCACCGTCTACACACTCAGTGCTGTCAGACTGCCACTAGATCACTCTGGGCAATGCTGCTCTATTAGGCCCCATGCTGGTCTCTGCTACATGCAGGCTGCATACTTGTCATCCCCTGTAGCCAGATTGGCTTCCATGAGTAAAAATCCATGCTGCTGAGCCCATATATGATCCCTACCCCTTTTACCATAGCCATTTTGTTCATTAGTCTCTTGAACCATACTGCATTGATTATTAATATCCTTTTCTGTTGAGTTCAACATTTTGGTAGGCACTCATATGACACAAATATCATCATGACTTTTCTCACTTAAAGAGTCCAGAAACACCATCAGACTTCCCAGTCTCCACTTTGAAGGGACGTCAAGTCAGGAATGTCAGACAGCTATCACACCTAGTCCAGAGCTGAGAGGAAGCACACACACAGGCTCACTGGCTTTGGAATAATGGTATTCCATCAAACCTGACTAGCTAGCCAGACTAATGGCTATTCAGTCCACACGTTAATGGAGAATCACCCATATATGATCATTGTTCCTTCCAAGCAAAGTAAATATCCATATACACTACTCGAGTCCCCAACTCCTAAAATCCATTCACTACTGCTCCTCAGGGATGTCTCAGAAACAAGTAGTAAAGCTACAAATGCCCTCTTTGATGTGGTACCTGAGTATCATGCACAAACACTATAAGCTATGCCTAAATTTTCTATTTTTCCTCTTTCAATTAACCATTAAGGACTGTCCAGGAGATCGCAGGCACAGGCATGGAGAAGACATCAGTTTAACTGGAATGAGAAAGATAGGAATTTAGGCCACTTCGTGTAACGTTACCTTTTGAACTTGCTTGGCTCAATATAAAACTTTCATTTCATGATAGAATGCTGCTCTGAATGCCTACCTTTGTGAAGGTAAGCGTGCTTAACTTGAAACCTACCAATTTAAGTATTACTCTCACAACAAGTCTTAAAGAAATATCCAGAATAGTGCTTGACCACTCCTGGCTACTCTAGATCCACAAACTAATATAGTCCTGAATGTAAATGTATGCATATGTATGAGATCTTATGTACAAATAAGAAAAAAGACAAGCGATGTAGAATGCTAAAGATTAGGGAGAACAACTGCACATGGTGGTACATGCTTGCAACTGGGACTTGGGAGGCGGAGGCACGAGAATGTGGAGTCCAGGCCAATGTCAGCTGTGAGGACAGTCTGCACTACCTGCACTACCTGTTGTCTCAAAACAGAAACAGCAAACAAAGAAGGGCAAATAACTACATGATTCCTTTTTATTATGAACTAATCCAAGTTTATCAATGTGCAACTTATCTGGTTACTTTTGCATCTTTGGAAGTTAGCTCTTTTAATGTAATTTTTTAAATTGACTACTGTATACTATATCCATGTTTAGAAACACAAAGACCTATAACTTACTACAGAGCAGCACTGTGCTAACATAACACCTTGTAAAAAAAAATTAGAAGCATTACTTAAATGGTTTTAGAGTTCATACAAACCCTGAAATGGGAAAAGTAGGGCTACCTGTGCCTCTAACTGGAGCTAGAGAAAGGGTTGGGTTGAAGAAGGAGGGTACATATTAGACATCTAGTTTCTTTAGCCCCTGGTTTTCACAGCATCAGATTATATAATCTGTTGTGAGTTAAAATTAACATTTTAAAGTAGGATTATTGTTAATAAATGAGCTGTCAGTAGCCCTTTGAAAGTTTTAGAGCTGTAAGCACAAATTATTCCAAACTAACATGTGATTCAAGGTTGCTACATTTAGTACCATAGAATTCAAACTGGCTCTGTTAGCAGCATGTAGTCTGGAGACTAGCAAAGGGAAGGAAGGGTGTTGGTAAAGTGCTGTCTCACAGCAGAACTGAGAGCAGAGGTGACAAGAGAGCTGGAAGGGAAACCGAGGTTAAAACAAAAGAACAAAGAGCCACTGCACTTTCATGTATGGAGCTGAAACCCAATCCTTAGGAACATTACTTGGGACTATTAAAAACTGACATCTTGCATGAAAGAACTCAAAATATGTATAAAACAAATAAAAATAATTTTGGTAGTACATCAGATGCTGATATACATGTCGTGTTTTCATGAATTTATCTTTTTTTTGGGGGGGGGTTGAGATAGGGTTTCTCTTTTGTAGTCCTGGCTGTCCTGGAACTCACTCTGTAGACCAGGCTGGCCTCGAACTCAGAAATCCACCTGCCTCTGCCTCCCAAGTGCTGGGATTACAGGCGTGCGCCACCATGCCCAGTTAATTTACCTTTTTTTTTTTTTTAACTCCAGATTTTATCCCCACCCCACCCCCATCCACCCTCTGACTGTTCCACATCCCATACCTCCTCCCCTCCCCACTATCTCCATGAAAATGTTCCCACCCCAACCCCCACCCCACCAGATCTCTAAACTACCTGAGGCCTCCTGTCTCTTGAGGGTTACGTGCATCTTCTCTGACTAAACCCAGACCCCGCAGTGCTCTGCCGTATATGTGTTGGGGGCCTCATAACAGCTGGTGTATGCTGCTGCATGGTTGATGGTCCAGGATCTGAGAGATATTGGGGGTCCAGGTCAATTGAGACTGCTGGTCCTCCTACAGGGTCACCCTCCTCCTCAGCTTCTTCCAGCTTTCCCCTAATTCAACCACAGGGGTCAGCAGCTTCTGTCTGGGTGGGTGCAAATATTTGCCTCTCTTTCAGCTGCTTGTTGGGTCTTCTGGAGGGCAGTCATGCTAGGCCCCTTTTTGTGAGTGCTCCATAGTCTCAGTAATAGTGTCAGGCCTTGGGGCCTCCCCTTGAGCTGGATCCCACTTTGGGCCTGTCACTGGGCCTTCTTTTCCTCAAGCTTCTCTCCATTTCCATCCCTGCAGTTCTTTCAGACAGGAACAATTATGGTCAGAGTTTTGACTGTTGGATGGCAACCCCATCCCTCACTTGATGTCCTGTCTTTCTGTTGGAGGTGGGCCCTACAAGTTCCCTCTCCCCAGTGTAGGACATTTCATCTAAGGTCCCTCTCTTTGAGTCCTGAGAGACTCTCACCTCCCAGGTCTCTGGTACATTCTGGAGGGTCCCCCACCTCCTATGGTTGCCTATTTCCATTCTTTCTGCTGGCCCTCAGGGATTTCAGTCCGTTCCCCCCACCCAATACCCAATCTTGCTCCCCTCTCCGCCCCCACTCCTCTGGTCCCCTTTCCCTCCCAGATCCCTCCCTCCCCCCTTGTGGTTCCTTTCTTCTCCCTCCCAATGGGACTGAGACATCCTCACTTGGGCCCTTCAGCTTATTGGCCTTTTTGAGTTCTGTGGGCTGTATCTTGAGTATTCTGTACTTTTGGGTTTTTGTTTGTTTGTTTTTTGTTTTTGCTAATATCCACTTATTAGTAAGTACATCTCATACATGTCCTTTTGGGTCTGAGTTACCTCACTCAGGATATTTTCTAGTTCCATCTATTTGCCTGCAAAACTCATGATGTCCTCATTCTTAATGGCTGAGTAGTATTCCATTGTATAAATGAACCACATTTTCTGTATCCATCCTTCTGTTGTGGGACATCTGGGTTATTTCCAGCTTCTGGCTATCACAAACAAGGCTGCTATGAACAGAGTAGAACATGTGCCCCTGTGGCATGGTGGGTCATCTTTTGGGTATATTCCCAAGAATGGTATTGCTGGGTCTTCAAGTAGATTTCCAATTTTCTGAGGAACCTCCAGATTGATTTCCAGAGTGGTTGTACCAGTTTGCAGTCCCACCAGCAATGGAGGAGTGTTCCTCTTTCTCCACATCCTCGCCAACATGTGTTCTCACCTGAGGTTTTGATCTTAGCCATTCTTATTGGTGTAAGGTGGAATCTCAGGGTTGTTTTGATTTGAATTTCTCTGATTACTAAGGACTTTGAACATTTCTTTAGGTGTTTCTCAGCCATTCAAGATTCCTCTGTTGTGAATTCTCGGTTTAGTTCTACACCCCATTTTTTGATTGGGTTCTTTGGTTTTTTTACTGGTTAGCTAAAAGCTAATCTTTACTTGCCAAATACTGAAGTATGATTTCTGTTATGAAAATCTGAATTTAATAAGAAGTGCTGTGTTGAGTGTAAACAGGGCAGATCTGTGTCTATTCTAGAGTAAAACCAGAGGCATGGGTTATTTGTAATCTATATACCAAATGGTTAAAAATTTATGAGCTAACAATAGGAAAAATGCATTTAAAAAATAAAACTCTTGAACATCTCTATACATTCCTTTTGATTTTGGGGTCTTGTTCCCTAGATTATCTGTTTTAAAATAATTTTGTAAGTATTTAAAGTTCAGTCACATTATACAGCCAGGAAATGCAGTAACTAAATGTGAAGTTCTCTTAAATAAAGTTGTGTCTTATAATAGCTACAAGATATCAAGTAATTTGATTACAGTGAATGATTTACTGCTGACAGGCCATCTTCATTTTGAATGCTATATACATTTCATGTCTTCCTAAGCTCATAAAGTTTACGTTCACGGGATCTAAACATCTGCATATAGTTACACATAACAGTGATGTGCTATTAAATCACACTACTAAAGCAAAGCCAAAAAAACTTGCAGCATATGAAAATAATACTTTAACAGACAAATGTTTTGTTTTGTTTTATCCCTAGTACTTTTTAGGACCTCGGGATCACTTAAGCATTATCACTGACTGCCTTAATGAAAGGAATGTAGTGCAGTTAGTCAGAAGCCAATAATTAGTAATTCCTGATATCTTCTTCTGCAGAACTGTTAAATAACACATTTAAGGAACTTACTTTCCTCCCCTTTCCCTTATTCCTGGGGCCTGCTGCAGCCTTGCCATTTGTGCATTTACTGTTGGATTAATCAGCACATGGTGTGCTGGCTCCACCTTAATTCCAGCTGGTCATCTACACTATAGCTTCTAGTCTTTCTAAGGCAGAACGGTCTTATTACTCTACTTAAAGTCTTCCAGACTCATACCTTCTCCCCCAAGCTGGTTCCTCCCTGGTGTCCTGTGCTTGCTTGCCCTTGCTTGCCCCCTGGTGACCTAGGTCTATACTCAGTACACACTCCCAGTCTTGCAATCTTCAGTTGTCTTAGGATTTTCTGTCTCTCCTGACTTTTAGGGGTTTTTTTTTGTTTTTTGTTTTTTGTTTCCCTATCCTCAACAGTCTGAGATCACCAAACTTTCAGGTGCTTTTTTGTACTCATCAGTACACTATTTACTTGAGACTTCCTAATGTTTAGATCTGATCACTGTGTTAAGTTAAACAGGGCAATAAATAATCCTAAGTGTCTCCTCTGGACTCAATGGTGCCTGGGCTCCGGGAGGGAGTTGGGGGAGGGGAATCTGTTTTACTTCTGTCAGTGCTTACACTGGATACAAGGGAAAATCAGGATGCCTGCTCAATTGGTAGCCTGTATAATTACATGCAGAGTATGATGACATGAAACACAAGACACAGCCGGGAAAGCAAAACATCACAGTAGAAGGCAGCAGAATTCCTTGTATAGCGAACTGCACTGGAAGGACTGCCTTAATGCCAGGCTCCTTCCCAGGGAAGCATGGTGAGTGAGTGTGAGCACTAGCTGGGGCCCAGGCCTGAAGCACCAGAGGGTAGCACCCCCTGCCCTCAGGCCACAGACAGATGCAGAAGCTGCTTCTTTGTGCCTCTTTCTGGCTTTGCCCAAGCTGCTGTTGTTGCCTCTGCCTTTCTTCACAGCACACATCTTCACTCAAGTCTAGAATGCTTTATCTGGAGTATGACTGTTTCTCCTACTACAAGGGTTAAACAAGACCATTTAGGATCTGAATCCATGCAGAACAGAAAAGAAATGGTACAGAATAGCTCTGAGCGTTCACAGAAACTGAGGGAAAGCCTGGCAGATAGTGAAGGCACTATACCTGCACAGTCCTCACACTAAATAAATGGAGTCCACTCGTCAGAGTAAAGGGGGTCTGGCAAGCCCCATCTAACTAGGGCACAACAGCCAAGACAAAATGAGCACACAAAAGTGAGAAGAGCAGCATGAGGAAAGTGGGCTGACCATAGCTGTTAGGTGGACACTATCCACTATCCTTGTTACAGTTCAGATAAAAGGAAAGTATTATGGCGGCAGTATCTATCTACACTACACTGATGCTTCTTGACTTGCAATGGCCTTAGGCTCTTGATAAACCTGTCTGAAATCTAAATTACCCAAACTAAAAAAAACCAAAAAACCCTGAATATACACACCCTACTTTATTCCCTACCTTAACAATACAGCACATGGCAAAAAGTCAAAGAATTCTCCTCATGGGAGTTGGGCTGGCTGAGATTCTACAAGGAGGTAAGGCTCTTAGCAGCTACTAGCTAGCATCAGAAGACAGGATTGAATCATGTATCACTATCCAGGAAAGAGATTGAAATAAAAAAATTCAAAGTATGAACATTATTGCCTTCACATCATCTTGGTAAACTGTGTTTACCACTGAGTCCTGGACCATCTACAGCATTTTCAAGTAAGAAGCTCCACAATTCCTTATTTTTTCAGGTTTCTTTGGTCTTATTTTACCTAGCAGAGGTTTTCAAATTTTGTTTCTTTTCTTTTGTTTTGTTTTGTTTTTTTGTTTTTGTTTTTCGAGACAGGGTTTTTCAGTATAGCTCCGGCTGTCCTGGAACTCACTCTGTAGACCAGGCTGGCCTCGAACTCAGAAATCCACCTGCCTCTGCCTCCCAAGTGCTGGGATTACAGGCGTGCGCCACCATGCCCGGCTTCACATTTTGTTTCTTATAACTAACTTCTTAAAGAATAGTAGCCTGGGTTATGACCTCTAAAATTTTGCCTGACATTTCTCAGTATTTGGGTTGTGAGTGTCCAGTACTTAAGTAAATGCTTCTCAGCGTTATCACAGCCAACAGCATCTAACATCAAGCTGTCTGATGTTAGTTTGCTCACCCAGGCCAAATACTGCCCAGACTCTCCACTATGTTGGTACTAATTCTCCCCATATAATAAGCAACCTGTGTGGAGATACTATAAGACCATTAAAAAACCCTGTTCATCATTGTCTTAGGGTTTCCATTGCTGTGAAGAGACACCATGACCAAGTAAACCCTTATAAAGAACAACATTTAATTGGGACTGGCTGAGAGTTTCGGTCCATTATCATTACGGCAGGAGCATAGCAGTGTCCAGAAAGCCATAGCACTGGAGGAGCTTGTTCCAAAAGCAACCAGAAGACTGTCTTTTAGGCAACTAGGATGAGGGTCTCTTCTGCACTGGGTAGAACTTCAAAATCCATCCCCACAGTGATGTACTTTCAACAAGGCCACACCTCCTAACAGTGCTACTTCCCATGGGCCAAGTATATGCAAAATGCCACAATTGACAAATCTTAAGACCTGAATTTGATATTCATTGATGATTCTTACCTAAGCCAGCCTTTAGCCTAATGAGTACAAAACAGTGGTTTTCCAACCCTTCCACTCATTCCAAGCTTAGCAACCAATACCATTCTGTGGAGAATTTGCTTACAATCTCGTCATATAGGAAACTATGTGGATATGAGATTATTGGACATTAAACTTGTACAGTAGCATAAGGCATCTCCAATAAACAAATGAGCATATGGCCTACTTATCCTGCCCAAATAAGAATATGAGCACAAGAGTCATGATCAAACTGAATGATGAAACCCAAGTATTATGTTGAAGCAACAGAATGTGAATTATATCAATAATACTCATGCTTCTAGGTGTTGTAAAAGCCTGGCCTGTCATGGAACCACCAAGCCATTTCGCATTAAATAAGCTGTCTTTCCGAGAATCACCATCAACTAGAGGACACAGGTAGTGGTTAAAGAAGAAAAGACATTAAACATTTGAGAACTCATGTTCTATACTCCTTCTTACAATTAAGTCTTCTTTGATTCCTGGGATTATTTTCTTGGATAGTGTACTTTTTCTTCCTGCTGTGTTTCTTAAACTGTCTTTACTTTTATCCATTTCAATAATTTTTAACTCTGAAAAACACTTTTTTTCTTGCTGTATCTATTTTTTTAAAAGAATTATTTTATGTGTATGATTACACTTTACCTGTCTTCAGACACACCAGAAGAGGGTAACATCCCATTACAGATGTTTATAAGCCACCATGTGGTTACTGAGAATTAAACTCAGGACCTCTAGAAGAACAGTATGTGCTCTTAACTGCTGAGCCATTTCTCTAGCCCCTGTATCTCCTATTTTTAAAAATCAATGTTTCCTTGTTTTTTCAATATCTGTATTAAAACCATACTGGAATCTATTATCTGTTCCTCCTTGGAAACCATAAAAACATAGCTGTCATTTGTTTTTTCCTTATTCTTTTTCTCCAGAGTCCAGCTTATTCTCACTGCATTTTCTTATTTGTAAATCTATTTCTTTCTTAGCTTGTTATTGTTTTTTTTCTACATCTACCTAATCCTTGCCTGAAGATATTTATTCAATATGTTCTTGTTTTTATCTGCACAGTGTGGAAAACTGTTTTGACTTGTATTTTCTAGTTCATTATTACAATAGCTTTTTTTTCCTGTTTGTAATCACTCAGTGCTCAGGGTTGTGAACATAACATAAGGTTTCTACTAGTGCATACTGGTTAGAAGGCCCAGCAAGTATAGCTTCTTGTAGCCAAGCCTGACATGAGCTTGATTCCCAGGACCTACATGGTAAAAGGAGGGAACCAACTCTTACAAGGTGTGCTCTGACTGTCAGACATGTACTATGATATGTACATATGTGTGTGCATGCACAGACATAAATGTTTTTTTAAAAAAAAAAAACATTTTAAAAGGTCTGTATCTCTATCCATTCAGTGAAGTTTACTTGGCTTAGGAGATGATGAAGAAGGACTGGTATGTCATTTTTCTTGTTTTTTTGCAAAATCTAATCATTTCATTTTTTTTCTGGTCAAATTTCCCAAGTGTCCACCTGCAGCTATTTATCTAGTATCTACCTAGGGAGTGCCTAGAAGCAGTCCTCCCCAGAGGTAGTCCTCCCCAGAGCTGCCAATCCTGGCCCTCTTCCTATCATGCCCCTTTCCTTAGCTAACTCTCTAAGACAACAAGTCCCAAACTGGAGCTGAGTGTCTTGGCACACACTGCTGATGTTTCCTAGAGCTTGTTGGTTTGTTTGTTCTGTTTTTGGTCTAAATTAAGGGGGCCTCTTTCCTCTTTTTTTCAGTGTTACTTAAGATTCCTTCCTCTACTATGCCTTCCACGGGACTTTGGAGTACAGAATCTATGGAATTTGTGCTATTTTTCTTTATCTAATAATAAGTAATCTAAAGATTATAGTGTATTTCCTTCTCTCTGAACAATACTGAAAGTATGGGCAATGCACAGTTTCAGTTGCATTTCATTCAGTACTATGTATGGGGTGTGAGCAATTTGTAACATGGAATTGTCATTCTAACATCTATCCCGTGTTCACTATTAACATATAATTTCTGATGTTCCTAAAATTCCCAAGGTAAATTAGAAGCTTCCAAGTTGGTCTACAAGTCTCTAAGTATTGTCTCAAAGGTTTACAGTCCTCCAGTCCTTTATCGATCTGACTCTCAGTGAAAACAGAATGCTTTTCATGTGGTTAATAATATAGTGGACCCTCCAGAGCAACAAAAGTTCTAGAAAATCATTCTGAGAAGCTTCCTATCAAGCCTTCCTCACAGGTGATCATCTCTCAAAATCCTTTAAGTTAAAGTATTATTATGTATTAGCCTAAATGGTCAGCAGCTTAACACAAGTTTATTTTTCATTTATTCTACATGACCAATGTGGCTTATCTCAGTTATATTCCAAGTCTTCATAAGACCCAAGGTCACAGAGAAGTCTTCAAGTAAAAAACTGTCAGCTCTTAAAGGAAAAGGAACAAAGGTTTTAATAAAATCATACCGACAATTGATGCACCAGCCCTAAAAAACTTTACATGTAAGCTGCTCAATTTCATTGCCCAGGGCTCCATGGCTCTGTCCTGTCAAAGCTCGACGCATGTGCTTCAATGAATACACCAGTGAGACCACTGGAGGGAGAAGAGCCTCCAGCTAACTGCTTTCCATCTGCTGACTGCTCTGGGCCCTGGAGAACTACGTGACTCTTAGAGAAACATATATCCTGATAAAGAAATAACATCATGTACAATAGAAATAAAAAACATGCCCAAGAAAAGCAAAAGTTTCTTCATTGACAAGGGATTGCTATCCAGAATGTATAAAGAACCCCCATAAAAAAAGGTAGTGACATCATAGAAAAAGAAACAGAAGACATCCAAAGAAAAAATTATAAAAGATATTTAAAAGTCAAATAAGTGTTGAAAATAACCTCTTTAGTAGTAACCCAGAATATATAAACTCCAACATCATAAGAACAGTGATATTCACACTTTACAGGTTAGGTTTTAGGGGGGGTTGTTTTGGTTTGGTTTGGTTTTGGTTCTTGTTTTGTTTTATTTTGTTTTGTTTTGTTTTGGAGGCAGAGTTTTAGGTAGCCCAGGCTGGATAAACTATTATGAACTCCATAAATAATACCTAGCACAGGATATCCCTATGATCCTCTTGCCTTCACAGCCTAAACGTTACGATTACAGGTGTGTGCTACCACACTTGGTTTCTGTAGTAAGAGACAGAAAATCTAGGGTTTCTTGTATCCTAAGCAAGCATTCTACCAATTGCGCTACATGTCCAACCAAAGACTACTCTTTAATCTGACAATAAAAGTTCTGAACAGAGTTTAGAGTAGTCACACATTTATAATTCTAACACTGGGCAAGTACAAAGACAGCCTGGTCTACACAGTGAGTTTAGACCATCCAAGGATATAAATAACAAAAAGATAACAATAGTAATAGAACATATATAAACAATTTATAACTAAAGAGAACAAAGGTGTTATCTTAAGAGAAACTCTTAGCATCAAGAGATATAGCAAACAATATTCACAATAGTACTGTTTTTAACACAAAAAAAGCAAACAGCTAAAATATCCACTGACTGGATCATCAATTAAATTGCAGTCTTCATACATGTAACAATAGAAAGCCGTAAAATGAATAAAATATACCTACAACAGTATAAATAAGCACAAGAATATAATGTTATGTTGTAGGTAACATAAAGAACTTATCAAAAGCAATTCAAATAATCCAAATTTAAATAAGAGAAAAATTATATAAAAACAAACTCTTGTTCATGTTAGATATTAATTTATCACAAAATATGTCCTAGGTTCAACAGATAGTAAATAGCTAAAAATAAAGTTTGCCTATTTAGATATACTATTGATAGGTGGTCTTAAAAATTAAACCTTGGAGATCCACAGAATATAGCATTTAAATTTTTTTTAATAAAATGCCTTTTTTGACAATGAGGCAGGTCTGCTCCTGGCAACACCTGCTCCACTTCAAAGAAGATGAGCACCAGAGAATCTCCTATGGAGTGTGCTTTCAAGTGTGGCAAGCTGCCAGTGGGCAGAACTGCCCTTGCTTTGACTGAAGACAGAATGCCATCCACAATGGACAAACCTGGTCACAGGGAAGTCAACTGCCAAGCTTTGCAAAGACAAGGTAGACTAGCCCTTCATAATTCCTGCACCACAAAAAAGTCTGACAAACATACTGAGCCAGAAACTAAGGAAGGATGCTCCAATGTTACAGAGACATCTGGGGGGACTGTTCCCACATCCAGCTCCTCTGTCACTTCTACAGTTGTGGAAGCTGCTTGCTTACACTTCCTGCATACTCAGGTAATATTTACTCTTTATCAAGTCTCTGATGGGATTGAAGACTAGATAGTTATACTCTCACGATTAAACTTAAGTTGTTAAAGATCTAAAAAGTTGTTTTTAAGTCTAAAAAGATATTTTTAGGTTAGTAATTCAAGTTACAACAGAAAATGATTTAGATACAGAACTCTGAATTCACCAAGATAGGATAATCTATTATCTATCCTATCTCATGGGCTAAAAATTGTGAATATAATTATTATATGATAGTTTTCATAAATGTTCTTGCTGTATGTAGTTTATCATTATAAGAGAAAGAGTCTTTTTATTAGACAAAAGGAGGAAATAACCACGTTTTGGGGAAAAAATGTGTAAGGACTATGGAACTTAGGGCTGGAAAAGCCACTGAGAGTTCAGATCTTAATGAGTTGTTCTGTAGAAGTTTGAAAAAGAATGTTGAGGGCTACGTAAACAATGGATACCTAGTTTGTGAAAGGGCAGAAGGACATTTGAAACTTCTTCAAAGACTCTATTGGGATTGTTCACATGATATTTAGAATTGAGACTATATGGCTCTAGTCAGTTGGGGCTGAGAAATCAAATGTGATTAAGAGGCCAGCAGCACTGAGGTGAAATCTTTTGGGACTATTTCCTCTAGGTAGCACAGAGAAGGGCTGTGTTTAGAGGTCAAGGCTGCATCTCATGCTGGCAGATGAAATTGGTCATGTGTAAGAGTCTCTCATGGTAGTGATTTTGAAAGCATGAAGGGGTCTTGGAAAACAGCTGAGGCCTGGCACTGTGAGAGGCCAGAAGAAGCCATTGGTGAAGATGCAGCTTCAGCTACAGTAGAAGCCCCCCAGGATCGAAAAGTTCATTGAGAAAAGCTGAAGCTTGGCACTGTGTGGCATGATTAGAGGCACTCTAAAGAAACAACTGTAGAGGGAAGCCAGGCTGAGCCTCTGAGACTAGCTGGTGCTCTGCCAAGGCAGAGGTGGAGAAATTAAGCCTTTTGAGCCCAGAGAATCACGAGTGGGTCACAGACATCAAGCATTAACTTTTCACATTGTTTAAATTGGGTTTTGATTTGATTTGATAGTGACTGTGCCCTAATTCTTCATCTTGGAGTAACTATATTTTTTATTTTATAGGAACCTATAGTTATGATAGCTTATTGCAATTTTATAAAGACATTGACATTTCAGAAAGGACATTTTATAGAGTGTAAGACTTTTAAAAGTTAGAATGTTTTATACTGTGATGTTGATATTAATATGAGATCTTGAGGACAAACAAAAAAGGAAAGTTGTAGTTGAATAGTGAATATTTTAAGAAGTTAATTTTGTATGCTAGGCTCTTTGTCAATTAGACACAAACTAGTATCATTTGGGAAGAGGGACTCTCAGCTGAGAAAATGCCTCTGTAAGACTAGCCTATGGCAAGCCTGTAGGGCATTTTCTTGATTAATAGTTAATTAGGGAGGGCCCAGCCCACTTTGTGTAGTGCCTACACCATGGCCAGGTAGTTCTGAGTTATATGAAGAAAACAGGCTAAGTAAGCCATAAAGAGCAAGCCAGTAAGCAGCAGTAAGACCACACAGATGGTCTCTTTCAGTTCCTGCCTCCGGGTTTCTGCCTTGAGTTCCTATCCTGACCTCCCTCCATGATGAACTGTGATTGGGAGACATAAACTGAAATACCCCACCACATGCACACAAGCCCCAAGTTGCCCTAGACACAGTCTTTTATCATAACGATAGAAACCCTATGATTGCCGGGTGGTGGTGGCATATGCCTTTAATCCCAGCACTTGGGAAGCAGAGGCAGGCAGATTTCCGAGTTCAAGGCCAACCTGGTCTACAAAGTGAGTTCCAGGACAGCCAGGGCTATACAGAGAAACCCTGTCTCAAAAAAAAAAAAAAGAGAGAGAGAGAGAGAAAGAAAGAAAGAAAGAAAAAAGAAAAAAGAAAAAAAGAAAGGAAGAAAAAGAAAAAAGAAAAAAAGAAACCCTATGACTCCATCTTATCTTTCTGCAACAAAAAACTGATGAACATGGAGATATATATATGTAAGCTCAACTAAATTAGTAATGCAAAGATTAGATAATGTTGTTTGTAGTTTTATGGGTATATATACTGGAGTCATCAGAAAAGATCCACAAGTTTTGAGTGATCTGTCAAGATAATAATAATAATAATAATAATAATAATAATACCTAGAGACCATGGGGGTAAAGAGATGGCCCTGCAGAATTAAGAGCATGAAACTTTAGTTCCTAACACCCATGTAGCAGCCAACAACTGTCTGCAATTCCAGAACCAGAGGAGCCCTCTTCTTACCTCAGCAGTATCTGTACATGTGTAGTATACATATATAAACTCAGTCAAACACACACACACACACACACACACACACACACACACGCATTATAAAAAGTTAAAAGGTCAGCATTTGAACCGATTGAACCAGTGTCCTAGCATCCGTCCGCTCTGCTCTGGAACCTCCATAGTTACTCAGCTAGTTTATCGGAACTCTGCCTCACCTTCCTTCTGTCACCTCCACAAGGCAAGTTTCCACAAGGAATATAGTGTTCACTCTACTGTCAAACTTTGTTTCAGTGGATCTGGAACTTCACGAGTATCTCATCCTCATGACCATCTTGGAGAGACTTCTTTGATTACAACCCAAATAGTCCCCGTTAAACCTCCCCCTAGACTAATTCTGTTCTCACTTGTGGCAAAGGACAACACATATACAACAAGTCACCTCTTCTGCTGTCTGAGCTGAAAGGGGGATTGGGGAAGTCAGACAGAAACAAAAGACCAACCAACCGACCGACCAGCTAGGCATGGCCACACGCCTGTGGTTGGTCCTAGCACTAGAAGCACAAGGCAAGCCTAGGCTACACGACAAGACTCTATCTCAAACCAATTAAATTGATTTGAATTGAAAAGATAATCCCTAAGATAAATGTCTTACTTGGTTTGCCTCTTTTATTCCCAACACTGCTGTGCAGATACCACTAACTTCTGAAAATGAATAAACTGAGAAACAGGCAGATAATAAACAAATAAAATTATGTTCTTCTGAGGAAGGACTAAAACGAAGTCATGGGAAAAAACCAGAATACGATTTCTGAAGTCCAGAATTATGGATTCATATCCATTTCAGCTACTTACAAGATGTGTAAACAATCCCTTACGCTTAGTTACATCTTCTGAAGCACAGAGTAATAGTATTTACCATGATTTCATGAAACTACATAGGCAAAGGCAAGCGACAAGAAAGACTCACAATTTTGAATGAATGACTTACAAACAACAGTGCTAAACACTGCAGAGTTAATCAGAGATAATGACCAAATAGAACTAAAATATTTCCAAACAAATTGCTTCATGAGTATAATCTCATATGGCTTACTGTTTCTGAAGAGGATAAATGCAGACATTCATACACAGTGGTACAGTTTAAGCTATACAAATAGAAGTAAAGAAAACTTTCAGTGAAAAGAAAAAAGAAGAAATGTAGGTAAGACAAATAAATATCCACCCTATTCCCTTTTCTTCTTTCTTAATTTCAGAACACAGGAAACTAAAAAAAAAAAAAATTTATTTTGAACCAACTCATGTCAGGGCCATTTTCCTTCAGCAGACCATTGAGGTCCAACACTAGCATCTACTGCTTAGAACGGTATTTTTTAATAGGTGTTTCTGAAGTGAGAAGGTCCTTTTGAGAGCTCTGAGAACTGTCATAAAGCTATGCACAGACCTCTTCCTTGATTTTCCAAAATCTCACTAGATTTTTGTGTCCAACACAAGGCCACACCATAAAATGGAATGCTATAAATTACAAATGGATTAAGTGGATCTGTTGACCTGAAGGAAAGTCAAGTTTTTTAAATGCTATGAAAACTTGAAATAAAAAATTAAATTTCTATCACTAGAAACATTAACATGCAAAGAATCTAAATTTTTGTATAATCAGTTTTCTATCATATCATTGAACATTTCTGTTCAAAACCAGCTACAAAAAAAAAAAAAATCACCGAAATCATAGACCATATATTTCTAGGCCCTAAAAAAACGCATATCTACTAAGCACATGATGGTATTCTGCAAGTTGGAGAACCAAGTACTATACATTTAAGATCCCAAGTTTGGCACTGGTAGTTCAGCACTAGGGAACTTTCCCAGTACGGTTAAGGCCCAGTACGGTTAAATATCCAGTGCAAAGAAAGAAAGAAAAAGAACCCAAATTCGTCTTTTTCACAAGGTTATGAGATTTTTCAACCATCTGACAGATAGGATACATTTCAGATACAAAATATAATGTATATATTTAAGTGGTTTATTTAAAAAAAAACAGTATTTTTCAGAAGCCTTTTTTACAGATACTTGTATAAGAAACTTATTTCTGATTCCAGATTAATTATTTAACATCATTAGAGAAAAGATGAAAGGCACTTTAAATCTTAAAAAAAATTAACATTATAAACTACATAGGAGAAAGTGGTGATTTTATTACCTTAGACTACTAGTTTTCAACCTGTGGGTCAAATGACCCTCTCACAGGGGTTGCCTAAGACCATCAGAAAACACAGATATCTATGCTATGATTCATAATAGTAAAATTACAACTATGAAGTAACAAAAATAATTTATGGTTGGGATCACAATGTGAGGAACTGTATAAGGGTCACAGCGTTGGGAAGGTTGAGAACACTACCTTAGATCTTAGTATTATGACAATAATAAAACCCGATCATTGTGTAACTTTTCTACCTATACTTATTTTAAATTGAAGATCAATCTGATCCAAAATATTCACATTATTCATGGCTGACAGAGGTGCCATTCATCAATTGTCTCTATCCTGTACTAAGTTATTTTGCAGATAAGATTTCAAAGAAGAAAAAGTAGGACTTTAACCAGAGCCTTGAAAGTACAATAAATTTCTAGCCGGGCGGTTGGTGGCGCACGCCTTTAATCCCAACACTTGGGAGGCAGAGGCAGGCGGATTTCTGAGTTCGAGGCCAGCCTGGTCTACAGAGTGAGTTCCAGGACAGCCAGAGCTACAGAAAAACCCTGTATCGAAAAAAAAGAAAAAGAAAAAAAAATTTCTAGATTTCAGGGTCAATTAATACTGCCTATTAATTGCCTATTCACCCATCCATCCTAAAAAAACAGACAAATATAGAGAGAACAAAGAAAGCAAATACGATAATTCTGGGTCATGCCTTCAGTAGTAGAGAATACCACAGCCTCCAAATTGTTTGTCATGGAAAAAAAAAACAGCCAAATTCCAGCAGAGTTCCCTTCAACAGGAAGTCTGGTGTGGAGACAGGGGAAAGACTTCTGCAACACTGAGAATGAACAGAAGAGAACCAAGAACTTAGACAAAGTGAGACAAACCATGCCCAGAAAAGTGCAACGGTCTACCAACGCGCTTGCTGAGAGCAGGTCAGAGTTGGTGGACGAAATGCCAGCTGGGAAAGGGGGTCAGCCCTGGAGGAGCATAGACTGACAGTAAGTGAATCAGAAGAGGAGTCCACATGATCGGTGACACAGTAGTAAAGGGAAAGCAGAGAGAAAAATCAAGCATCCCAGAGAAACAAAACTGAAGTAAGAATGCCAGCAGCCTGCCAGGAAGCACAAGAACGGAAGCTCTGTGGCTCATTCCACATATTGATAACATAATGATAACATATTGATAATGATAATCCACATAATGATAACATATTTCAGCTGATGAACCCTTCCTGAAAGAAACACATATGCAGCCGAAGAAAACAGGAAAATAGCGCTCCAAACTGAACTTAAAATCTTCAACCAACCAGCTAGGATATGAAGAAAAAAAAAATCCTGAGGAAGAAATATAAAAACTAAGAATAGAAAGAAGCAAACAAATCAAAAAGAAACAAATAAAACAAGGGTTGACTGACCTCAGAAAAGAAACACAAACATACAGACATGTTCCAAGTAGACAGTGGGGGTGCACGCACAACGAAACACAGGGAAAGGACAGAAGTAATTAGTTAGCCTTGAGCATGTGACCAGCACAGTTTAGACTGGTGAACTATAAACAACCATTCTAACCCACAGGCAACAGGACAAGACCACTGAAGAATGCTGACCAAACTAACTAAGGCCTATCAATTTAATCTTCAACGAGGAGGCAGAGGTTTAATCAAGAAAAAAAAATGTTTTGTTTCAAATGACCCCAGTTCAGAACTCAAGCATAATTAATGGTATGCATGATAATTATTTTCACCATTGTAAGCCCCTTATTTCTGATCTGTAATTGTATGTATGTATGTATGTATGTATGTATGTATATGGATGGATGGAGGGAGGGAGGGATGGAGGGATGGATGACAGGCAGAAAAAACATACATACACAAATAACAATTGTACCTGTCTAAATAAAGGGTCTTCCTTTAAAAAGAACATCAGAACGGGTTACAGGTAATTTAATTAGAAGAAGTAAAGGACCAAGGATGGTGAAACCAAAATGTCGCATAAGTCAATACAAGGATCCTTGCTGACATAGTCACTACTGCGGATACTGGAGCTTAATCTAGCTGGTACTCTCTGAAGAATGATTGGAATGTTCATAGCAGTGTGTGTGCAAGGGTGAATAGAAGAAACATTTCTCCAATGGATTCTGTCCCTACTAGATTAAAGTTGTTATAGGATTTGCATTAATTTCCTATACTACCAGCACCATGCTTACAGACCCTCCCATCTTTATTTCCTGCTGACTGAGCACTGCGGAAATCCTAGAGCAGGAAAGATGCTGAGGAGCATGCTTGAGACTAGACACTGCTGGGAAAGACCAAGTCAAAACCTGCAATAGAAGAGTGTGAGGATGATATAAGGGCTAAAGCTTAAGAGGCAACTAACAGAAAATCCTTTCCTGCCTCTTGTTACAGAGTTTATAAGGAATCATAGTTGATAGTACATAACAGAAACAAAAAAGTTACCTAGATCTCAAGGGATAGACTGATGTCTCTTGTCACTTCCATGATTACTAAATGAACAAGGCCTGAAACAACCATAACCAACAAGTGAAAGCCAAATGAAGATTCATATTCCTCAGAGATGAAAGTCTGATTCACACTAGTCAAGCAGTGCTCAGCTTTCCATGACTTCTCAGCCATTCCCTGCATATCTGTAAGTGTATTCCAAATGCCACTCCAGTGTGCTATAATAGTTATATCCACCTTGTTACAAGTGGTAAGCACTATACAATTTTCTTGTCTCTGTCACTGAAGAATACTATCATTTCTATGAATATTACTGAATCCTATGAAACCCAATTCCAGAATAGTATGTCTTAGTAATTCCAGACTGTCTGCTTCATTAGGAACTTCGTTATTACCTGGGTGAGGCTTCTTCTTTGAGCCCTCTGATGAACACAGTCAGACACTGTATTCTCCTGCCTTATACTAAGTCTATTCCAATTTTCTCTCTTCTATGAGACTTCTCACTATACTGTGCCAAAAACTCATATTCACACTTTAAAAGATCATCCAGCAGTATATTAGGACAAAGTGACTGGGCTATTTGATTGTGAGTTTTATTAATAGACTTAAAGCTACCATGTTCTCCCTTATTCAGCCTATTTCCTTTCTACCTTGCCATACCTGCTTCATTCACTGCCTCCCAGATCCACTTCCCCCACATAATCTTTCTATTCTGCTGCCATATATACGACCAGGAGCTGGAACAGCATTATCTATTTTCTCCCATAAAAAGAACATGACTGCCTGTTGAACTATATTGAGACTTATATCCAGCTTCTGTACTAGAGGAAATGATGAAACATATGAGGCAAATCTTAAGAACAAAAATGTGTGAGGCATTCTGTCCAACAGAATCTTTGCATGGCCTCCCAAGAACCGTGGTCTTTTCATATTAAGGCCCTGTCTTTGGTCTTGGATATCTGTTAAAAGAACATTAAAAAGAAGAAAAGTATGAGCATTGTAAATGATATATAGTAAAAGACTTAAATAGGGTTTGTGCCTGACCTAAGTGTGGGAGTTAGTCTCTTTGGAGACTACTCCACATCTAAAGCTAAGGTTAAGGACAGCAGGGCAGATAGAAAAGATAGTCAGATATGAAGAGGTAGACAGCAAGGATAAACCAGAATCCTGAGTACAAGCTAGAACCCACAACAAACGTACTTATCTGTAGGTATCTTCAGAACTCTAAACTGAAGGATACTAATGACCTGCAGAGAAGTTAGACACACTGACCCTAGATTCCCAGAAGCTGATGGAGGTAATCCAACAGAGCTGGGGAACTGCAGGGCTGGCCGATGCACCCTGCCAACAAAATGATACAGCAGATTAGCTAGCAATAACATGTGGGGGCTAGAACATCACTTCATACCATCAGTGAAAGGAACTCAGCTGCTACTTCATTTCTGTCCCTCTGTCTGTTTCACCCAAAATGTTTATTATGATCAGTGTTAGGCCAAAATCCAGAAGGAAGTTCTGAGGAAAAATTTCAGTTAAGCCCAATGACAATACAAACTTACCACAATAGGGCACAAAGTTCTGCTACCCTTACAATTGAATCCTAGGACCAATATTTAACCATAATTTGTTCATGTCTATATGCTTTGAAGGTCTTTCCAAACAAAGGTTTCCATGAAAATCCTCTTTTTTGTTACCAAAGTTGCAAAAGCTGTGTTAGTCAACTCAGAGGTCTTAATATTACCACTGCCCCCAAACACTCAAATCCTAGAGCTACCACATGTCCAAATCTTCTATTCCATGCTAGTCTTGATCCTGTCATATATGACAGGGTCACATATGTTGATCAGCATCCACTGCTACCAACAATGGGGTCCTTGCTACAGTTTCTAGTGAATAAAACTAGGCCTTAGAACAAGAATCAATATCTTGAGCTGAAAATGAAAAATATGTAGCATGTGTCCATCAAAGTAAATGCCATCAACCTGAAGTGGACTGATGTAGGGGTGGTTCTGATGCTAAAGTCCTGTTCCCCAATTGGTTTCTGATCTGTCAGTAAAGAAAGCTATAGGCCAATTGCTAGGTGGAAGGTACAGGTGGGACTTAGAGGTCCCTGGAGGAGAAGGGAGACACAAGTTCAGTCAACTCAGGGGAGACAGAGTTCATCATATGTCTAATGAAGAAAAGTTGACCAGTCATGTGAGATTTCATAAGAAGCAGTCACACAGTCCACTCCTACAGGCGGGTAGTTGGGGATAAAGTGTAGGGCAGGTGGGGAGGAATGAAACTAAGAGTAATGATAAGCACATGTTTTCCAGGCTGGAGATAGTAACTGTGCCAAGGAGGCAAGTTAAAAATGAATACTGTCAATGGGACAAAATGGCAACCAACAAACTAGGAAAAGATCATCACCAGTCCTACATCCGATAGAAGGCTAATATCCAATATATACAAAGAACTCAAGAAGTTAAACTTTAGAGAACCAAATAACCCAATTAAAAATGGAGTACAGAGTGAAACAAAGAACTCTCAACTGAGGAATAGCGAATGGCCAAGAAGCACCTAAAGAAATGTTCAACATCCTTAGTCATCAGGGAAATGCAAATCTAAACAACCCTGAGATTCTACCTCACACCAGTCAGAATAACTAAAATCAAAAACTTAGGTGACAGCAGATGCTGGTGAGGATGTGGAAAAAGAGGAACACTCCTCCGTTATTGGTGGGATTGCAAGCTGGTACAACCACTCTGGAAATCAGTCTGGTGTTTTCTCAGAAAATTGGACATAGTACTACCTGAGACCCAGCTATACCAATTCTGGGCATATACCCAAAAGATGCTCCCACATATAACAAAGCCTATGCTTCACTATGTTCATAACAGCCTTATTTATAGTAGTCAGAAGCTGAAAAGAACACAGATGTCCTTCAACAGAAGAATGGATATAGAAAATGTGGTACATTTACACAATGGAGTACTACTCAGCTATTATAAACAATGAATTCATGAAATTCTTCGGCAAATAAATGGAACTAGAAAATATCATCCTGAGTGAGGTAACTCACTCACAAAAGAACACGTATGGTATGCACTCACTGATAAATGGATATTAACCTAAAAGCTCAGAATGCCCAAGATACAATTTACACACCACATGAAGTTCAAGAAAAAGGAAGACTAAAGTGTAGATGTTCCAGTCCTTCTTAGAAGGGGGAAAAATACTCACAAAAAGAAATATGGAGACGAAGTGTGGAGCAGAGACTGAAGAAAAGGCTATCCAGAGAC
The DNA here is from genome assembly GCA_964023405.1 of Apodemus agrarius. Taxonomy (NCBI): domain Eukaryota; kingdom Metazoa; phylum Chordata; class Mammalia; order Rodentia; family Muridae; genus Apodemus; species Apodemus agrarius. The sequence continues at coordinate 23,027,775 of OZ030011.1, read as the reverse complement.
TGTCCACCTGGGGATCTATCCCATATACAGTTACCAAACCCAGACACTACTGTAGATGCCAAGAAGCGCTTGCTGACAGGAGCCTGATATAGCTGTCTCCTGAGAGGCTCTGGCAGAGCCTGACAAATACTGAGGCAGATGCTAGCAGCCAATCATTAGACTGAGCGCAGGGTCCCCAATGGAGGAGTTAAAGGACTGAAGGAGCTGAAGGATGATATTCTCTAGTTCTAAACTCATTCCTCTGTTGAAGGACACCTGTGTTCTTTCCAGCTTCTGGCTTTTATAAAGCCACTATGAACATAGTGGAATGAAGGTTTGCAACCCCAAAGTAAGAACAACAATATCAACCAACCAGACCCCCCCCCAGAGTTCCCAAGGACTAAACCACCAACCAAAGAGTACACATGGAGCGACCCATGGCTCCAGTCGCATATGCAGCTGAGGATGGCCTTATCTGGCATCAGTGGGAGGTGAAGCCCTTGGTCCTATGAAGGCTCGATGCCCCAGTGTAGGGGAATGCCAGGCAGGGAAGCAGGAGTGGGTGGGTGAGTACCTTCATAGAAGCAGGGGAAGGGGAGATGGGATAGGGGGTTTCCATAGGGGGAACTGGGAAAGGGGATAACATTTGAAATGTAAAAGATTTATATATATATATAAAATCTCCATCCAATAAAACAAACAAACAACTGTATGTATGTCTTTTATCCCTGGATTCAAGAGAAGTGGGGTAGGGGCTGGTAGCACAGTCTGATCCTGGAGGTCAGGCGGAGTAACAACAGACTGATGCTGACACAGAACTGTTTATGACAGCTATACTTGGACTCCAAAGTAAGACAGACAGGTAGGAAGACTGTGCACCAAGAGATATGAGATATAATATCTCTTAAGCAGATGTGACACTACCACCCGCAAGTGTCTCCAGTGCAAAATGGTGCCTGTGACCCCCCCACAGAGAGAGTTAAATAATTGTTAGCTGTGATTATTAAGACCCTGAACTAAGACTGTGTGATCCCCACAGTGAGCAAGAAATAAATAAAGGAGCTACTTCAGTTACAACTGACACAACAGAGAGTACACTGGTGAGCCAAAAGCATAGAGAGAGAAATCTAATGTTTCTAGCTAGTCTTGGCAGGATGGGGTTAGCAATGTTACAAAATAAAACATAGAAGGCTAGAAGAAACATTGTTTAGCTTGAGTGACCAGGGTATCTATGGACCATTGAATGTTTTATGTGCAATAGGCTGATGGAAGTGAATGATGAGGAAATAAAAGCGATCTAAACTAGAAATAGAGACTTGGCTAACAGTTCAAGCAATGATAACATTTTATCTTGCAGTAAGAGTGGGTACAAGAAAAGAGGGCTCAATCAGAGCGAGAACTATAGAGAGCTCAGAAACACCCAAGGAAGGAGAGAGATAGTGCAAGCCAGTGGAAGAAAGAACTAGACAGAAAAGCATTCTGTTGTTAAACAAGGAGCCCAATATCAACACTCAAGCACCAGGTGCTCCAAAGAAGTGACACTGAATTCAAACTGAGACATCCCATCAGACCAGCAAAGCGGGGACATGTTAAGTAACCATGGGGCAGTTGAGATGGAGGCCAGATACTAAAGCACATAAGAGTCTAGAGAGAGAAAATATAAACTAGTGGAATAAAAAGTCCATGCAAAGCCCTGTGCAAAGAAGACTTTGCAGTAACTAGGGGACTTGGAATGGTTGACTGGTTAGCTGGCTCATATGATAAGAAGACACAAATATGTTTATGGAAAGGAAAACAGGGAAAGGGGGTTAACTCTTAATTAGCCAATTTTTACTAAGTGTAGAACACAATCTGACTTGATCCTATTTAATATGCTTAAAATCTGCTTTTAATATACCAACTAGAAAATGTATTTTATGATCTCATTTTCTGGGACCAACCAAGTAAGATTATAAAATAGCTCTTCCCATAAAACCTTATCCTTGATTATTCAGTATTACAAAACATAATATTCTTGGGTTAATTTAATTTCAGTCCAAAGGTGACAATTGTATGCAGCGAGAAAAAAAAAAGCCTGCTGCTTCTATTTGAAGGGTTGTTTTTCCCCTTCTCTGTCATAGGAGAAAATATTTATGAAGTAACTTATCAGATAAGCTGCAGTTAGGAAGTAAGTGCCCAGCAGAGTCATAACAGCACACATTAACTGAATGCTAAAGCCTTGACTCCTATCTACAAAGTCCAAATAGTGCAATTTTAGTAAATCCATGGGAGCTTGAAAAATCGGTGAAACTGCTAGCACATCGGGTTCCCTTCAACTGCCAGGTGGTAAACTGTTCTGAAGCTGTTTAGAGTTGTGGTTGGGCCTCAAACCATGTCTCTGGAGAGCACTGGCAGCCGAACAAAGTTATATTTAATATCTGTGCACTTTAAAACAATGCTGCCCACTTTATTGTTGTGATCACATACCTCGAAGACACGCTGTACTCTGGGTGTATAAGACAGCAGTGTAGTATCACTTCTCCCAGTGATTCCAGAATTACACAACAAAACTTATGCAAAACTTATGCAAAAACTGAGTCAAAACAAAACAGTAACTGTCTTTTTCCCCAATACATGTACCAAAATAAGTATAATTTAAAACTGATCTAAACTAAACTACAACCACTTCAAAAAGAAGAAACAGAAAATTAAGCTTCCTAAGAATCCGGCATGAGCTCGAGACTATGTCCAGTTCTCCGACCCCGCAAAGCACAGAAGTGCTTGATTGGCTAGGCCTGAAAATGTTGCAGTTGTGAGCTGTTCTGCAACATACCACAAGGTTTTCTGCATAACCTGCAAGTAAAAAATACTCTTAGGATGTTTTCTGTATCTTTTTTTCCAAAGATCAGAATAACTTAAAAAAAAAAAAATGAAGCTACTTATCTTGAATAAAGAATTGCTTTTTCTTTACAATTCACAAAGGGACAAACCAATCATTCCCTCAAAACTTCCCTATCTTCCAGTCACCAAATCTACAAATGCACCTGTATCCTTTCCCCATTCCTTTTATAACAAAAGTTTTATTATCAGACATCAACCTGCCCTGCAGCCCCCAGGTAAACTAAATGAAGCCCTTCTCGGGGTTCTTGATACCATCATTTATGGTCTAATGCAGTTTCAGTCTCTGTGACAGGGATGTTTCAGCATGATCTAGCATCAGTCATCTTAAAACAAGGAAGCAGGAAATCACACGCCTTGAAGTCCCTATTTCAATCCCCTCCAGAACAGTCTCTCCAAAATTACCTCACTTGCAATTCACCCCTCAAACATTCCAATGTGACTGTGCCCCACTCAGCTTCCACCGGAGTGCCCTTAACATAGCTCCTCTGTGGTCAATGGAGCTGACAGCCTCTTTAGTAGCCATTCATGTCTGGAACCAAACTTTGCTAGGTTATTTCCTGGCTCTTCTCTGTATTCTGTCTTAGCAACTCATTTTCTTGATAATTCTTCACATTTTTCTTAGTTTTTCAGTACTTAGTTCTAAATCATCTTTCTATAGCATCTCCAAAAGAAAACTTCCCTACTTACTTGGCTTTAGGAGTATTTATATTTTTGTGACACCAGGATTCTTATTTGAGCCTAAACCTATTTGGATGTCAACTGATTCTTTTACTTACTTCCTGGGTAACACTGAGCAAATCACCTGTTGAAGACTCAGTTTCCCAATTTGCTAAAGTAGAATAACATGACTAGATTCACAGTGTTATTGCCTGAGTTAAAGTGCACACTATAACACATAAGGCCTCATCATCCATAACTACTACCACCATATATGCCCATCATAATGTCTCAAAGGCTCCTAAGAGTTACACTAGTCTGTTAGACCGGGTCCTATGTTTTCTGCACAGCTATATATTCATTTCACCTAGTTCACCATCTAGAAATCCCAAATGACCCCAGTCACTCTACTCTTCATAATCTCTCCTCCCAGAGTGAGTAAATTTATCACTTTGTAAAAAGGGGACTCTATCTATATGAGGCACCAAATTAATTGACTTTCTAAAAGGGAAAATAACCCAGGTAGAATTAGGCTAATCACAGGAGCCACTTTAAATCTGGGCCTATAGGTCAGAGGAGACCCAAAGTCTCCTGAAGAAATCAACATGCTTTGCTAGCTTAAAGAAGGAGGGTACACTGGAAAAGGAAAACATACTATCTAGATTCTAGAAGCTTACAATGATTCCTCGTTGATGGCCAACAAACAAATTGGAACTTCAGGCTGACAATTACAGGTCCTGAATTCTAGCAACAAAAAGCTGGAACTTAGAAGTATGTTTTTACACAGAACCTCAAACAATAATCAAGTTTGACTAACCCCTAGCTCCCCATTTTGTGATACCCTAAGCAGAGAACCCAGTCAGGTCATGAACACCAAGAACAACCCAAATGTGAGTTATGGTAGCAAATTGGAATTAATACACTACCTCAATGAATAGTAACTTCAAACACATTTGTTCTTGCCAAAGAGCTCATATCAATATAAAACCATGTTCTATTTATTCTACCTCCTAGATACTTCTCAAATATACTCATAATTGTCAATATTAACTATCACCTAATCTTAACCTTTATATTCCATCTAAATTTCTGCAAGAGTCCTAGCTAGACTTCTCGCATCCCCTTCAAAGCAGTGGGAAATCGAAGAAGACCTCAGAAGATGGAAAACTATTTCATGCTCTTGGATTGGCAGGGTCAATATAGTAAAAATGGCCATCTTGCCAAAAGCAATCTATAGATTCAATGCAATCCCCATCAAAATCCCAAATCAATTCTTCATAAATCTAGAAAGAGCAATTCTCAAATTCATCTGGAGTAACAAAAAACCCAGGATAGCTAAAACTATTCTCAACAATAAAAGGACTTCTGGGGGAATCAATATCCCTGACCTCAAGCAGTACTATGGAGCAATTCTGTTAAAAACTGCATGGTATTGGTACAGCGACAGGCAAGTAGATCAATGGAATAGAACTGAAGACCCAGAAATGAACCCATAGAGTTATGGTCACTTGATCTTTGATAAAGGAGCTACAACCATCCAGTGGAAAAAAGATAGCATTTTCAACAAATGGTGCTGGTCCAACTGGAGGTCAACATGCAGAAGAATGCGAATTGACCCACTCTTATCTCCTTGTACTAAGATCAACTCCAAGTGGATCAAGGACCTCCACATAAAACCAGACACACTGAAACTATTAGAAAAGAAACTGGGGAAGATCCTGGAGGACATGGGCACAGGGGGAAAGTTCCTGAACAGAACACCAATAGCTTATGCTCTAAGATCAAGAATTGACAAATGGGACCTCATAAAATTACAAAGTTTCTGTAAGGCAAAGGACAAGTCAGAAGGACAAAACAACAAATTGGGAAAAGATCTTCACCAACCCCACATCCGACAGAGGGCTAATATCCAATATATCCAATATATCCAAAGAACTCAAGAAGTTAGACCCCAAAGAAACAAATAACCCTATTAAAAAATGGGGTACAGAGCTAAACAAGGAATTTTCACCTGAAGAAATTCGGATGACTGAGAAGCACCTTAAGAAATGTTCAACATCATTAGTCATCAGGGAAATGCAAATCAAAACAAACCTGAGATTCCACCTCACACCAGTCAGAATGGCTAAGATTAAAAACTCAAGAGACAACAAGTGCTGGAGAGGATGTGGAGAAAGAGGAACACTCCTCCACTGTTGGTGGGATTGCAAGATGGTACAACCGCTCTGGAAATCAGTCTGGCGGTTCCTCAGAAAATTGGGCATGACACTTCCAGAGGACCCTGTCATACCACTCCTGGGCATATACCCAGAGGATTCCCCTGCATGCAATAAAGACACATGCTCCACTATGTTCATAGCAGCCTTATTTATAATAGGCAGAAGCTGGAAGGAACCATGATGTCCCTCAAAGGAGGAATGGATACAGAAAATGTGGTATATTTATATAATGGAATACTACTCAGCAATTAAAAATAATGAATTCATGCAATTTGTAGGCAAATGGTTGGATCTGAAAAATATCATCCTAAGTGAGTCAACTCAATCACAAAAGAATACACATGAAATGCAATCACTGATAAGTGGATATTAATGAGCCCAGAAGCTCTGAATACTCAAGGCACAATTAGCAAATCAAAAGATTCCCAAGAAGAAGAAAGGAGAGGACCCTGGTCCCAAAAAGACTGGATCCAGTTTTGTAGGAGAATACCAGAACAGAGAAATGGTGTGTGCGTGTGTGGGGGGAAACTTATGAGACATATGGTGAGGGGGGAACTGGGAAAGGGGAAAGCCTTTGGAATGTAAACAAAGAATATAGAAAATAAATAAAAAATAAAAATAAAAAAAGAAAGTATAAAGGGAATATTATTAGAATTAAATAAAGAAAAGGAAGAAAACATAAGAGAAGCGCAACGGGCTCACAGAGACACCAAGGCTGCAATCACACTGTCGGATGAGGGTGCTACCTGCCAATGCAAGTCTTCTAGGTCAGGGACCCTGGTGCATGCCTATATTCCCATCTTTGGGAAACTAAAGCAGGAGGCTCACTGTAAGTTGAGGCTAGCCTGGGTAATAGCAAGAACCTTTACAGAAAAAAAAAAAAAAACTATTCAGAGCATCCTTATGTAAAACAGAATAGCTGGTTCAGAGCTTTCCGGTAAGATCAGAAAGGAATGTCACATCTGAAGGCCCCAGAAAGGACAACATGCTACCTCTACGAAGAATGGCACTGTTATTATCTTCAACATAAATGGTTTAATTTACTGTTCCATGTTCTGTTATCACAGCCCTTGGACAAAATTGCCTCTTGGTGCAAACAGAGCTGCTGGTTCAACCCATCTTCAGGAAAATGTTCTGGTTTCATACTGCTGCTGAGAAGAGTAATATGAATTTGATGGCGTATTAACAACGTGAATCTCTTTTCTTACTGTTCTGGAAATCAGAAGTCTGAAACTGAGGTAAAAATCTGAGTGACCACAGAGCTGTGTTCTTCTGAGACATCTGGGAGAAAACTCCATCGCTGAACATCAGGAAGCTGTAGGTACTGACCCTCCCTCCCCAGCTATGGCCTCACCCTGCTCTGCTTCCGCCCTCAAGGCACCTCTGACTTCGGCTCTACCTACCAGTGTGATTAGATAAACCAGTACAATCTCTTGACCCCAGGATGTTTAATCACACATGGCAATTATTTTGCCACGTCATATGTAGCATCCTCCCAGGAATCCGGGGATTAGAATGTGGTTATCTTGAGAAAGAGGAAGAGAAGTCATTATTAAGCATACCACATAAGATTTCATCATGAGCTAGGGAGAAGTTTGAATTAGTAACAGAACACATAAGAAAAAAATCTGGGCCTCAGAACTGGAATACACACTCCTTTATATTACAAAACATTAATTACATTATTTTCAGGTCAGGGACACATAGATTATAAATTGTCCATACTCGTAAGGCAGAAACAGGCAGATCCTTAGACTCAACAGCCAGCTAGCATAAGCCTACTTGGCAAGTCTCAAAAAAAAAAAAAAAAAAAAAAAAAAAAAAAAGACGATGCCTGAGTTTGTTTACTATCCTTCACAGCCATACACACACACACACACACACACACACACACACTTGCAAACATATACATTTGAACATGTACCTAAAAACTTATTGCATTACCTAAAATCATAAAGATAGCATGTCAAAAGTCTACACAACAGTATGAGTCACAAATGGAAACCCAATCAGAAAAGATTTTTAAATAAAAGAGCTAATGATGAAATTCTTTTAAGAATCGAGTTTACTTTATTCCCAATAATTTGATACTCAAAATACCATTTATATAACTTTTCAGAGGTCAAGAACATTTAGATTTTTTTAAGAGACCACAGAGACAAAACCTGAATGTGATAAGATTACACACCAAGTACTATATTAAAAGCTGGGAACTGGGAGACTGGAGGGATGGCTTTGTGGGCAAAATGCCTGCAGTGGGGACCTGTTTCCAGATTCTTAGCACCCACAGACAAACTGGGCATGGTGGTGCTGTAATCCTAGCACTTCAGAAGCATAGGCAAGTAGATCTCTGTGGATTCAAGGCCAACGTAGTCTATACTGCAAGTACTAGGATAGCCAAGGCTATGACCCTGTCTCAGGGAGAGAGAGGAGGGGGAAGGAGGGAGGGACGGAGGGAGGGAAGGAGGGAGGGAGGGAGGGAGGGAGAGAGAGAGAGAGAGAGAGAGAGAGAGAGAGAGAGAACCAAAAGGAAAGAAAGGAAAGATGGTGTGGTAGTATTTGGTTGTAACCCCTTACTGGAAGCCAAAAACAGATCCCATGGGCTTTCTGGCAAGCCAGCCTAGAAAAAGAAAATGAGCTCCAGGCACAAACAGAGAACTTTATCTCCTTAGTCTCCCTTTAGTCCCAGGGACAATGTCTAATGGAAGAATGAAAAAAAAAAGAGAAAAAAGTGAGACTTCACTTCCAGTTTTAAGGCTATATGACGTCCAGAAACTCATTTGATTTGGGGAGGAACAGCTGCATTTGAACGAGAGACACTGATAGAAACAAGCACAGCAAGGTTAAGATTCTATTTTAGAACCTATTCATGTTCCCTGATAAACAAGATAAGTGCAGGAGATATTGCACCTTTGCAGTGAATATAGCGATCTGTAAATCGTTCCGAGAATTCAAAGGTGATGCCCGTGACAGCCTCTTCCCTCCCCCCTCTGTATTTGAGGACTGACATTCCTCAACCTGAAATTAACTGTGAAATTAACCAACACAAAAAGGTGTCAGATTTTCCCTACAGGAGCTCTCACGAATCTCTTGTTCACATGAAAGAATTCAACTCTGCCCATCAAAACATATCTGTCTGCATACTTCCTTGCTTTATAGCAGAGGATTGATATGACATCAGATCACCTAAGGCTTTTCCCTAGGCTGAAAATATAAAATGCACTTGACTCCCCTTTGACTTGATGTTGAGAAGCCACTCTTTTTACTTCCATTATTTTCTCAATCTATGACATTCACAATAGAAACGTAAAAAGTCACTGTCTTTTAGACTATCAGGCATCTAGTTGCAGGGTGGGGGTAGGAGGAGGGTGGTTGGCAACAAGACAGCTTGGCAGGTAAAGCGAAAGCCTAGTGGCCTGGATTCAATCTCTGGACCCTATGTAAAAGTGGAAGGAGAGAACCAACTCCACACACAACAGGGGACTTTTCTTTTTCAGTGGTATTTGACATGATTTATCTGGTAAAGTAGTAACTTTTAAAGCAAATAACAATTCCTGGCCTTTGTCTATCACACAGAAATACAATAAAACAGCAGCTTAGTTCTAGGTAGTCTGGATGTCATCGAGTGCAAACACTTTTGCTTTGTGAATAAGAAAATTTAGATTCAAAAAGGCAAATTACTCCAGGTCATATAGCAAGTGAACCAGAAGCAGATTCAAAACTACAGCCTATCCTCTGACTTCTGTTCAATCTTTACTTAATATTCCAAATAAGAATATCAGTAATCAGCAGGGCGTGGTGGCGCATGCCTGTAATCCCAGCACTTAGGAGGCAGAGGCAGGCGGATTTCTGAGTTCGAGGCCAGCCTGGTCTACAGAGTGAGTTCCAGGACAGCCAGGGCTGCACAGAGAAACCCTGTCTCGAAAAACCAAACCCCCCCCCAAAAAAAAGAATATTAGTAATCAAACTCTATAGGGAAACTCTATAGTTGGTGACAAAAAAGTCAAGATATATTAAGAAGCATCACAGAATAAGAAAGCAGATAACCTCTAGTGAAAAATAAACATAAAAGTCCTCAACAAAATAACAGTATGACTCCAGCAGCATGTAAGAAGGGTCATGATCAAATGGGGTTTATCCCAGAGTGTGAGGTCATCCTAACATATAATAATCAATCAATGAACTAAGCCTCATCAATAAAACAAAACTACAACCTCATCATTTCATGATGAACAGAGAGCATCTGACAAAGTCCAGCACCCTTTTACAATTTAAAAATTCCCAAACTGGGCTGGAGAGATGGCTCAGCAGGTAAGAGCACTGATTGCTCTGGCAAAGGTCCTGAGTTCAAATCCCAGCACTCACATGGTGGCTCACAACCATCCCTAAGGAGATCTGATGCCCTCCTCTGGTGTGTCTGAAGACAGCTACAGTGTCCTTACATATAATAAATAAATCTTAAAAAAAAAAAAATTCCCAAACTAGGAACAGAAGGAAACTTTCTCAATTTCTACAAGGAATCCATGGAAAATTCACAGCCTACCCTATAATTAGTGATGGATGATTAAAGCTTTACTGCTAGATACTGGCAGTAGACAAGGATATCTGAATAGTACAGTTAGTTAGCATTGCTAGCCAGACAATTAAACAAGAAAATGGCACAAAAACATTCACATTAGGAAGAAACTGACTCTCTCTTTCTCACTTACACACATACTATATATGTGTGTATGTATATAAAGATAATCACTATATATAATTAGTGAATAAAAATACTAAGATGTGCACTAAAGTACTATTAGAACTAATAAACTAGCTCAACAAGGTTGTAAGATAAAATAGATCTCTAGACACAATAAACATTCCAAAATTAAAAGAAAATAGTTTCATTATATTATTATATATAAAAAATAAAATACTTAGGAATAACTTAAACAAAAGGATGGACTTATACTCTAGGAAAACAAAGCACTGTCAAACAAATGAGAAGAGCTACACAAGTAGAAAGCGATCCCATGTTCACGGGTCAGACTTAACACTGCAAAGGCAGCAATACTCTCAAACTAACCTATAAACTCAATACAGAACATTACCCAAATAGCTTCTCTGAAGAAATGGACAAGCTGATACTAAATTCATATGGAAAAAATGAAGGGACCAAGAATAACCAACACAATCTTAGAAAAATTAAGTTGGGAGATTTATACTTTCCAACTTCAAAACTAAGCTTGTAACTTGCAGTGTTATGATACTAGCTAAAGAAAGACATACAGACCAATGGAATAGAACTGAGAATCTAAAATGAATCTATATATCTATGGTTAATTGATTTTTTTCAAAGAAAGTGCTAAAACAAATAGGAAAAGGGTAGACTGTTCAAAACCGGCACAAGAACAACTGAATATCTACATACAAAATGTGAATCTGGATCACTACCTCACATACTACATAACAATCCAAGGCATCGAAATGCTAGTTGTAACAGCTAGAAAGCGTAATACTCTTAGAAGAAAATGAAGGCATGTCTAAGGCAAAACAAGAAACAATGGGAGGAATAAACTAGTTTTTAATCTAAATTAAAGCCTCTTCTGCTTCTCAGAATACCGCCACCCCCAAAAATGAAAAGCCTATTCAATTTATGAAAAATTAATACTTGCAATCTTGTATCTGATAATTGATGTGTATCTAAAATGAAGAATTTTCAATAATAAAAAAGAAATTAGGATCTCTTTAAGTTCCAAGTCAGAACTCCTGGATACACAGGAGTTCCAGGCCCGTCAGGTTTACCTGGTGAGACTCTGTATCAAAACAGGAGTTGGGGTAGGGGGAAGAAAGAAAGAAACCAACTGCAAAATAGGCCAAGGATAGAAGTAAGCATTTCCCCAAAGATACACAGTGGACTAGATGCTTAAAAGCATATACAACATCATTAGATAAATACAGTCAATGCCATAATAAAAGACACTGCTTCACTTACTCTAGTATGGCTAAAAGTATAACAGACCAATTATAACCAACCCTGGTTAGGCTGTGGTGAAAATTCTTCATACACAACTGTTGGAAAAGTTCACAGTTTGAAAGACTTTGACGCTATAAAATCCAAAAATGTTATTATTGGTAAACTGCCACAAGAAATGAAAACAGATCTGTGAAAAAGTTTATCTGCAAATGTGCATGGCACAAAATGAAGAAATAACCCAAATGTCAATCAACTTATGGATAAGCAAAATATGATCAATCTAATATACAGAAATACAGTTTGTCAGGAAAAAATTAAGTGTTGATACATGTACAATGTAGCTGGATCTTAATAACATGTTTACTGAAAAAATAGACTATTACAAAAGTATACAATTGTATTATAACCAAATAATGGGCAAATATATAGACAGAAAACAGATTAGTGGTTGGCTAGCCCTCGATAGTGGGAATGTAGGATGACTAATGTAAATGGGTATAAAGTTTCTTTATAGGTTGAAAAAAATGTTTTAAAATTAGATTACAGCAATGGTTCTCTCTTTGTAACTATGCTACAGTTTGTTGTACATTTAAAGAGGATTGTATGTAAATTGTATACCTTAGACAAAGCTACTTGACAAAAGCAACATGTAGCTTCCGCCTTGCTCTCCTGGATCACTTGTTTGGGAAGAAGCCCACTTCTGTGTCCTTCCAACACTCAAGTACCTTTACGCAAAGATCGACTGAAAGGAACTGATAAACCTGCTAAATCAATGAGCGAGCAAGCAGCCCCAGAGAAGTTCAGCTGTAGTTCCGGCTAACACCTTCATTATGTGGAGAGCTTTTAAATTTATTTTTTAAATGTCATTTCATATAATTTTACATAATTACATAAACTTCACATATGTATGCTGTACTTACATCTTTTCCCTCTCCACCTTTCCCATACCTCTCCCTTGCTCCCTCTCAAATTTGAGACCCCCTTTTCTCTAACTACTATTGCTGCATATAAACAAATAAAGCTATAAATGCAAGCTGCTGAGTCCATTTAGTGTTGTTCATATGTAAATGATTTTAGGGCTAACCACTGGTATTGGATAAGGAGGCTCATCCCTGGGGAAGATGGATTCTCCCTCCCTGAACAATCATTAATTTCCTAGCTCTTCATCTGGGGGCAGGGCCTAGTGAGAATTCCCACTCTTGAGCGTCTGAGTCAGAACCACCAACTAAGCAACTCACACATCCCTAACAAACAGAAGTCACATTCTAAAAGCCATTAGAGTTTCCATTGTTACTACACAAGAACCTTCTGCAACCCTCTGCTTAATGTTAGGCAGACTCCCAAAGATGGAATCAAATGAATTATCCCCCCAGCAACCCTTCATCTTCTAAGAACTTAGATTATCTTTATCCGTGGTTTTGCTGTAGTTGTTGTCATGTTAGTAGGAAACAATTCTATCACCTAATGTTAACTGAATGAGCCAAAAGCAGATACCTGATCAAAACTAAGCCAATAAATTCTCTCAGAATTTAACTGAAACTGACAAAAGGATGGTGTCTGTAGAACTTTAATCCTGTCCATTTTCCACCTGGAAGGAACCTAGACAGCAATGAAAAAACTTGGCACACGAACTAGAAGACACTTAAGACACAGGAGAGGCAATGTAAGTGTCTGGTGCTAGTGATTCCTGAGACCTGCCTCTCCAGTGGAGAAGGCATGCTATTAACCACAGCATGTAAAACAGCACTCAGTACATAAGAGGTGACAAAATATTTGTTGAATAAACGAGTGGGTAAAATAATTTCCATTTTCCCACTATGTTCAACAAAGGTTCATTTGAATATTTAGAGGCTAATGGCTTTAATCTTTCTTTTGTTGCCTTTTTACATTTTGTTTCTATTATTATACTTAAATAATATATCCTGATTTCTGGTTTATATGGTCTCTTCCTTTACAGTTAGACACAGAATATTTTCTTTGGTATCTTCAATACCAGAAAACAGAAAATGCCCAAGAATTTATGTTTAATTGATTTGCTTAATCTTGAATTCTGTATTCTTCAGCTTTTATAGTTGCTGCCATCAATTTATCAAGACCTGACACCTGCAAATCTTGCCCTTATTTTTCATCCAAAATTGAATTCACTCAACAAACATTTGAACATTTACCACATACCACAGGCTACAAATAGACAAAAATAAAGTTTCTGCCCTCAAGGACCTTACTATCTGACACAGAGAGACAGTGTGAGTGTGTGTGTGTGTGTGTGTGTGTGTGTGTTTGGTGACATGTGTGTGTTTGGGGTGCATGTATGAGTGTATGGGCACACACATGCCACTACATCCATTCTCACCTTGCATTTTGTTTAAGACAGGGCTCTTGTTCTTCAGCAGTGTGTATAACAAGCTAGCTGGCCTACAAGCTTCCAGAGACTCTTCCGTCTTCTCCAGCTCTCACAGGGCCATGCAAGCACTAGGATTTCAGATATACACTACTATACCCAGCTTCAGTGTAGGTCCAAAGGATTCAAACTCAGGTCTTCACACTTACATGGCAAGTACTCTATCCCAAAGAGCCATCTTTTCAACCCCAGGTAAATGAGTTATTATAGTACTGTGTGTTGTGATGGGCAAGATAAATACAAGCTATTCAATAGCAACAAGGATTACAGGGAGTTTACACTCTGCTGAGAAGGCAAAGACACATATAATAATGCTAGCCACCCAATTTAGTTTGTTTTCCAGGTACACTACATTAATTCGTACATTTACAATAAGATCTGATAATGGAGTCGTTTTTTTAGATTTTCATTCAACTAGTATTTCCTACTATGTGTCAAGTAACCCCATCAACATTTTTCCAGTAGTCTCTCAATGTCCACATTTTACAGATGAAAGAAGTAAGCCTGAAAGGATGCAGTGATTTTCCCAAGTCTACACAGCCAGCTAAGTGACAGAGGTGGTATTCATCATCATGTCCTCCAACTCCATGTCCGGGTATGCCATACTATTCAGTCTCCATAATGGAGCCATTTCCATGCCCTTCTACTGGGTTTCTAATCCCACCATCATCTGTCCTATGGCACCGAATACAATCACCAACTACCAACCTGAGCAGCGAGCACATCAGATCACACTGCTCTAGCTCCTGTTACAGCTCCGTGTGCTAAGAGGAGCCCAGCTGGCTGGTGACAGATGAGGGACTCTTTCAAGTTATATTTTAACAGTGTTTTTGACCATTACATCTGATCAGTTGTTCATGTGCTTAGCAATACATTTAAATGACCGTTCCTGTCCTTTGACATTACTTGTGAGTTCAGTACAGTCTCGTCATCTGTCAGAAGAATTTCTAAACGCAAACTTGATGATTCACACAGTTAGTTGGGAAAGGGAAATAAAACAGCGCTCATTGTTTTCTACAGAATTAGCATTGTTTGCAAAATCCAGAAACTGAGCAGTTGGTTGACTACTGACAAGAAGGCTGCCCCTTGGTCCCTGAGCAATGGACTGCTGGCTGTATCATGATCAATGGCTGAGCATATAAGACCTCAAGAGGCATTCGCTGTAGTATACGATTCCACACACTTACAGCAAGGAATCATTATGTAAGATGGGGGGGGATGACAAAATCCTCATTTGAGAAAACATGTGACACTACACCTGGTATAAACTGGGTATTAATACTAAATACATGTATACTGAGAAAAATGGCCTAAAATCCTGTTGAAAACATCAGTTGGAGTGAAAATCTCAACCAAGGGAATCTACACTGGTTATGTGAGGAACTCAAAAAATACTATGGAATAACTGGGTCAGGATAAATTAGAGTCAGAACTGCAGTGCTTAAGCTGATAAACTGAGAAAGCATGAATTTAAGATCTTATACTAAGTCATAAGACTGGCACCAAAAATACTAATGAGCAATCTCCTTAGAAATAACAAAAACTAACGAACTGTGTGCTGTAGCTAACTTTACCAATCTGTTTTAATATGTTTCAAACGGCAGTTTGACACGGTTTCTACCTGAAACCTTCCATTTACCATTTGTGTCTAACACAATGTGCAAAAGACCTAGTGTCAGTGGTTTTAAGGTTTCTGACACTTAAAACCATTATAACAAATTCTCCGTTCAGAAATAGTAGTGTAAGGGGAGGCCTGACTCCATGGGGCCAAACTATACCAATTGGTCCAGATAAGAATTTTCCAAAATAAACCCCGGAATTACACAATGAAAAAGCAAAAGCAAAAAGCTTAGCACACAGAACTTTACTGATCTCCAGCACAGGGGATGTAGGCGCTGAAGTCGCCTAGTGAAGCCCTTCACCTAAAACTTTACATTTATAGAGTCTGCTTCCTAAAAGACGCTGGCAACAAAACTCAGAGTATAGTACTTCACGATATCTCTAAGAGAAAGGACTCAATTCCAGAAGATAACGAAGCCTTTTCACTTCACCAGAGACTAAAGGAGGACCAATACCCCTCAGGTATATCTGGAATGATCGCTGTCCCTTAGGGATGGTACAGACACACACACCCCTCTCACACCTGGACCACCCCAGGCAGAGGTGCAGGGTAAAGTGAGTGCAAGCTCCATCACACACGTCTCCACAAAGCTCACCTCTTGAGGCAAAGAGCACCTTTCCCTCAAGACAGCGCATAGTGACAGATATGTCACCTATGCAGGAAGGGGGACATGAAGGCATCTTCCCAGGCCGGGTCCGAAACGGGGGACCCAGCAAAAGCAAACTTTCCTCTCCCTGCCCAGAGCCTCCCAGGACCCCGGACTAATCCCTGCCCGCGAAGCCCCGCCCCGGGCCCGTCCCCCCAGCCCGCGCCCCTTTTGGCCTGTGCGCGCGCCCATGCCCGCTCTCAGGCGCGCCTCCGCCGCTGGCCCGGCCGGCAGAGGGCGGGGTCGCTCACCGGTCCGCAGCTCGTGCTTGACAGTAAGGAGCTGTTCGCCGCTGTCGCCGCTGTCCCCGCTGGTGCCCGCGCCGCCGCCGCTGCAGCCGCCCTCCCCCTCCATCTTTCACCCTCTTTCCGATCGCGCGGGTCGCTCTTATGGGAACCTGATGGGACAGCAGACGCCCCGTCTCGGCTCACAGCTCCAGGAGCCGAGCTGCCGCAGCGCCACAACTCCGACACTGAGGCGAGTCTCTTTCCCGCTCTGGCCGCGCAGCTCCTCCGCCTCCTCCCCTCTGCGGGCACCGCTAGTACGGCGCAACCCCGCGCCCTGCGCCTCCACCTCCTCCGCCAGGCCGCTCCGCCCACAGCCAGCCCAGGAGACAGCCCTGAGGCACCAGCGCTATTGGGCGCAGTGCGCGCGCGTCTGCC
Source organism: Apodemus agrarius (assembly GCA_964023405.1). Taxonomy (NCBI): domain Eukaryota; kingdom Metazoa; phylum Chordata; class Mammalia; order Rodentia; family Muridae; genus Apodemus; species Apodemus agrarius. Next base: position 23,010,751 of record OZ030011.1, on the reverse strand, counting down.
AGCGCCCATTCCCATTGGGCAGCCGGTTCCGACGTTTCAGGAGTCGCCCCGCCCCGCTGCTCGAATTGTTGTTGCTTGGCGGGGAGGCAGGAGAGGGAGGAGCGCGAACGCTCCGATTGGCAAGACCCACGATTCGGCCCCACCTACTCGCTTTGGTGCGCATGCGCAGGCAAGGCCTTCCCTCTCCTGACCTCCCCAGAATGGTCACACCCCTTATTCCCCAGCTTCGATCTGTTAGTAAACAGTGTCTAGTAGTCAGGAGGCGCTCCGGACCTCTGATTGGCTACTGCAGAAAGAGGCGGGGAAAGACGATTGGACCGCTAGGTCCGCCAATCACTGTGGACAAAGGAGGGTCCTGAAGGGAAGCACTTGTCACCCACGTGTTTGCGCGAGAACGCGCTCGTCTGAGGGTCCTAGGCAGCGATCCACAAATGTGTGACTGTCTGGAAGATGGCATGTCTTCGATTGATATTAGTCTCTGCAGCGCTAAATAAATTAAATGGGTTTTGTATTTAAACACAGGTAGGGGACGGCAAGATGGTTCTGTGGGTAAAAGTGCTTGAGGCTAAACGTGGACAACCACAATGCAATTCCCATATAGTGAAAGAGAACCAACAGGTTGACCTCCGACCTCCACACAAGCTTTAAGGGCTCGCTTCACTCACACAAGGCAAAAATATAAATTACGTTTAAAAATTAAATACAGGTAGCTCCTACACACAAAATGCCAAGGTTCAAGTTCCGAATGAGAAATCTGGAATAAAAACTTTTTTTTAAATAGCCCAGCCTAGCCTTGGCTCCCTGGTCTGGCACCACCTCCCAGTGCTGGAATTAGCAGCGTGTGCCACCATGCCATGCTTCTGATGTGCTGGGGGATTGAACTCCCAAGCTTTATGAACGCTAGGCAAGCATTCTACCAGTTCATCTGCATCCTTATCCCAATGTTTCATGTTTAAGAAACTCAAAAAAGTGTGAATTGTATCATAAAATATACAATTTCTGCTCCTGAGCAGCTATTAATGGAACTTGAGAAATGGACAGCTTGTATGCAGGCACGAGAAACTATAAAGAATTTAAACAAAACTGTGGACCAGTATCAAGCATTAGAGAATCGCACAGATGGCAACAATTATTCTCAAAGCTTTTAGGGTAAGGAGAAAATCTGGGTAGCCATTTTAAAGGGCAAGTAAGACAAAAATACCACTGGAGACATTTCACACCGAGGTAACCGTGAGCCTAGATCTAGAGGAGATCAAATACTGGCAGGCTAAGTAATTGGTAGGCTAAATGAAGTAGAAAGAAAACAGCTGTCTGTATAGGAAAGATGACTGTATCTTTATTTTCCTTCTTGTAAAAAAATCAAACAACAACAAAAAAAAACAAAACACCTGACAGAAGCACTCTAAAGAGAGAAAGAGAGTTGCCAGATGTGGTGTCACTGGCCTTTAATGCCAGCACTCAGGAGGCAGAAGCAGGCAGATCGCTGTGAATTCAAAGCCAGCCTTGTCTACATAGCAAGTTCTAGGACAGCCAAGACTACACAGAGAAACCCTTTCTTGAGAACACCAAAAGAGAAAAAAGAAAGACCTGGGCAGGGTGGGGGAGTGACTCCTATATTGAGGATAGAGTGTATCATGGAGGCAGGAGGCATGGAGGAACAGGAGACCACTTGGTCACGTTGTGTCTGTAGTCAGAAGCAGACAGAGCTGAACTGTGGTACTCAACATTCTCCTTTCTATTAAGTCCAGGACCCCAGCACATGGCTTGGGACACCCAGCACAGCTAGGGTGAATTTTCCCTGTTAAGCCTCCCTGGAGATGCCATTAAAGAGACACCCACAGGGTGTGTCTCCTAGGTGGCTCTAAATCCAGTCACACTGAGAATAAAGATGAACCCTGTCCGTAAGACAATGGGAAATCTTAAATGTTATACTGAAGCACAGAAATTATTTAGTAATGAAGTCCCATACACTAGTTAGAACAGCAAAGTCACTGTCTTATAACTTGTCATATCCCATGAGGGTGACGGGGAGAGGGAAACACAGGGAAAGAATCTACTGTAAGTATAGCACTGACTGCTTGATTTCTGTAGTGACAATGAGAAAAGAAGAGACGAGCATAGACAATGCAAAAATGATCTTCTAAATTGCACGTGGATTAGATGAGGAATGGGGAAACTAATTTCCTGTTAGAGGCCAGATATCAAATCCAAGGCTTTGTGAGCCATAAGCTCTCATTTATAACTACTCAATTTTTCTCGGTCAATAAAAAAACAGAAAGACAATAACGAATGGCTGTATTCCCGTAAGACGTCTTAATGGATATTAGAATTTGACTATCACATGCCATAATATATTATTGTTTAATCTTTTCAATCATTGAAATATACAAAACCCATCCTTACCTCATGGGCCTTTAAAAACAAGACACTGGTCTATGTTTGGTAATATCCACAGTGAGCGGAGATTTATAACAAAGTACCATGAAAGAGAAAGTGGAGACGCCTAGGCGACCCCGTTAGATCGATGCCGCAGCTCCCTGGGTGTGCCTGCCTGGGATGCCTGTTCTGCTATTCTGTGACTACGTGCTTAGCAGCGCTCTGTGGAGCCCAGCGACGGCTGTGTGCAGCTGGTCGTTTGTTCCTGCAGCAGCTTTCATCCCCACTCTGCGCCAATGACTGTGGTAGGTGTCCACACAGTGTACACAGAACAGATGCCATCCTTGCTCCTTATAGAGATTACGGTTTAAGAATGGGTAACCACATACATAAAGAAACTGCAAGCGTTTCATTATGCTCACACGGTGAATGGAAATCAATGTGCTATAACGGGTGCATCAGGAATACCTGTTTAGGTTAGAGTTGCTGGTGAGCCATCGTATGGAAGTATTGGTTCTTTTTATTCAGAATCTTTAAAGATGCATAAGATTAGCCAGGACTTTGGGGGAGGGAAAACCGTCCTGATGCGCGCCAATCTCATTTCCTCTTCTTGGGCAAACAGGAAGACCTTTTTTTTTTTTTCAGTCCCTTTACAGCTAGGTTCTTATGACAGTTGGCCAGTAGGCAGAGACGGACAGACACTTTCAAAACTAGCCAAATACCCCCATGCACAACTGCAATCTCTCATACTAGCTTTTGCCTTCTGCAGCAACCACAAGCCTCCTCTCTCTCTCTCTCTCTCTCTCTCTCTCTCTCTCTCTCTCTCATTTTGTTTTGAGGTTTTTTTGTTGTTGAGACTGGGACTCACTATATAGCTCTGGCTGTCCTGGAACTCACTCTGTAGACAAGGCTGGTTGAAACCCCCACAGATCTGTCTGCCTCTGCCCCCCAAATACTGGGATCAAAGGCCTGTGCCGCCATGCACAATGAGCTGCATTGTGAATGCAGAGACACTTCATTTTGGAAGACTCTTGGGCTGAGTTCTCTCTGGAAGAATAACCCCCTGACCTGCAGTAAGTTCTTTAAGTATAAGCTGCTGAGGTGGGAGGACGGTTTATTACCAAAGCATATGTACCCTACATTTTCACAGGGCCATGGTTCAGGGGAAGAAAGGTTTAGGATGATGATCCATCCAAGACAGATAAAGAACCTGTTGTGCCGGGTGGTGGTGGCGCACACCTTTAATCCCAGCACTTGGGAGGCAGAGGCAAGCGGATTTCTGAGTTTGAGGCCAGCCTGGTCTACAGAGCTAGTTCCAGGACAGCCAGGGCTATACAGAGAAACCCTGTCTCAAAAAACAAAACAAAACAAAACAAAACAAAACAAAACAAAACAAATAACCTGTTGCACTTGAGAGACCAAGAGAAAGCCAGTAGAGCTTTTATTACCCTAAGCAAGAGCTTGCTATGAGATGTATAGGCAAAGACATAATCACAAGGTATATGTCTTGTTTTATTACTATTTATGAGATTTATCCACAAAAGGGATATAAAGTGGAGAATGATATAATTAGGACAGTGTTTTTAAGAGGTTATTTCACTGTGTGTAGTGTGTATGTAATGTGTGTGGTGTGTGTGTGTGTATGTGTATATGATGTGTGTGGTGTATATATGTGTGTGTAGTGTGTGTATGTGTGTAGTGTATGTGTGGTATGTGTGTGTATGGTGTGTGTATATATGGTGTGTGTGATGTTTGTGTGTGTGTGTAGTGTATGTGATGCATGTGTGTGTGTGTGTGTGTGTGTGTGTGTGTGACACCTGAAATTGTCCTCCAACCCCTATATGTACATAGGTCATCCAGTTGGTATTCACAGGCAAGCTGGTAACCTGGCTTACTGAGGTAGCATGCTCTACACAAGTCAGCTCCTTATCCCTGGACGTCCTCTGCCTCCAACTAGGTGGAAAATGAGGACCAACACCTGAAATTGTCCTCCGAGCCCTATGTGTCCAGGTCCTCATTTTCTACTACCTGGAGGCAGGGTATCTTTGTCACTGTGGTGGATAGGCAGTCTAGCTGGCCCACGAGCTTCCAGGGATCTCCTTGTCTCTGCCTCCCATTTTGCCATAGGAACTCTGGGAGCATAACCGGGAGCCCAGGCTCTGGGAATCTGAGCTCATGCCCTCGCCCTAGTGCACCAGATGCTTGGCCCACTGAGCTCTACCCACATGCCCCAGAGCTGCATATTTCACTTATTTCTAGACAATTTTAAAACTGCAGAAGAGGTGAACAGTTAACCAAGCTTAGCAATAAGGATGAGGATCACCCTTCCTACCCAACACTGTGCTGAGTGACAGGAGAGGCCGGAGGGGGTGAGTTAGGGACGTGGGGGGGCTGGGTACACCTAGAAACAGCTGCTGGGAGCAGTAACTACGGTGAAGCAGTTTTGATCGATGCTGATGAGCATCGTCTCAAATGGAGTTAGGCACCCTGAGTCTCCATCAACCCCCAAACGTCTTTCTCTAGCAATGCACATTTCCCCTGGGGTTAGAGATCAGCAACCAGGCAACAGCCTGGCTCAAATTCACGTCCCCCAGGACCTAAGTGAGAAAGAAACCCTATGGAAGGCGGAGGGAAAGGGGTTCGCCTCGGAGAACAGGATGGAGGGAGTTCAGGAGCTGGTGCTAACACAGGTGCACAGGCGAGCCTCCAAACCCAACTGCATCATGGGATCCCAACTGGAAACACCTTTAAGAGAGAAGACTATAAATACTTGAATAATTAGCCCTGGGTGAGGCCTGAACTTTGGGCTTTTCCTAAAGCTCCCCGCCCCCCAAATATAATGTACATGTGGGTTGTAAGGCAGAGTTCTTTTTTTTTTCTATATTCTTTGTTTACATTCCAAATGCCTTCCCCTTTCCCGGTTCCCCCCTCCCCATAAGTCCCATAAGCCCTCTTCCTTCCGCCCATTCCCCAATCACACCCCCCCCCCCATTTCTCTGTCCTGGTACTCCCCTACAATGCTGGATCAAGCCTTTCCAGGACCAGGGCCCTCTCCTTCCTTCTTCTTGGGAATCATTTGATATGTTAATTGTGTCTTGAGTATTCATAGCTTCTGGGCTAATTAATATCCACTTATCAGTGACTGCATTCCATGTGTATTCTTTTGTGATTGGGTTACCTCATTTAAGGATGATATTTTCCAGTTCCAGCCATTTGCCTAAACATTTCATGAATTCATTGTTTTTAATTGCTGAGTAGTATTCCATTGTGTAAATATACCACATTTCATGTATCCATTCCTCCATTGAGGGACATCTGGGTTCTTTCCAGTTTCTGGCTGTTATAAATAAGGCTGCCATGAAAGTAGTGGAGCATGTGTCCTTGTTGCATGGTAAGGCACAGTTCTAATATACAGGTTTTCCATTAGAGGATGATAAATAAGAACCAGTGGAATTTTGAAAAACTAGCAGCTTTCTAGCAGTGGTATCACTATTAGCTAGTATAAAGAAAGACATCATAGCCGGGCGGTGGTGACACACGCCTGTAATCCCAGCACTTGGGAGGCAGAGGCAGGCGGATTTCTGAGTTCAAGGCCAGCCTGGTCTACAAAGTGAGTTCCAGGACAGCCAGGACTACACAGAGAAACCCTGTCTCGAAAAACTAAAAAAAGAAAAAAAGAAAAAAAAAAAGAAAAAGAAAGACATCATAAAGTCTAGCTCATATATGTACTTTGGGGAGGGGTCTGCCCCACTCTAGTCCATATACTTCATGAATAAAAGACACAGAAATACGGTAGTGTTATTAACAAGCTGCAGGCCTAAACTGGGCAGGTCCTGAGCTGTTCTAACCACGTCCCAGCCACAGCCCAGTGTCACTTGCCATCTGACTCTGGCTCTGTTTGTTCTGTTCCATGTGTGTCTTCAGGGAGGGTTTCTCTTGACCACATGCTCCTGGTCCATCCTCGTGGTCCATCCTGCCTCCCGGAGACCTCCTCTTTCTTCCCTCTTTTGTGGTGCTTACATGAGACCTCCCTACTAGATCTTTGTGTGTGTGTGTGTGTGTGTGTGTGTGTGTGTGTGTGTGTGTGGTTTTTTTGAGACAGGGTTTCTCTGTATAGCCCTGGCTGTCCTGGAACTCACTCTGTAGACCAGGCTGGCCTCGAACTCAGAGATCTGCCTGCCTCTGCCTCCCAGGTGCTGGGATTACAGGCGTGCGCCACCACCACCCGGCCTTCCCTACTAGATCTTAAGTCACACCTCCTCTCTCTCTCTTGCCTGGTCACAGGCTCTTACCTTTTCTTTTCCAATCCGAGGTTATCAGGGGAACCTTTTTTACAGCACATTGGTCAATACAGTGTCCCTGTCCAGACTGCAATCTGATTTTGGGATGGATCTTGGGTCAGAACTCAGCATCTGAATGCTGAACACTTTGCACTAGACCAGCCACAACATGGGCTGAAAACACTGAATAGCCCAGTATGTGCTCAGATGAAAACAGATGTCTTTCAGGGGTAAAAAAAAAAAAAAAAAAAGAAAGAAAGAAAGAAAGAAAGAAAGAAAGAAAGAAAGAAAGAAAGCCATATGTAGTGGTTCACACCTTTAATCTCAATATTCAAGAGACAGAGGCAGGTTGGACACCAACCTCTTGTACATAATACTAAACATCATGAGACCCTGAAAAGAAGTAAAAAACAAACAAACAAACAAACAAAAAAACTACATTATCTGATCTTGATGCTTTTTTTGAACCTGTCAGATCTTTACTGTGTGATATTGGTCCAATCAGTTTAAGGGACTAAGTACAAAGGGCAACTCAGTTAATAGGTGTCAGATTCATATTGAGGATCTCACACTCTGCTGCTGTTCCCGTGCTGCCTCTGTTCTGGGATCAGGATGCTGAGAGGTAGGTTCAAGGACCAGAAGGTATCTCCGGTAGGGGACAATAGCAAATAAATTGTTTCTCACTCTACCATCCAGTACCTTAGACAGAACCTAGAGGAACTGAGTTCCAGATTAAATTAGAAGACTCAAGTCTGCGAGCTGGTTCCACTGCTCGGTGAGCTAGCCCTTGGCTGTAAGACGCCACAGGGGATGCAGGGCACATCTCCAGTTATTAATGGAAGGTACAGAAGAAGCTTTACTCTCTTTCCTTTCCCTCTCCCTGTTCCAAAAACAACAGAGAAACTAAACAAAGCAAAAATGTAGTGAGGGGTGGGGTTTGGGGGAGAGCCACCCTATTTTTTTAATGAAACAAGGGAACTCTGAGAACCTCAAACCACAAACCATAAAGCATGCCAGATACTGCAAAGCGAATAAAATGATGAGCACTAGCACTCCCCGCCTCTGCCTGGAGTAGAAAATGTCTCCTTGGATATCAGCGTCACAGGCCTAAAGGACAAAATCATTGGCCCTTGGTGTCTCAAAGGGGAGAGGGGACTATTATATTGGGACAGTCATCTAGCTATGTTACTGTAGCAGTGCAGTTCCATTTCATCAAGAAGATCTGACAGGGTCAGGAGAGCATCAAGATCTGATAATGTCGTTTCTGACTTTTTTCAGGGTCTCATGATGTATACAATACTTTATACGGGAGGTTAGTCTCCAACTTGTAGTAATGGTGCCAGAAGCCTTTAGTATCTCTGTAATTCACTCTAACAAAGGAAAGATTTAGCTTCCAGCAGGAAATAGATCTATCCAGAATCTCTTTTGTCTTCCTTGCATTTGTTTTAAAAGGCAGATGTATCTATGAGTCCAAGGCCAACACGGTCTACACAATGAGCTCTAGGACAGCCAGTGCTACAGAATGAGACCCTGTCTCAGAGAAAGGAAGGAAAAAAGGAAGGAAGGTGTAGCCGCCCACGGCTTCGTTCAAATGGTTTACCGGGTCACCTGGATAGGGACAGAGTGGTGAAACATGGAGCCGAGATGAATTTTCTGTCCAAGGCTCAAAGTTTAATGAAGGTCTCTCTCTCTCTCTCTCTCTCTCTCTCTCTCTCTCTATATATATATATATATATATATATATATATATATATATTGAGATAGATAGATAGGGGGGGCAGAGCAAGACCCTTCCCAGATTCCAGGGTGTGTTGGGGGAACTGGCCTGGCTGTTCACTGGGCGTTGGCTCCACTGCTCAGGCAGCTGGGCGGGTCACCTGCTTAATTCAGGAAGACCTGGAGGAACAATGAACTTCACCTTGGTCAATGTCAAGTCATGCCAGGTGGCTTAGCAACCCAATACAGCTCTCTACGGGAAGGGAGGGAGGAAGGAAGGAAGGATATTTCCTACTTAAGGAACAGGACACGGGTTCTCCATTTATGATAGTGGTATGGCTCTTGCAGAAACTGACCTAGAAAATACTGATTTTAATGGGAGTGACAATAGACGTGGGACTGAAATTGAGACCTGACACCCTCCATGACTCCACCCACAGGAGAACAGTACTGTTTCTGTAAAGCACTGGCAGGATACGAACACTCTGCCATGAGCACACTGTCAAACCCACAAGCAGACGTGGTCATGTCTTTCCACATGTCAGAGTTTATGGATCACAATAAATTCACAGATTGTGTCAGTTTCATTGTGTGCAATTTACTAACTAATCTTGATTTCTTTCCCTTGATAGCATGGCCCTTGGGAATGCAGGCTTTTTATTTTTCAGATTTAGTTTTTACGGTTTAATTACATATATGAATATGCATGCACACATGAATGAAAGGACCCAAGGAGGCGAGAGGAGGCATTGGATGCCCTGGAGCTGGAGCCACAGGGAGCTGGAAGCTGCTGACTGTGGTGCTGAGAACCCAGCCCAGGTCCCCTGTGAGAGCAGAATGCTCTGAAGTGCTAAGCCACCTCCCCAGCCAATCACAGACACTTTTAGTCCAATCTCAATTATTAATACTAACTCTCAGATCACACATTACACTTCACAGAGTAATGCACGTGTGTGCACACACACATGTAAACACAGAATGTCTACAAAAAAAATGTCAGTGTGGCCTTTCTGGAGCCAAAGACAGAGTACTGAAACAGATGCCAAAAGGATCATTGCAGGTGATTAGATGACCTAATTAGACCTAATTAGCAGCTGGAGAACTACTGAGAGCAGCTAAAGTCCAGTCTCCAGGCATAGGAACTGTGGAGGAGGGGCACAGGACTGGGTTGAAACAGATGGATGGACAGATAGCAATTGGTGTGACTCACCTCAGGCAGTGGGAAGGTGCTGAGCAGAAGCCATGGAAACAGTTTTCTGTCTATTGGCCCCTTAATGCATGCCCCAGGTGGTCAGGTGACAGCAATGGGGCCATTTACTGTAAGACCCGAAAGAAAAACGGGGGTACCCCAGCACCCCACGCCTCGGAAACCGGCACCCCAATCACTCACGAGAAACAGTCTTGATGCAAATTGCAAGAGGGATTTTAATTCCAGAGCTCTGGGGCCACGGCCCTCTCCCACGCAGGGTAGAGAACAATGAACACCGGGGGTGGGGGGGGTGGGGGGTGGGGGCAGGAAAGGGGGGGCAGATACACGACTACTTTTATAGATTTTTCAGCAAAGCCTGCCTATACAAGCCACTCCATAGCTTCTAAGCCAATCAGTTCAAACCATCTGAGCTCGTGCTCTCTGAGAACCTATCAGCCTCCCACAGAGGCTGGATGGGACCTGGTTAAGTCATTTCTGCTTAGGAGGCCGCCACGCACAGGGTTGCGCTAGGGTTACACAGCATCAATACGTAATTCCCATTACGCATTTCCTGTTACAGGGCTAGGATTACGTATTCAAAGCCCACCCTCCCCCACTGGCAGTAGGTGTTGGGGACCTAAGCGCCCCCAGGCAGGAGCTCCGCAGCCCCCGCGGTGATTCTGCCAGCCCCCAGCCCCTCGCCACAGCCACTCAGCGGAGGCGAGTCGGGGAAAAGATGCCAGGGACACTCCCAGCCCGAGGCTCGCAGCCAGACTCTGGAGGAAAGAATGGGCCAAACCTCTGCTCCTTTGGGGTCACCCAAGACTCAGGCACGGGGGATTCCTAGCTTGCAACCTTATCCTTTCATTACCACTGCAGAGTTAGCTGTTCCTCATTTGATGGGATCCAGGTGATTTTTCGGCAGCCTTTGTTGATCTGGTGTGTTCCCTAAGTTCACAGGCCTAGTTTTTCTGATATGTTCTCAATCTACTTCAAAAAGAATAGATGGACTTTTTTTTACTTGTATGAATAATTATCATTCTGTTCCTTGTGACTCATGCTGGACAGATGATAGTGCCTGTGTATACAGACCAGATGCCAGGTCATTCTTCCTCTGTGCTTACATTTAGAATGGAGTCAACTGCTGCTTATTAAAATGGAGCCACCAGAAAGTCCTTCATGATGGCACATGCCTTTAATCTCAGGGACCTTGGAAGGCAGAGACAGAAGAGCTCTGTGAGTTTGAGGATATCCTGGTCTACATAAAGTATTCTGGGCCATCCAGGGCTACATTATGAAATCAGATTACAATCAAACCAATAAAGAAAAACAGAGTCACCCAGGGCAAAACATAAGAAGAAAGTCACTGTTTCACACAAATTGGAGTGACTTAAAGTAGGACACAATTCATCTCCACAGTCAAAAATCAAGGAGACACCAGGCTGTAATTACCTATTTCTGTGGTCTGTGGCCTCTAAGCTAAGCATCTCCTGGAAATGGAAGGGCGGGGAGCCAATAGATCAGCCATAACCGAAGGGCCCAGGGGTTCGTTAGGGACTTCAGTACCCTCCCACACAGCAACATCTGAGAAGCTCAAAGACATGGCTTATGGAGAGAAGCACTTCTGAATCACACCAGAGTGAAGCTGTCAACTGGCTCCACCCCCTTTTCCTCCTTCGGCCATGCCACTTAACAACTAACTCTTTCATTGCATCAGAGACAGTTACAAAGCTTCCTTTCTCAGAAATTAGAAAAAAACAACTTAAACAGGAATTTCAGGGGCTACAAACAAGGGATTCTAGAACAACAAAAGGGAGGAAACTGAGCTGCAAACTCAAGAGGAGGGGGAGGAAGCCATTTCAGGCCTATCAAAACCAGAATGCGCACAGCGGAAACACAATAGAATGCTATGGGTAAATACAAAAACATTAAAACCAATAGCTAAGGAAAATGGGCAGTGGAGTTCTAACATGTACAAACTTGGCATTCCTGGGGCACCAAGAGAACATGGAACATAAGAAGAGAAAAAACCTAAGTGAAGACTTAAGTCAGCAGATAAAAGGCGCACACTGTGTGTCAAGGTGAAATGTTTTCAGAGTAATCAGTAATAAAATATACTAGATAAAAGCAGTCAAGGGTAGGGGCTGGGGTGGAGCTCAGTTGGTTCCCAACAAAACAATAACGATGATGGCCAGTTGGCACTTAATGTTAAAGGACATCTAAGCAAGCTTGACAAAATGTAATAAGACAAAGATGTGATTAGTTACTCATAGACTATCAAGTTGCCCCTTGGTTATAAAGGCTACTCATGAGAATGAGTAAATTCATTATGAGGAAACTCAGCCAACCAAGAACAGACTCATGAGGAGAACTGAAGATCCCAAGAAAATACTGAGACTGGGTTTTGATCTTACATAGGCATTCAGACTAAAGAGCTATGGAGTCTGTGATTAAATAAAAAATTAAAATTAAAAACACAGTGTAAGAATAATTATATAGGGGCTGGAGAGATGGCTCAGTGGTTAAGAGCACTGACTGCTCTTCCTGAGGCCCTGAGTTCAAATCCTAGCACTCACATGGTGGCTCACAACCATCTGTAATGAGATCTGATGCGCTCTTCTGGTGTATCTGAAGAGAGCAATAGTGTACTTATATATAATAATAAATAAATCTATTAAAAAGGAATAATTATATGACAAAACATAGAAATTAGGAGAAAGGTCTATGAAAGTTATCTTAAATATGTACTCATTCTAGATGGCAGAGAAATAATTCACCCCCAAAATAAAATGTACAGGGCTTGGTGTTGCACACCTTTAATCCCGGCATTCGGGATGCAGAGGCAGGTGGATTTCATATGAGTCCAAGGCCAGTCTGGACTATATAGAGAGTTCCAAGCTAGCTGTTGTGAATAATGTGTACATGTCTTTAAAAAGAAAGAGGTTGTGGGGGAAGAGAGGGAAGGAGGGAGGGAAGGAGAGAGGGAAGGAGGGAAGAAGGGAGGGAGAATGGAGAGAGGGATGGAAAAAGAAATCCATGCATTACAATTTGTTGTTGTTGTTTTGCTTGTTCCTTCTTGAAGAAAGCATGATTACAGTTTTTGGATGATATTTGTAGTGATTTTCTTATCTTTAAAGGTCATGGTTTAGGAAAGTGTTTGTGGCAGGGAAGAGGAGTCTACTTAGTGAGTATAGTGTTTGCCAAGCAAGAGTGCCGAGTAAGTCTCCAGAATTGATGGGGACACTGGACATTTTAGTGCAAGTGTGTGACCCCAGGGTTCCTACAGCAAGAAGGGAGACAGAGATGGGCCAATTCTTAGAGGTTCTCAGGGCCACTAGCCTGGTGTACACAGCCAGGAGCAAAAAGAAAAAACAGATCCTGTCTCAAACTAGGAAAAAGGTGAGGATTGGCACCCAGGACTGTCCCCTGATCTCAAAAATTTTTTTTTCGAGACAAGGTTTCTCTGTGTAGTCCTGATCTCAATTTATGATCCATGGTAAAAAACACACCCAAATTCATATATACACACACACAAAGAAAAATAGTAGCTTTGTGTGCCATAAAGACATTTGGCTGGTGCTGGAGAGATGGCTCAGTGGTTAAGAGCACTGACTGCACTTTCAGAGGTCCTGAGTTCAATTCCCAGCAATCACATGGTGGCTCACAACCATCTGTAATGGGATCTGATGCCCTCTTCTGGTGTGTCTGAAGACCGCTTCAGTGTACTCATAAATATATTTATAAACCTTAAAAAAAAAAAAAAGACGTTTAGCTGAAGTTCAGAAATTCCTTCTAATTTTTTTCAGTTTCTTTTTGTTCCATACAATTAAACTAAATTTTACCTAAAATTAATTTGCAAGTAAAATACCAATTTGTCAATTGCTCTTTCTGCTTCATTTCTGCAAGGGGACTCATTCAGACAATATATTCTAAATACTGAAGTCCTATTTCCAGGAAGTGAAACTTAGTGCACGAAAGAATAAAACAAAACAAAACAAAAAGCACGAAACAAAGCAGAAACACTTTGTGACGTTCATATACTTCTGTCTTTCTTGCTCGTTAGCCAAGGGCTCTCTCCCCCTTTCTCTCCCCCTCTTCCCTCTTTCTCTGAGAATCTCCCCATATCTCAGGCTTCTTTCCAACTCAATTTGGCATAATGATCCAGTTTATACCAGTACTCAGGATCAAAGCCAGGGCTTCGAGAATTCTACCAACTGAGCCAAACCCCCCTGCCCTGAGAAGTATGTCTTGATTCTTCTTTTTCTAAGATGAACCCAGCGTCAGTCACCATTTCACTTCCTTTCCGAGTCGCTCTCATGTCTGTCACCCAGTGTCTGCTGTGTATTATAATTTAAAGGACTGATTCTTTTCTTAACCAGAACTAACTAGTTCACACTCTTACCTTTAACAAATGAGAATCCCTTAACCAGCATCCACGTTGCTGTGAATCCACGGGTTGTTCTCTGTAAAGACAAAATGTCTGTGAGGGTTGCAGCTCATTTCAGCAAATGTCCCCCACCCACCCACCCATGGGCTTTCTATTTCCAATTCTTGTTATCTTGTTGCCATTTCTTTATCGTAGCTCATTTTATCGCTGGTCCTTCAGCCAGTCCATTTTCTTCCTGTTTAAGACTCTCCCTTCTGTGCCCCGCCCCCACTCGCATGCTGCATTGCTGACACTGGAGTCCATGGCGCGATTCCAGGTCTGCTAGGGTCATCTCTGCCTACTTCTCAGGGTAAACTTTTGTTTTACCCCAATGAGTTTTCAAGTAACTTCCTAAGAACAGGTGTGTCACAGGTCAACTTCCAAGCCATGTTTGTCCCACAAGATCCTTATCCCGTGTTCACCCTTGGCTGATATTTTGACTAGCTATGGTAGTCTAGATCAAAGGTCATCTTCCCTTGGAATACTAAAGGCATTGCACTGTTCCTCTAGAGTCTGGTGTTGTCAGAGAGAAGTCTGACGTCTGTTGTGTTTTCATTCCTTTATAGCCAACCTTTTCTTCATATTTCAATTTTTCAATTGTTTCCTTTATCTTTGATGTTCTAAAAAATCAGATTATTATGTGACGAATTAGAGCTCCCCCTCCCCCAGCTCTGTGCCCCTAGCTCTTTTCGTTCAGATATGTGGACATGAGTGCTGGGAAAGTTACCTCCTCCTCTTCCTGCTCCTCCTCTTCCTCTTCCTTCTCCTCTTCCTCCTCGTCCTCCTTTCTCCTCCCCTCCCCCAATTTTTGTTCACAATTAAATTTAATTTTATCTGATACTAATTTTCACAGGGATTAGTCAGATGATAAATTCAAAATACTGATGGCTAATTTCTAGGAAGTGAAATTTGACTCCCTGAAAAAACAAACAAACCCCGCTGTGCATCTTCATTTATTGTTCCATTAACTGAGTCCAATCTCTGTCTCTCCGACCACTTTCTCCTCCTGCCTCCTCCTCCTCTCTCCTCTTCCTCTTCCTCCTCTTCCTTTCCCCCTTCTTCCTTTCTTCCTCTCCCTTGGTCATTTTGTTGTCATTCTTGGCATGTTAGTTTGGGTTTGGTGTTTGGCTTTTTTCAGATATGAAAGTCCAGGCCTGGAACTTGGAATCCTGCCTCATCATCGCCAGTACTGGGATTACAAGTGTGAGCCACCACACCCCACTCTGCCTTGACTTTATATGACTTTTCTTCCTGATTCTACTAGCAGTAACTCTTGGACTGCCTTATATTTTTTTCCTACTTTTGTTAGTTAAAGGAAGTTTCTCTTCCCTTAAAAAAAAAAGTTCTTAGCTTTTAGTTCTAATTTCTGGAAGAGCAGCACAGTTTTAACTTCCCAAAGTCCCAGTGGTTCTTTTATAATTTAATGGTCCTGTCTTTCATCAATATGAGCTTTTTGTGTTCCCTCTGTCATCCATCCTATTTCTTCTTTTGTGCAAACGTCTTCATCAGGAGTCATTCTGAAAACAGTAATGGTTCAATTTGCTTGGATTTGGGTTTTCTTCCTAAGTAACTGTGTCCCCTAGATTAGCTAATTTGACTTATTTTTTTCTGTCTTAATTGTAGCTTTTCTATTTCATTATGGAGTGTTTTTCTGATTATACCTTGATATTCTTATTGTTCATTTGTGTTTGAAAATGAACCCCCACCCCCAACTCACACACACTTAAAAAAACTGATTATAGTAGGGTTTGTTTCTTTTCTTCTATTGAAAATAGATTTTTTAATTCAATATATTTTGATTATGGTTTCCCATCCTCCTACCCCTCCCAGTTCCTCCCCATCTCCCTTATCTGTACCCACACCCTTTCTGTGTCTTCTTAGAAAACAAAAAAACATATAAAGAAAGATAAATCAAAGCAAACAGATGAGAATATGACAAAACAAGAAAAAGAAATGGAAAAAATGCAAGAAATGCATATAGAGGCAAAGACATACACATTCACACACTTGGGACCCTCACACAAGCCTCAAACCAGAAGCCATAATATACACATAAAGAACCTTTAAGGTGGGGGGGGAGTGTCTTGACTTAATATTATGAGACAAAGACCCTCCAAAGATGCCACTGGGTTCATTTTCTGTTAGCTGGACATTGTCTACTGCTGGACACGGAGCCTACCCTTAAGGGTGGTTTCGTTAACCAATGACACTGCCATAGAGAAAACGAATTTTTCATTTGCCAGTGGCTACCAGTGGAGATGCCTTCTGGGTTAGAGATGGGAGCGTGTGTTCATGTCTCCTTTCTACTCTAGGACCGCAGAGCTGTGCATGCTGCCATGGCCTCTGCGAGTTTAAATTTGTGCCAGCCCTGTTGTGGATTAAAGACACAATCAATTAAAGATTGATCCCTTAGTGTCCTCCAGCCCCTCTTCCCTGTCCTCTTCCGTAGAGTTCTGTAGTGCTTTGACCAGAGGGATTTGATGGTGACATCCCTTTTAGGGCTGAGTCTCTCACTCTTTGCAATTTTTCTGGCTGCGTGTCTCCGTATTTGTTCCCATTGGCTGCAGAAGGAAGCTTCTCTGACGACGGCTGAGCAAGGCCGTCTTTTTGTTTTGTTTTGGTTTTTGGTTTTTCAAGACAGGGTTTCTCTGTGTAGTCCTGGCTGTCCTGGAACTCACTCTGTAGACCAGGCTGGCCTCGAACTCAGAAATCCACCTGCCTCTGCCTCCCAGAGTGCTGGGATTACAGGCGCGTGCCACCACCACCGGGCTAAGGCACGCATCTTTAAGTATAGTAGAATACAGTAGAAGAGTCGTTAGGAGTCATTTTATTGCTACATTGCTTTAGCAGAACAGTAGCGTTTGGCTTTCCCCCTAGGTCCCTGGCTATCTAGTCTCAGGTTCTCGGCCACTCAAACAGGGCTGCGCGTGGGTCCCATCCCATGGAGTGGGCCTTCATTCAAATCGGGTGTTGCTCGGTCACTCCTATAAGCTTTGTGCCGCCATTACACCTGCGTATCTTGTAGGCAAGCTGCTCTAGTTGCTGGAAGGTATCTGGGTTAGTGTGTGCAAAGGACCTTTCAGTTATGGGAGGGCTTGCTAACTGGAATGCTCTGAGGGCTAGGAAGTACTGACTAAGCTGATTTCCTCTCTCTGGAGATAGTAACAGAAATGAACACTGAAATCTGATAGCATCTCTAACTCAGCTAGAAGAGCAGGAAGTTTCTTTCCTTTTCAGCTTTTGAGTCACTTTTGCTCAAACCATCCCCACCCCCACCCAAGCACCCTCGTTCCCCCCCCCCCCAGATGACAGAGCCATTAGTACATCTCACATGTTCCTCACGGTCATTGTAGAAAGTGGGGAAGTAGGCCAAGATCAGAGCCCCTGAGAGGTGGTCATATGCCTGTGGATGCTCTGCTGTGCTTGGGGACTGACTGTGACAGGGGACCATCACTTGCCAGGAGGAACTAGGGGAGACCAAGAGGGGGACACAGGCTCCGTCACCACTATCTGAGAGCTGCACCTTAGTCATCAGCCGCAGCCTGCCTGGAAACCGGGAAACAGACCAGAAATCATTTTATATCGCCGAGCCCAAGCTTCTGCAGCCATAAAACTGGGACAATAAAAATAACTGTTTGTACTTGGGAGGATTGTTCCGAGAATCAAGAGAGATAATATGCAAGGTGGCAGGGATTGTTGTTGTGAATAAGCCATGACCTCTGTCGGAGAAATGAAGAATGCATTTGGATTGCACAAGGCTGGAGGAGGAAAACAAAAACTGACAAACACCCCAAGGTTATTCCATGACGAAATTTCCAATCATTGCAGGATTGATGTCTTTCCATCTGATGCAATAGGCTATAGTTTATTTTATATAATCGAGCCCATTTCCATAACACAATGCTTCAAACAACAAGATACACCAGGAAAGGTGGAGACTTGTCACCAGAAATCCTTGGAGTGTCTCGATTCCTGCATCTACATAATGCGGTGGGAGGAGCTGCACTGGACCCACAGGCTCTCAGTTTTCTGGGACTTTGCCTGTGTGCTGGCCTGCTTCAAAGACTTTCTTCTTTTACATTCTGTGATCTTTCAGGAAACTGACGACACACCGTGTCAAGAGTGCACAGAGTTCCAGTTCAACTTGGCGATTGAGAGCAGGCCCTTGAAAAATTCCTTTAGTAGAGAGAGTCTGGCTTACTCTTATATTGACGGCATCTTTTTGTCATCCTGCCTCGTTATGACTGTGCACATTCCTATTGAACGGCAGAGATTCATGCACAAACATTCACAGAAGCAATTTTTATAACAACGTATAACCGACGTATTCAGAAAACACAGCAATGACTAGACAACATGCTTTTTTTATGATGAAGGCTTTTGCAGCCTTTAGAAATGTTCACCACCCAGAAGCATGGCTTTAAATAATGCCCCTGGCTGTGTCACTATGGTGAGCCTCTGGGAACCTTGAGCAGGTGAGGCCTGCAACTGTCAGAGGCGGGGCTCTTCACATCAGGAGGACATATCGGCCCATCTACAAGGTGACATAAAGGCACATTGCACCAGGAAAATCTTCAGCAGTGTGCATTTCCTGAAAGGAAATATGCATATAAGATATGCATATATGGGTGCATATAAGATATGCAGATATGGGTGCATATAAGATATGACCCCAGCAGCATCATTGTACAGGAAGTCAGTCAAATAGGAGATCCAGGAGTGACACATATGTGTAACACAGTAGTAGCTCTGTGTTCACCCCAAGTCCAGTGAACTAAGTTGGAGAAGACTGTGTTCAAAGGGTTTGGGAGTCCGGATGAACAATCCAGAAGCAGCAACATTTCAGCAAAACAGAAAGAGATTTCCCTGATTAGAAAAAAAATGTCATGGTCACCAAAGCTATAGGGCAGTTCCAACCATTGTCTCCTTCCTGGGCCTGGGAGGGCTCTGGTGGTTCAGGCCACTGTGATCATCACTGTGGGTTATGTAGAGACTGCCATAAGAAGGATTATGTTGTGAATACTCTCTTAAATGTCAGACCTTAGGTAATACTGCTCCAGTGCCCTTCTTTCTATGAGCCACGGGTGGGACAGGCAGCCACTCTGATCCATCCAAGATCACCAACCACACCAGTCTGGGGTCATTGGCAGGATCTAGATATTATCAGTAATGACATCAGATGGAGTCACAGTGGCCCCAGCAGAGACTATGGTCCCTTGTTGAACAATGGTAGCACTTGGCAGGTGCAGGTTTAAACAGATATGTAGGTGGAGTGACTAGAAGTCACCACGAGAGGTGTTGATAGGGGCTAAGGGTCCTATGTGAGAAAGCAGACCTGAGTGGTAGAGAAACTGGTGACGGTCTACAGTTTTGAACATAAAATCAAGTTATGCATGAGTGGGGGAAACTGAGGTAAGGAGAATTTTTAATAATAATAATAATAACAATAACAATAATAATAATTCGCACAAAGTTATAGAACCAAGATTCTGACCAGATCTTGACTTCTGCTTAATTGAATATACCATGAAGCATTTTGGAAGTGTCCAAGGAATCTCAGTAATCCCCCCAGGTAGAAAATAAGAACATTCTAGGAAAGACCAAAGAGCCAAGGGAGGGAGGTATTTGGGACTGCAGTATGTAGGAATTGGCACTAATTTTGGCAAGAGTGGCTTGATCTGGAAGTCAGCAAACTACAGCCTGCAGGTCAGCTCTGCTCACTGTCTATGACTGACAAGGTGAGATGATTTTATAGGTAACCTGTCAATCAATCTAATGGTTTCTTCCTTAAACCTCATGGGAATCAAGAATCATGCCAAGCTGGGCAGATGGTGCACGCCTTTAATCCCAACACTAGAGAAGCAGAGGCAGATGGATCTCTGACTTTGAGGCCAGCCTGGTGTACAGAAGAAGAGTTCCAGGACAGCCATGGATACACCGAGAAACCCTGTCTTGAAAAGAAGAAGAAGAAGAAGAAGAAGAAGAAGAAGAGGAGGAGAAGGAGGAGGAGGAGGAGGAGGAGGAGGAGGAAGGGAGGAGGAGGAGGAAGGAAGAGCAAGAGGAAGAGGAAAACCAAGAGGAAGAGAAAGAAGGAATCATTCCATAGAATAAGGAGTTTCATTCTTATTAATAGATCTATATAAGAAAAGAAAATATTATATTCAACTATTATTATATATTTACTATTTGGCCCATCACAAAAAAGTGTTGCTGCCCTTGGAAGTCAGTGATCGAAAAAAGCCATTTTATACACACACACATACACACACACACACACACACACACACACACACATACACACACCACATATACATTACACATACATACACAGACACACATTATACATATACTATGTACAGACACAGAGGCACACACACATTTCACAGATACAGACAGACACACACATTACATATACACTACTCATACACATTACACATACATTCACATTACACATACACACTATGCACATACGCAGTACATACACATGCACACACATCATACTTTTACCAGTGACAATTTGGTGCATGAGCTAGTATAAGGACACTGTAATCCCAGCAATTAGAACTTTGAGGTGTGAGAATAGAAAGTTCAAGCCCACCCTGACCTACATAGTGAGACCCTGTCACTACTAATGTGTATAAGCAACATATACACATAGGACTATAAATATATAAATGAGGCTATGCAGTTAGACTACCAAGTTCAAATCCTCAAACAGCCGCTAATCAGTTTTATAACATCAGGCAAACTTCCTAAGTCTCATGTTTTCCCTGTCTATAAAGTTTTAAAATGGAAACACTAATAGTGTGCATCCTTCTGGATTGTGTAAGAATTCATTGATTAGTATAGGTAACATGATTGGTACATAGTGAATGTCAAATAAAAACAAATAATGGTGGGTCATCAAATGGCTCAGCGGGTAAAGGCCATCTCTTTCTCCTGACCCAGTGAGATAATAAAGTCACATCTTGTTACCAATGGAAACATAGTATTAGCCTGGTGGTTAGTTTGCTCATTCATTACACGGTCTTTCTTGAGACCCTTCTGGGAGCCGGAGCTACAGAGATTAGAGTGCTGGATCATGAGCAGCACTTGGTTTTGAGGAGATCCTGACCAGGCAACAGGAGTCATGACAACAAGTGTATACCGCAGTCCCTTGGATAGTCCAAAGGACCGTGTTTAGGAACTTTTGGAGGTAGAACTGGGAAAGTTCTCAAACCTAGGGTCATGATGATACCTGGGTGAAAGACTAAAGGC
This sequence comes from Apodemus agrarius, assembly GCA_964023405.1. Taxonomy (NCBI): domain Eukaryota; kingdom Metazoa; phylum Chordata; class Mammalia; order Rodentia; family Muridae; genus Apodemus; species Apodemus agrarius. Next base: position 22,989,507 of record OZ030011.1, on the reverse strand, counting down.
TGAGTAGGTATAGGGGAGGCCTAGAGTCAGAATTCTATCTATGCCTAAAAAACCTAAGAAAGGTTTTTTTTTCCCCCCCTAGAGCGAGGCTCAATTCTTGGAGTTTTCTTCTCCCTCAACCCTCTCATGTATTCATTCTCTGAACTGGACAGTCAGAACAAAAGCACCAGATACTGAAATGGGGAAAGCACAGAGCCCCAAAGCAGTGAGGCCAGGAGGGATGGCACTGAGGGCCAGACCACAGGTCCATCTGCCATGTCCATGACAGATGACCTTCAGGACCTAAGAACCACAGAGAGCTTTGAAACAGGATGGTACCACATGGAGATTTTTGCTTCAGGAAGATTATATTTTAAAATAACTTCTTAAAAAGTAATACAAGCCAGATCCACCCCCCACAGGCTCTGATTACAGTTGCAATTAATACTGGCAGGCTTTTAAAAAACTTATTTTTTAATGATTCTTTAAAATTTTTATTTTTGAAATTTTGAAACAGCATCAATAAAATCTACTTTGAATAGCTAATGATCGATTTAATTGAATTCCCCCTCAAAACCAAATTTAATAACTTTGAACTATTTTGTCAGTAAATGACTTGGAGGTCTACTTTGTCCTAAAAATGAAAGCTGGTGATTTGGGAACTTAAGTTGTTCTGGTGAAGTTGTTGTGAAGGAAAAAGAAAGGGTTTTTTTTTCCCCCTAGAGCGAGGCTCAATTCTTGGAGTTTTCTTCTCCCTCAACCCTCTCATGTATTCATTCTCTGAACTGGACAGTCTGTCTTTTTGCGACGAATGCTTTAAAGATGTTGGCTTGACCTCCACAGCTAAGATGGAAGGGACAGTTGTCAAAAAAGAAGATGGTGGGGTAGAGACATCGCTCTAAAGTTCTAGTTGTTCTGGCAGCATCACAGATAAGTAGGCATGGAGGCTCTAGGAAGGCGGAGGTGAAGAATCAGGCATTTAAGGTCATCTTCAGCTTCGTAGTGAGTTAGAAGCCAGTCTAGACTGCGTGAGACTTTTCTCATCCAGTCAGTGATGACCTACCCCTGATAAGCAGGAGCTATGCCACAGCAAACTTTTGGGGTTGTTATGAATACTACAGTGAACACTGGGGTGCAAATTTCTGCTTGAGTCCTTCCAGTTCTTGTAGCTATCTACCGTAGAGTAGAAATGTTGGATCATGTCACAATTCTATGTTTAAGTTTTTGAGGAAACTCTAGGGACCAGAATTTGAAATTGTAGATGAAATTTGGATGGTACATATACAAAATATAAGAGGAATTTCTGTCTATAAACTTAGATTCAAAGACCTTGGTTACCCATCAAAAGAAATAGCAAATGAGGGCCTAGAGGGATGGCACCAGTTACCTGGGATCGGATGCGCTCTATTTGTCTTCATAGGTACTAGGCGTACACTTGGTCATGGGATCTCCTGGAACTGAAGATGATTGTTAGCCGCCATGTAGGTGCTAGGAGCTAAACCTAGGTCCTCAACCGAAAGAGCAAGTGTCCTTAACCATTGAGAAATAACTCCAGCCTTTGACCACATGCTTTTATGTTTTACGCTTAGAGAATATCACTTTATGGGATTTCACTGTTTTAACTGAATCTTGTTAAACAACCATTTCCTAAACAGGCTTTGAGTATTACCATGGGACCAGGGTGCAAAAGTGGGATCCTAGAGGAAACATTGTAGGTTTTAGGGCAATGTTCAGCAAACATAGCATGTCTTTGCATACATCATATTCAATTCTTCTGAGACACCAAGGAAATATAGGAAAATAGTTCAAGTTTCACTCATGTATTAAAAAGAATTTATTAAGGAAGTACCAGCTAGGCATGGTGGCAATGTCCATAATCCCAGCATTTCAGAGGCAAGGCAAGAGGATTAGGAGTTCAAGTCCATCTTCAGCACATAGTGAGTTTAAGGTATATAATCTTATCTTATAAATCTCATGCCACATGAGACCCTGTCTCAAAAAAAGGAAGGGGACTATCCTTGTTCTATGTTCCACATAATTGAATGAATGTCATGTTACCAAAGCAAAAGAAGCACTTAGAAGAGGCCCATCCCATGCGTGCTGGCTAATTCTTTTTTTTTTTTTTTCTTTTGGTTTTTCGAGACAGGGTTTGTCTGTGTGGTCCTGGCTGTCCTGGAACTCGCTCTGTAGACCAGGCTGGCCTCGAACTCAGAAATCCACCTGCCTCTGCCTCCCAAGTGCTGGGATTACAGGCGTGCGCCACCACGCCTGGCCCTGTGCTGGCTAATTCTATGCCAACATGACACAAGTTAAGAGGGGAAAACCTCAACTGAGAAAATGCCTCCACAGCACCAAGCCTTAGGCAGGCTTTGATGGCATTTTCTTAATTAGCGATTGATCAGGGAAGGGCTCAGCCCCTGGTTGTGAGACCACCCCATGGGCTGGTAGTTTTTGAGTTCTATAAGAAAGCAAACTGAATAAGTCATGGGGAAATAAGTCAGTAAGCATCACCCCTCCATGGCCTCTGCATCAGCTCCTGCCCCAGGTTCATGTCCTGCTTGAATTCCTGTCCTGATTTCCTTCAATGATGGTTTATGGTATGGAAGTGTAAGCCAGATAAACACTTTCCTCCCCAGGTTGCTTTTGGTTATGATATTTTATCACAGCTATAGTAGCCCTAGCCAAGGTACCTGATAGCTAAGCACTGACTTTCAAATGGCTGCATACTAATTAGTATGCGTAAGGCTACTTCACAGCCTAAGTGCACACATACTTTTTGAAGACTGAAGTACTTCAGCTGGTAGACAGATTTCCTTATGCTATTGAAAGATATATATATATATATATATATATATATATATATATATATATATATGGCTTTATATAGTGGCTTAAAACAGCAAGGCTTCCGTATGTTTAGAAATCGGAAGTCTACAGTGTGTCTTTCAGATTAAATCAACTTTTCATCAGGGCTGTCATATGCGTAGAGGCTCTAGGCAAGAAACCATGTCTTTGTCCTCTGGATTCTAAAGACCTCTTGCATTCTTTGGCTCATGTTCCTTTCTTCATCTTCAAAGCCCGTTTTTATAGTCTCCATATCTTGCCATATCTCCCTTCTCTCTGGCCCTCCTTGGAATGGCATTAGGCCCGCCATTAGCTCCCATCTTCAGACTCTCAATTGCCTCTGAAGAGCCTTTCACTGTATCAAGTAACAATATCACAGTTACAGGGTGTGTGGATGCCTTGTGGGAGGAACAATTACTTGGTCTGCCACTGCTGGGTAGCATTTGGAAGAGTAGAGAAGAAGTTGTGAGAGAGCATGGAGAGGATGTTTGCCTCTTTGACCACAAATACACAAACATCCTTTCTTACTTGGGAGTAAATCCAAGACAAAACACATAACCTTCCCTTGGTTTCCTTTGAGAGAGAGGTTCAGGACCCAACGGTTGAAGTGTGTTGTCTCCATTCTTCGTTCTGGCTAGATTGCTTCTCTTTTATTCTGTTCCTCTTGGGCTTGCACTTAAAGACCCCGTGAACCTTGCTATGTTGCAACATCAAGGACATCATTGAGAAGAAATCCTACCTCGCTTTATCCCTCAGGAGAGATTTCTCTTAGGTCACAACACTAGGAACACCATCTAGTCTTTGAAATATGTGACTTACTTTCAATGTGTATAGGTGATGATCCTGTAATTAGATATTTCCCGGTCTTTACTATTCTCCGTAAGTTCGAGGCCAGTGCTTAGAGGTTTGGTGATGACACCTCGTTACCATTCAAGACTGGAAACTAAGGGCAGACCCAAGGGCCCCAGTAAAGTCCATGTTCAGAGCTGGCTGTATCGTCCAGAACACAAGTGCCTGTGAACTTTGATGGCTATGGAGGCTGTGCACCTTTAGCTCAGGGAGATCGGCAGGCATTGTATGCCCCGTCCGTCCTCACGTAGAGACATGTTTAGGCACTGGCCCTAAGCAGGTCTCCTCCACATCAGAGAATCTGCCTTATCTCACAACTAAAACACGGAGAGAAATACTGAAAACAGAGCATCCTCAGGCACTGACCCAGATGCCACATTGTCAGCAAGAGGCAAAAGAGCGCATGTCTTGGAGTTCCTTCCTAAACAATGGAGACCCCATCGCTTTTGTACCAACTCTGACAGCACAGATGTTGTCAATGTTTCTCCTTTTAATTAAAAAGCAATAATGTAGTAACCTGGGCTGAAGACATGAGTCACTCAGTAAAGTACTTGCCATACAGGCATGAGGACTGGAGTCTGAGCCCCACGGTTCACATTAAAAACTGGCCAAAGATTCTGATCCTGAGAGCTCACTGGCCAGCTAGCTGATACAAGTCAGGGCTGGGGGAGGAGCAGGGGAATGGGGGAGGAGGACTTCAGATTCATTTGTCTCCCCGTCTCAAGGCAATAAGGCAGAAAATAATAGAGCAGAACACAGCTGACGGCCCCTCCTGGACTCTGCAGGAGTGTTCATGGATGCATGCTCTTGGACATAGCTGTACACATACAGGCAAAGAAAAAAAAAACCCATATTGTCTTAAATTTAAAAAAAAAAGTGATTTAGCCTTGGAGCTTTAAACACTCCGTCTAAGAACCTTCCCATGGCATTCAAATTCGCGTCCATGACCACCTTACAGGGTCACTTCCAAGATCCCTCCTAATGAGGTAGGACTTCCTTCGACTCACATCCCTCTCATCCCTTTCTTGTCTTCACAGCATGGACCACTTCCTGAAATGACCCTGTTCACATCTTTGCCTGCTGCCCACCCTCTCCCCTTCTAGAAGGAGGAAACCCCAAGGTCCCACGGAGGACAGGGGCTCCTCCTACTGTTCTTCATTACCTCCCTTTATTACAGTGTCTGGTACACAGAAGAACCCACAACTGTCACTGATGAATGAATGAGGGGTGTTTCCTGAGCTCCCAGGTACCCCACTTCTATTAAGTTGCAAGGGTTAACAGTACTCCCCTCTGCTATTCATCCCTTCACCCTTTAAAAAAAAAAAAGATGTATGTGTGCCTACATTTGCTTACGTGTACTAAAGACACACATGTAAGTGCTCTCAGAAATGAGAGAGGAGAGCATCCAGGTCCCTGGAACTGAGCTTAGAGGCAGTTGTGAACCTCCTGATATGAGGTGCTGGGAACTGAACCCAGGTCCTCAGTGCAAACTCTTGAGCGTTCTTGCCTACTGGGCCATCTCTTCAGCGTTCCTTACCTGTATCTTTTTCTACATCCTCCTCACCTTCAGTGGAGTCCCTCAGTGCTGGGTCCAGAGCTCTGATGGGCCAATATTATATATACACTTATCCAATCCATCACATTAAGTAGCCTTGTGAGACTGATACTTTGCAAATAAATGTTAACAATTTTTTTTTTTTTTTTTTGGCTTTTCGAGACAGGGTTTCTCTGTATAGCCCTGGCTGTCCTGGAACTCACTCTGTAGACCAGGCTGGCCTCGAACTCAGAAATCCACCTGCCTCTGCCTCCCAAGTGCTGGGATTACAGGCATGTGCCACCACGCCCGGCTCACCTGTATCTTTTTCTACATCCTCCTCACCTTCAGTGGAGTCCCTCAGTGCTGGGTCCAGAGCTCTGATGGGCCAATATTATATATACACTTATCCAAACCATCACCTTAAGTAGCCCTGTGAGACTGTTTTAACAATTTTTAAAACCTCAACTTTCCTCCTCCACCCTGGATCAGTCACAGGTCCAAGGTGGCACCACAGATTGTGAGACACCTGGGAAAGTTAGAGGTCCACAGGCAGTCTCACAATTGGTATTAATATTTAAGAGCTGCAGCCATTTTGATGGCATTACCTGTGCTTTCTGGCCCACTTTGTCCCACCCTGCCCGTGAGTGTCCCCCCTTGAGTCTTGCATACTGCTTTCTTCTCTATAAACCCTGTGTTCCGTACTAACTCCACTAATCTCATGGATGATTGATTGGCAGGAGGTTGGAGGAAAGGAACCTGGTGCCTAGGGCAGAGCAGGGACAAGGACAGGGAGAACAATCTTTCTTCCTCCCCTTAGCTTTGTTCTACCCTCACAATGTTTAACTCTCTGTGTGTCGAAGGTTGTTAAGGGAAATTTGAGGTTGTGCGCTTGTCAGAGGGACTAGGATGTGGCTTGTTTGAGAGTTAAGGGAGTTGCCATCAGTTCTCTCTCCTAAACAGGCCCTCAAAGTCCACCCCGTGGAGTTTCGGCCATAGAGTCTTCAAGGAGCACTTGAGGGCCAGCCCTGGGCAGCCCTGCTGTGCTTTCCTCGTCCCCAGCAGTCACCCCCACTCTGTAGGCCCTCCATACTGTGTTGGCCGTTCTTGTGGGTAAATGTTGCGTAGTTAACTCAGATGCTCTTGAGTGGCCGCAAGGACAAGACACCTCATAAGTACCACTTAATAAATAAAGAAGCTTGGGTGGTCAAAATTTCCCTGAACATCACAGGACCGATCCCGGGGTCCAAATCAAGGCAGCACCTGCAGTGGCTGCAAGCCATGGGTCGAACTTAGGGATATTAGAGGTTCAAAGAGAGTCCATAATGTGCTACAATATAGGTGGAAGCGGTATTATCACTTGGTCTCATCTTTATAGATTGAAAAAGTTAAGCCTCAAAAAAGTTGGTGTAACTTGACCACTATCTTTTTCATCTTATCTGTGCCGGGGATCAGACATTGCTTGTAAAACCATCTTTACCCATTCAGCAAATATTTACTGGCAATCTACTGTGTGCTAGGACCTATGTTCTCTTCAGAAGCCCCTCTGTTTAGTAGGAGAGACAGCCCTGTCTGGCTAATGAGAAAATCCAGGGAAGGAGCATCTAATCCAGCTGGGACTGGGGGGAGGGGAGCTAAGGTCAGGGGAGGTGTCTTGGGGAAATGATATATGAGTGGAACCTCTAAGGATGAGGATGAGGAGTTACTTAGGCAAAGGGCCAAAAGAAGATGTTCCAGGCAGAGGAGACGAGCTGGAAGAGGAGAGAGCAGGGCTCTGTTGGGAATTGCAAGTAATTACTGAGAATTCAGCGTACATGCCAAGTACTGTTGCCAGCTCCGGGGTTACACAAAATAAAAAATAAAAGTTTAAAATTTAAAAAAAAGGACCCTGCCTTCAAGGAATTTACAGTAAAAGATAATTGAAAAGATGGCCATTTGGAACCCTGGGTTCCACTTCAGTTGACTGGTTTAACAGTCATCTTTCTTCCCTTCCAGAGACTTCTCCAACTTCTGTGGTAAGTTTCACATCTTGGTATTCTGGAACAGGGTCAGTAATTACCCCAGGAAGAGAAAACGTAAAAATGGATAGATGGATGGGCCAGAGGGCACATCCTCCGCCGTTTGCCAACAGGACCTGTGTTGAAACCTGGAACTTAAGGCAGAGGTTGTCCAAGGGAGAAAGTGCTTCTGGGTAAAGATGGCAGCTATGGTCAGGAAGAAGAAACACGTGACCCTTTCAATAGGGTCACTCTAAGTAAGTAGGAGTCACCACCAGCTACACTGACCTCTGTTCTCAGAGTCTTAGAATTTTGACTTCATCAGCTAAATACCTATGCACATAGAGGTAAACAGAATCGCCTTCCAAGGGCAAAATAGGGCCCACCTGAAACCACTGGCATTCAGAGGATCTGTATCTTCTCTCAGAAAAGGAAGTCCTTGACCTTCCTGTTGCAAGGTCAGCCCTGTCTCTGCCAAGGTTAGTTTTTAATTGTCAACGTGACACACCCGGGAAGAGGGACCCTTAACTGTGAAACTGTTCCGACTAGATTCTCCTGTGACCCTGTCTGTGGGGCATTGGCTTGACTAATAATTGGTGTAGAAAGGACCAGCCCACTGTGGGCAGGACCTTCCCTAGGCAGGTTCTGCAAGAAAGCTGAGCAGAGCCAGAGAACAAGCCAGTAAGCCTCAGTTTCTGTTTGAGCTCCTGCCCTGACTTCCTTCAAAGATAGACTGTGACCTGGAAAGAATTAAGTCCAAGCCTTTGCTTTACAAGTTGCTTTTGGTATTTATGGTATTTATCACAGCAAGAAAAAAAACAAAGCAAACTAGAATAATCTTCCACTTCATGGTGGAAGACATCTCTCTGTAAGGAGTGAGAGAGAAATAGGACTCTTCTTTGAATCATAAAGTAATAACCAGGTTATTTGATGAAGTATACTCAATAAACATGGGGTACTTTACTTATTGTTCTGGACCCTGAAGTGTCTGCACCTCTCTTCTAAAACTGCACTGTCCCTCAATCTTCCCAGGATTCCCTTGGCTTTACCCACTGCTCTGAAGTCCCTCCTCTTATCTCCTGGGGCCTAGCAGCTAAGAAACCCCTGGGCTCTCTAATAACAGAAACTGTCAAATGTACCACTTAAGGAGAGTGTAAACTCTGCCTTGAAGAAAAGTTATCAGGCAGAGAAAATAAGGCAACAACTAAAGCCATATAGAAACAAAACAAAACAAAACAAACAAACAAAAAACCACAGGAGGTCCAGTGCAGGCCTTTCTGGGCCTCCTTGCTTCCATTCTGTCTGACTTGTGTGTGGCTTGGGCAGTAAAATCTTCTGCCTGCTTAAGCTCCTTTTATGCCTTATGTAAGTCTGTCTTTATAACTAGGCCGACGTGACAGATATAACCTGGTCCCAGATAAAGCAAGACTTCTTCTGTTCACCCTCCTTATAACCCACTAATCAAGAAGATGGAGACAGTCATTTTATCCTGTGTCAAGGTGCAGTGATAATCTCCTGATAATTCTCGAAATATCTGATTGGTTAAGTGTTATCTGGGAGAGGTAGAAATACGGGTCTAAATAACCTGTCCTCTCTTCCTTCTGCCTAGTCAGATTCCGAACACGTCACCATGGTGAAGAACATGCCTTGTTCCAAACTAGTCCCAAGTTGCCTCACAAATAATTTAAATTAAAAAACAGAACAAAGGGCCGGAGAGATGGCTGAGCGGTTAAGAGCACTGGCTGCTCTTCCAGAGGTCCTGAGTTCAATTCCCAGCAATCACATGGTGGCTCACAACCATCTACAAGGGGATCTGACGCCCTCTTCTGGCACGTGGGTGTATATGCAGCAGAGCCCTCATACATTAAAAAAATAATAAAATAAAATAAAAATCAACCGTTTCAAAAAAGAAAACAAAATTGCATTAGGTTCTTATGGGGTGTTATAGTTAACATCTAGAGTATTTTCTAAAGGTCTGTAAGTTAAACTCTTAGCAGTAGTGGATACTCTCATAGAAAGGTAGAGGGTCTGGGGAGGCGCTACCTCTTACCTCCTAGACCCAGCAGCTAATGAAAGGCCACTAGCTTATTTGGACCTGTCCTGAAAGGGACTTTCGAGATTCTGTCCTTTCCTCCTGCTTTGGCTCCCTAGCCTTGAGTTAAGGAGGTCTTTTTCTGTCATGTACTCGCCAACATCGCCATCTGGCAACCATAGCAGAGGCCAAACCAATGAATCCACCCAATCTTGAACTGGATCCTCTCACACCATAAACTAAACTAAATGAGGCTTTTCCTATATAATTATCTCTGGGCTTGTTATTATTGTTGTTTTATAGTGATGGGAAGCTAATAGAGAACCGGTACCAAGAGCGGACTGCTGACTGTAGCTGTCGTTGCTCCTCATGCTCCTCAGTGGGGGAAGTATACTCTATCATGGATGGATGTAGAAGACTTTGAAGGAGCGAGAGAGAAAGAGAGACGTCTTAAAATGTTTACAGTGGTGAGGCTGGGATAAAACTCAGTGGTAAAGCACTTGCCTACCACTCCAAAAAAAGAAAAGGCATTTTAGCATTTTTGGTATTTAATAGGCAATTCTGATGAATGCTGAGAAGACTAGACTACTGATAGAAATATAGGCAGTAAGAGTCTGATGAGGTTTCAGAGGTAGAGGAGGACTCTGGTGGCCGTTAGACTAGAGGCATCCTTGTCACACTGTGGGGTCATTTGGCGGTGTCTTGTCCTTGTCTTGATGCTGTGCGGGAGGTTACACTTCGAGATTATGGGCTATTTTATGTGATGGGAGAAATCCAAAGCAATGACATACTCAGGCTGAAGCATGGATTTTACTGGCTGTTTTCAGCCAAGTTTAGTGAGAATGAGGAGCAGCGAAAGGGAGAAAAACAAAAAGGGTAGACTTGGCAGAAGAAAGGAGCCCTTGCAGAGGACTTGGTTGCCAAAGGGATTGGCACCCATAAAGAGAAGCCAAGTGCTTTGCATGAAGAACAATAGGAAGGATGCCTCCAGGACATCTCAGGGATCTGCAGAGGTGCCTCGCCCATCACAGCCGCAGAGATGTGCAAATACGAATTAGCTTTCCAGGACTGAATAATTTCAAAAGGTCATACAGTGTCCTGCATGATCAGCATGGTCCTATGACCTATGCTTCCAACACATGTGTGCACATGGGTGCATGCACACACACACACACACACACACACACACACACACACCATACCCCCCACACAACACCATACCACACATGCACACACACACACACACACACACACACACACACACACACCATACCCCACACACAACACCATAACACACACACACACACACACACACACACACACACACACACACTTCACATAGTCAGCTGGCAAAATGTTCTGTGCCTGTAAAAGCCATAGTTTAAGCAGGTTCAAGTACAGCTTGCCCTGGCAGCAGACTTTGGCTCCATATGATGCCGGTTTTCCTGGCCTGCAGAATGTATGAGTTACAGGGTCATGGCAGCTTCCGCCAGCTTTCTGAGGAGAGCGCAGGGCAGGCAGTTTGTGGTAGGGTCCAAGGCCTTACAAGCAACCCCTGAATGAGTAATGTGAATCCAGTGTAAAGAACATGAATCTAAACCGTAATAGAGACTCCCAGGGTGTCTGCCGGGTGCAGTCTCTGTCTGCTAAGGGAAGCTATGGACAATAAGAAAAATAGGTCTGGAAGAACGGCCCTTTGGGGCCAGCGGGGCATCTCAGCCAGTGAAAACCCCAAGCCTGGCGATTTGAGTCCAAGCCCTAGAACCCATGTGATGGAAGAAGAGAATCAACACCCTAGAGCTGTCCTCTGACCTTACAAATGTGCCAGGGCACATATATGCATGCATGCACACACACACACGCACGCACGCACGCACGCACAGAGTAAATAAATGTACTAAAAATGAAAAACAAAACCAAAAACGGTCGTTTAGACTGCAACTAGCAAATTCATAGAAGCAGGCTTGCCCAGCCCTTGCCAGCCTGCATTCCACTGCAGCATGCCCCAGATGCTAGGCATGGAGCTTGAAGAATGAATGTTCCCTGGGTTTTGGGTCTTGCTTTGAGCACATCTCTCTCACTATTTCCTGTTCCTCCCTTTTGATATAGGAACATTTATGCTGTGGCCAGCCTACCCTCGGATCTTGGAAGCACGCCACTTTCTTCTTTATTTCTGCAGTGGCTCACTTATTGACTTGACCTTGCATCTCGGGGGAGACTTTGGATTTAGACTTTTAAGTAATGCTGAAACACTAATGAGAGTCTTGGTGATGGATCAAAGGCCTTTTGCACGCCGAGATGGAACCGAGCCTTTGGGTCTCAGGAGCCGGATGCTGTAGTTGGGATCTGGAACGCGGCTGATATGGGGGCATTGATGAATGGTGGGGATTTTAGGAGGTTAAGCTTGGGGAAATGCAGTTCTTAGAGGATGCTCTTGACGGGGTTGTGGGACATTGCTATCTTCTTCTTGTTTTTTGCTTCTCAGCCATGAGGTAAGTAAACTGTTCTGCCATGTATTTCCTCTATCGGCATCTGAGACCCCATCAGAAATTCTCAGCAATGAGTCCCCCGCACTTCAGACCAGGACCTCCAGAAGTACGAGCTAAATAAACCTTTTCTCATATAAAATTCGTGGGTACTTAACTATAGTAACAGAACACTAACGCATGGAAGGATCTAAGCCACAGATTAGGAAGAAGAATGGTTCTCATCCTACCTACGGACTTTGCCTCAGGTGTGCTGTTAGAAACATAGATGAGTGTTTTCACAATGTTAGAATTTCTTGGCTACCGATAAATCCACAAGTTATGCTGGTTTCTTTGGCTGCCGTCTGGTGAGTCATCTCAACTTTGATAGCTGACCATTAGCAAACTTGGCTTCTTTCAATCCTAATTAATAACAATAATTAGCAGATTAAATGTTATGCCTCACATAGTAATAAAATATAAATATAGAGGGAGATGTTACAGAATGGCTATTCAAAGTATTAACTAGGCCACCCCGGAGTTCACAGAATTCAAGGAGGCAGAGGCAGAGACAGCAGATTTAGGTGCAGGGGGAGCTTACGTAAGATATTACTAAGCAGAGCTGGAGAGTGGCTGGTGGCCCAGAGCTGGGCTGTAGCAGTGAGATGCGGAATGACAGACAGGAGCACGGGTTTGTGGATGCTAACGGTATCTAGCAGTACCTTTAGTGAGTAGTTCCCGGTCCTTCTGACCCCATGTGGTCCTCTTTGAGGAATCCCACAAGTGAACTTCCAGCACAGGTAAGAAGAGGGTGATGGGGGTGTTCAGGCCTTCTACAGTCGAGTGTGTCCTTAATACTGTCCCTCTCAGAACCCCAGGCAAGAATAGGCATGTCTTTCCTCCAGGGTAAGTTAGGGCAACTTACCAGAGAGCTACCAAGAGGCTGTATCCTCCGGTGTTCATCAGCTGATGGTGTGGCGATGTGGACCTGTCCAAATGTGCCAGTCCCCAATAGTCTGCCCTTTGCCCTCTAGAGAACAGGGAGGAACATGGTCAAGATGGACTTCAACACACGTGGAGGGATCTAAGCCATGGCCTTAAAGAGTACTGAGGGTGGGAAGGCATTTATAAAGCCAACCCGGGCAAGCTTTTAATCCATTCGTCTACTCCCAGAGGGCATACGCCCTTTCCCGAACCTGGAAATAATGCGAGAGGTTCTCCGGCAATGGGGCCAAGGTCCGCAGCCCGTCTGAGCAGCGCAAATTTGCATGTCTGTGTTAGAAGACAGTGTGGAGGGCAAAGATACTGGGTCAAAAGAGACGGTGCTGCGGGCAGAGTCTGATCCTGGTGGAGTTCCTGAAATAGCCACAACAAGGAATGGAACCCTCTTTGAGTCCACCTGCACCCATTCCTGGTTCTCCTCTCCCGCTTCAGCTAGCCTGGGTTTCCGGCTACACGCTTCGTTCCGCCCCTCCCACTGGGCGCTCCAGGTCAAGCCTCCTTCCAGGTTCGCCGCTCTGACCTACCGGCTGTGGAAGTTACATTCCAAATCAGACACTCTGCTTCAGGCAAGCTAACATTTTAGCTCCGCACTCCCTCCTCGGTTCAGCCTCTGCCTTACCTGGAGCCTCGGGCCCTTTTCAACCTAGTTTATCCCTCCAGAGTCTTCCCTGAAACCTTTCCAGATGACTTCGTGGATCCATAGAATGAAAAACTATTCAGATACAAAGGGGGCACACTACAGGATGGTGGCTCAGTGGGTGAAAGTCCTAGATCCCATGGTGGACGCAGAAAACTGACTCCCTGAATTTGCCCTCTGGACGTCACACATGCTGTGGCACATGGACATCAGTACACATGCACGCATGCGCGCGTACACACACACACACACACACACACACACACACACCAGCCTGATGCTTAAGGGAAGAAGCCGGTCATACGAGGTCACATACTGTATTCTGATTCCACTCTCATACAATGTCCAGAAAAGAAAAGTCCACAGGATAGAAAGTGGATGAGCGAGTACCAAGGACTGGGGGTGGTGGGGGTCGTGGGGTAGGAGGGGGGGTCAGGGAGCCAGGGGTGGCGATTTGAAGATGTGGGGTTTCCGTTAGGAGTGATGGAAATTTCTGAAACCCAATAGTGACGCCACTGCATGATACTGCACGTATACTTTAAAAGTGGCAGATTTTGGTGGCCATGGGTGGGGTCCCCTGGGCCATCGGGTTGGAGCACCTTGGAATCTCTCCAGGCTTGGAGCGGCAAGTCACACCATGATCGTTCTAGACGAGGTCAGGCCTCATTTGGCCAGCTGGGTATCAGCATGAAGAACAAGAATGTGTGTGTGTGTGTGTGTGTGTGTGTGTGTACACGCGAGCACGTGCTTTCTGTGCTCTAATGAGATCTACTCCTGCAGCTCCTCGTGGGTGGTCGAAAGCACTCTCAGCTGACACCAGTGGCCAGTCTCCTTTCCGGGATGAGAGAAGAAACTCCAGCCATTTCCCCCCTCATGGCGCCAACATCCTTGAGAAATCCGCCCCCAGCTCCTTTGGCCTTGAAAGGAGACCATATGTACCGCTTGCTTTCCTCCTCAGCATCCTCTCTGAGCAGATGTCATTCCTCGGCAGTTCTGCCTTCTAGAACTGCCTCCCATAATGCCAGAAAACAGTGATTATTGCTAAGAAACTAGTCCACCCATGCCTGAAGCTCTTCCAAGAGATGTGGCTGGTAAACACTGCTTCCCGGGGCTGGGGGCGGGTAGGAAAAGCATGGTGGTGGGGCGGGGCGGGGGCGGGGCAGGGGCGGGTCCATGGAGGGTCCGGGCTCATTGCTCCACCCCTGGCCTGTGCTTGTTCCTCTCACTCTGCGGCAGCTAGGCAGGGAGGGCCACTCTAACCGTGAGCTCTTCGGCACATCTGCACACAGGGGGACAAAAGGCTATTAGATGCACTCCACGTTATTCATTTTGCAATTGAGATTCTTCCCCCCCCCACCCCACCCCACCCCATGGAGTTGAGCCACTTTAAAACACACACAGAGCTCAATCAATTTCTTTTGTAGATTTCAAGAGAAGCTTTATTCCGCTCAGAACACAGTAACAGCTGGGAAAGCTATTCCCAAGGCAAAGAACAAAGACGTGGAATTATTTATAGTGTGGGAGAAAGAGAGAGAAAAATGGGGAGAATGGAGATAATTCACAGAGGGGAGGGGGAAGCAAGGGCAGGAATAGCCAGATCAGCGCTAACACTCTGGTCTTAATTTTCCCGTCCAATATGGAAGGTTCTTTCAACTTTGCTTCGGTGGTCTGCTCCGCCGGCTCAACCCTTCCTTCAGCTCATTACAGACCTACATATCCCCAAAGCCCTCCTATCTGTTGAATCTAAAGGTCTCACTACTGCTTCAATCCAAAGCTCCCTCTCCTCTGTCCACAACACAGGAGCTTTACTCTGCTTTGCAGGGAAATACCCTGCTTTGCAAGGTTTTCCTGACCTGAGGTAGGTGCTGGCATCTTTCACCACTACCCAAGCCCAAGTCCGAGCATCTGTCTTGTGGCCTCTGGGGATAACGGCATAGCTCACAGAAATAGTGGTGACCTCAGATGCTGTTGCAGGTAGATGCTGGCATGTCCTGAAATAATGGTGACCTCAGATGCTGTAGATGCTGGCATGTCCTGAGACCGCCAGGCTTTTCACTGTTTTCCCTGTCCTTGTCTGTGAGAGGCCAGTTGACCCATGACCAAAATGCTTTGTTGAAAACTGTAGGATAGGAGCCACGGAGCCGGGCTCAGTGGATAAAGTTGCTTGCCCTGTGGGCAGACTGGAGTTCCCCAGTACCAAGGTAAATGTGGGGTGGACGTGGTGACCTTCCTGTAATCCCACCACTTGGAAGGAGGAGACAAGCGATCCCTGTGGCAAACTGGTTAAAGAGTGACCTCTGGGTACGGGATGCCATCTTGCCTCAACAAGTAAAAACTGGAGAGTAGGGGGGTCACACCTGACACTGACCTCTGCCCCCCAACACACGCGCACACGTTTACTCATAGACATTTGAACATGCAAACGCACATGAATACATGCCACACCCACATAAGCACAAATAAAAATACTTAAGAAAGAAGGCTAAGCCGTCAGTGTCTGTGGCTGCTGCTTCTGATATCATTTATCGTTACGTAACTTAATTTCTAATGCTGGCTCTGTTAATCACCAGCTTGAAAAGATCCCCGCAAAAAAAAAAAAAAAAAAAAAATAGTGATAGACTTCTAGGGGCTCGTGTGAACCAGCAGCTCCTACACCAGCTGCCGTACCGGACCCCTGCTGCAGGTGCTCAGGGTCCCCTCAGAAATCAACCATTCCCCAAAAGTCAGCCTGGACACGCTCAGCGGCAGGGACTCCGCCATCTTGTTCTTCCCTGGTGTTGCCCAGGGGCCAGCGGACCGTGGTCCTCCGAGCGTGGGCATGCAGAGCAGGCACGCTTGCTGAAAGGCGCTGACTGTAAGCCCAGAGGCATTTCCTGAATGCTTGGCAGTTGTTGGCTTCTATAAACATTGGCTAAGTGAAGAGTGGAGAACAGGCAAAAAAAAAACGAGAAATGAGCGCGGAGCAGCCTTCCGCTTCTTTGACTTTATCGGTTTAAGTCACGGGTGTGTGCTCTGCCCTGGGCACGGAGCAAGCTCTTTCTGACTTGGGGTAAAATGTTAGCGGAGAAGGAGAGAAGGCGAAGAGGAACTTAAGGGCCTGCCAGAAGCAGGAAGTAGAAAAATTAAGGGAGGTGGAGGGGGGAGAAACTGGCCAGGTTTCTGACCCACCAGAGAGAAAAACAAATTAAGAAAGGAAGTGTCATGCTGTGGGGTCATTGTTTTTAATAAATGTCCCTCACTGGTGGAAACAACCCCCTGGGCTGGAGGGCATAACTCAGCTTCCAGTGTGTAAGCCCGCGTGCTTAGCCCGCACTGGACCTAGGGTCCTACCTATAGAACACCCTCCCACCCTCCTGCAAATCCCTTATTTTTAGAGACTCTGATGTTGATCTGATCTTCTAGGGAACGCGATGTGTTGCCTTAATTTGAAGATCCTGTGTACTTAGACTCTCTGGGGCTTCCCACTGATCCCTGTTTCTTAGAGATTCCATCGCTGTGAAGAAACTCCATTAACCCAAAAGCAACTTGGGAAGAAAGGAGCGTATTTGGCTTATGCTTCATAGAATCCATCAATGGAGGACATTGGGACAGGAACTCAGACAGGGCAGGAACCTGGAGGCAGGAGCTGAGGGAGGGGCCCTGGAGGAGGGCTGGCTTACTGGCTTGCTCCCACCCCACCCCACCTCATCCCACCCACCCCCCCACCCACCCCCGTGGCTCGCTCAGCATTCAGCGTGCTTTCTTATAGAACCCAGGACCCATAATGGGCTGGGCTCCCCCTCCCCATTCATCACTAATTAAGAAAGTGCCCCGCAGTTTTTTTTTCTGCAACCTGGTCTCATGGGGGCATCTTCTTATTTGAGGGTCCCTCCTCTCTGATAACTCCAGCCTGTGTCAAGTTGACAGAAAAATCCAGCACCTCTGGAAGAGCAGCTGGTTCTCATGTACATGAGAACAAAACCCTCATACACATTAAATAAATCAATCTTTATACCGCAGCTGGAAAGCCTTCTACTTAGCATCCAGGGGGCACTCTATTAGCAGAGCCGCCCTTGTCCTTTAACTTGCTGTGCCTCCTTCTGCGAGGCTCGGCCCCTCTCTGGGCCTCCGTTTCCTCACCTTTGATGAGAAAATTAGATGGTTTTAAAGTTTCCTTCCAGCTGTAACATCCTATGAGCACAAGTTCATTTTTTTTTTTCATCCTGACCCAGATTTCTAGAGATAATGCACTTAAAATAATATCCAGTTTGAAAGTGATCGGTTCTCTCCTCCACTTAAAAATGTCATGACTGGCAGTGCCTCAGTGGGTGTTGAGGCCTATTTCGGTGCCTGGGTGTTCAGAAGAGGAGGACGAGAGAGTGGGAAGGTAGCAATTCAGTAACCTCCCCGAGACTCCTGAGGCCGCGTTGGTGCTTGTCTTGAATGCCGGATCCAAACAGCCCTTAGTTGTGATGCCTTAGGTTAGGGACGAGAATAGCCTCGTCCTTTTACAGGGTGCTTCCTCAAGGCCTTGGACTTGACACGACTTCTTTCTGACTTTCAAAATGCTTTCTCAAGGTGTGCATATGACAGTCCCCTGGGCACACATGAGCAGGCACTGGACTTGCAAACTTGGTCTAAAGCAAGAGGGCCCGGGTTCAAACTTGACTCTGTCGCTTTCAGCGGTTGCCTCTGCCAAAGGGCTCCTGGTTAGGGAGGTGGCGTTGGGCCAGCACCTCTAGCAGGAGCTGGGGGGTTCAGAAATGCAAATGTGGCCTCAGCCTAGGTCTACTGAGTCAGCTCAGGGCGGGGCCCAGGAACTGGGTTCTAATACGCTGTGGAGTGGGAATAGTTTCTGCTTGGTCTCTCCCTCCCTCCCCTTCCTTCAATGCTTCCTCTCCGCCCTTCCCTTCCTTGCTCTCTCCCCTCACTTCCTTTAATGTTCCTTCTCTTCCTCCTTCCTTCTTTCCTTCTTCATTCCCTTTCTCCCTCTTTCCTCTTTCCCTCCTCCATCCCTGCCCCCCTTCTTCATACTACTTTCTTCATATTTGAAATTTTGATTGTTATTTTGGTAGAGCACATGTCAAGAACTCTACTCCTCTTCAGGGTTCCTCTGTGTAGCCCTGGATGTCCTGGAACTCACTCTGTAGACCGGGATGGCTTTGAACTCAGAGGTCCAGCCTCCCTCTGCCCCAACCCCAAGTACTGGATTAAAGGCATGTGCCACTCTAACCTCTCGACACATTTTCTAGTGCCCAGAAAACACTGTCGACCATGGGTACAGGCTGCAGAGAATCTCAGGACTTTCTTTACCTTGCTTCACTTAAACTTTGTGGACATCAGAAAATAAATGTTCCTTTTCCTCACCTCAGTCCCTTGGCAATCAGTGCTCTAGTCTTAGAGCCTGTGGATGGGGAACTGGGCTGTTTCTGATGGAAATGGAGCCAGGCAGTCTTTATCTCCACACTCCTATCTTGCCTTCTGTGAGAGGCCCCGAGGTACTGAGCTTCTTGTCATTGTCTGGTTAATAGCCACCCTGGCAGTGATCCTCTAAAAGACCCATATTCCTGGTATGGTTGTAGTCGTCCAACCTTTGCACTTGCTGAGGGAACTTCCAAATGTTACACCAAGCATACAGCTGCCTCCTCAGACTGTCTCTGAGTGGAGTCAACGTGTTTTCCACATACAGCTTTCTGATTCCAATAGAATAAACGGTGTTTCAGGCTCTGGAACTCTCTTACTATTAAAGCCATGAAGGAGAAGATGCGTGGATTCCAGAAGAAAGGCTTTGGGGACGATTTAAATGCCTCTCCAGGAGTTGTCTCTGGTCTGAGTCCATAGCGGGCTTGCCCCACACGAAGATGAGTAAGCAGATGGTCATCTTGTTGACTGAGATGGTCATCTTGTTGACTGAGATGGTCATCATGTTGACTGAGATGGTCATCTTGTTGACTGAGATGGTCATCATGTTGACTGAGATGGTCATCACGTTGACTGAGATGGTCATCACGTTGACTGAGATGGTCATCTTGTTGACTGAGATGGTCATCATGTTGACTGAGATGGTCATCATGTCGACTGACTAGAGTTCTGATGCTGATTCTTACTGGGGGTCTCTCCTCACATGTTACTCTAGGACTGTGCACAGCTGCCTAAGCAAAGGTGGCTTCTGAGTCAGATTTCTGCTGTCACCTATAAAGTGACATAGGTTTTTTGACTTAGTTTTAGAAGCTCAGCTCTGTGGCTTTTGGTTCTGAAGTGAGACAAAGCAGCACAGCGGGGAACCTGAAGAAGAGTAAAAGCATTCACATCATGGTACAAACAGGAAACAGAGTGCCACGGTCCCCTGGAGAGTATATACCTAATGGCCCCAAGACCTCTGGCCAGGCCCCACCATTTAATGCTTCTGCCACCAATCTCCCAATGCTGGTAGTCTTGGATCAAATCTTTAATACATTGGCTTCAGAAGCCCTTGCAGATCCAGACTAAAGCACGGCCATTGCGTGGGAGGCAGTCCCCTGCAGAGAAGCAGGGCTCTCAGTCTGTGGAAGGCCAGCGGTCTCTGGTCCCACCTCGCCTGGGCACACAGGAGTCACACTCCTACAGAAAGTGGGAGGTGGGGGACTCAAGGGGCCTAGGGAGTTGTTTTCTGACCCTGAGGAATGACAGGATGCTGTGGACGCCTGCTTCTGGACATAACAGGTGCTCACAGATCTCTCTGGCCAGAGCAGACCCACTCCAGGTTGGAGAACTACTCTTAAGGCTACCTGGGGAAGCTACTGTCAGTTTTCATGGTTTCCGTCCACGAGATCCATGCTGTTCCCCAAACAGCATGAAGTTGCTATAGAAAATCCTTACACAACACAGGCTGGCCTCATCTTAAATTCCCAGTTCCAGACTGGAAATGGCTATCAGCACCACCTAGCCATCTTACCCTTCCCCCTTGGCTTTCCTGGCTGCCTCCCTGCCTCCTCCTCCTCCTCCTCCTTCCCAGGCTCCTCCTCCTCCCCAGGCTCCTGCCCAACTCTGGGGATGACCATGCCACATGCCTGGCATAGAAAATAGAAGCAACAGATGGGAGTTTCTCTCTCTCTCTCTCTCTCTCTCTCTCTCTCTCTCTCTCTCTCTCTCTCCCTCCCTCTCTCTCCCCCAAATATGCACAGCATCCTACATCTTCAAACACCAGCTTTTCTCCTTGGTCCCTCGAGTAGGAGTATCCACTGCTTTCAAAGACCGAGCTCAGAACGCGTGGTCAGAATTCCATTCCATGTTGTCTATTCCAGGAATTCACATCCACTTATATCTCCCTCCCTCCCTCCTTCCTCCCTCTCTCCCTCCCCCTCCCTCCTTTCCTCCATCCCCCTCCCTTCCTCCCCTTCCCTCCCCGCTCCCTCCCTCTCTCCCTCCCTTCCTCCCCCTCCCTCCCTCCTTTCCTTCCTTCCTTCCTTCCTTCCTTCCTTCTGTATGTAAGCTATCATCTCTCCTGTATCCTTTTCACCTGTCCTTGACCCTCTTCGGGCTCTCTAACATCATATACTTGATTTTTAAAAAAACGGAAATTTTAAAACAGCAATCAGCCCCCTTTGCCTCCCTTTCTGCTCTCACGTCAGTTTTCTGAACATTTATCTAAGCTTTCTGGCTTTTTTTCCCCTCATCTTTCATCCGCTCATCTTTCTGCTCCATTCTGATTTCAACCCACTGCTCTCTGAAGTGCCTGCCCCAAAGTACTTTTATTCGCCAAGGGACACTTGGCAATATCTGAACTTCTTTTTCCCTGACATCTAGTGGGCAGATGGACACTCCTGAGTATCCTGCAGTATAGAATGACCTGGGCGCATCTGCTAAACACGAGCCCGGAAGCCTGGGTCCAGCCCGTGTACACTCTTCTGGTGGTTCAGACTCTGAGAGTCCCAAGGGTCCGGGTTAGCTTACTCTGTTGGCCTTCCTGTGGAGTTCCTGTCCCCTTCAGGGTCCACAACTCTTCCCCCCTATTCTTCCATAAGAGTCCCCAAGCTCCATGTGGGTCCCAAACAACTGGAGCAGGGGCAATGCCAAAAGCTGGTGCCTGTATGTAGGAGATGTTCTACCTAGGCTGCCTTGTCTGGCCTCAGCGGGACAGGAAGTGCCTAGCCCTGCAGAGACTTAAAGTGACAGGGGGCGGGGGGGGGGGGGATGCCACAGGGCCCCACCCACTCAGAGGAGAAAAGGAAGGGAGATGGAGGAAAGATTATGGGAGGGGGTGACCAGGAGTGGAGCAGTGAGCTGGATGTAAAGCGAATAAGTAAACTTAAATTAAATAATTAAATTTTTTAAAAAAGAAGAATGACCTGGACACATAGGTCAGTATGCGTCATCGGTGAGGAACCCTTAGACTCTTGCTAAGCTTAGGGAGAACCTTCTGGATACCAAGTTTGAGGAATAATTTTCTGTGCTCATCAAATACATCTTTCTCTCCCTCTCCCTCTTTCTGTCCCTCCTTCTATTTCTTTCCTCCCTCTCTCTCTCATTCCTATACCATGGTCATTCCTTTACGCATTCTCCTCTGGCAGACTCCACCCTAGGCTGTCCAAGTTCTTGCTCTTCCTAAGGAGTGACTTGTGTCGTTTCTATGCAGGATGAGGAGCCAGCCGGCTGGCTGCGGCCCAGCTCTCGGCTTCCCAGCTGTGTGTTCATAGTAACAATTTCTCGCTGTTGCTTGGCAGCCTCGGTTCCTTCTTCAGTAGGCTGGGGGTATGATGGCGCCGACATGCCATACACCTGCAATGGCGGACCGACAGACTGACTCCAAAGAAACGGCATGCTTACTTCATGCTCACACACACACACACACACACACACACACACACCACACACACACACACACCACACACACACACACACACACACACACACCACACCACACACACACACACACACACACACACACACACACACACACACACACACACCACACCACACACACACACACACCACACACACACACACACACACACACCACACCACACACACACACCACACCACACCACACACACACACACACACACACACACACACCACACCACACACACACACCACACCACACCACACACACACACACACACCACACACACACACACACACACACACACACACCACACACACACACACACACACACACACACACACACACCACACACACACACACACACACACACACACACACACCATAGCTATCTTTTCACTTTTTAGCTGAGGCGTGAGAGAAACCACGTGCATCTCACAAATATGAAAGATTGTTGCTCTGAAGGCAAGACGTGGGGAACTTTCTGCTTGTCCAAAGGAGAACAGAGGTTTGCAAAGATGGGAGATGTCCCCGCTTCTTCCTCCAAAGGCAGGCTGTGCCTCCTCCCTTTACCCACTCAGAGACAGCACCAGAAGAAGCTGCAGGAATTCTGCTCTATCTCCCCTTGAGCATTCCTCCCTCGGTTTCCATCTTTGTATGCATAGGACCATTTGCCTTTGTCTTTCTACTGCTTCAATCTCTCTCTCTCTCTCTCTCTCTCTCTCTCTCTCTCTCTCTCTCTCTGTGTGTGTGTGTGTGTGTGTGTGTGTGTGTGTGTGTGTGCCTGTCTCTCTCTCTCTCTCTCTCTCTCTCTCTCTCTCTCTCTCTCTCTCTCTCTCTGTGTGTGTGTGTGTGTGTGTGCCTGTCTCTCTCTCTCTCTCTCTCTCTCTCTCTCTCTCTCTCTCTCTCTCTCTCTGTGTGTGTGTGTGTGTGTGTGTGTGTGCGCACCCGGAAGCTAGAGACCAACATTGGATAGCTCTGATCCCTCTCAACCTTATTTTCCGAGACAGGGTCTCCCACAACCTGGAGTTCACTGGCTGGCTAGTCTGACTGAACAGAAATTCTCCTGTTTCTGCTTCTCCCCGGTGGCTTAACAAGGTCACATCTCGGCCCAAGGCTGTTGTTCCTGTTTTTTTTTTTTTTTTTTTTTTAAATGATTTCTGGGCATCTAAACCCGGTCCTCACGCCTATGCAGCAGACACTTTACCTACCGAGCCATCTTCCTATCCCCTGAATTTGCATCTTCTTTGGCTACAGAGACTGAAGAGAATTTTGGTTTAGCCCAGATGACAGTTGCAAGTTGTAACTGTGAAAACTCCCAAACTGTCAATGTGTGAACTGTATGGTAAACGAGTTATATTTCAACAGACTTTTGAAGAAAACTCTAGCCTGGGGAGATGGCTTCGTTGGTGGTGTGCTTGCTGTGCAAGCAGTGGGACCTGAGCTTGGATCTCCGGCACCCACGTAAAAGCTGGGTGTGACACGTGTTCCCCAGCGTGGAAGAGGCTTAGACAGCCTGATCTTTGGAGCTTGCTGGCCAGCCTGAGTGGTGAGTCCCAAGCCAGATTGAGAAAGCCTACCTTTGGTTTTCGTTCTTTGAGACAGGCTCTCACTCTGTAGCCCTAGCTGGCCTGAAACTCACTATGTGGGTCAGGCTGGTCTTGAACTCACAAAGATCCACCTGCCTCTGCTTCTCAAGGACTAGGTTTACAAACAGGCTTCACCGCACCCAGCTGAAAGGCCCTTTCCTTATAAATACAGGGAATGGCAGCCGAAGAGTGACATCCAAGGATCTGTCCTCTGCTTTCCTCATGACCACAGTAACACACAGACACACACACACACACACACACACACACACACACACACAGAGACACACAGAGAGACACACAGACACACACAGACACACACACATACAGACACACACAGAGAGACACACAGACACACACAGACACACACAGACACACACACACAGACACACACAGACACACACAGAGAGACACACAAAATCACACAGAGACACACAGACACACACACAAAAACACACACACACAGAGACACAGACACACACACACACACACAGAGACACAGACACGCACAGAGAGACACAGAGACACAGACACACACACACACACACAGAGACACAGAGACACAGACACACACAGAGAGACACACAGACACACACAGAGAGAGACACACACACACAGACACATACACACACACAGACACATAGACACACACAGAGAGACATACAGACACACACACACACACACAGACACACACAGACACACAGACACACAGAGAGATACAGACACACACAGAGAGACACACAGGCACACACACACAGACACACACACAGACACACACACACATAGACACAGACACACACACAGACACAGACACACACAGAGACACACACACACACAGAGAGACACACACAGAGACACAGACACACATACACACACACACACACACACACACACACACACACACTTACTCACATGCATGCACACATAAAAGAAAACAGAAATCCAAATTTAACTATGGTACTCATTTGCCACAAGTGTCCACAGCATCAATATTTTTTTTTCCGAGACAGGGTTTCTCTGTGTGGCCCTGGCTGTCCTGGAACTCACTCTGTAGACCAGGCTGGCCTCGAACTCAGAAATCCACCTGCCTCTGCCTCCCAAGTGCTGGGATTAAAGGCGTGCACCACCACGCCCAGCTTTTTTTGGTTTTTCGAGACAGGGTTTCTCTGTGTAGCCCCGGCTGTCCTGGAACTCACTTTGTAGACCAGGCTGGCCTCGAACACAGAAATCTGCCTGCCTCTGCCTCCCAAGTGCTGGGATTAAAGGCGTGCGCCACCACCGCCTGGCCACAGCATCAATTTTTGTATTTTTTCATCCAGACAAACCAAAGTGAGGCTAAATGTGGTGGCACAAACCTTCAATAGCAGCAATCATGAAGCAGAGGCAAGAAGATCTCTAGGAGTTCAAGGCCAGCCTGTCCTACATGGTGAGGTGCAGACCAGCCAAGGGCTACATAGTGAGAACTTGTCTCAAAATACAAAACAAACAAACAAACAAAAATATTGCTTCCTTTGTCAGCTTAAGTAGCTGCATACCTCTGGACATATAAATCATCTCATGCTCACCACAAACTTAATTTATTTTTAAACTATTTTAATTACACTTATTTTATCTATTGAGCATATATGTATACGTGTGTGCACATACATGTTCCAGAGCACATGTATGGAGGGCAGATTCTCTCTCCTTCCATTATCTGGTCTCCTGGGATCAAACTCAGGTTGTCAGGCTTGGTGGCAATGCCCTCACTCCCTGAGTCATCTCGCTGGTCCTCCGTTTGCCTTTTCTAGATTGAGGCACACCTAAGAATTGGCTTGAAGGAATTCAGTTTGATGATGGTTTCCTGAGTCCATGGCAAATCCCAGACTCTGTTGCTGACTCTGGAACTCAGCCGTGAAAACGCAGGGAAAGCTCTGGAAGCTCAGATTCCAGTTGGAGAATCAGGCAACAGATGGAGAGAACGGCATAGCATACACAGCTGCTGATGGTAAGACAAGAGAGGTCCCTGGGGGCCAGGGAAACAGAGACCAGGCAGCGACTGCACGGGGAGGCCAGGCCAGGCCTTGGTCAGGAAGGACACATCTGATATTGTTTGTTTGTTTATTTTGAAACAAGATCTCATATGAGCCATACTGGCCTCAAACTCACAGTGTAGCGAAGAATGTCCTTGAGCTTCTGATCCTCCTGCCTCTACCTCCCGGTGCTAGGATTACATGTGTACACCACCGGACACGGTTTATGTGGCGGTGAGAATCAAATCTAGGGCTTCGTGCATGCTAGGCAAGCATCCCACACATGAGCTACAAACCCAGCCTAGATACCTGTCATTCCTAGAGTTTCTCCCCTTCCTTCCTTCCTTCCTTCCTTCCTTCCTTCCTTCCTTCCTTCCTTCCTTCCCTCCTTCCTTCCTTTCCTTTTTCTCCCTTGCTGTGCTGGGACTCAAGCCCAAGGTTTCAAGCAGGCTAATCATCTATCCTGCTACTGAGCTACACCCCAACCCTCTCAGCTGCCACTTCTAAAGGAGTCTGGAAGGTCTCAAAGCACAACATGAACTAGAACCCAGACGGGAGATGATGGCAAGGAAGGTTTAAGAAATGGAGCCAAGAGACAGAAAGGTCTGTGTGCGCAGAGGCACACAGAGGGATTTCTGAGGTGGGCTGGTGTCATCTGAGAAGGAGGTCCAAGCTGCTCCAGCCAGGAAGTTCTGTGAAGGAAACAGACATGCAATGTGGGGACACCTCTGTCCATAGTTATAATTTTGTTTATTTGGTCACCATGGAACTTTTTGTATGAACTTTGACTTTTTAAGACTTGGTCTTCTTATGGATGGTTACTGAACTGTTTGGTGCCCTCTTGGCCCTGTGAAGCAGAGCTTGTTCAAGGCCTGGTCAAAGTCCCTGGAGGAAGGACTGGCTGAGTCTTTAGACTTGACCCTGTGGTCAGTACAAAGGCCGTTGGAGGATCTGGAGCAAGTAAACGGTGTAAGCAAGGCACCATTTGGGGATGATTGACGCGGCAGAGAGGTGGGAAGAGGGCAGAGGGCAGAGGGTGGTCAGGAAATACACCGAGCAGGCTGAGCCTGGGCACAGGGCCAGCAGTGGGCGCAGAAGAAAGCTGGCTGCTCCTGCCTTCCTGGTCTCCTCTGCCTGCCCAACACCAGGCAGAACTCAGCATTCCCCGCAGCCAGACAGACTCAATAACCGCCAGGCCTTTGCCTCCTTCTGTTTTTACTATGACTAATTTGTGAAAAACAGGAAGTGCTACTGTGCCAGTGGGCATTATTTGTGGCTAAGAAGTGAACTTTTGAAAACGGCAAGCCCCAGGTCCCCTGCACATAAGCTCACTTGTACAAACACGAGTGATGGACCCTGTTCCAGCAGGAACCATTATTTCCTTGGCTCTGACACCAGGAGAGACTCAAGAGCTGCTGGATTCCCAAGACTGGGGACAACAGGCTGCTTAGCCTGTCTACAAGTCTCCTGGGAGAGTGAGTCTAGCATTCAGGGGGGAGTGGCTGGCAGGGGCCACCAGGCTCTGGAACAGCAGGAAGGTGCACAGAGCGGGCACAGGAAGCCCTGCCCTGCTCTCTGCTTTGGCCCTAGGGGTATTGGCTGCTGGTTGGAAAAGCCCTGAGGTGGAGGAAGAGTAGGTAGTGGGCATCAGGCTGCAATTGGTGGTGGTGGTAGTATGTGTATGGTGTTCATATGGTTGAGAAGGGAAGCTCTCCGGATCTCTTCTGACAAAGGCACTACCACCATCACAGAAGGACCCGCCCTCAGGAGCCCATTTAGCCTTAGGACCTCCTCAAATTCTGTTGAAGGAAGGTTGGTGTCTCAACGTAGGGATTTGAAGGAAAATAAAGACATGATGGTTTTTAGAAACTTCCGGTCTAATTAGGGTGAGAAACACCTTTGAAGGGGAAAAAAAAAGTCTTGACTTCTTATCCCTACCTCCCACTGAGCCCTTCTAATCACCTCGCCTTATATAGCGAGCATGCAATTGTTACCAGATTTCAATGCTATTCAATTTTTTGCAAGGAGACTTCTAGGCAAACTGACTGTGCCTCTACATCCCTCTGATGTAGGCAATTGCTCTTCTTACAGAGTGTCCTCTGACACTGAATGCTGAGATATGTCTCTCCCTTAGAACGTTTGACTACATCACATCCCCTAAAGAAGCCATCTGTAAATATTCGGCATTCTTTGCATCTCTGGTCAACCACATAGTCTTACTTTCCGTAGTTCCAGTTCCCATCCTTAAGCTTCTAGAAAAGTGGAAAGGGCATGCCCCGAGCTTTGGATGTTTGCCTTTTGCAAACCGCCGTTTCCTGAGGGGTACCTTAGGGGTGTCCTTAACATTTACATATCTAATAAGATATTTTATGACGGCAGCCTGGTTGCGCGTGTTCATTCACAGCGTTTTACAGCCACGGCCACTGTGCCCATTCCCAGAACCTTTCCATTATCCCATACTGAAGTCTGTACCCATTAAACGGCAACTCTGACCTTTCCACGTCCACACCTTGTTATCTACTAATTTACTTTTTGTCCCAACGATGACTTTGACTGATTTAGGTACCTTGCTACAGGTAGAACTATAGACCCCTCCTCTGTGGTGATTTGAATATGCTTGGTCCCAGGCATGGCACTATTTGGAAGTGTGGCCTTGTTGGAGGGTGTGTGGCCATTGTGGACCTGGACTTAAAGACCTTTGTCCTAGCTGCCTGGAAATCGGTCTTCTCTTAGATGAAGATGTAGAACTATCAGCTCCTCCTGTACCATGCCTACCTGGATGCTGCCATGCTCCTGTCTTGATGATAATGGACTGAACGTCTAAACCTGTAAGCCAGACCCAATTAAATGTTGTCCTTTATTAGAGTTGCCTTGGTCATGGTGCCTGTTCACAGCAGTAAAACCCTAAGACATTCTCCTTATTTCACTCAGCACAATGCCTTTATCTCCATTTATTCAGGTTGCTATAACGAAATGCCCCAAGCTGGATGGCTTGTAAACAGCAGAAATTTATTTCTCATAAGTCTAGAGACTAGGAAGGCTAAGATCAAGGTGCCAGCTGATTCAGTATCCTGTGTAAGTCTGGGGTTTTTGGGGAGGGTGGGGGTACAGATGGTGCCTTCTCACTGTCTTAACATAACAAAGGGCGAGGCACCCCTGTGCCAACTCCTCCAGGAGGGGAAGACGTTAACCAGCCGGAGCAAAGAGTTGGAAACGTGTATGAGGCTCAGGAGAGACAGGAATGCGAGGCTGCAGGGCCAGGCTGGCACCATCCGCTCTAGAACCTTGTATGGTTGGGATTAATGCTGTGTCTGAAGGGAAGTCCTGAGAGCTCTGAAGCAAGAGAAAGCAGAACCCACTCTTCCTCAAAGGAGGCAACCAGGCCAAGAGTAAAAAAAACAATCACAGGCCTGCCAGTGTCTTTCAAGCACATTCTGAGTGCTGGATGCTGACCTAGCTTGTGCTTCTATTACCTCAGTCAAGCCTCAGATGAGCACAGGGAACATTGAACGCTGGAGAGCAACTTACCCAAGCTTCACACCCACCCCTGCCTAACCCAGCACAGCCCCAGGGCCAGCAGCCACGGACCCCCGGGAGCCAGACTCCCAGATCAGCACCTGCATTTTCGCCTGTACCCCAAATGACCCAGTGCGGTCTGACATTTGAACAGCACAGACGGCAGTCTCAGAGTCTGGCTTCACAATGGCACCACAGGGTAGTTGTGAAACTCCTCAGTGCTTATGTGAGCTCCTAGGTCTGGAACTTTAGACTTCCTGGGACTGCCACCCTACTGCGGCAGGTTTTCCTGGGTGGGTGGGCGATGGTGGCCATGCCTTTGTGTCATGCTTCCTTGCTGCCCAAGGAAGGCAAGAAACTCCCACAAAGGGAACTAGCCTTAGAGGGTTCTACCAGTCACCAGCAGCGCTGTGGCTTTAAGAAGCAGGGCTGGCATCCTGCCATGGAAGTCACCACCCCAGTACAGGCCTTGAGAGCATTGGCTGCAGGATAGTAGCAGGCGGTGTGGTGCCTGGGGCTGGCCCAGGCATGTAGATCAGAGCCTGAGCTGGGCAGGACAAGCTGGTGGCAGTGGTGGCGGCAGCCGGCAGCCCCAGAAGCCCCTGTGAGCTGAAATAAAAAAGGAGCGTTATGCCTTTCAGAAGAAAGCTCACTCTGCAAGGCTGAGGAAACAAAGGGGAAGAATTGTGTGTCACTCTAGTCCAGACATCTCAAACCAACAGTAAGTCAGAAGGGACCGCGGCATAGTTCTCCGCCTTAGGCAATGTCCACACCCCACCCTCCCTAGCCCAGGAGCCCACAGATTTGAGGAGTTGCTCCAGAGGGCTACACGCCAAAATCAATTAATAGGCTTTCTGCTGGATTCCACCTGGGCCTCCCCTTGAAGGTCAAATCTCTGCATGTGACACTGGGGACCGTGAGTTGTGGGGACGCTTCTTTCCCCTCCTGGGGTGGGCTTTCAAGCCATCTTCCCGTCCCCGAGGACTCCACCTCCACGATCACATGAGAGCAAAGAAAGGGAAACTGAAAGCACAGGCTTTTTGAGTGACTTCGGGCCACAACCTGCTAGGAAGCAGGGAATGAAACTAGTGACAGAGACTTCAGGACTGGCAAGAGGGGAGGGCGGTCCAAGCCAATGCAGGCCTAGGGTTGTTGGCCAGATAACCACAGGGCTCAGAATGCCTCCCTCTGCCTCAGGGATGACTGCTGTGGGTTGAGACTCAGCTTGCTTCAGTCCCCACTGGGAGAGCCAAGGCCAGCTAGGCACAGGAGGCTGTGGCAGCATGCTTCTGACCTGTGCGGAAGGCAGAGCCCTGTGACTCTGGGAAGTCTCTTCTCTACCTGTGTGATTAGCCTAGGGGTTCCTTAACAGCCGTCTTCCTGACTTCATGAACATGTGTGTGTGCTAGGGAGGGCAGGAGGCAGCGCGTTGGCGTTGATTGGCTCAGAAGGCAGGGAAGGAGGGTTATACTTTCAAAGTAGCTAAGCACTGTCATAGGAAGGGGAATTAAAGCCAGGAGCAAGAAGCAGAAGGGAAGCAGCTTCCACTAAAAAGATGGGGGAAACCGAGGCAGAAAGACAGGCAGGGTAGAATTAGCTAACCGCTAAACTGGGCTTGTACGTCCATCCTTCCGATGAAGTTCAGTGTTAGCTTCCCGTTGTTATGACAAAACCCTCGAATGAGCAACTTTAAGGAGGAGAAGTTTATTTGGGCCTTTGATTTCAAAAGTCCCATCTATCCAATCCGTAGCCCTTGGACCTGGCCATTTGCAGGATCTTTCAACATGGCTGAAGCAGGCGGGAGAGGAAAGCAGCCTGACTCATAGTAGCCAGGGAAGCAAAGCAAGGAAGGGGCTGAAATGAAATAGCTCATCCTTAGCACACCCCAACCTCCTCCACAGAGGCCTGACTTTCTGTGGTTTCCACCACCTCCCAAAGCCCATTGATGAGGTCCAAGCACACGTGATGTAATCCCCTCCCACAGGCCCCGCCCCCGAACACTGCCCACTGGGAACCAAGCCTTCAATAACAGTTCCTATCACAGCAACCTTAAAGAATCCTTCTGTCATGGGTCCTTGGCCTGGTGTGATGTACACGTGTGGGCAAATAAGAAAACTTGGGGAATTTCAGATATCTGACAGATGGGTCACATAGGGTTCCTGTGTCAATTCACACCTGAAGTCCCCGGATCTCTTGAATTGGGACCCTTTGAATTCCTTGTGCCACACCTGCTTCTGTACTTGGTGAATTCCTGGTCTTTCTAAGAAGGATTCTTTTCTGTTGAGAACCTCTGTGGTTTTGCATTTCACCCTGCTGTTAAGGTGTGGGAACACCTGCTTGGGTGGGTGAAACATGGAGACTGGAGACTGCATTTACCCTACATCCACTGATGGGTGCTTTGCTCGAGGGAAGTAGTGATACACTTGGGTGGGTGGGTGGGTGGGTGGGGGAAACACAGCCTAAGATATGGGAGTCCAAAGCTGGAGCTCCCTGACTCCCAGGCATCCAGTTGCTGCTGGAAACCATGCAGAGGAATCTGGAACAGAGGGTCTGGAGTCCACGGGCCTGTGATGAGGAGCCTGGAGTGAGGGGAGGGCAGAGGGGGTTCCTAAACTCCCGGGCATCCAGGCGCTGCTGGGTCAAGGGGAACTGAGCAGAGTTGGGCTGAGGAGCCCTGGGCTGGGAAAAGCAGAACTCCCAGCTTAGTTAAATGGTGGTGAGTCCTAAGCTTAGTGGTGAGCAGAGACTTAAGGATTCTACAGGAGACTTAAGCAATGCAGCTCTGTAGACGAAGGCTTTCTCCACGTTCCCCACAGCAGTTCCGGATGAAAGAGTCAGTCCATGGTTCCAAACTGCTTATTGATTAGTCATTGTGGAAAATGGATGCATACCACCTCCTCAGGGTGAGATTAAATACCCTTCTTGCAGGAAGGAATGTCTGGAAAGGGAAGCTACTGGCTAAACCCTCAGGGTCTTTAGATACCTCGTCAGCATGGAGAACTCTGTTCTGATCTACGTGATCACAGGTCACATTCCTTTGTAGGGAGAGTGGTCACGTGACAAGGCCTGGTCAGAAGCAAGTGAAGCTCCTACCTTACCCTCTGGGTTCCAGGTTGTCCAACCCACTTAACCTTACCAAGTCTCCTGACACGGTCCACTGCCTCACAAACCTCTGTGCACATGCGTGCATGTGTGTATGAATGTGGAGTGCACGTGCAAGCCCACACCAGGTACATAGGCCTGAACTCATGCAGTTAATTTCAATTAAATCTCCCTGCTTCAGTCAAGGCTGACAGATGTAGAAATCCAAATGTACCCCTCTCCCTGACAGATTTTACAGGCTTTCTAGGATATCTGCCAAATTGCTAGATGGTATTTACAATTGGGAAAAATAAAAGAGTGCATTTTGTTATTTGGGTTTTAAGGATTTTCCAGCCTCCCTTCGGGTAGTTGATCGCTCGTGCCTTCTCATCCTTCAGGGAGGCCGGTGGCTTGGTTCCTTTCAGATGCTCTCTTGAAGGAAACTGACTTGGAGACACTAAATGACTTGTAGCTCTGAGGTTACCATTTAGGCACAGGTCTCTGAAAAATAGAACCGCATTTTCTTAAATTTTTTTTTTAATTTAAATCATTGTATGTGTGCAAGCATGTGCCCTGTGGAAGTCAGAGGACAGCTCTGTGGAGCTGGTCTCTCCTTCCACCTTTGTGTATACTCTGGGATTGAACCAAGGGCCAGGCTTGCTCAGCAAGTGCCTTTATGCAGAAACAGTCTTGCCGGCTCCGCAAACTGTCTTTCTGACCACATGGAATGTACAAGAGATCTCTAAAACACAGCAAATGAGGATAGCATCTCATTCCAGAATACACGGGTTAGGCTGTGGGTTTGGTGCTCCAATAATGGCGTGCCATCGGTTAGAGTATGGTATCTCCATTTCTGCAAAAGGGAACCAAAGCCCCCGTCTGGGCAGTAGGTGTGGCTTAAATGAGATGGTGCACGTAAAGTGGTTAGAACAATTCCTGGCACGTGGTGAGTTTCCAGTAAATACTGCTCCACTCTAGTTTTGTTAGAACTTTGGAGAAAGACATGATCAGCCAGGCATCACATAAACTGTAGCTGAAGGTTCTTTTCTTTTTTTTTTCCATTTTTTTATTTTCTATATTCTTTGTTTACATTCCAAAAGCTTTTCCCTTTCCCAGTTCCCCCCTCACCATATGTCCCATAAGTCCTCTCCCCCACCCCATTCTCCAAGCACACCCCCCCCCATTTCTCTGTTCTGGTATTCTCCTACAAAACTAGATCCAGTCTTTTTAGGACCAGGGTCTTCATCTTCCTTCTTCTTGGGAATCATTTGATTTCCTAATTGTGCCTTGAGTATTCTGAGCTTCTGGACGCATTAATATCCACATATCAGTGATTGCATTTCATGTGTATTCTTTTGTGATTGGGTTAACTCACTCAGGATGATATTTTCCAGATCCAACCATTTGCCTACAAAATGCATGAATTCATTATTTTTAATTGCTGAGTAGTATTCCATTGTATAAATATACCACATTTTCTGTATCCATTCCTCCTTTGAGGGACATCTGGGCTCCTTCCAACTTCTGGCTATTATAAATAAGGCTGCTATGAACATAGTGGAGCATGTGTCTTTATTGCATGCAGAGGAATCTTCTGGGAATATGCCAAGGAGTGGTATGACAGGGTCCTCTGGAAGTGTCATGCCCAATTTTCTGAGGAACTGCCAGACTGATTTCCAGAGCAGTTGTACCATCTTGCAATCCCACCAACAGTGGAGGAGTGTTCCTCTTTCTCCACATCCTTGCCAGCACCTGTTGTCTCTTGAGTTTTTAATCTTAGCCATTCTGACTGGTGTGAGGTGGAATCTCAGGGTTGTTTTGATTTGCATTTCCCTGATGACTAATGATGTTGAACATCTCTTAAGGTGCTTCTCAGCCATCCGAATTTCTTCAGGTGAAAATTCTTTGTTTAGCTCTGTACCACATTTTTTTAATAGGGTTATTTGGTTCTTTGGAGTCTAACTTCTTGAGTTCTTTGGATATATTGGATATTAGCCCTCAATCAGATGTAAGATTAGTAAAGATCTTTTCCCAATTTGTTGGTTGCCGTTTTGTCCTTCTGACAGTGTCCTTTGCCTTACAGAAACTTTGTAATTTTATGAGGTCCCATTTGTCAATTCTTGATCTTAGAGCATAAGCTATTGGTGTTCTGTTCAGGAACTTTCCCCTGTGCCCATGTCCTCCAGGGTCTTCCCCAGTTTCTTTTCTATTAGTTTCAATATGTCTGGCTTTATGTGGAGGTCCTTGATCCACTTGGAGTTGATCTTAGTACAAGGTGATAAGAGTGGGTCAATTCTCATTTTTCTGCATGTTGACCTCCAGTTGACCCAGCACCATTTGTTGAAAGGGCTATCTTTTTTCCACTGGATGGTTGTAGCTCCTTTATGAAAGATCAAGTAACCATAACTCTGTGGGTTCATTGCTGGGTCTTCAATTCTATTCCATTGATCTATTTGCCTGTCACTGTACCAAGACCATGCAGTTTTTAACACAATTGCTCTGTAGTACTGCCTGATTAAATGTTAAGAGATATTAAGATAATAGGGGAAAAACACCAACACGAGGAGGGAAACTATACTCCAGAAGAAGCAAGATAGAAACCTCCTCTCATCCAACCCAAAAGAAGATAACCACTCAAATATAAAAAACAATTTCAAAAATGTCAGGAAGTAATAATTACTATTCCTTAATATCTCTTAACATCAATGCCTGATTCCACCAGAAGTCCTTTTATTGTTGAGAATAGTTTTAGCTATCCTGGGTTTTTTGTTACTCCAGATGAATTTGAGAATTGCTCTTTCTAGATCTATGAAGAATTGATTTGGGATTTTTGATGGGGATTGCATTGAATCTGTAGATTGCTTTTGGCAAGATGGCCATTTTTACTATATCAATCCTGCCAATCCAAGAGCATAAAATATTTTTCCATCTTCTGAGGTCTTCTTCGATTTCTTTCTTCAAAGACTTGAAGTTCTTGTCATACAGATCTTTCACTTGTTTGGTTAGAGTCACGCCAAGATACTTTATATTGTTTGTGGCTATTATGAAGGATGTTATTTCCCTAATTTCTTTCTCAGCCTGCTTGTTCTTTGAGTACAGGAAGGCTACTGATTTTCTTGAATTGATTTTATAACCAGCCACTTTGCTGAAGTTGTTTATCAGCTGTAGGAGTTCTCTGGTGGAGTTTTTTGGGTCGCTTAAGTATGCTATCATGTCATCTGCAAATAATGATAGTTTGGCTTCTTCCTTTCCAATTTGTATCCCTTTGACTTCCTTATGTTGTCTAATTGCTCTTGCTAGAATTTCAAGTACTATATTGAAAAGATATGGAGAGAGAGGGTAGCTTTGTCTAGTCCCTGATTTTAGTGGGATTGCTTCAAGTTTCTCTCCATTTATTTTGATGTTGGCTACTGGTTTGTTGTATATTGCTTTTATTATGTTTAGGTATGTGCCTTGAATTCCTGTTCTTTCCAGAACTTTTAGCATGAAAAGATGCTGAATTTTGTCAAATGCTTTTTCAGCATCTAATGAGATGACCATGTGGTTTTTCTTTTTTTAGTTTGTTTATGTAGTGCATTACATTGATGGATTTCTGTATATTGAACCATCCCTACATTCCTGGGATGAAGCCTACTTGATCATGGTGAATGATCATTTTGATGTGCTCTTGGATTTGGTTGGCAAGAATTTTATTTAGTATTTTTGCATCGATATTCATAAGGGAAATTGGCCTGTAGTTCTCTTTCTTTGTTGGATCTTTGTGTGGTTTTGGTATCAGCATAATTGTAGCATAGATGGAGAAACCAAAGTATTCCATGACAAAACCAAATTTGCACGATAT
The DNA here is from genome assembly GCA_964023405.1 of Apodemus agrarius. NCBI lineage: Eukaryota > Metazoa > Chordata > Mammalia > Rodentia > Muridae > Apodemus > Apodemus agrarius. The sequence goes on along the minus strand of OZ030011.1, from coordinate 22,953,329 downwards.
CTTTCCACAAACCCAGCCCTACAAAGGATAATAGGGGAAAAACACCAACACGAGGAGGGAAACTACACTCCAGAAGAAGCAAGATAGAAACCTCCTCTCATCCAACCCAAAAGAAGATAACCACTCAAATATAAAAAACAATTTCAAAAATGTCAGGAAGTAATAATTACTATTCCTTAATATCTCTTAACATCAATGGACTCAATTCCCCAGTAAAAAGACACAGACTAACAGACTAGATATGGAAACAGGACCCTACATTTTGCTGCATACAGGAAACACATCTCAGTGTCAAAGACAAACACTATCTTAGAGTAAAAGGCTGGAAGACAATTTTACAAGCAAATGGTCTCAGGAAACAAGCCGGAGTAGCCATTCTAATATCAGATACAATTGACTTTCAACCTAAAGTCATCAAAAGAGACACGGAAGATCACTTCTTCCTGATAAAAGGAAAAATCCACCAAGAAGAACTCTCAATACTGAACATCTATGCTCTAAATGCAAGGGCACCCTCATTCGTAAAAGAAACTCTACTATAGCTTAAAGCACATATCACACCTACCACAATAATTGTGGGTGACTTCAACACTCCACTCTCCTCAATGGACCGATCAGGAAACCAGAAACTAAACAGGGACACAGTGAAACTAATTGAAGCTTTGGACCACTTGGATTTAACAGATATATATACGTGTGTGTGTATATATATATATATATATATATATATACACACACACACACACACATGTATACACACACACACACACACACACACATATATATATATATATAAAACATTTCATCCCAAACAAAAGAATATACCTTTTTCTCAGCACCGCATGGTACCTTCTCCAAAATCAATCATATAATTGGTCACAAGACAGATGTCAACAAATACAAGAAGATCGAACTAATCCCATGTGTCCTATCAGATCACTGTGGAGTAAAAGTGGTCTTCAATAGCAAGAAAAACAACAGAAAGCCCACATACACATGGAAACTGAACAATACTCTACTCAATGATACCTTGGTCAAGGAAGAAATAAGGAAAGAAATCAAAGACTTTAGAATTCAATGAAAATGAAGGTACAACCTATCCAAATCTATGGGACACAATGAAAGCAGCAATAAGAGGAAAACTCATAGCCCTGAGTGCCTCCAAAAAGAAACTGGAGAGAGCATACACTAGCAGCTTAATAGCACACCTGAAAGCCCTGGAACAAAAAGAAGCTAATTCAACCAGGAGGAGTAGAAGACAGGAAATCATCAAACTCAGGGCTGAAATCAATCAAGTAGAAACAAAGAGAACCATACAAAGAATCAACAAAACCAGGAGCTGGTTCTTGAAGAAAATCAACAGGATAGATAAACCCTTAGCCAGACTAACCAATGGGCACAGAGACACTATTCAAATTAACAAAATTAGAAATGAAAAGGGGGATATAACAACAGAAACTGAGGAAATTCAAAAAATCATCAGATCCTACTACAAAAGCCTATATTCAACGCAACTGGAGAATCTGGAGGAAATGGACAATTTCCTAGACAGATACCAAATACCAAAATTAAATCAGGATCAATTAGATCAGCTAAACTGTCCCATAACCCCTAGAGAAATAGAAGGGGTTATAGAAAGTCTTCCAACCAAAAAAAAAGTACAGGACCAGATGGTTTTAGTGCAGAATTCTATCAGACCTTCAAAGAAGACCTAACACCAATACACTTCAAACTCTTCCACAAAATAGAAACAGAAGGAACACTCCCCAACTTGTTCTACGAAGCTACAATTACGCTGAAGGTTCTTAAAATGGGTTTCGTCAGAGGGGCTAGGACACAATTTCACCTAATGGCTAAGGGTAGAAAGGCAGTGCAGGGGAGGGTTACTACTCTGGTCCACAGGATCATCCCAGAACACATGCTTCCTCCACCTTCTGGCTCCCTGTTCTCAAAGTGCCTTCACTTCCCCACCCTCACCCATTCTGTTCCTGCCTGTAGGAAGGCAGGGAGGGCACAGAGGTGGACAGCCTTCTGAGGGCTATAATTCAGCAGGTAGACTGTTCTTCCACTCATGGCCTGTTGACCAGCACCTGGGCACCCGTCACCACAGGAGAATCCTAGAAGTGTAGACTCACTCTGTGTCAATTAAAGATGCCTGAATAAATCTTAGATTAGGGGTTCTCCTTCCAAAAGAAAGGGGAGAATGGGAATTGAGAACAGCTGGTAGCCTCTGTCCCATGTCCCCATAGATGTATCCCTTGGACTTGAATCTCACCCAGGCTGTTCTCGCGTGCTGCAGGGCTGCTTCACCCTCAGGTTCTTCTTTAGCAAACCTAGGGCTGGCTCTTGGCTGCAGTATTTGAAGTGTTTGAACACCTCTAGCAGTGATGAGATCAGCTCCTATAGGCTGGTCAGACTGCCCGTGGTTGTCTAGCCTGTGCCCTCTGTACCCAGATACCCCAGAAACAGTGGCACTGGGTTCTGAATTATACTTGTTTTTCTGGATCTTTAGACAACTTCCCTAGAGAGACAGTGTCCTTTGTGATCTTGGGTCTTTGGTGGCTAATGAAGGAGGAGTGTCCTTCTGTTCCCTGGGGACCCATCTGGGTCTCTGTTATGGAGGGGATCTCCATCTCACCAGTAATTCTCTACAAGGTTCAACAAGCTAGGCACTCTGGTTATGTAAGCACCCCCAAATGTTGTGTGGGTTAACAGCTTGGTCACAAGGTAATGCTGTTGAGAGAAAATGAAGAGGCGGGGCCTACGGGGAGGCAGTTTGGTCATCAAAGGCATTCCTATAAAGGGACTATTTGGACCTTATCACTCACCACCCCCTCTGTTTCACATCAGCTATGAGGTGAGTGCTTCTTCTGTTATCTGTCTGGCATGATTTTCTGCCTCTACTCAGGCCCAAAAGACCCCTCTGAAACACTTGAAACTGTGAGCCAAAACAAACCTTTCCTCATTATACAGTAATTATCTCGGACATTTGTTACAGTAACAGAAACCTGACCCATACCCACTCACTTGTCTGTTGGTGGGATTGGCAGAACTGAGGGTCTGATTTTGCAATTCTAGAGTTCACTCTCGATACTTAACACCCAGATTTCAGTAAGTTAAGTCACAGCTTAATTTGGCTCAGTGAAAAAAATATAAAGGGACAACTGCATCAGTGTTCTTTCCTCATTGTTCAACGGAACTAAGACTGGAAACGAAAACCAACATCTCAGAAGAGCTTAGCTCAGGCATAGAATGTGCTTTGATGAATAACATTCACATAATGAGCAAGCAATATATTTAAAAAGTGCCTACTATGCACCAGGCACCTACTAAATTAAGTTAAGGTACTGAATTGTGAGCCTTGGACCTGATAGAGTTTTGCAGAGACATATACATCATTCTTCTCATTTTGCCCTGATAAGCTCTACAGAGCATGAATGATTCATGTTTTATAGATAGAAAAAGAGGCTCATCTCAGAAAGAAAAATAGTGGGGTTAAATCTGAACCACGTCTGCTTGGTCCTGCGCGAACTAGCACTTCCTGTTAGTACATCATCTAGAGCTAGTCACTTGTTGACGACGGACTCTCGAATACACAGAATTCCCTGTTCCCCCAGCTGAGCACCTGAGCGGGAGTGAAGCAGGAATCTCATGTGGCTGTGGAGGTCAGTCTCTTCTCCATGCTATAGCCTCCCCCCAACCACTTTTGTCTATTTACCCTTCCGTCCAAACCCAACCAGTTGAGCCCCACATCTGGAATACCTCTGCCTGCCCCTTCTCCAGAGATAACTGTGCTGGAGAAATTTGGTTCATCATGTCCTCTGAACTGTTAACTGTCCTGGTCCGTAAGGCTGCCTAGAAACCCTTCCAGTTGTCCCTCCATAGTTCCCTGTTCCTTGGTGTCATATCTCCTTAACCCTTTGGAATAAATCTAACTAAACAAGTGAAAGACATGTAAAACAATAACTTCAAGTCTGTCAAGAAAGAAATCGAAGATCTCAGAAAATGGAGAGATCAATGAAGAAGATATTCAATAAAAAAAAAGGAAGAAAATGGAGAGATCTCCCATCCTCATGGATTAGCAGAATTAACATAGTAAAATTGGCCATCCTACCAAAGGTAATCTATATACTCAATGCAATCCCCATCAAAATCCCAACACAATTCTTCAAATACATCGAAAGAGCAATTCTCAAATTCATCTGGAAAGGCAAAATAAAAAAAAAAAAGCCAGAAGAGTGTAAACAATTTTTTTAATTTTTTTCTACATTCTTTGTTTACATTCCAAATGATTTCCCCTTTCCCGGTACCCCCTCCCCATAAATCCCATAAGCCCTCTTCCCTCTGCCTATTCCCAGATCAACCCCCTCCCACTTCTCTGTCCTGGTTTTCCCCTACAATGCTGAGACCAGGGCCCTCTCCTTCCTTCTTTTTGGGAATCATTTGATATATTAATTGTGTCTTGGGTATTCAGAGCTTCTGGACTAATATCCACTTATCAGTGACTGCATTCCATGTGTATTCTTTTGTGATTGGGTTACCTCACTTAGGATGATATTTTCCAGTTCCAACCATTTGCCCAAGAATTTCATGAATTCATTGTTTTTAATTGCTGAGTGGTATTCCATTGTGTAAATATATCACATTTTCTGTCTCCATTCCTCCATTGAGGAACATCTGGGTTCTTTCCAGCTTCTGGCTAATATAAATAAGGCTGATATGAACATAGTGGAGCATGTGTCCTTATTGCATGCACCAGTCAGAATGGCTAAGATTAAAAACTCAGGAGACAGCAGGTCCTGGCAAGGATGTGGAGAAAGAGGAACACTCCTCCACTGCTGGTGAGATTGCAAGCTGGTACAACCACTCTGGAAATCAGTCTGGTGGTTCCTCAGAAAACTGGGTACAACACTTCCAGAGGACCTTGTTATCTTAAGAGTCTTTACTGAACTGTATCTACAAACACCCTTTTCTTCATAGAGGGTCATGTTCTCAGGTACTGGGAACTCAAGCTTGGATCAATCTTTGGGGAGAGCCTCAAGACAGCCAACTACAACACAGGAAGAAACAGATGGCCTCCCAGCACCCCCCCTTGACTTCCGGCCACCCTCCTTTTCTAGCTAAACAATTTTGGAATCACACTGCCCAACATGATCCAAGCTACAAAGTCAGCTTATGTGTATGTCTCTTGGCCAGGTATGATGTTACTCTTAATCTAGCAATTGGTTGTCAATGGCAAATGCAAAGGGATGCGGCATTTAGCGTAGAGACTAATAGGAGACTATAATAAAACCCACTGCATTTGTGGATGGAGGAGGACAGGGAGTGCCGTCCTTCAGCCTGTGGCAGGTTGCAGGTGTGACAAGAAGCCTCTTAGTATCTGCTAAAGAATATGAGTTCCTTCATCATCCAGAGGATGCAGCACAGTGCTCTCCAGGAGACTTCCCTTACTGTTGCCCTCACTGGAGACATCAGCGAGAGAGTGTGTGTGTCCCCTCTAGAGGATAGTGACTCTAGACTCTATTTGCACATCTGGGGTTGACTGACCTCTGGCAGTTGAACAATCTTTTACTGTGGGTTGCTTGACTGGTCTACCTCAGGCAAGACGACTCTCTGACACTCATACACAGTTGCAAAGTCATTTTCTAATAACTCCAAGGGCTGCCGAGCAGAAACCTAGGCAAGTCACCACACCCTGGAATCTGGACTCTGTCCTTGCCTCATCTCAGGGCTCATTTCCTGCACTCTGCCCTCCCCCAGGCAGGCTTTACTCCGCAGCCTCTTGGCCTCTGCCCTGGACAAGTTGAGCTGAAGGGTGGGGTGGGGCTGATCCAGCTGGTCCTCCCCTGTCTCCAGTGGACTGTTTGTGTACAGGTACTTCGAGGGTCGGGGCAGCTGGAGATGAAGGCCTCCTGGTTTGTGTCCTGTCTCCCACCAGGCTGTCCTTCTCCCAGCCTTTGCTTGCACTGGGAGCCTGGGACAGGGATGTAGACTTTTGCAATCCTGAAATGTGATTTCCTGGTTCTTGGTTCAGTTGATTAACTGGCTCCAGAAAGAAAGATGAGCTCCTGGCTGTGGTTCCCTTTCTCTGCCTTTCAGAAGGTCAACTGGGACTGACTCCCCCGGACAGTCTTTTTCTCTTTTAAATTTAATTTAATTTGTGCATACAAGTGTTTTTCACAGACGTTTATATACGTGTGTGTGTGTGTGTGTGTGTGTGTGTGTGTGTGTGTGTGCACTCACGCACGGAGATGTACACACGCACATTCCCCAGAAGTACACATTTGTGTTTTGAGATAGGGTCTCTCACTGGGACCTAGGACTCACCAATGACTAGGCTGTCTGTCTGAGGGCTCCTCTTGTCTCAGCCTACCCGCTCCAAGATTACTTCCATGTACCATGCTCAGCCTTTTCACTCAGGGTCTAGAGACTGGACTTGGGCAAGTACTTTCTTTGCCGCCTAGTCATTTCCCCAGCCCAAGAGTGTTATTTTTCTTATAGAACAGGCTGACATAGCCCACATCATACTATCTAGCAATCTCCTCCTCCTCCTCTTCCTCCTCCTCTTCTTTAGAAATCTATATGTCTAACCTCTCTGCACATGCCTATCAACTCCAGATTTCACAGCAGAGTTTTCAGCTTCTTTATAACTGGTGGTTACTGACCATACAGTTCAACATGGTAACAGTCCTCTGTGTGAATTCAGAGACCCTGAACCACAATCAACACCATCATCTTCCTCCAGAACCTTTACCTCATCTCAAACTAACACTCTCCCCTATCCCCACCCCTTTAGCAGCCACTGGGAACTTACGCTCTGATATTTTTGTGAACTTAACTCATTCAGATAGTTCATGTGAGTGGGCTCATACAATGTTTATCTTAACACCTGGTCTCACTTGTAGTGGTTTTCTTAATGCTTCAGGACACATCTATATTACCGCATGTGTAAGGAATTGCATTCCTTTTGGAGGCTAAGTAGTGTTGCATTAGAAGTATATAACTAAGTGTTTATTTACCTCCCATCAGTATTTGGATCGCTTCTGCCTTTGAGCCTTAGTGAATGATGCAGATAGGAGCACCGATGCGTAAAAATGTAGTGAATTTCTCGCTCTCCATCCTTTGGGGCACATAGCTGAAATGGGCTCGATGGCTACACTGTTTAATTGTCTGGGGATGAGTCATTGGATCTTCAAGGAGGCTCTGCCATTTCATGTTCAAAGGTTTTCACTTCTCTAAATCTTGGTGAACTCCAGTCTTCTGCTTTTGTGTTTTGCAATAGGCTCTCGATCAGATCCTTGTGGTTTGATTTGCACTCCGTAATACTTTATACTATAAAGCAGTTCTTCTCGGGCTGTAGGTCTTGACCCCTTTGGGGGTTAATGACCCCTTCATAGAGGTCACCAAGACTATCCAAAGATACAGATATCTACATTATAGCTCATAACAGTAGTAAAATGGCAGTTATGAAGTAGCAATGAAACTAATTTTATGGTGGTAGTGGTGTGTGTTTGGGGTGTCACCATGACACGAGGGACTGTATTAAAGGGTCACATCACGAGGAAGGTGGAGAACCGCTGCTTTAGAGTGCCAGCCTCTTCTTCTAGTCCATCTCTCATTTGTACACTTGCTTTGGAATGGATCTACTGAAGCCCCTCACCCGTGGGTTCATTGGGTTATTCATATGTTGCTGTGAAGTGGTGAGTTTACATTGCTGTCTTAACTATTATGGTTGCATGAGTCTTGAGATCTGGTAGAGGATGTGCCTCCTAACACATGTCTGGCTTGGGGTTTTGTTGTTATTGTTGTTTTTCTTTTTCTTTTATTTTCTTTCTTTCTTTCTTTCTTTCTTTCTTTCTTTCTTTCTGTCTGTCTTCCTCCCTCCCTCCCTCCCTCCCTCCCTCCCTCCCTTCCTTCCTTCCTTCCTCCCTTCCTTTCCTTTTCTTTTCCTTTGAAATGATATGACATCTCCTGGCCCCTTATGCTTCCGTATGCATTTTGAAATCAGAGCCAGGCAGAGTACTATAGCACACACCTGTAGTCTCACCTACACAAGAGGCTGAAGAAAAACGGATCACCCGAGCCCCATGAGTTTAAATGCCAGCCTGGCAACATAGAAAGGTCCCATCTCAATAAAAAAATTAGAATTGGTTTGTTGAGTTCCTTTAAAATAAAATAATGTATTTTTAAGCTGTGGAGATCGCTCTATTGGTTAAAGTGCTTGCTGTGTAAGGATGAGCCTGCGGAGTTCAAGCTGCAGAATGCATAGGAAAAATTGGGCGCGAGTAATCTGGAGTTCACTGGCAGGCCAGCCTGGCTACTTGCTGAGTGCCGGGCCAGGGAGACTCAGTAGAAAGGTGGCTGGTCCTTAAGAGACGATACTCAAAATTGTCCCCCAACCTTCATGTCCATGTGTCCCTGCATGCAGATGTGACTAACCACATTCAGCGCGCATGCACACACACACACACACACACTCACACACACACACACACACACACACACACACACACACTGTTAGGACTTTGGTTGAAATATCCCAGAATGTATGTCTCAAAGTGACATGTTTGTAATACTGAGTCTTTCTGTCGTGAACACAACTTTCTCTCCATTTATTCTTCTTTAAGGTGTTTTAGTTACCTTCTCCATAACGAGATTTCACGTGTTTTCTTAGATTTATGCCTGTGTATGTAATATTGTCTGTGCTTCAGTGGCCCCAGGCTGTCCTGACTTACAGCCCACTCTTTGCCTCTCACCCCTTCGCAGGCCCACACCTCCGTGTTTCTCTTATTCCTTGTCTTTTCTTTCTGAACACAAAAGAAAAACTCTTTGTGGATGGAATGACATGAAGACTCTTGGGATAAGATCACTGTGGATCAACTGTGTGGCTTGGAGTTCATATGGCAGCATCTAGGGAGGTTTGAAGATTATCCTTCCTCATGCCCAGTGGTGCTATCAGTCTGTGTTTCAGACCTAGGTGGTCAACCAAATGACCTTTCCCCTTCCTCATGGACATGAAGTGCCCTTCACACCGCACCCAGCACTGGGGATCGAACCCAGGGCTTCCTGACTGCTGAGCGAGCGAGTGCCCTACCACTGGGCTGTACTGTCAGCCCCAGGCCTGGATTTGTCAAGGGGTAGCCACATGACCCATGACTTCAATCTATGTGTAGTTGAAAGGAAATAAATATTTCATAACCTTTGAAAATGTTATCTGCAAAGACATTGTAAGCAAGAGTTGCCCGTGGCCATTTCTCTCACCACACAGAAGAAACTATGATTGCAGAGGGAATCCAATATCTCCTACCACTAAGTTATCAAAAATCGTGCGGTAATTCAGGAAAGTTTGATCAACACAAAATCAATGTATACAGGCCAAATGCATTTTCATTTACCACTAATAGTTAGAAGATAGAATTTCAGCCGGGCGGAGGTGGCCTTTAATCCCAGCACTTGGGAGGCAGAGGCAGGTAGATTTCTGAGTTCGAGGTCAGCCTGGTCTACAGAATGAGTTCCAGGATAGCCAGGGCTACACAGAGAAACCCTGCCTTGAAAAACCAAAGAAGGAGAAGAAGAAGAAGAAGAAGAAGAAGAAGAAGAAGAAGAAGAAGAAGAAGAAGAAGAAGAAGAAGAAGAAGAAGAAGAAGGAGAAAATAGAATAGAATTTTACAAGAAACTAAGCTGGGAGAGATCAGAAATGAATATTCCAAAGGCTTACCACAGGGATACGGTTCTGCTGACTCTCTTTAGAGCTTCTGTTTTCCAGACCGTCTAGCTTCTAGCTTACACTTTTCTGGTGTTTGGGGTGTGATATGTGATCTGTACCAGCCCAAAGAGGCTGTTATACGATCACAAGAGTTTTTAATCATGTTTTGATTTATGGAAAATTTTCAAGAGTTCTCTCCTTTTACCACATGGGCCCAAGGGATCAAATTCAGGTCGTCAGGCTTGGAGGGAGGCACCTTTACCTGCCGAGCCATCTGTCCAGATCCACTCAGAAGGTTTGTGACAGGCTCTTTCCCTGGGACTCTGGCTGGCTGTCCAGCAAGTCCTAGGTTATGGAAAGGCTACGAACGTGTAACCATTGTGCCGGGAGAGAAGGTATTTGAACAGAGACTGACATGTTGTTGAGACAATGAACCCCAAGGACTGGGGTTTCTCTAGGAGTCTCTCACTGGAGAAGGAAAAGGTGGAGGCCTGCTGTCAACTAGAGGAAAGCTTGTCTGTCCAAGAGAGGGAGTTTGTATCGTGCTAATGCCCTGAGGAAAAGAACACACACCTCGTGCCAGAAGCCCAGACAGGACTTCGTCAGGAATGCTTAGTCATGCGCACCTCTTCCCCCGCTTAAACTTAAGATGGACTTGGGCTGGGGTCACTGGTCCCTTGATCCCTTACATGGTCCTCTTCCCAGTGTGTTCACAATGAACAAATCCCTTCTCTGCTTTTCCTGCTTAGTGGCTGACGGTGTGTGTGTGTGTGTGTGTGTGTGTGTGTGTGTGTGTGTGTGTGTTTAAGCCTTGTTTTTTAGGGCTTCCTGCAGCCACAGGATTTAGCAGAGCCTTGACAGAGCAAGAGAGCCAGGAACAAATGCAGAGTAACTCCAAGTGGCCAGATAAAGAGCAAGGAGCTCACTCAGTTCTAGAGATGTCTGGGAAAGGGGGCCGTGGTGACAGGCAGTTTCTGGGGTGAACAGTGATAAGGACGGAAACCATTGCTGAGGCTGAGGTTAAGTCTGGACATAGGATCACAGGTCCGTCACCTGGTGCTCTTGTGACATTCGAACCAAGTGTTTTGATGACTCATTGGTGAGGTGCCCTTCCTTTTAGACATTTCAGGTGAATATATTATATCATTCAGTGGTCTGGGGGTTGGATGAGCTCACAAATCTGGTTTTTCTATTATTGTGTATGTGTGTGTGTGCATGCTCACGCCTGTGCATGTACATTTGTGCATGTGCATGCCTGTTTATATGTATATATATCAAGAAGAATGCCAGAAGACAATCTCAAGTATCATTCCTTAGGCACTGTCATATATATATGACATATACATATATATCATATATATATGAGACAAGATTTGACACTGAACTGAAACCCTCCAGATCAAGTAGAGTGGCCGGCAGGTGAACCTCAGGGAATCCATCTTTCCATCTTTCCTATGCTGGGATTACAATAATGCACCACTTTATCTAACATATTTTATGTAAGTTTTAGGAATCAACTCCAGGTTCTCATGCTTGCAAGACAAACACATTATTGGGCTGAGTTACCTTCCAAACCCTCCCCCATTGTTATAATTTTGATAAGTCTGTGTGTTCCTAATTGAATTCAATAAGTTCAAAGGTTGGAACTTTTTATTAGTGTAAATAAGTTATTTATTATCTGGCACTTATGGTTGGGCTGGACAAGTTGTGGGTGTTTACTTCTGCCCATGAAATGAGAACTCATTCTTTCTTAGTGCCTACATTTGGGGCAGGACAGCTCAGATGCAATCACTGCTCTACACTAAAAACGAGTAACCAAGGCGGTGAGCACAGCCAGAACGCTGCCGCCCTTCTACAGACACTCGGGGCAGAGTGCAGCCTGCTCCTTGCAAAGCTTGGATGCCCTTTACCCAGGTGATAACTCTGAGGTCCAGAGAGAGCCAATAATCTGTCCAAGGTCTATAATGGTGATAGCACATCTGGATTTTGTATTTTAGTCCATATTAATCTTATCTACACAAGTGGGGGGGTCTAAACTGAGAGAGAAAGATGTGTGTGTGTCTATTCTTGTGTATGAGTGTGTGTATGAGAGTGTGTGTGTACCTGTATCCATTCTTGTGTGTGAGTGTGTCCATTCTTATGTATGAGTGTATATAAATGTGTATGTATTTATTCTTGTGTGTGTGTGTATCTATTCTTGTGTATGAGTGCTTATATTATGTAGCCATTCTTGTATGTGAGAGTGGGCATGCCCCATTCTGTGTGTGAAGGTATGTCCAGTTCTTGCGTATGAGTGTGTATGTATTCTTTCTTGTGTGTGTCCATTCTTGTGTGTGTGTCTCCATTCTTATGTGTGAGAGTGTGCATGTCCCATTCTGTGTGTGAGTATGTAAGTGTATGTCTGTGAGTCTGTGTCCAATTCTTGTATGTGAGTGTAGGCACTTAGAAGACAACCTCCCGTGTTAGTCCTTCATTTCTACCTTGTTTGAGCCAGGGTCTCTCTTTTGCTATCGGCCATGGTGTATCAGGCTAGCTGGCCCACACGCTTTCGGGGATTCTTCCATCTCCATCCTGTTATCTCACTGTAGGAATGCACTACTGTACCCAGCTTTACAGGTAACATCCGGGGATTCAAACCCCTGCCACCATGCTCTTTCAAGCCAGCCTTTCTTTACCCATTGAGCTGTCTCCCCAGCCCCCACACATGCCACCAACTGCTACCCATTTCTCGATGATGTGTAACACAAAACTGGGGCGGAGCCAGAGGTGCTTATGTCTAGCAACTGCTCTGGGATTCTGACACAGAGGACCACACTTTGAGAACAGTGCTTCTGGTAAAGAGAGACTGAACTGCTTTTTAGAAAAAGACAAAAGCACATCAGAAGCCCCTGGGATGGAACCAGGCATGAGGCTGTACATACCAATGTGCCGCATTCCAAAGGCTGAGGCAGGAGGATCATGAGTTTGAGGCTAGCCTGAGCTATTTAGGGCTAAACTTTGTCTTGAAAGTATACACATACACATATTTTAAAATCTCATATAGTTCTTTGTGTTGTAGACACACAAGCATAAAATTAATTGTTGTTGCTTCATAACTGTATTTTTACTGCTGTTGTGAATTGTAATGTAATTGTAATTGTAATGTGTATTGTAGTGTATCTGATATGTAGGATATCTGATATGTGCCTGCCAAAGAGGTCACAGCCTAAAGATTGAGAACAGCTGTATGTAAGGCTAAAGACAGTTAATAAATGGAAAACTTGGGCCTGGAGAGATGGCTCAGTGGTTAAGAGCATTGACTGCTCCTTCTAGAGGTTCTGAGTTCAGATCCCAGCAACCACATGGTGGCTCATAACCATATGTAATGGGATCTGATGCCCTCTTCTGGTGTGTCTGAAGACAACTACAGCGTACTCATATAAATAAAATAAGTAAGTAAATATTACAAAAAAGAAGTGGAAACTTAGTTTATCTCTTCTTATCCCTTGGGCTAGGTATCCCTACCTAAACTCCAGATAAATGCAGCTGGCCTAAAGGGGCATTGCATTTCATCTTACTAACAAAGACTCTTTCTGTTTTTTTTGTTTGTTTGTTTGTCTGTTTTGTTGTTTTGTTTTGTTTTGTTTTGGGTTTTTTTCGAGACAGGGTTTCTCTGTATAGTCCTGTCTGTCCTAGAACTCACTCTGTAGACCAGGCTGGCCTCAAACTCAGAAATCCACCTTCCTCTGCCTCCCGAGTGCTGGGATTAAAGGCATGCGCCACCAATGCCCAGCTACTAACGAAGACTCTTGAGTGATCACATACTGATAATTTGATTTTGTTTATAAGTGTGTATGTCCATGATATGTGTGTGAGCACATAAAATGACAAGTTTTGTGAAGTTATTTCTCTTCTTCTACCAGTATGTGGGTTTCAGGAATCAAACTAAAGTCCCTGGCTTGTAGAATAAAGATCTTTACCAACTGAGCCATCTTGCCAATCCCATACTTTGGATGTTTTTAAGACAGGGTCTCACTCACTCTGGCTTCAAACTAGAGCTTGCTATGTTCAAGGGTGACTTTGAATTCCTGACCCTCCTACCTCCTCCTCCTGAGGGCCGGGATTCTATAACACTCAAGATGCTGGTGAGCATTCTGAAGGACCTTCCATACCTTAATTGAAAACATCCTGAGCTCCTGGCAAATTTTTGACTTTAATAAGTCAAACCTGGTGCTCAAGCTGTCAGATCTAGAAGTGCCCGTGGCTTGCTAAGCAGAGACCAAAGGAAAACGGCTTAGTCGTAATCTAAACACAGTGAACTTGGATCGAAGACAAAGCAAACCAAGCCTCACACACTTGCTGGCGAGCTAAGGCTTTTCAGAAGCAAGTCTGTGCTTGGCAAGAAGTGAGATGGAAACTTCTCCCTACCTGATGGCCCGTGTTTTTCTTGAGCTTTTGTAGTTTGCGTTGGCTTCTGGGTAAGATTGGCCATCGGCCATGGGATAGGAAAGGCATATGCATATGAGGGCAGGCCACTAGCCAGTGCCCGTACAAGACATCTAATGGGCTAAGGCAATGCCTGGCAATTCTAGGCTGGTTGATTTTGATGATTTAATTTCCAGACGATCCAGGGAGGTGTTGGGACTATGAATTTAGTTGATAAATGAAGAGACTTAGACAGAAATAGGCAAAGCAACTTGCCTAAGGCCACTTATAGGATAAGAGCCTTGCTCCTTTCATCTGACATTAATTGCTGTGAGGGCCCACTGCTGTCTGAATTTGACTTTTGTGTAGAAAGACCCACAGAGTCCACTTACTGACTTTCACAAAATACAAAAGCAAAAACCATGATATGAGCAAAAACAATGGCTCTTAAGACATCAGTCCCTTAGGTCTGAGAATAGTGTAAATACAACAAACCATTTTGTTTAAAAAAAAAAAAAAAAAGCTGGGCGGTGGTGGCGCACGCCTGTAATCCCAGCACTCTGGGAGGCAGAGGCAGGCGGATTTCTGAGTTCGAGGCCAGCCTGGTCTACAGAGTGAGTTCCAGGACAGCCAGGGCTACATAGAGAAACCCTGTCTCAAAAAACCAAAAAAAAAAAGATTATATATGTCACCACTTAGCCAGGACTCTGTTTGTTTTAAAAAAGTATTCAGATCCTTGAGGGTATTTCTAGTTTTAGGAGCTCCTTGTGTCGCTTGATATGGAGAGCCATTGAGGAATACACTAGAAATGACCTCTGGTCTCCACACAACTTACACACATATGTATATGTAAACCTTCCTAGACACATTCAAATAAGAACATACAACATTGATTTAGAAAAAGAACAAAGAAACTTTAGAAAAAGAACACTTGTTAAGTAACTTCAGCCACCAGAAGATCAAAGAAGGAAGAAACATAGAACCTCATGGTCAAGAAACGTACAATTCAACTGGGGAGATGAAACACAATGTTTTAAAAAAGAGCGCCAGGGAGATGGTTCAGTTCATCGGGTCCGTGCTGAGCAAGCATGTAGACCCTAAGCAAAAGATGGATGCAGCAGTATACGCCTACAACCTAAGGGCTGGAGATACCGAGAGAGGAGAGTGCCTGAAGCTCATTGGCCAGCAAGTTTAGCTGAATCAGTAAGCTCTAGGTTCCATGAGAAACCTTGTCTCAGGATGAGGCTGGGGATGAGGATGGTGAGGATGTTGATAATGCGGATGTGGATGGGGATGTGGTAGTGGTGTGGTGGTGATGATGATGATGATGATGATGATGATGATGATGATGATGATGATGGTGACGATGATGATATGGAAATCAATTGAGGAAGACACCAGAAGTGATCTCTGGTCTCCACCAGCATGCTCACAAGTGTGTGTGTGTGCACCCCTCTACCCATATTCAAATAAGAAGATAGAACAAGGGCTGTTTCTAAATCTGATCTGATCAGCTTTTCAGTGTAGAGCTATGGAGGAAATGTTTTCGTTCTTTGGGAGTCTTAGAATCCTCCTAAGACAAACGGCGATGCTGCCAACCTCCACCCTCATTTAGGTGTGTGCATGTGGTCAGGGGGAAGTGCACACATGTGCAATCACATGGAGGCCGGAAGCCGATGAGTGTCTTCCTCTATCCCTCTCTGCCTCGTCTTCTAAGACAGGGCCTCTCACTGGGTCTGCAGCCTGCCAGTTTGGCTAGGCCGGTTAGCCAACCAGCCCCCCGGGATCTACCTCACAAAGCTGGGGCTACAAACATGCCTGGCCTGGGGGGATCTGAACGAATGTTCGTGTTGCGAGCATCTGACCTACCAAGTCACCTATCTCCCAGCTTCTCGGCGGATTTCATTGTTAGGATCTGGTGTGTGGAAGGGACTTGTTAGTGACACACAGAGGTTCTGGAATGAGGAAGGGAATGAAATTGAGTAGAGCAAGAGACGTCCTTCCAGAATGGATGCTAGTCTTGGGTTTGCATGTGGCGAGGAGCCTGAATCTGCAAGGAGGAAGCCATGCCCCGTTTGCTTTCATTACGAAGTGACAGAAAAGCCAACTTGAATTGCTTTAAACATTGAATGTGCCCACTCAGAACGAGTCAGCTCAGTGGTAGGGCAAGTCATATGCATAGTATAGCTGGCTATTTACATTGGCATCCTGATGTCATATGCACCTTTTTCTAAGGTTTTCCCCTGTAGGCCAGATTTGTCTCTGGTTTTCTGTAGCCTGGTAAATTGGCTGGACCAGATCCAGGCCTTGAACCCACAGCCCAGGCTCATTTCTTTTTTCTTTTCTTTTTTCCATTTGGGACATCTGAGAGTCATTGTAATTGGACCAACCTAGACCACAGTCACCAACTTCTGCATGCACAGTGGAAGCTTAAGTCACGTGGTCTCTCTCTGGAGCAGAGGCTCTCAACCTTCCTAGTGCTGCGATACTGTAATACAGGTCCTCATGTTGTGGAGACCCCCAATCATAAAATTATTTTCATTGCTATTTCATAACTGTAATTTTGCTGCTGTTACAAGTCGTAATGTAAATAGCTGTGTTTTCCTGTGGTCTTAGATGACCCCTGTAAATGGGGTCCATCAGCACCCCTGAAGGGATTGAGACCTGAAGGTTGAGAATGACTGCCCTAGAGCCTTAAGTAGAGTCTAGCTCCTTAGAAGCATGTGTCCCGCCCCCACACACACACACGTAGGAATTCAGAATTCTTGTGGAATTATCACAATAGGGGGCACTGCTTTTTAAGATTTATTTATTATTTTATGTGTATGCGTGTGCCTGCATGAGTTTATGTGCCCTACATGCATATATACAGGAACTCACCTATACCACAAGAGGGTATCAAATCCCCTGGATCTAGACTTATAGATGGATGGTTGTGACTTACTGAGTGGCTGCTGGGAACAGAGCCCAGACCTCTGCAAGGGAAGAGAGTAGTTGATGGCCGAGTCACCTCGCTAGCCCCAGGAGTGGAGTCGCCTTTATAAAATAAAAAGACAGGAAGGCATGAGCTGCACAGGAGAGCGGCCCACAGGCTTTGTGGTCGCTATAGAATGTTCTTTGTTCTTGCAAGTGAGCTGTGAAGTGTGAAGCCTGGGAGAGGGAACGGCCAGCCTGCGGTGAGCTGGGCGGTTTCACGCAGAGTTTACCGGCCCGTTCAGGAAACAAGCCTGCTTCCTCCTATTTGAAGGCCCATCCCTTACTCACTTCTTTAGTATTTACTCCGCCTCAAAGCTATGTTCAGCATGGAGATAAAAAGGGAAGGGATCCCACGGTCGCAGAGAGGCCGTTGGGTACTGACTCTGAGCAAGAGCCTTTTCCTGCTTTTTGCTCTTGTAGACCCATGTCCCAGAAACAGGAACTGTTAGCCCATTTCACAGATTGGAGAGATGAGGATGCAGTGGGAAGAGACATAACAGACTATCCAGAGCCACCCCATTAATAAATGGGAGAGGTTGAGACCCCTCTTGGCTATTGATGCTGAAATCCGCATGCAGGTAGCCATGGTGGGATTTGGCGCCGCCCTTGAGAATTACTTTGTACTGTGCGTTACATCAAGTGCCCAGGCTGATGACCCTTCTGCAGCCGAAGGGGTGAGCATGACCTGTGCTACATGTGCTATGGCCTCAGACGCTGATGAGTTCGGGAGTCTGGAGGCAGGAACTAGTTGTGAACTGGGTGGGGCCTCAGCTGTACCTGCTCCAGGCCACTAAGGATGGATGCCACGCCCGGGAGAGCTAGACAGGCAGCCATCAGCATCCCATAATGGCCACACTCACTGCGTCTCACACCCTCCTCTCTAGTGGTTATCATCACCTGCGGGACACAGGTGGTCTCTCAGCCCCTGAAGCACTTCCTTCCGGGACTGCCACAGAGCCCTTTTGGGGCGGGTATGATTTCTTCCCCCATTTTTATAGATAAGAAAGCCCAAGGTCCGTGAAGGAAGGCTGGGCCACGGCGGGCAGCTTGTTTCTGTGAGGTGTGAACTCTCTGATCTCCATGAAAAGGTTCTCAACAAGTGGGTGAGTCAGGACTTGAACTCAAGGTCTGCCTGATTCTGGACTGTGGGCTCAGCGCGTTGCTTCAAAGCAAACCTGAGGAAAACCTTCTAGTAGGTGATTTGGCCCTAAGGCGTCCTTCCCTGAAGAGAAATCCTGCTCCCAGGAAAGGTCATGGTCCTCTGTTGGAATAAGCACAGGTTCTTCCTGGAGTACATCTGTGCATACTGACACTACCCCCGCCCCGCCCCCAACTCCTCCCTTCTTCCCTAAAGGATCCTCTTCACTCTCGAGTTCCTCTGGGCACTGTATGCCTGCAGCCAGTCTAGTGGGAATCTTCTGGACCTCCTGCACGTCAGGGCTTCTATCTTTAAGGATACATACAAGGCAGACCCTTGGGAAGGACACGGCCGCGTGAGCAGTTGCAGGTATGACAGCAGCTGCAGGAAAAGGTGCTTGCAAGGGAAGTGGATGCCCCGCCCCCTTCTTAATGTTCCGTTTTTAGCTGTGTTTTTCAGAGCAAGTAGGTGCCATGGTGATAGAAGCCATAGAAATAGATGGAGCACCCTCCCAGCACGGAGCTGCCTAGCCGTTCCCATGGAAATGCACCAGGGAGAACAGGGTCTCTCCCGCAGCTGCCAGCTGCGTGCTGGAAGAAGGCCCCTGGAGGCTTCTTACTGCCTCTCCGGGGTTGTCCCGGGGCCCAAAGGTGCTCCCTCTCTCCCTCCCAGGGTAAACTGAGACTATCCCTGAGAGTTCCCAGGGAGGTCATTTAAGGAACCCTCCTTTTCTTCAGTATGGACATCTTGCTTATTAAACGGTCACTTTAAAACAAATCCCATGAGGCTTCCTGTTCCCACAGTTATGATCCTGTGTCTGGGTCCTGCCCGGATTTAGAACTGACACTGGGTTCATGCAATGGATAATAACGAATTTACGGGGTGAGGACTGAGGACTGAACATTCGGTCCTCAGGGATGCTCGTAAAATGAAATTGCAGAAGATCTAAGCCAGTAAGCCGGGCAGGGTAGGCATGGTCCTACCTGAGACTGGCAGTTAGTCCGGGAAGCCTTGCTGGGACACAGGGATGCCCAGACTCCACTATTTTTGGACATAGATTTAGTGGACTCAAAGAGCCTTTGAAACAATAGCCGGAGCCATGGCGTCGCTCTTATGTAACGGTCTCGCAAGGCTAGGGATGTGTGTACAGATGAACATGCTCAGAGCTCAGCTCTCCTTCCTTTGGATGTAGTGCATGCCATGCAACATGCAACCCCTGTATAAGTATGCCCCTTCGAACTAACTGCCTTATATTGGGCCAAGCAGAAAAGGATTAATGCTGAAGTGTGTTATTATCGCTGTCCTCTAATATCTGTGTCTGTAACAGGGTGCTAATCTGTGTGTGTTATAAACATTTGTTTTCATACATTGATGCTCTCAGGTGACACTCTTCTTCAGGGGCAGGGTAGATTCCATCCTGGACTAAAGTATGGTTCTGAGACTGAGAACTAACCAAGTGAAATTAATTTTGCTTTTAAAGAAGCATGTACATGCCCCTAACAAAGGAGTCTTTTTAAAAATTAATAACATAGGGCTGGAGAGATGACTCAGTGGTTAAGAGCACTGACTGCTCTTCCAGAGGTCCTGAGTTCAATTCCCAGCAACCACATGGCGGCTCACAACCATCTGTAATGGGATCCAATGCACTCCTCTGCTGTGTCTGAAGACAGGGACAGTGTAGTCACATACGTAAAATAAATCTTTTAAAAAAATACTAGTAACTTAGTCAATACAGAAATAATTGCATAGTTAGAAACTGTAAAAATCATAGCACTGGAGGATGCTAACAAAATTTCCATCCTGGCATATGTGGCATCTGACATGGAAAAAAAAAAAGAAGCTTAAAGAACAGGAATATGCACGTCATTACTTAGTTCTGCACACCTCTGTGCCTGCAGGCAGCATCTCCAGGACCTTGCTACTAGAGCCCTGGCCTAGCAATTGAAGTGTCTGAAGCCTCTAATCCCCCTCAACCAAGGACGATGCCTGTGGTATCCTTGTAGGTCGTACCATTAGACTGGGCAGTGTGAAGCTAGCTAGCTATCACTAAAGTAACCGCCTGGTTTAGCCTAGGACTTACCCAGGGAGCCGCGTGACTTGGCATTGACCGTTGGCAGTATCTACACTCAGACGCCATGTGGATTCCTGGGTCATATTTCGTGGTTACAGGAATGCGGCCTGATGGAGCCATTGCAGAAACTCCATATTAAATAAGCAAACACGCGTGCTCTAGTTTCACAGGCCAAGCCAGCTCCAAAGCAGAAGGATGCCTTTCCTGCAGAGCAGTCATGCCTTGGAGGTTTGCCCCACGGTTGGGTTACTCTACTTGGACAGACAACTCAAAGCAGATTCACTCTGAAGAATGGAGTTCTCGGACATTCTATGATTTTAAACACGGACGTGCAGAGTCATGCTGGCAGACAGAGTTATACCCAGATTTTCAGAGTCATACAGTGACTGTTTGGCCATGTGAAAGATCCACACAAAACCTCCCTTCCCCAAGCTAAACTCCTTTCCTATAGGGTTGAGACAGGCACCTCGAGGTTAATCAAGACCCACAGGAGTCTGAAGAAACTCTCCACACCTCTGACTTCAACTGAGTATTTGAAGTGAATGTTAATATTAACTATCACAATTAGCTTCTTTAAATTTTTAAATTAGCATTTAAAAATTTCAAATTTCTTATTATAGTAAAATACATATTACATGACATTTTTCTGTTGTTTTTCATTTTTATGTGCATAGACCTGTGACATGAAGATGTTACCACCATCTTTTCCCAAAACAGTCTATCTTCACACACTGAAACACTAGCTGCCCACTGTCCCCACTGCCAGCCCCTGGCAACTCCCTTTCTAGGCTGTGTCTGTGACTGATGTTGGACCCTCTGGGTGGACTCACACACTATCAGTCCTTCTGTGACTGGTTTATTTCAGTCAACATAATGTCCTCAGGGTTTGTCTTTTGTAACAGGCGTCCTTAAAGATGAAAACTCTTCCACTGTTTATAGACTTCACATTTTGGTTATCCACAATTTAATTTTACCATGGTTTATTTCTTCCCATCTTGTTAAGACTCTGGAACCATCACAAAATGATGAATAATTACAAGAACAATGGCCCCAGAGTCCGTATGCTTTATCTCAGCATCTGCAATTTTCAATGAACTATTCAATATCTATAATGATATAGAGATTCCTCTGCTAGTGAGTTACAGACTACTCCTACCATCATTTCTACTTTGCTACATTAGATTGACTGACTGACTGACTGGCTGATTGATGATTGATTAATTTGCGTACATGGGCCACAGTGTATCATATGCAGAGGTGTGAGTTGATGATCTTCTTCACCATGGGGGTCCTGGGAATCGAGCTCAGATCTCAGGGTTGGAGAAAAGTCCCCTTCTCTGCTGAGCTACATCTCTAGCCCATGTTCCTATCATCGTTTAAAATGTTTATGTATTGTTTGTGTATGGGTGTTTTATGTTTGTACACCACATGTGTACCTAGAGCTGTGGAAGCTGGAAAAGAGAGACAGATCCTTTGGGAACTGGAGTGGCAGGCAACTGTAAACCGTCATTCGGGTAGCCAGTGCTCTCGACTGCAGAACAATCTCTCCAATTCCACCAATCACTTTTTTTAAAGATCTAAAATTCCCGCAGTGTGAGAGCCCTTTGCCCTGGGTCCTTTCTGTGGGCTCTGTTATCCTTTGAACACACATTTGCATCTGGACAAGATGCTCCAGGACCATCTTCTTGGCACCTTGACCCAGCAGTCATGATGACAGGTTGTATTTGTTGAATTTTAATTTCAAAATCTTTATTATGGTTTCCTTAGTTTTCTGTTCTGTTATGCGATAAATACCCTCACAAAAGCCACCGAAGGGAGAAAGGATTTATTTCAGTCCACAATTCAAAGTACAATTCATGATAGTGGAGGGTCAAGGCGACTAAAACATAGGGCAGCTGGTCACATCACGCCTAAAGTCCCAACAGAGCACAAAGAATACAAATGTCCAGCTGCTTTCTCTATCTTATACAACCTAATATCCACTGACCAGAGAAGGTCCTGCCCACAATTAAAATGAGTCTTTCCATATCAGTTAACACAGTGGAGATACAGATACCCTCGGGGCTAGCCTTAACCTAGATAGTCTCAACAGGTGTGCACAGAGTTGATTCTGGATTCAAGTTGACAACACTAACCATTATAAATAAAACATGCATTGAATACATTTCTCCCATTTTGCCATTTTTATATGTATAGAACTGTTTCATTAAGCACCAACTTTGTTTTGTATCTGCGTACCACATTGTGTGCCTGGTGTCTGTGGAAGCCAGAGAAGGGTGTCAGATCCTCTGGGAACTGGAGTTAGAAACTGTTGTGAGACACTGTGTGAGTGCTGGACATTGAACCTGGGTCCTCTAGAAGAGGTCATTCCTTCTCAGGATAAATTTGCCCCAAGAAATCTCAGTTCATTTTAACAGTAAAAGGTGTTCTAAATCCAACATCCATGCGTGGTTAGGCATCCATGCGTGGTCAAGGCAGAGCTGGCATATACATTCTCTGTCTGTCTGTCGGTCTGTCTGTCTGTCTGTCTCTACCTACATTCTTTAAAATCTAGTTGTGTCAAGCACTAATCTAACCCCAGGACTTGAGAGGCAGAGGCAGGTAGATCTCTGTGTTTTTAAGGTCAGCCTGGCCCTATACATGGAGTCCTAAACTAGTCAGAGCTACAGAAATGAGACCCGGACATAAAACAAACAGCTAATTCTAGGCAATGGGAACCACTATTCACAGGGATAGATCTGGG
The DNA here is from genome assembly GCA_964023405.1 of Apodemus agrarius. NCBI lineage: Eukaryota > Metazoa > Chordata > Mammalia > Rodentia > Muridae > Apodemus > Apodemus agrarius. Next base: position 22,930,291 of record OZ030011.1, on the reverse strand, counting down.
GTTCACAAACTCCAGGGTTTGTTACAGGCTTTTCCTTCCCGTGTTGGACCTCCCTGCAGCACTGAGGGAAGTGCCGCAGACCGCGGCTGCTCTTGGCAGCTTTGGTTGCAGCCTTTTGCAAGCCGTAGCTCCTCGTGGAGTTCGGTTGCAGGGAAAACCAAGATCCCGGGGTCAGGAAGGCACGAATCGGCGAGAATGACGACACAGACGCAGGATACTTTATATTATAGAAATATCTATATTTCCTCTAATGAGGAGCCCTGTTTTATGGCTCCCTACTCAGAGCATCAGATTCTGACAATTACATAGAAAAAATGAGGCACGCTAGCTTACATAGGTAGCGCCCTTAGGTTATAAGCTAAAACCTTCTAAGCCATTTCTGTCTAAGCTAGAGATCTTGCCTAAGTTAGCAAGATTCTTCTCTGAACTAAAAAGCTTTCCTCAGAGCCAGGCAAGCCTGGCTCCGGGAATCTTGCTCTCTAGACTAAATCATTCTCTCACTAGCAAACTCATGTTCCCACCACCTCTGCTTTCTTCAGGGCCGGGCAATGCCCGGCCCTGGAAACTCTGCTTTCTAGACTAAACTCATCTCCTCCACTCACTAACTTTCTTCTAAGTCTTAAGTCTTGTCTGCTGCGAAGAAATCTCTGCACTCGGTAGACAATTGCTTGACATAAACATAGTAAAGGATGTAGCTAGCTAAACAGGGATAATTTACATGACCATACCTTACAGTCTCCTATGTTGGGAAGGCCTGGACTTGTTTTCCACTTAGCCTCATTAATAATTCATGAGCCTCACCTGGGACCGAGGGCTATAGGTGTCTGAATAGCCGGTGAATACCTTGGCTTAGCAAGACAAAGGATGGCAGCTCAGTAAGCAGTTTTGAGGAAGTCTGGGCTCAGGGACTACTTCCTATGTAGATACACAACAAGCAGGATCTGAATTATAGCATATTATGAGAGCTATGAAATACTTTCCTTAAATTTACATGGTCGTGGCTACCAGAAATAAACAGGTTAGAAAAAGTGCCAAAGGAACATTTATGGCTTCCTGTAGTAGGGCTTATGCGTAGCATTTCACCCTTTTTTTTTTTTTTTAAACTGAAGCACATATACATCTTTTTTGGCAGTAGAAGAAAAGTCAAAGGCAAGGCTGCCCTGAGATTATAGCTCAGAATTTTCTCCAGCCAGGAAATTTCACAGTTTTGTTCCCTCAGGGACTGCGATTACTCATAAGGTACACTGAACCTTGCACTTTACACAGTGCTTATTCAAAGTGTCCACTTTGAGACTCTCGCTTTACCTGTGGAATTCACAGTGTCCGCAGGGGGTGTGTGAAATTTTCTGCTCTTTTAAATGAGCTTGTAAATATCTCTTTTGGCAGCAGAAATGGAAGAGAAGGCTAGTTTGAGAAGGAAAGTTATTTTGTAGCCGTGTTGACCGTAAACATTTAATATGGCTAAATTATGGGGTTTAGACACCATAGACTGGAATTAATATATTAGGCCAAATCTTATAAATTGGCAAATTTGTTATATGCCTTGTTTATAGTTGACATTAATATTTAATATCAAGGCTGTCATAATATGCTTTGGTCTAAGCTCATTAGATCCTATTAAATATCTGTTGAATAAGACTTAATGAGTTATATGAATAAGTTCTATCAATTTTGGTGTGAGCTAACTATTAATAGACTTTACTAAGCATCTAGACTTGTATCTAAGATAATGTATTATCACAAACAGTCCCTAAAATCTTTATTTTAATCTCCCAATGTAAACCAATAGAATGGAGGTCCTTTGTCTGGAGCACTAGAAAGGTTTAAAAGCAATGGAAAGACATTCTATGGGAGCTGTATCTGTTAAATTAACACAATTAGTAAGCCTAAAAGTATAACAATTAAACACAATGTAAAGAAAAACAAACTTGGCTGCCACACAGCAGCCACTAATGTTAGAGCCTCTCCCTTTAGAATATTTTAGCTGGTCCGTGTAGGTAGTCTCTTCGAAGCCAGCAGAAGCCTTGTAGTTCTGTCCTTTGTATCTTCGCCCTTGTGGAAATGGAGTTGGTATTTGCTTGTGAAACCAGGACTCTGTGGAAAAAGCATATATATCTCCTCCTCGGAGAAAATTAAAATGTTCGGCTCCTTTATTTAGGTGCCGGTCATAATTATCAGCTTTAGGCTGTACTTTTAAGCAATCCCATTTGGGGAAGGCTTAGGCCTGTTGCTCTGTGGACCAATATTGTGTATGGGCTGGCTCTAGCTCCATCCGTGCACAAATAGCAGTTGGATCAAGAGACCACCAAAAGGCTACATTTGAACTGTTTGTATGAGTCTGCTGAGATATTCTCGTGGCCATAGACTCATGTCTTGTTTTAATTGAAAAGTCGGACCCCTTTTCTTTGGTCTACACCATTATTAAACTGATTGTTAGTCGCCACCAAGGAGAAAAGCCGCGCGGAAAATTCGCGCCCTTTGGGGAGGGGCTTGGGCCCTTAATGGCCATAGCTGTTTTTTAAGCATAATTTAAATGATATGTACAGCAATATGATCTCTGCTCTCCCTTTCCTATTTTTTTTTTTAAGAGCAAGATACTGTATTAGAAGCATCTTAAGAGGCCTGTATTTCATGAGTTTAAAATGCCATGTGCTCAAGATGGCTGTAACTTTGAGCTATTGGCTCTAAATTTCTTTTTTGTTAACTCTATACCATTTAAATCATGTTTAACAATTTATAACCAATATTTTAGTCAAAATATGTAAAGCATATTTATATTTTTAATTTAATTATATAAAGCAAATAAGGCCTGTGTGGTATTAGGCCAAGTGTCGCTGGTTAAATTAACCTCTGCTTAACATTATACCTTTTAAATTATATCTAATGACTTATAAGACAATTTTTTATACTCAAGACATGTAAAATATACCTTTAAGACCAATTATAACCAAGAATAAAACAATTATATAAATCTTATGAACTTAAACCAAACAAACCTTTTCTTTCTTAGCTCTAATTTTGAGACTAAAAAGCATTTAACCAAAAACCATAACTGTAAAGATCTTCTTAAAAGAAACAACCATTAATCTATTAGACTGGAGGCAGTTGGCCTCTATTTAAAACCTTTTTTCAACTATGCTTAACTTTAGCTGAGTCTTAGAACAACTTAAATCAGCCCTTGCCATGTAAATTACAGTTAAAGTAAGAAATAGATCGCCAATAGATGAATTTATTAATTTTTGTCTTTAACATGAAACACTTAGACAAAAGCCATTTGCACATGAGTCATTCTCACACAACATCACAGATAGGACACATATACATATAGACATTGTGCACCAGGAATAGACAATACACAGAAAGAAAAACATGCTTGTACTGCAATTACATGTATTTTCTTATTCTCCTTTTTTCTCTTTAACCTTTCTTGGAGCAGCTCTTGAAGGCTGCGGGCATATGTCTATTTTTAAACCCTTTTCTTCTTGCCTGAATCGGCTCTTAACAACTGTGGTTACAATCTAGAACCTATATAGTTCTTTCTCTTGGCTGTTCTGGAACTCACTCTGTAGACCAGGCTGGCCTCAAACTCAGAAATCAGCCTGTTTCTGCCTCCCAAGTGCTGGGATTATAGGCGTGCGCCACCACACCTGGCTCTCTATTTTTATTGTCTGCCTCTAAGCGAAGAGTTCAGTGTTGAGTAAACACTGCCTTATTTAATCTGTATCCTCTAGCACCCGTTTTGCTCATGGTGTAGGATACTATTTTTAAGTTTGGGACTGAGAGATTGTCCCTGACTTAGCATTCCATCTTTGTGGAACTTGTATCTACTTTTAGTTTTTCAATGCTTGCCTTTCTGGCAACGAGGGCAGGCTCTCGGAGGGGTACTCCTCTTATTGGGGTCCCTCCCAATGCTATCTGAGCATTTTCTTCGCATATGTCTTCCTTTCAGACTTATAATAAGTAAAGCTAGAGGAGTCTTTCTCCTCCACATATATACTTAATATTGGCGCTGAATTTCCATCCCTTCATAACTACAGCATAGACTATCTATGACTGGTGAGGCATCTCATAGGACTTCATAGTCCCTGTCTTTTTGACTGAAAGAAACATTTTTTACTTAGTTTGCCCCATGACTATTACAAGATTACTCGCACTTAATTGGCCTCACTCTGCCAACGGAACTGCAGCTTCCTTTGCGAGAGCCGATACGTACCTTGAGAAAGAAAAAGAAAGATAGAAAGAGAGAAGTAAAGATTTACCTGACTCCACGTAGTCCCTGTTCGGGCGCCAGCTGCCGCAGACCGCGGCTGCTCTTGGCAGCTTTGGTTGCAGCCTTTTGCAAGCCGTAGCTCCTCGTGGAGTTCGGTTGCAGGGAAAACCAAGATCCCGGGGTCAGGAAGGCACGAATCGGCGAGAATGACGACACAGACGCAGGATACTTTATATTATAGAAATATCTATATTTCCTCTAATGAGGAGCCCTGTTTTATGGCTCCCTACTCAGAGCATCAGATTCTGACAATTACATAGAAAAAATGAGGCACGCTAGCTTACATAGGTAGCGCCCTTAGGTTATAAGCTAAAACCTTCTAAGCCATTTCTGTCTAAGCTAGAGATCTTGCCTAAGTTAGCAAGATTCTTCTCTGAACTAAAAAGCTTTCCTCAGAGCCAGGCAAGCCTGGCTCCGGGAATCTTGCTCTCTAGACTAAATCATTCTCTCACTAGCAAACTCATGTTCCCACCACCTCTGCTTTCTTCAGGGCCGGGCAATGCCCGGCCCTGGAAACTCTGCTTTCTAGACTAAACTCATCTCCTCCACTCACTAACTTTCTTCTAAGTCTTAAGTCTTGTCTGCTGCGAAGAAATCTCTGCACTCGGTAGACAATTGCTTGACATAAACATAGTAAAGGATGTAGCTAGCTAAACAGGGATAATTTACATGACCATACCTTACAGTCTCCTATGTTGGGAAGGCCTGGACTTGTTTTCCACTTAGCCTCATTAATAATTCATGAGCCTCACCTGGGACCGAGGGCTATAGGTGTCTGAATAGCCGGTGAATACCTTGGCTTAGCAAGACAAAGGATGGCAGCTCAGTAAGCAGTTTTGAGGAAGTCTGGGCTCAGGGACTACTTCCTATGTAGATACACAACAAGCAGGATCTGAATTATAGCATATTATGAGAGCTATGAAATACTTTCCTTAAATTTACATGGTCGTGGCTACCAGAAATAAACAGGTTAGAAAAAGTGCCAAAGGAACATTTATGGCTTCCTGTAGTAGGGCTTATGCGTAGCAGGGAAGGTTCTCAGGATTGTATCACGTTGATTTTTAGATAGAGCCAAAATCTCCTCCTTCTCCACATAGCAGCCTCCTCAGTCTGGTTGGACCCTTTCCCCTGTGAGCCAGTTCTGACCATCACCCTACCACCACCCTACCACCACCACCACCACCACCACCACCACCACCACCACAGGGACACACCCTACCCTGTGAAGCTGAGACACCAAACTAAACCCAGGCCGTCTTCCCTAGGCTTGGCTCCTCATCCTGCTCGGACATCATGACTTCCTGTTCCCAAAACCTGACCTTTGACTCCTACCCGTCTCCGTTCCACCGAAAGGGAAGGTGAAGGAACCAGCGTTTGTCTTGATGACGGGCAAGATTTGTTTGCTTATGATTCTCTTCATATTAGGAGGAGCACTCGCATCTGACCTATTAAATAAACAAATGCTAATTATGACTGCTAGCATCTCCCTGATCTTTTGTCTCTGCTATCGTCATGACATCTCTAATGAAATGTTTGTACAGTTAGGATGCCTTCTTCCTTACAGCAGCATTTATTTTGCAAATTTACAGTTGTATTTAGGCTACCACCAGCGACTCTCTTGGCAAACACTGAGCACCTCCCACCACTGAAATTAATGAGTAGAGACAAGGTCTGAACACCTACTCATTCTGTTCCTCCATTGTCACGTGGAGGCACTCTGGGGAACTGATCCAGGGGACAGCTATGGAAACCAGAAGCGGAGTTTTGTAACACTGAAAATGCTTAGTTCTTGTAAACAAGTCTTCCAGCCTAGAACTACAAGCATCTAGGAAATGCACTGTATCTCCTAGCTTTTTGTGCCCCCTGAGGTCCCAGATACAGTCCTACATCAATATAAGGGTCCTCTGTGTTTGTTGCTGACAGAGCATGATCGTGTAGGAAAAGAACATGTCATATCCCAGTGCAGGCTTGCTACGCTTTATAGCCTGGACCCCTGTGGACCACAGCTCTCTCCGTGAAAGATGTGCTACCTTGGGCTTCTCAACCTTGTGGCCTCTCTCTTGCCTCTCTGGCTGCCTCGCCTCCTTCCGGGGTCCTAGTGAGTGATATTTTCTGTACCCACAGCCCTTGACAGGAGACACAGAGTGAGTGCTTCCTGTGTGTCGGGTACTGTTGCTGGTGCCCCCTGTTCTTACCACTCCCTACTTGTGTCCCTTACGGCTGCACAGAACACACTGGATCCCTCCACAAGCTTCCCTACCATTGTCCCTTCTGTCCATGGGCTGAAAAGGTCTTTTACTTTCACTCAAGGAACCCCCTATTCATCCTTTTGGACTCAGCTCCTTTTCTAGCCCTAGTCTATGAAACCTAGGAATGCTAAGCACATTGTATTAGAGCCTAACTGTTTACTTTCTTTCTCTCCACAGGAGACAGGCTGATGGTAATTATGTGTTTAATGTCTGTCTCTTGGGCTGGTAAATCCCTATGGGCGTGGGCTGTGACTGTCGTATTACCACAGTGTCTCCAGCACATTGCACATAGTAACAAATGAAGGCAATACTTCTGTGAGGCTAAATGAAGCCAGGCCAGGAAGTGACCCATGAACGTTACATATGCCAACTCACTAGGGCTGAGCGCAACTACTGAGGTTCATAGTATTAGTTGTCCCAAGGCACTGATGAGAAAACAGAGAGGTCAATGATTAGCCATAAGTATATAGAGAGAGTGAGATACCAACTTGCTCTCGGTTTGCACTTTCACCATGATATTTCATTCATGGATGGATGGATGGATGGATGGATGGATGGATGGATGGGAGGGTAGATTCATGGATAAATGAATGAATGGGTAGATGAATGAATGGGTAGATGGATGGATGGGTGGATGGATGCATGGGTAGACGGATAGATAGATGAATGGGTGTTTGGACAGATGGGTGGATAAATGAGTGGATGGATAGATGTATTGATGGGTGAATGGGTAAATGTATGGGTAGAAGGGTAGATGTACTGTGCTTGAACACTAGTTTAATTTGTCTGAGTATAAACTTTAGATAGTTTATGAGAAAAAAAATTAGAATTGGGTCACAAATATTGCCCTGTCCTGCTCCACTTTAGAGCACACACTCTAGGTCACTGTGGTGGTTTACATTAGAATGATTGATCTAGGTTAGTAGATTAGAATATCTTGTTACCAGGGAATGGCACTAGTTGAAAGGATTAGGAGGTGTGGCTTTGTTGGAGGAAGCATGTCACTGGGGGGTGAGTTAGAGGTTTCAAAAGTCCAATCCAAGCCCAGAGTCTCTCTCCTTCTGCTACCTGCGAATCTAGATGTAGAACTCTCAGTTGCTTCCCCCATCACCTCCACGTCTACCCTTCCGAAGTTGGCCCATATGGATTTGGATATGGGTAGTGTGCACTTGTACCTAGGGAATCCCTAGCCTTGCTCCTTCATCTATTGGAGAAATTGTTTTAGACGAGGCACAAAGAGATACCTCATTTCAGCACTAGGGAGATGTCTCAGTAGCTGAGGGTGTTTGCTGCTGCGCCCAACAGTCTGAATTCAATCCATGTGCACGTGCGAGAGGGCACAAACAAACAAAATGTAAAATAAATAAATAAATAAATAAATAAATAAATAGTTAGCTCATTTGAAAAAGTAGTTAAGTCATCTGACATTTCCTGGTCTGGATGTGGTTTCAATGTGTGCCCTACGGTGGTTAGGTTTTGTTTGTTTATTTGTTTGGTTTTAATTTGTGTTTTTTATGCGTTTTGGAAATAGGGTTTTTTTGTGTAGCCCTGGCTGTTCTGTAACTCATACTGTAGACCAGGCTGGCCTCAAACTCATTATGTAGTCCAGTCTGGCCTTAAATTGGCAATCCTCTTACCTCAGCCTCCTGAATGCTGAGATTAAAGACATGTGCCATCACACCTGACTACTAAAATTATATATCTTTCTTTTTTTAAGATTTATTTATGTATTTATTTATATACACTGTAGCTATCTTCAGACACACCAGAAGGGGACATCAGATACCATTACCGATGGTTGTGAGCCATCATGTGCTTGCTGGTATTTGAACTCAGGGCTTCTGGAAGAGCAGTCAGTGTTCTTAACTGCTGAGCCATCTTTCCAGCCCTATATATATATATATATATATATATATATATATATATATTTTTTTATTTTTTTGGTTTTTTTTTTTTTCGAGACAGGGTTTCTCTGTATAGCCCTGGCTGTCCTGGAACTCACTCTGTAGACCATGCTGGCCTTAAACTCAGAAATCCACCTGCCTCTGCCTCCCAAGTGCTGGGATTAAAGGCGTGTGCCACCACTGCCCGGCCCTATATTTTTTTCTTAAATAAATTACTCAGTTTGGGGTATTTGCTATAACAGAAAAATAGATAAGACAAATACCATACATATACTCTTCGATATAACCAAACCTGGATGTGTTCAACTAGCTTCTACTTAGTCGTTTCTAAATTATTTATATGACAAACAGCACTGCTATGCACGCTGGGATTTTATCTGCTACTTGAAAATATCTTAGGATGCATTCCTAGAACTGAGGAAAGCGAAGGGGTGGCCCTGAGAAGGTGGAATGTCAGTTATTTACCACAGGAGTAGACCAGATATTTTTACTCTGGGGTTGGGGTGTGTCAGACCCTGCTGAGAGGATGGTTGTCTTTGGGGCCCAGTGTAGAGAGAATAGCTTATGTATTGTATAGATGCACCTCCTGTTAATTTAAAAGCCTGTGGCCTGGGGCTTAGGCAAGAAATAAAGGTGGGACTCTGGAATAGAACAGGCATGGTAAGATGTAACGAGACAGTCATAGTAAGAGCATATGGACAGGTGACCAGCCGCGTGGCAGCGTGTAGGTTAAAATAAATGGGTGATCTTCAATTATGATTCTAGCTATATGGCGAAGGTATTTGTGAATATATTTTGAGTCTGAGTCTTATTTCTAGGAGTATGGTGCAGGAAAGAAGAATCAGGACCTACCTATAACAGTCCAGTCTTAGGACCTTTGATGGTAGAGAATAATATTTGTAGAGTTAATGGTTTGTTCTCTAAGAGAGAGAGAGAGAGAGAGAGAGAGTTCTTGGTAGGAAGGCAGCTTCTGGGAACTCACCATTTGGATCTTGTCTCCTCTTGCTTCTCAAGAAAGATACTGAGGAAGGAGACACTTGGGCCAGTTCTGTGGGTTCACCAGAGGTCATAACGGAAAGCTGAAGTTCTGTATGCAGTCTTCTAAGAAGCATATAGGTTCTGGCCCTACAATCACATTGTGATTAATAAGGAATGGTCTGTGCTATTGCTAAAATATACTGATGTACCATGGATGGGATGGATGGTGGATGGATGGATGATAGACGGGTGGATGGATGGATGATTACATAGATATATAAATACATAGATGTGGGTAGGTAGCTAGCAATGACTCACAGACTTAAATCAGGTTTGGATTTAGTCTCTACCCATGAATTATGGACTTTATGTGACTTCTTGGACCTCCCTTGATCTCTGTTTCCTTGTCCACAAAGAACTTAACTGTGCCTTTCTTTAGGGGCTTTTATAAATGGCCAGTAGATGGTGCCTGACACATAGTGGGTGCGCAGAGATTTGTTATGAGCAGTGTCTAGCTGTTTCACCTATTCAGGGAATAACCTGTAACCTAGGAACCTAGGAAGTTATATGCCAGATGGGACACTATTTTTTTTTCCTTTTTTTTTGTTTTTTGTTTTTTGGAGACAGGGTTTCTCTGTGTAGTTCGGGCTGTCCTGGAATTCACTTTGTAGACCAGGCTGGCCTCGAACTCAGAAATCTGCCTGCCTCTACCTCCCAAGGCATGAGCCACCACCGCCCGGCACTGTTTTTTCCTTCTTGCTGAACACACATGTGGCCAATCTGCAGTGTCCATTCCTCGGGGCAGGTTTTCACCTGCCCATATTTATTTCCAGGTTGGGAAAAATCCATCAGGAATCCACTTTATTTTGGTGGGATGTGGTTGGTGCCTTCTTGTTTTCCAAGGCAGGACTTCTCTGTGTAACCTTGGACCTGTAGACTTGGCTTCTCCTTGTGCCCTAGAACTGGCTCTGTAGACCAGGCTGGCCTCGAAACTCAGAGATCCGCCTGCCTCTGCCTCCAGAGCGCTGGGACTAAAGGCGTGCGCCACCACCTGCATGAGCCTGACTTATCCACTTGTATTTCTATCAACATAATAGATAAACAAAGGGAAAGAAGGCAACATCCCTCAAGGGATGGACTAAAGCTATAACTCATGTCCAGTCCAGCTGTTGCCTGCTGTCAGCCTCGTGCCTGGATGTCTCCTTCAGTGGGATTTGGTATGCAGTGCGTCCTCCTCCAGCGACACACGGAGCTGAGACCAGGGTCTCTGACCGCCATCTCCCATGTGGCTGCAGGAGAGTTGTGTCTGGCCTTTACTGAGCAGGGACAGACAGAGGTGTTAAGTCCCCTGCCGTGACTCTGGGAACCGCAGACATCTAGGATCTCAGCAGCTGACTAGCTGCTTGGCCTGGAATCAGGTCTGCCAGTCGGGCCTGCAAACAGGACCTCAACCTGCCAGAGCAGATGCCTTAGCCCTCTGCTTTGCCGTCCACCGGGGCCTGGAATCCAACCTCACCTGACCCCTCCTGCTCTCCAGCCCAGCGAGGACTAACTGTTCTCTCCTCTGTGTCCTCTCTGTCTGCAGCTATTAAACCAAAGCTCTCAAGTCGGGTTTAAATGCAGCTCTCCTCTTCCTAGAACAATCTTGTTCTTTTGTTTGTTTGAGAGTCTATACAAGCTCAAATCTTTCGTTAGTAAGTTAGACCTGAGGCTTACATGTTTGTTTGGTTTTTTTTACCTAAGAGATTGGCTAGAGTTGAAAATGCAGATTGGTGGTTTTGAGTCTCACTGAATGCATCTCTTTTGACGGAAAGGGTTGTGGAAAATGAGGCTTATCTAAATTCCTCGCTGTAACACCGCTCTCAAGCCATACTTTCTTCCACTCTGCAATCAGCCAGTCATTCAACAAACACTCGCTTTTATGTTCTTATGCCAGGCACGCGGTCTATTCGGATAAAAAGGATGTGGGTCAGAGGCCAGGGCTGTTAGCTAGCCCACCTGAGCACCCTGTACCACGTGGAAAATTAACTTACAAGATTTCTTCCTAAGCTTTGATAATTTCCTACAGCTTTGAGACCATTTCTGTATTTTGAAATAATTTTTAAAAGTTCGTATGAGGTATGTGTGTCCACACATGTGGGGTGTGGATGTGTGTGTGTGTGTGTGTGTGTGTGTATGCACATTGAGGCCAGAGGTTAAGGTTGGAGATCTTGCTCAATGATTCTCCACCTTGTTTTCCTAGACAAGGTCTCTTGCTGACCCTGAAGCTCACTGATGGATTGGACTGGCTGGCAAGCAAGTCCCACGGTTCCTCCTGTCTCTGCCTCCTAGTGCCACAGACACTGTCAAGCACGCTCTGCTATGCTGGGCCTTTTATGTGGGCACTGGATCCGAGCTCAGGTCTTCACACTAGCGCAGCAAGCACTCACTTCACCAACCGAGGGACTGCCCAAGGCCCACGGTTTTAAACTTGTAATTATAACCTCAAAATATATTCTGTATTTAAAATGTATACTATGTATTCAGTTGCCAAAACCCAAATAAATCACTGTGGGTAGAGGGGGCGTGCATAAGCAGATAGCACCAAGTCCCTACTTTCTAAGAACTCATCGAAACATCAAAAGTCACAGGAGACCGCTAACGGAGCTGACGGTTCGTCTGTGATTATGAATACCGTTCCCTCCTTTACTTGGTCCGTGGAGAGAATCTCAGGCTGTACTACTTGGGTTGTCATCAGTGTTCTGGAGCCTGTGGAAGAAGTCTACGCTGCGGCTCTGTCTGCCAGGTACCAGGGAGAGAATGGAGTTCAAAGTCAAGTAGAACATTAGTCAGCTGTGGCCCTGGCCCCAAAAGAGCAGTTCGAAGAATGTCGTTAGAACAGAGGAGGCTCTGTTCCAGCCTGCTGCTGTTCTCCTGAGACCGGTTCCCGGCTGCTACTGATGGAAGATGCGCAGGGCACAGAATCCAACACCACCTCTGTGCCTATGGGAAACTGCTTCTAACCTCCACTTCCTCCACTGCACAGGTCCCTGCCCTCATCCCGGGTGGGATGGTGCCCTTCTCGCTCCTCTTGAGGTCTGGTCTTCCCTCTGCCCTAAGGAGTCTCCCTAAGGCAGCTCACATCAGGAACACATCCAGCATGACCGAAGGTGAGTGCGGATAGACGTTCGTGTTTGATTGGCTGGTTTGATTAAGACAGGGTCTCAGGTAGCCAGGATGAACTCAAACTCATTACATAGCCGAGGATGACCCTCTGACTACACACACACACACACACACACACACACACACACACACACATACACACCAGATTTGTCACCGACCTAAGTACCACTGATAGTTCACAGTACAAACAGACATTTAAGGGCTTGGATGTAGTCTGATGGTAGAGAACTTGCCTATTATGCTCTAGTCCTAGCACCACAATAATAAATAAATAAATAAATAAATAAATAAATAAATAAAATATAAAAGGAAGAAAGAAAACAGCCTATAGATTTTTCTAGCGATGCTACAAACACCAAAGGGAAAACCAGCAATGTGCTTAATATCCATAAAGCAAGGGAGCTCTTATTTAGCGCATGGCTATGTCAAGCCTCTATTATTATTTGTGGGCAAATGGCTGCCTATTATTGCACAACAAAGCACCCTAAGGTGTAATGACTTAGGACCATAATCTTCATAAGTCTACGACTGAGGCTCTGCTCTGTGAAGGAGTTCTCTCTGCCCGCAGCATGAGGCTGGACCACTCAAGGGCGTCTCCGTCATGTTATGACCTCCACTGCGGTGACTGGACCAGAAAGCCTAAAATATTTTTCTGTGGCGCTTCCCTCTGCTGGTTAGATTTTAGTGTCAGTCTGGCAATGCCAAGTGTCACCTGGGAAGAAGGAACCTTAATTGATAATTTTCCTCAATCAGGTTTGTCTGTGGCCGTGTCTCCTGGGGGCATTGCTGATTGCCATTCTGCTGTGGACAGCTCCACCCCTAAGTAGGTTGGTCTGGGCTGTATAAGAAAGCCAACTGAGATGAGCCAGGTAGTATGTAAGTCAGTAAGTGGCTTTCCTCCACAGCTTCTGCCTCAGTTCTTACTTGGGTTCCTTCCCTGACTTCCCCTAAAATGATGAATTGTAACCCAGAAGTGTAATCCTTTTCTTCTCAAGTTGCTTTTGGTCGTAGTGTTTCTCACAGCAATAGAAAGGAGAACCAGAACCCTCTCCAACATGGAGCAAACTTCTTTCTGCGGAAGCTCAGGAGTCCAAGAGAAACAGTCCGTTAAGGTGCAAGCCATGCAAGCCATGGCTCAAGACTGTTCACACCACAAACTAATGTCCTAATGTCGTCTCAGCCACAAGTCATGTGACTAAGGCCTGAGCCAATGAAGGCCAAGGCCTGTGTCTTGAAAGTGGTCTGTTAATATGTGAATGGCAAGACGCAGAGTTTGTGTAGAAGATTTCCAAGGTCTATCAAAGCCACTGTACACAGTCAGCAAATATGAGTTTCACCCAAGACAGAGTCAGCCTCCTGGGGCGTGCAGGAGGCTGTGGGTCTGAGCAGCCCAGGTCTTGGGCCTCCAGTGTAGACAGTGAGGGTGTGACTTCCAGCTTCAGTCCTCACTAGAGGCACATTGTAAGGAACCTGTCTGACTTACAGGCTTGTCTCCAACATGAAAATGGGACAGGCTCATCCCTGGGGACACTAGCCCTTGGGGTGTTAAGGTCCTTTCCAAGCCAAGCACTGCTGTGGAATGATCCATCAGGAGAATGTGTATGTCCCCAAAGCTAGAAAACTCCAGCCTGGAGCTGAGTTTTATAAGCTTTAAATCCAATTGAGAGCACTAAAGTGGGTTTTTTTCCCTGTTTCTTCTGGTTTAAAAAAAAATCGATTTTTGGTTAAAAGACTCAGAATAAATCACTCAGTTTCTCTCCACAAAGAGAAAGTGTCATGACCTTAAATGGAGAGTCCCCAGGGGATGCATGAATCACCCTGGGCTTTGAGGCACCCTCACCTAGAAGTGTGGACTGCCCTGCAGCTCTCTAAAGAGGGACCCTAAGGCAGGCGGCTGTTCCATATTGTGTTGCTAATGGGGACAACTCAGGACTTTTCTATTCCTCTCCCTCAGTAGGGGGATGAACAAAACCTAAACTCAGCTCCCTGAAGTGCATTTAATTAAAAAGGAAACAAAGAAGCTTTGTATCCCTGATGCCTCCCTGATTTATTGCATTAAAAATCCAATTTGTCCACACAATAGGCTTTGGAGGGAAGAGACCGGGGAGAGAGGAGGAGAGACCTTTAAACTGGCTTCCTCCCGCTCCACCTCACTGCAGGTGCAGGTTATTGTGGACCCACAGCTGTGCAGAAGTGCAACAGCCCCTAGCCTCCTCTGCCTGAGCATCCTCGTCTGGAAAGCCTGTGGGTAACCTTGGCAGGCACTGCATTTCCAGATGATGGGTGCCCACACTGCCTCACCACTTGCTGGCCCTGGGGTTCACCCAGAAGATGGTCATGTCTACCTCACCCCTCTTCCCTGAGGAACTCATCATACAAAGGCTCAGAGCCCGTGTCCCAGGGGATACAGTGTGTGACAGAGAGGTCCTGAATCACTTAGCACAGGTCCTGAATCACTTAGCACAGGTCCTGAATCACTTAGCACAGAACATCCTGGAGCACCATGAGCCCACGATAGATGTCTGCTGATCGCGTTCCTGTAGAGCAGAAAATGTCCACGGGTTGATGGAGTAGTTCTGGCAGTTAGGAAAATGGTCCCTGGGGTTATTTCTCCAGTAGGACACAGCTCTCTGTCTGTGGTGTGGTCTCTCTGCCTTAATTGTAGCAAAACACACGGTACTGGGTGTGTTGACTGCCTAACTCATTACTGGGACAAAATACCCGACAGGAGCAAGTTATGAAAGGAAAGGTTTGTTCCGGCTCACAGTTCCAGGTGATACAGTCCGCTGTGGGAAGATGCGGCTGTAGGCGCGGAAGGCGCACCGTCACATGACGCCCACTGTCAGGAAGCAGAGAGAGATGCTTGCGGCTGCTCCGCCCACTTTTTCCTTTTTATTTAGCCCGGAACCCCAGCCTGTGGAACCGTGCCACGCATACTTAGGCTGAGTCTAACTACCTCCCCCTTCCTAGGCTACACCCAAATATCTACATGCCCAGGTATTTGTTTCTAGGGTGATTCTAAATCCCATCTAGTTAACCACCTTAGTAGGTAATTTATAAAAAAAAAAAAAAAAGAGTTTCTGTTAGTTTATGGTTTAGGGAACTAGAGAATTCAAGAGCCTGCTGCTGGAATCCAACAGGGACCCTCCTCCTGTAGCTTTGACTGGTGGTGGAAAGCGAGAGACATGTCGAAGGGCAGCCAGGAAGGATGAGGTTGTTTTGAAACTACTGTCTTCATGGTGATCAAACAAAGCTAACGAGAATAAAATGTCACATGAGAAGGCATTAACCTGCTAGTGAGGGTAGCAGTCTCACAGTGGCTCCCACTGACACAGAGAGAAACCAAAGTCCCGACTCACGGACTTCCGGGGGCCTGTCCAAACCCAGTGTGAGTCTGATAACACTGGGGAAGGAATAGGAAGAGCATCAGCATCACTGGCAGTCTTGTCTCCTGGGGACAACCATGGTTATTATACAAATATAATCCTTTGAGCTAGTTCATCAGAGAGAGAGAGAGAGAGAGAGAGAGAGTTGCTTTTGTCAATCAGTGAGGTAAGTGACCAACCAGTACAGCACATTGCAAACACAGTGTCACTCCATGACACAGCCGCCAGGACTGCAGACATGACAAAGGCATGCAGCACCGAATCCCAGAGATGCCCACCATGGCTGTGCCACTCCGTAGAGCTACAATAGGAATGGGCCATACTCAGGAGAGCCGACTGGGCTTTTCTCCTGCAAGCCCAGGTGCATGTCAAGTGAGAGAGCACATGCGCACTCCCAAATGCACACTCTGTAATGCTCACGAAGGTGCCATTTGCAATAACCCAAGTTAAAAGTCCCTCCCATCAGACAGGGGTCAATTCTCATTGGGTGAATATACCACACACCATAGCAAGTGAACAGACTACCACCAAATGCAATGATATGGGGTCAATCCCCGGACATTAGCGAAAGAGTTAGGACTTTAAAGACGTGTGTTGTACAGTTCCATTATATGACGTCCAGTAGTGGGTCCCGTGTGGGTCAGAAGTTAGGATGGCGGTGCAATGAATGGATGGAGCGACCGAGACACTGACTCTGAAGAGACAACCGTGTCTCGCACCCTGGGTGCTTGCTAGGTGGGTGTGTTTATTGTGTAAAAAGTACCAGACTGTATATTTCTGTTTGTTTATTCGTTTGTTGAGACAGAGTCTCACTGTATAGCCCAGGCTGGTCTCAAGCTTGCGATCCCCTGCCTCAGCCTCCTGAGTGCTAAGATTATAGGTGTGCCCCTCCACCGCACACTGCTATGCTGTACACTTAAGCACACTGCTGGGTGACTCTAAAACATGTCAGTCAAACACGGACTTGACAAGGGTCTGCAGGCAGCAACCAAGTGTGCCTTTGTCCCGTCTCCCACCCAACCCAGGACTCCAGCCAGCTAGTGTGGTGGTCCTGCCCAGATCCCTAGCACCAGCTTTTGAAAGCTTCTGCCGGGGCAACCGGGGTCCTCTGCCCCTACTTGGCCAAAGTGAAGCGGTGAAGACACTTCCTCAGCTGAGCGCCGGTCCAGACATCAGGTAAGGAGCCTGTGCTACCGCCGCTGTAAGCAAGGGAAGATGCCGCAGCTGGGGGCGGTGTTACCAGGTACCCTTCGGCCCAGCCTTGGGGACCACAGAGGTCCTGGCATGGGTCCTCACAGGACCACTGCTCAGGAGCAAGCTGCCCTTCTACCTTTCCTACTTCACACCCTCCCCACCAATCCCCGCACTTGCCCCCCCCCCACCCCTAGCCTAGAGAAATTCCGTGGTCTACATCTTAGTTTCATTTCCTATTGGCATGATTAAATACCCCGACAAAAGCAACTAAGCAGGAAAGGTCTTATTTTAGCTCAGGATTACTGGCGGGGGGTAGGGGGGAGGATGGGGAGGGTGGGGGAGGGGCGATCGAGGTGACAGCCAGTAACATTATAACCACCGTCAAGAGAAGAGGTCATGTTCTTGTTGTTGTTGCTGTTGTTGTTGTTGTTTTGTTTGTTTGTTTTATATAGGATCTCATTCTGTACCCTTAGTTGACCTTGAACTCAGAGGTCTGCCTGCCTCTGCTGCCTGGGATTAAAGGTGCGCAGTAACCATGCCTGGCCCAAGAGCCATACAGGAATGCATGAATGCCAGCGCTCTGCTCTCCTGCTCTCTCCACTCTTCTACAGCTCAGGGTCCCCTCGCCTAGGGAATGATGCCACCCACAGGAGACGCGTCTTCCCACCTCAGTCAGTCAATGCAACCTCCCAAAGCCAATCTTACAGGCCAGCCTGAGACCTCTTCCCACGTGATTCTAGATAGTGTCAAACAGGCACTGCCACCTGTCCCTCTCTCACTCCTACCAGAAAGCCCTGGCACAGGATTAAGAAGAACAAAGCTCGAATCTCTAACCCCCAGAGGAGAATTCCACTCATGCTGTGCATGCTTGCCCACAGCAGACACCCACCCCCCTTAGCTCTGGTTCACGCTCTACGGTTTTGGTTACCGATGGGTGACCAATGTCTAAAAATATTGCATGGGAAATTCCAGGAATAAATAACTCTATTTAAATAACTTCTATTATAGTATGTAATTATAATTACTATGTTTCTCTGACTTATAAAGGAAACGTCAAGTGTAGAAAAACAGGGGACAATAACACATACAGGGGTTGGGGCTAGCCAGTCAGGCATCCGCTGGGGATACTAGATGTATTTTCACACGTAAGGGGTGAGCACTGTGTAACCAGCCTCAGAGGTGGCCCTGGGAACCCTGCCTCTGCCTCTGTGCTATGCCCTAGCCTCAGCTACAGCTCCCATGGTCTCTGACCTGGACTGCAAGACACTGTAAGTCTCCTCAGTGTCCTTCTGGTCTCTCCTCCATCTGACCATCTTCACTCACCCACAGAAGTGGCCTTTTCTAAGTCTGCATCTGCTCATGTGACTCTACAAGTTAAAAGTCTCCAAGACTGTGGCCTGTGACTTAGCCCCATCTCAAGACTAGTGATGACCCCGGCTCCAGCTCACCTTCTTCCTGATACTCAGGTCGTCATCCCCTCCCCCCCAACCCCCCCACCTCCCCATCCCTGCCCCCAGCTCTCTTCCCAGACAGATGGCTTCCCATTATCATTCTGTAGGCACAAGGATGAAAAGACCCTTAAAACAAACAAACAAACAAACAAACAAACAAAACGCTACTAGGGCCTGAGCTGGTACTTCCTGTGTTGCCAGCTTGGAGCCTCCTGGTGCAGACCTGTCTAGGCTCACACACTCCACACGTAGTACATTCTGCCTGGGAGTGCTTTCCTTCTCTTCCAACCTGTAAACTCCTATTTATGCCTCAAGATCAAATACCTCCCCCTTCATGGGTCATTAGCATTCCAGCACTGTGAGGAAATACCCAAGACACACATCTTTTTGTTTGTTTGTTTGTTTTTGTTTTTGTTTTTCGAGACAGGGTTTCTCTGTATGGACCTGGCTGTCCTGGAACTCACTCTGTAAACCAGGCTGGCCTCGAACTCAGAAATCCGCCTGCCTCTGCCTCCCAAGTGCTGGGATTACAGGTGTGCGCCACCACGCCCGGCTCAAGACACACATATTAAAGAAGGAAAAGTTTGTTCGGTTTGCTGGTTTGGAGTTTTCAGTCTATGGTGGACTGGCTATTGCTTGGGCCCGTGGCAAAGCAGCTCCCCATAGCAGGGGAGGTGGAGCGGAGCCAAGCTGCTCAGGAAGCAAGAGAGAGAGGATGGAGGAGTAACATCCTCCTCTTAAAGGGGATGTACCCAAAGACCTAACTTCCTCTCACTAGTTCCCACCTCTTAAAGGTGCATAACTGCCACCACCACCACAGGCTGGGACGGTGCATCAGTCCATGGGCCTCTGAGGGGGGACCAAGATTCAAAGTAGAGCAGTAGGAGAGAAGGGTGCCTCGTTGTTCTGTTTCTCCACTCTCCAGACACTCGCTGCTCTACGTAGCTGGTGTCTGAATATGGAGTCACACCCTCCCAGCAAATGATTTGGGGTAAGCAGAGTTGAGGCTCGTACTGCGTGAGGCTTTCGACATCATAGACGAGGCCACCAAAGTCTGTCTGGGTCTAACAGCATCCCCCTGTGGCCGAAAGTCCATCATTGTCTTATTCTCGTGGGTCTGACTGATCTCACATTGAGGTTCAGGAGCTGGAATTGGGTGGGACCCACGGGTTATGATATGCACACATTGATTCAGTGGCTTCGGTTTGGTTGTACTTCAGAAACACCAGCAAAGCCCCGAGGTGAAAACCGAGTTTCCCCGTGTAGACAGTTCCAGACATGTCAGTATCAGAGATCCCCTCCTCTGCCCTTTTAATAAGCACAATATTGGCCAAGTGGAAATGGTGGCACACAGCCCTGGGGAGGCAGAGGCAGATGAATCTCCACGAGTTTGGGGTTAGCCTAGTCTACAGAGCAAGTTCCAGAATTGCCAAGGCTGATCCATAAAGAAACCCTGTCTCTAAAAACAAACAAAAACAAAAACCAAAAAAAGCACGCCAGGGGCCTGTGAGCATTGCTTTGTGTCCCTAGGACCATCTGTCCACAGTTTCAGAAATACGAGTTTGGCACCTGCACAGGCATCCTGACCTCACTGGAAGAGTACTCAGAGCAGCTAAAGGAAATGGTGGCCTTCGTCATAGACTGCAGCTTCTCCTTAGAAGAGGCCTTGGAGCAGGCAGGGGTCCCCAGAAGAGACCCAACGGGTTCCAGCCACGCAGGAGCATACAAGGTAAGGCCGTGCTCCTGGACAAAATGGCTTGAAAAAACAACAACAACAACAACAAAAAAAGTGGATGGACTTTATAGTTTCCTGTGGTGGAGAAACTCTTATGGTTTCGGGAAGCAGAAACCCTAAAGTCAGCCCTGGCTCGGTCAACCTCCGGGGTAAAGCCATTACCTTCTGAGTCAGCCTCTCTCCCACCCACTTCTGATATGGCTGTGCAGTCTCAATCAAAGTCATTCAGACATTTGGAGTGTGTGTATGTGTGTGTGTGTGTGTGTGTGTGTGTGTGTGAGAGAGAGAGAGAGAGAGAGAGAGAGAGAGAGAGAGAGAGAGATGCATGTATATATGAATATATAAAGGTGAACTGGTTTTCTTTTGAAGCAGTACACTTTGTTTTCTGTTAAGTTGCATTTATTTGGAGAAGGGGTGATTTTGGTAGTGCGATGTTTGTGTGGAGATTGGAGGGCAACCTAAGGAAATGGGTTCTCTCCTTCCACCATTTCCACCATGGGGGCCTTGGGAATCAAACTCAAGTCACCACTCAGCATGGCAGCAAGCGCCTTTACCTGCTGAGTCATTTCCCTGGCCCCACCACGATTTTGGGATTTTGGAGACGAGGCCTCTTGCTGGGGTTCACTGGTTAAGGTTGGCTCGCAGCCAGACAGCCCTGGGGATGCTCTTGTCTCCATCTCCCAGTGCTAGAATTACAAGCACAGGGTGTCACCATGCCCAGTTTTGATGTGAGCACAGAGGATTAACGGCAGAAGGGTGGCCTCTCCCGGGACATGCCTGCTGTTAGGGACTGTCCCTGCTGAGTTGTGCTTTTCTTCCTGCTGAAACTAGTCAGATGGGGAAGAGCGGAGTCCTTTCTCCTCTGCCTCCTTCCCAGATGGGACGCATCTGAGCGCTCACCCTGCCAGGTCCGTAGCCTCCAGGCCTCCCTGTGTAAATGGCCAGTTTCCAGGCTTCCCTGTTCACAGTGGCTGGACTTTTTCATCTTGAGCGCGGTTGGTCACAGTGTCCCCCTTTGGCTCCTGTCAGAGAGGCCTGGATTGCATCAGGTCAGAAATAAGGTTGCCCCCGTTCTGCCCTACCCTTCGAGGTACAAGAGATTGGATTGATGTGATTAGGAAGAGTGAGGACAGAGCCCAGAGCCTTGGCCCCTGGCTGGGGCCCGCTGCTATTTGTACAAGCTGGGATAGCCTCAGGCTCTATAGCACAGGTCCTCATTTGAACTGAAGCAAATAAGACCCAGAGAGTGCGAGATAGGGACCTGCCCAGAACCACGCTCTTGGCTGGTGTGGTGACTGAAGAAAGCTTTGCACAGAGGCACGGGGGTCCATAAATGTTCACCAAAGCCTGCCAGTTATCCATGACATGTCACTGCCCCCTCTCCCCTCGGCCACCATACAGCTTTGTCTGTAACAACCCTGTAACTGCCCTCAGGCCCTGAGAATTCAGCCACCTTGAATGCAACTGATGGCCCAGATAGATGGCCCATCCTAAACAGAGGCGTCTCAGTCCCCGGGAGCCCTGCCTGGCTTTGTGAGAGGCCTGTGTGTGCCTTTGCTCTGTCCCGGGTGGTGTCCCCGGGTGGTGTCACAGACACGGGGCTGGCCGCACAGCAGAGCCTCCTCTTAGAGCTGCCAGGGTAGTAGCAGCCAGTTAAGTGACAGCCAAGGTTGTCCCTGTGTCTCAGGGTCCTGGCTGTGTTCTAAACCTGTCGTAAGCCCCACTGCGGAGGGAGGGGGGAATGGGGGGCGGAGAAGTATTCTGCCTGTGAAAGTCACCCAGGTCGCCCTGTGCAGAGCAGTCTTCACAGGGAAGACTGGGGCATCCAGGGCCAAGCTCATCCCCTGTGGGATTCAGAAGTGGAGCAGGCGGCGGCTGCTCCTGGGGCTGCCTGCTTGCTTTTGCCTGATTCTGTCACAACTTCGCAGGCTTCTTGAGGTCCATGGAGAACATTCGGAGGCCCATGAGACTGGGTGGGGAATTGTGTGTGTGTGTGTGTGTGTGTGTGTGTGTGTGTTTTATAAACCTCAGCTGAAAGTTAGCATCTCCTTTGGTTCTGAATGCTGGCGACAAAGGGCTGTTGGATCAACACATCCTGGAGTGCTGAGGGTAATAAAGTATCTCACAAATGGCTTAACAGGGTACAGTTCTCAAGACTCTCAAAAACACCCTATACACTGACAGATCTGCTCTTCTGTCCTCCTGGCTGTTAATGGGAAAGTGTACTGTTTCCGGGGCTCTGGTAACGTCTGGACATTTGGAATAGTACTGGATTCCTTTGGAGCGTTTAATTTTCTTCTCTTCCCCTCATCTCTTTGCTGCCCCACCCATGTGTTTGCTTTAAGGCAGCTCTCACTGGGTCACCAGGATCACCTTAAAACTTCCTTGTAGTATGAAGGCAGTGGTGGCAGCACACTGGGAGGCAGAGGCAGTAGGATTTCTGAGTTCAAAGCCAGCCTGGTCTTCAGAGTGAGTTCCAGGACAGCCAGGGCTATACAGAGAAAACAAAACAAAACAACAACAAAACAAACAAAAAAACCTTCCTTGAGGCCAAAGTTCAAACTCCCCACCTCCTTAACCTCCTAAGTGCTGGGACTACAGGCAACACCGCCATCCTGAATTTTCTTTTACGTGTGGTTAACACATTACTCTGTCCAGCTTAGATGTGTCAGACTGTTAAAGTGACGTTGGCAAGATTAGAAAAGAAAAAAATAAATAGGACCCCCCCTCCCCCACCCCAGTTTTGACAGCCACTCACTGTCAACCAGGCTGCCACAGCTCCCGGGATCTCTTACTTCATGCTGCTTCTTGGACTGGAAGTGTTGAGGCTTGAATCTGAGTTGATTCTTGTATTTCCCCCCTACATTTTCACTACCAGACAACAGTGCCCTGTGCCACCATTGGCAGCCTCTGCTGCCCTCTGGTGGTCACCATGAGACCCGTTCCCAAGGACAAGCTGGAAAGGCTGTTACGGGCCACTCACTCCATGGGAGTCGGACAGCAAGGACAACCCGTCCACATCGGTGACCCAGGTCAGCGTCCACCCAACGTGGGCCTGAGAAGCATATGGGGATTTGTGCTGTTCTTAGGGGAGTCTCAGGGGTGAGGGACTGGGGCAAAGGCCAGAAGTCCTGTACCGGGTACCCTCAGGTTTAAGGCAAGCCTCTTCTTGTTGATTTGTGACACACAACTCCTATGAGTGTCACGTGGTCCCTGGATTTGAGGATCAGAGGGTCACAGTGGGACACTCTGTTTCAGGTGTTGTCCACAACCACGGTGTACACATTTCTCTCTCTCTCTCTCTCTCTCTCTCTCTGTGTGTGTGTGTGTGTGTGTGTGTGTGTGTGTGTGTGTGTCACACACACACACACACACACATATACCATAATTTTTTGTTGTTGTTTTTGTTTTTTCGAGACAGGGTTTCTCTGTGTAGTTCGGGCTGTCCTGGAACTCACTTTGTAGACCAGGCTGGCCTCGAACTCAGAAATCCGCCTGCCCCTGCCTCCCAAGTGCTGGGATTAAAGGCATGCGCCACCACCGCCCGGCGATACCATAATATTAATAAATAAAACTCAAACTTTTGTTTGGACTGAATGTCCCAAGCTATTAGCCTGTGAGTGAATGAACAGACCCAAGGGTGAGGTCAAAAGTCTGGATGTTTCCCAGGTCTCTCGGAACTCGCAGGGGGCCTGAGAGGAGAGAGCTTGGGGTTGGCCCAGAGTGAGAGCCAGGGTCTGTGTACTTGAACTCGCCTAGCTTCATAGTCAACAGAATTATCAAAAACCCCGACCTTCTATGAACATACTATCAGCACTGTTGGCCTTCCCCACTTAAAACAGTCTCATGGTCACCCAGAGGATATCTACCGACCTGTCTTATCAGTGGGGATAAACTAGGCCCAGCACATCCATCTTCGTCATTCTTGTCCACACCGTCGGCAGTAGGTAAATGACTGCTGACCAGAGCTGGGACTGCTGAAAACCACAGCAGAGGTTACAGCTGTGTAACTTGATCAGTCTGCACTGAGAGGAACACGTACATAAAGCTGGCTCTGTTAGGAATCCGTGTGCTACAAGGCTAGTACTGAGCTAAGCACACTGTAGACTCCCTCCAGAAACCACATCATACAGTTGGAGAGGTCAGGCCTGGTGGTCTCAGTCGACGTGGGCCCTAAGTTACTGAACATCCTGATCTGTTAAAACTTCAACTCCTAGCCATCATTACCTCCTCCCCTTCCTCCTGTCCTTCCTCTTCTTTCTGCTTTTCTATCGAAGATAAATTCTACAACTAGCATTTGTGGGGAGAAAGATCCTTAGAGTACTCAGTGCCCCCGTGTGGATGGTACCAACCAGAGGTTTGATTTGGGGTGTTTTGTTTTGTTTGTTTACCCATCTGCAGATCTTTTGGGAATCAAGGCCCTTTCCAAACCTGACTATGGGAGTTATGTGGAGTGTCGGCCCGAGGATGTCCCAGTGTTCTGGCCTTCTCAGCTGACCAGTCTGGAAGCCGTCATCAGTTGCAGTATGTTGGTAACAAAGGCAGAGCAGCCTCAGTAGCCCAGCAGGTCTGGAGTTCTTGAAAGCACAGGTTTACAGATGATTAATGACTTAAACCCAGAAAACCCAGGCCTAGAGTTGGGGCTGTAGCTCAGTGGTAGAGCCCTTTCCCAGAATGCTCAAAGGCCAGCGTCTGAGCCCCAACACTGGGAAACAGACATAAACACAAGCTGAGAGTTTACAGTGTCTCTCCCACACGCTCAGGTTAACCCCTGCCGAGGATCCGAACCAGAGTGTCTAGTCTTTAGCTCCAGATCCCTTTGACTAAATACTTTTCCACCTGCGGAAGTCTCACAGCTTGATCTAATGGAGGAACCAACCTTCACTTTTTGAGACACTTTGGAAATTGGCAGGGCCTTCAAAGCAAAGGACGAAGCCTAGAAACATAGCTGAGTTTCACAACAATGTTGTGGAGAGAACAAAGCCTTCTGCCACGCTCTGGACCTGCTGCTCTTGTGTGTACCTGGCTTTCGAGAGATCAATTTTTAGGTGCCATCTGAGACACTGAAAAAAAAAAGAAAGAAAGAAAAGGAAAACCATTTCTTAGTTAATACTTGTTCCCTTTCTGGGTCACCCGCAAAGTTTATGCATCTATCAATAGATGCTCCTTTTGAATGTTGGCTGACTCTGGCTATTAAACCCAAGAAATGTCACAATTTCTGCGAAATGAAGGATAGCATTTACTCATCCCACGTTGGCATTCATTTAACACCTGTTACTCTGCGAGGTCTTGTGTGGGATTCTGAGGTAAAGAAACAACGGTGCCCCCTGGTGAGGAGCACACGGCCGAAATACTCAAGTACAAAGCCATACCAAGGCAGGCAGAAGACAGAGGTGCAATCCACTAAGCAGTAAGCACCTGGAGGCCAGGCACAAGGTCAAGGAGAAGAGGCAGGGCCTGTCTCTGTAATGCAAACCATTACTGAGGTGCACGTGTGCCTGCATGGCCACGGGTTTACAGCATGGCAGACGTGGGTAGAAAGGGTAAAGTCACACCTGAAGATCGATCGCATCCTCCCTGCCGCAGCCACATCTGAGGACGATGCCTGTGTACTGCTTAGGGCTGCAGCCTAGCAGGGGAGTGGGGCAGGGTGAGAACACTTTACATGCTGTGAGAAAACAGAAATTCCATGCATAAAGGGTGTCCCCATCCAACATCAGCTACAAGGTCAAGCAAGCGGCTTCATGCCCTGAGAGTTCAGACCGTGCTTTCTGACATCTGTAACTGTGATGGACAGATCTCTCAGAGTTCATGTTCTCACCTTTCACTGTATCCACCCTCCACCTTCTGAAGAAGTGGAGGCAGTTGTTTAAATAGAACTCGGTCTAGCCATATGCCAGCTCACTCTGACCATGGTGCCAGCCGACAGCCTGGCGAATTCCGTTGACAAGGTTGGTGCCAGGGCCATCTGTCTTTCCACTGTGGACAGGGTGAAAATGGCTTGGGCTTGGCAGGGTGACGTCACAGCCCCTTCTGTTGTGTGTTTCAGAAGCTCCACTGGCTTTCACCAGCCCTCCAGGCCGCACGGTGATGACCCCGAAGGACACGGTGTCTTCCGCCAGTCGTCTAACTCCTGAGATGGTTCCAGAAGTGTACGCCATTTCCAAAGACCCTTTGCATTACAGCATAGTGTCGGCCCCTGCTGCTCAAAAGGTCAGAGAGCTAGAGTCCACAATTGCTGTAGATCCAGGTGAGAAACAAGGTATTCAAGGCTGGGGAGAGAGTGGGTGGAGTTCCTGCTGCTCAAGTGGAGGGCCTAGGTCCAGTCTCCAGCACGGAGGTGGGGGGGTGGTAGGGGTGGTGGTGGAGGGGGTGGGGGGGACCATTGTTAGAGGCTGGAGATACAGCTTAGCAGTTAAGAATATTTGCTGCTTGTGCAGAGGACCATGGTTCAATTCCCACCACGTAACTCACACAGTGGCTAACATCCATTCATAACTCCAACTCCAGGGCGTCCCGAATCCTGTTCTGATCTCCATGAGCACAACATGCACTTGGGACACTTCTATACACGCAGGCAAAACACTCATACATGGGGCCTGGAGAGATGGCTCAGCGGTTAAGAGCACTGACTGCTCTTCCAGAGGGCCTCAGTTCAATTCCCAGCAACCACATGGTGGCTCACGACCATCTGTAATGGGATCTGATGCCTCTTCCGGTGTGTCTGAGCATAGCTACAGTATACTTACATAAATAAATAAATAAATAAATAAATAAATAAATCTTTTTAAAAAACAAAAACAAACAAAAAACCCCACTCATACACATAGATGTAAATAAATCTTTGGGTGGGGAAAAAAAAAAAAGCCAGGAAGGTGGGTGTTCCTAAATAGTCAACTACCATTGTTTCCCAAAAGTTGTCAGTATAACTGATACATGTCTGGAATACCTGTGCTTGGGATATGGACACGTGTGATTGGGAGTTCAAGGTCATCTTCAGCTACATAGTAAGTCTGAGGCAGACTGGGCTTCTTCATAAGACTGTCTCAATAAAACAACAGCAACAAAGCTACATGCATATTTATTAATATCTCAATCCTCCCCTGCTGTGCCAATTCCATATATGTATATATATGCATTCATGCATGTTTTTAACACTGTGCATCAGGATTGGGGGAAGACATAAGATTAATTTTTGTCTGGGGATCCCAGTGTTGGGGCCAGGCCCCTTGGCACAGCAGCATATAGCCTGACTGTGTACTGTATTATGGCATCTCAGGGAAATACCTGCCCTTCTACAGCTTGTACGCCACCAGCTTTCTAAGCATGGGACAAGGCTGGTGGGACCTTCCAGGGAGCTTGCAGATTATACCTGGGGGGGGGGGTCTACTGTGAGCTGGTTGAAAGCGTTTCCCTTCTGGGTTGGTATGCATTTGGGAGAATACGTTTTTAATCCCAGGTAGCCAGCAGAGTGCACTAGGTCACCCACTCTTCTGCATGGTACAATTAGTGCTATGGCCCATTCTCATGAGACAATTGCTGTGTGGCTTTGCCTCAGCTTCCTGATCAGGGTAACAAGACTACTGACAGTTGCATCTCCCTGCCAGGGTCCTGCTCAATAGCAAGAACATTAGTTATGCTACCGTCACCCCCTGCTGGGTATCGGTAAATGCATGTCCTGTCTTAGTAAAATGCTCTGGTTTCTCTATGAGACAGTTTTTGTTAACTTCATTTAGTAAAAGAAACCAAAGCATATAAAGTTAAGAATACCCAGAAGGTATTCCTGGGAAGTAAAAATTCCCAGTAGCTGGTTGGGGAAGATATTGAGCCCTTGTCTGCTAAATCTGTTGATTTATACAAACTGTATACATTAGAATCAGTAATATAAATTGTGTGTCATTTTCGTGCCTGGGCAGTTAGAAAGTTCTCTAGCATTCCTTACTCATAGCTCATCCTTCCTGTACCCTCTCATGAGATGCGTTCCTAAAACTGAAGGGCAGACGTGCCTCAAATATCTGGCAATGTCTGGGAGTTATAGCATATCCCAATGCCTCCAATAATTCAAATTTTCCCAAACAGATGTTGGGTTCAGTGGGTGGACCCAGGGGGCCCAGAGGGACAAAGCCAGCCTGGGGAGGAGACTCCCAGGAACCAACCAGAGCTGCCTCTAAAGAAAGCAGTGTCTCACGGTGCTGTGAAACAGATCATGTAGGAGTCCAGTGACCTCTGAGAGTCCTACGAGGCCCGCAGGTCAGACAGAGGACTCAAGGGAGCACACCTCACTTAGAGATGGCTGTTTCTGTGCCCTGAGGCTGTGGACACTGATAATCGCTAAGCTTCTGGATAATCTACCAGACATGGCTTTTTCTTGGTTTGTTAACTCCTTTGTTCATTCATTTTGTGTAGACTAAGGTTTGATTGACATATAAACACACAGTAAATTCATCATGTGTGCCTACCACGGAAACACCTCTGAGGAGACACTCATGGCACCTGTACGTAGTGTCTTATATGGTGTGTCATATTCCTGCCTGGGCAGTCAAAAGGAGTGTCCAGGGCTATTGAGATGGTTCAGTGGATAAGGACCCTCGCCAGCAAGCTGATGACCTGATTTTGATCCTCAGGATCCATGTGGTAGGATCCTGAAGAAACAACTCCTGCAAGCTGACCTCTGAATCTCTGGTGGCATGCATGTAGCACACACGTAGGCACATTTAAAAATGTAGTTTTTAAACTTCCTCACTTTCCTGGGTAGATATTTAATTTTTTTTTCTATAATAGTTTCTCCCTCCCAGACAGTTTTACCTAAGCTGTTTAACATAGCGCCATGAGGAAAGATGAATTATTAGCTCTGTAATTAGCTTTGAGTTTAAAAGAAAGAGCAGACAGCAGATTTACAGCTGCCTTGCTTGGTAAGGATGAGCAGAGGTCAGACACACGCCTGCCTCCCATTGGCGCTCCTGCAGACGGGGCGGGGCTTGAAGCGTGAGTCCCAGAGAAGGCAGATTGATGACTGTCTGATATGCTGATTCCATTTAGGACAAACTGTCTTTAATCTTCGAGAACAATAGATGGTTTTGATTCCCACTTGAATAAGCAGACATGATTAACGGCGGCGTGTGGCGTGCTGGGCGCTATTTACCGAGTTTATTAATAGAGGCACTCAGTCATTTTTAAGAGGACATTGACTTGCGTATGATGTGTCTGGAGGACATGGAGGATGAGAGATTTATAGGAATGGTTTTTGCCCTGGTAATAAAATCATCATCTATATACACAGCCTTCAGTTCCCCAAACTGCCCCCCCTCGTGCCCTCTCTAATATTACTCCATGAGCCATGAACCCAATTTTATTGTACAGAATGATGTTATTCTTCTCCTTTCTTGTCATCTCTGCTTCATGTTCATTGTAAGAACATCAGAAAATACTTGAAAGTAGCCAGGGTGGTGATGCATGCCTCTGATCCCTGCGTTTAGGAAGCTGAGGCAGAGAGATCATTAATTCAAGACTGAGCCTTGACCCAGTCTCAAACATGAATCTGATAATTAATAAAATTAAGTCTTAGAAAGAAAAATGTGTGAAAGTGAAGAAGCAATAAAAATTACCCGAATCCTGGAGCCTGAGGAGACGGCTGGGTTAGATAAATGCTCACCAGGTCAGCAGGAGGAGGGGCTGGGCATGGTCCCGGCACACACATAAGATGCCGGGGAAAGCAGTGTGTGCCTGGGACTCCAGCACTAAGAAGGAGGACAACGGGATACGTGAGGCTCACTGGCCAGTCAGCCAAGCCGGGCCAGATGATCAGTGAGCGCCAGGTTCAGTGAGAGACCCTGCCTCCAAAACCAAAACCCAAACCAAACAAAAACAAAAACAAAAACAAAAACAAAAATAACCTTTTTTGTTTAAATTAATTGGAACAAGCAACCAGACTCATGACATCAATCTCTGGTCTCCGTGTGCACATTTATGCAAACACACATGCACAAGAACACATACAAACACATACACCTATCCACACACTTTAAAAAAAAAACAACCAAGAATCCATTGGAATCAATACATTATCAATAGGCTTGTGTTTACCTTTGAAGTCCTTTTTTATCTCATACCTTTGCATACAGAAATATATGTACTGGAATCCCACCATGATACTATTTTAAGACTTTTAAAACTAAACTGTAGTGACTTTGCATATCATGAAATAATTTCCATGATATCTACACACTGCTAATTTGTTTGAGACAGAGTCTCACTTTTTACCCCAGGCTAGCCTCGAACTCTCTGCAATCCTCCTGCCTCAGTCTCCCTGGAGGAGAGTTAGATTCACAGAAATAAGTCACTGAGCTCACAACATCCTTTTAAAGGATCCATTGTGTGAGCATGCCAACATTTGACTAATCCATTACTGGTCCCTTAAGCAATCCCACAGTAAACACCCTTCTCACTAAATTTTATACATACCCATGACTGCTTTATTTGGGATGCCAGATACCAGACGGGAGAACTGTAGAACATGTAAGAGAAAAAAAGTCACCTTGCAGGCCCCGACTTCCAGTTCTACTCTAACAACCAGTAGGTGGGAGTCTCTGTCCCCATAGACTTCCTCCATCCAGGCTACCCTCCCTGTTATCCATGTAGAAGAACCCAAAGAGAGGACCAAGCACATTCAGCTATCACGTGCCAGGTCCTGTGCCGGAATCACTCTCAGTCTGGAGCAGTTGCTCCATAGGAGGGTTCCAAAGCCCGCGGCCTTCTCCACGCTCTCTGTGAACCTCAACTGCAAGTCAACGCTTCTCTACATCCCCTTGGCCCAAAGGCAGCTCGGCTAGAGCGGACGCTGAGCCACACTCTGCCTCTGCTTGCGTAGAGGAGACCTGATGGTAGACAGAGGCATGCTGGTAGGAACAAGCGTCAGGAAGTGGTGTTGCTCAGCCGGCCTGCCTGGGCAGCCTTAGCACTAGCTGTTGCCCCTCATCTGTGTCTCTTGGGACTGAGTTCCTCTGCAGAGGCAATGGCTAGCTCTCTCTTTGCTCAACTCCTCCACTAGAGGGCAGTCACTTTCTGACTCTTATAGGAGGCACAGCTCAGCCGTGCAGTGTAGTTGACACCATAATGGGCAACCCTCTCCCAATAGGGGACAGAAGCCAATGAACAAGTGGGTAGCCTCTGGTCCTCTGATGGGGCAATTCCAGGGTGCGTCCTCGATGGGTCTCAGGACAGAGTTCCGGTTGCCTACAGGGTTAACTTGCTCAATCTCAATTCCTTACTGGCTTTCTGGGTCTCATCTTCGGCTATGTTTTCCAGGATCATCCTCTCCTGGGATACTTGCACCACAGACCCTGTCTTGCTTGTAGAGGGGACTCACCAATAAATGTGTACCATTTCATATATATATATATATATATATGTTAGATGTTGCTAAACTATTCTAGCAAATGAGCCTCAACATACTTTGCTTACATGCCACGGGAGCCTGTGCCACCTCCCCATAACAGCACACAGCATGACTTCAGAGCATTCTGGGTCAACAGGGAGGGACTCTACTTTATCCAGCCACTTGGGGTCCCAACAGTTCTGCCACCATACCTTCTATAGCTATCAATCAACATTTCAGACAAAGAGAGGGG
Organism: Apodemus agrarius; assembly: GCA_964023405.1. Lineage (NCBI taxonomy): Eukaryota > Metazoa > Chordata > Mammalia > Rodentia > Muridae > Apodemus > Apodemus agrarius. Next base: position 22,898,332 of record OZ030011.1, on the reverse strand, counting down.
TAGGTGTGTTTGGAGAGATGCCGGAAAGTACAGGGCCAGGCTCAGCAGGGCACCCATCACTTCCTCGGGTGCCTTGAGACCGAGCCAGTCTTGTGGCTAAGAGGGGGGTGGGTGGTGGGAGGCAGAGAGACAAGAATACATATGAACAGGCCAGACTGCCACATCCCTCCACATAACTTCTGGACCAAAACCAACCCAAACTATCAGTCTGTCTACCTTAAACACCATCAGCTAGATACACTACTTTATTTTTGTGATTTTAGGTAACCGAGGAATCGGGCACCTGCTACTTAAAGACGAGTTGCTGAGGGCTGCCCTGTCACTGTCTCATGCCCGCTCTGTACTCGTCACCACCGGATTCCCGACACATTTCAATCATGAGCCCCCAGAAGAGACAGATGGCCCACCGGGAGCCATCGCCTTAGCCGCCTTCCTACAGGCTCTGGGGAAGGAGACCACCATGGTGGTAGACCAGAGAGCCTTGAACTTGCATACGAAGATTGTTGGAGATGCCGTTAAGCAAGGTGAGCAGGGATGTGGGGTCAAGCAGGTCTTCGTGGGCAGAGCCTGGAGGAAATCAATGTGCCGACCTTTCAGCCATGTACCCAGCTCCGGGACGTATCCTTGTAACAGGGCGTTTCATCTCCAAGCTTAGAACAACTTTGTTATAAGCAACTAGAGTTTCGTTTTATAGAAGAAGATGTTGAGGTCCCAGAAAGTCCAAGTGATCTAATCAGCTACTGTCGTCCACACAATGACCAGTCTCCCTCTCTCCCCCGCCCCCACCAGTCAGTGCCCTGGAGGGCCAAAGCTATGTGAACCCAACTAGAACCCCATGACATAAATCTTAGTGAGCACTTGAAAACACACACACACACACACACACACACACACACACACTCCTCACTTTCCCTACCCCTTCCCTCAGCTTCTGGGCTCTGTCTCCCGGGAAACCATCTGCAGGGCAACCAGAATGTTTCAGAATAAAGGTGGGTTGTTTGTTCTATGAAGAGGCCAGTCACATGTGACCTCTATGGGGAGCTCTCAGGAGACCACTGCGGGGATAACAGGGACAAAGCTGGGATTTCACCTTGAATTCCCTCACAAGGAGAAGGGAGAGGAGGCATCAAGGAATACTAGACAGATCAGCAAGTGAGACCAGAAAAACCACGGGACATGTGACCGTGTGTCAAGCTCTGCTCCAGGGTCAACAGAAGGGGCCACCTGACTCTGCTCTGTGACTGCTTAGCATTAATCATCCAGAGAGAAGGGTAGAGGGGTACAACTACTTTATTAGATTCTGCAGATCTCTCTGTGTGTCTCTCTGTCTCTCTCTCTGTCTCTCTCAGTTTTGTTTTGGGTTTTTTTTTTTTTTTGAAACAGGATTTCTCTAGGTAGCCCTGGCAGGCTGCCTGGAACTCACTCTGTAGATCCGCCTGCCTCTGCCTCGCAGATGCTAGGATCAAAGAAATGTGCCATCACCACAGCCGGGCGCAGAACTTTGGTTATATTTGGATTAAGCACGTGCAGCGCTGGACTTGTTCATGATCACTATTTCAGTCTTCTTTACTGAGGTTTAGGAAACAGTCTAGAGGGGGAAAAGTCAGAATCCCTTCCCCCCTCTCTTGGGCATGAGCCCAGCACTCTGTAGCTCTGAGGAGGGAGCCACATCTCTCTGATCCACCTTGACAGGTTTTGTGTGTCCTTTCTCACAGGGATTATTTAGATCAAGTTGGCTTGTGGACATGTCTGTGTGGGACTGTGGGCACAGCCATTCCCTGGGTAGGGGCTCCTGGACAGTATTAAAGAGGAAGAAGCTAGCAGCAGGCAGGCAGTGTGGGGCATTCATTTCTCTCTGCTCTTGACTGTGGATGTAATGTCATTGCTCAAGGCCCTGCCTCAACTTCCCTTCAGCGACGATGGACTGCAGACTAGCATTATAAATTAATTAACCCTTTCTACCCCTAAATTGCCTTCAGTCAGGGCATTTTATCACAGTAACAAAAAAATAACTAAGACAGAACTGGCACTGTGATACCGACACAGACACTGTACCTGACTCTGATCAGCATCCTTGGTGTCTGGGCCTCTGTTTTCTTCTATAAAATGAAAAGTAACAATCACTTAACGGAGCATGATTATGACATTTAAATGAGAGCATTCACGTCAAGTGCTGGGCCATTGTCACCCAGGCGTCTAAACAGTGCACAGAGCTCTTGCTGGCAGTGGGCCAGAACAGACCGTCTAACATACAGCATAGCCCCAGGTCTGTACTGATCCAGTTCAACCCTCTGTCCCCTGCTAACTCTGTAGTTCAGTCAGAACTGTAGGTAAACCTATGCTCTTGTGAATTCTGTCAGAGTGTCCTGAAGGAAACCACTCAAAAATGGTTACAGTTGGCCGGGCAGTGGTGGCACACGCCTTTAATCCCAGCACTTGGGAAGCAGAGGCAGGCAGATTTCTGAGTTCAAGGCCAGCCTGGTCTACAGAGTGAGTTCCAGGACAGCCAGGGCTATACAGAGAAACCCTGTCTCGAAAAACAAAACAAAAAAAAATGGTTACAGTACTGTCCAAAGATACCTTTGAAAAGCACACCACAGCCCTGGCACTGATGTGGCTACCCATTGTCTTTCTTCTCAAGGAGTTCTGAAGACACCAATCCCCATATTAACTTACCAAGGAAGATCCGTGGAAGATGCTCAGGCATTTTTGTGCAAAGATGGGGACCCCATGTCTCCTAGGTATGTATATGGTACCCCAGAGGGTGTGCATGGTGGTGGGGAAGACCACATCCTTGTAAGCTTGCTGAGGAGTTATTTTTTAATACCTCATTCTATGAAAGACAAGACATGAGGCTGGGGATATTAGGAGCTCTGCTTAGAGCTCCATAGAGCATGTGTGGAAATAGATTCATGCCAGCAGGGAGAGATGGCACCCATACCTGACAAAATAAGAAACAAAGTTAGCAATTGCTCAACAGTGAGATCTTGCAGTAGTCAAACCCTTTCAACTGGGGGTAGCCAAAACTTTCAGAAAACAAAACAGAAATAGCTTTGTACAGCTTGTATAGTAATGAAAAGTTCTCTCCTGAAACGCTCCCTCCCCTGCCCTCCTTCTCCTTCTTCCTAGTTTATAGTCCGTGTGTGTGTGTGTGTGTGTGTGTGTGTGTCTGTGTGTCTGTGTGTCTGTGTGTCTGTCTGTGTGTTTATTGCTGTGTGTTGTGGCCAAACATTTTGAGAACCCCTTGTTTGTCGTATGTTTCAGATGTAATAACTCATACAGTGCTTTGCATACTTTTTAAACCTACAATAACACAATGTGTAGTGTAAACCAGTATATGGCATGAAACTGAGATAGACATTTAAAAGCAATACTGACTCTCGGTGTTACAGGACTCATATGGGCTCTATGTGCAGTGTACTCTGGCGCTTGTGTGTTTTGTTTTGTTTTGCTTTGCTTTGCTTTGCTTTTACTACAAATGTCGCCTGTTCTAAGTAGTGCTTGCTGCTCAGAACAAGGTCAGACAAACATCTCATTAGGTTCATGTTTTCAGCTCTTTCCAGTATGTACACTGAAGCTGAATTTCTGGATCATATAAGTCTGTTTTTAACATTTTAAAGAATAGCTATACTATTTCATCATCAAGTTGAGATTTTGAAGAACTCCATCGTGGGTGCATTTAGAGATGCGAAAATGCTAGTTTTATGTTCTCACTTTGGAGTGTCAAAACAACATTCCTGCTAACAGGGCTAGAGAGATGGCTCTGCAGTTAAGAGCATTTGCTACTCTTGCACAGGACCTGGGTTCAGCTCACGGCACCCACTCTTCCTGTAACTCAAGACCTAGGGTAGTGTTTTTGACCTGTGGGTCATGACCCCTTTGGGGAGGGTCATATATAGTAAGATATCCTGCGTATCCAATATTTACATTATTTTTATTTTTATTATTTTTATTTTTTTTATTTTTGGTTTTTCGAGACAGGGTTTCTCTGTGTGGTCCTGGCTGTCCTGGAACTCACTCTGTAGACCAGGCTGGCCTCGAACTCAGAAATCCGCCTGCCTCTGCCTCCCAAGTGCAGGGATTACAGGCATGTGCCACCACGCCCGGCTCAATATTTACATTATTATTCATAACATAGCAAAATTAGTTATGAAGCAGCAAATAATTTTATGGCTGCCGATGTGTGATCCCTGCAGATGTGCAATCCCTGCAGATCACAACATGAGGAAGTGTGTTAAAGGGTCGCAGCATTAGGAAGTTTGTGAACCACTGTGCCAGGGAATCTGACATCCTCTCTGGCCTCCACAGGCACTTCATGCACATGGTTAGCATACAGACAAGCAGTACACTCACATGCACATAAATAAAAGTGAAGATTGAAGCATTCCTGCTAATAAAGATTCCAACAGCAAGCCTGGATGATGCTTCCTGAGCTCTAAGTAGCTATGAGTTCCAGGCCGAACAGTTCCTTAACCCTGTCAGTGCTGTAGATGTCCTCCAGATGTGTGATTCTCTGAAGATGCATGAACCCTGCAGATGTGTGACCCCTGCAGATACATAATGGCTGCAGATGCGTGATTCCCTGCAGATACATAATGGCTGCAGATGTGTGGTCCCTGCAGATGCATGATCCCTGCAGATGCATGATGCCTGCAGATTCATGAACCCTGCAGATGTGTGATCCCTACATATGCGTGATCCCTGCAGATGCATGATCCCTGCAGATGTGTGATCCTGCAGATGCATGATCCCTGCAGATGCGCGATCCCTGCAGATGTGCAACCCCACAGATGCACATCCCCTGCAGATGTGTGATCCCTGCAGATGTGCAATCCCTGCAGATGTGTGATCCCTGCAGATACATAATGGCTGCAGATGCGTGATCCCTGCAGATGCGTGATCCCTGCAGATACGTGATCCCTGCAGATGTGTGATCCCTGCAGATGTGTGATCCCAGCAGATACATAATGGCTGCAGATGTGTGATCCCTGCAGATACATAATGGCTGCAGATGTGTGATCCCTGAAGATATATAATGGCTGCAGATGTGAGATCCCTGCAGATACATAATGGCTGCAGATGTGTGATCCATACACAGGTGTGATCCCTGCAGATGCATGATCCCTGCAGATGTGTGATCCCTACAGATGCGTGATCCCTGCAGATGTGTGATCCCTGCAGATGTGTGATCCCTGCAGATACATAATGGCTGCAGATGTGTGATTCCCTGCAGATACATAATGGCTGCAGATGTGTGATCCCTGCAGATATATAATGGCTGCAGATGTGTGATCCCTGCAGATGTGTGATCCCTGCAGATGTGTGATCCCTGCAGATGTGTGATCCCTGCAGATGTGTGATCCCTGCAGATGCGTTATCCCTGCAGATGCGTGATCCATGCACATGTGTGATCCCTGCAGATGTGAGATCCCTGCAGATGCATGATCCCTGCAGATGCGTGATCCATGCACATGTGTGATCCCTGCAGATGTGAGATCCCTGCAGATACGTAATGGCTGCAGATGTGTGATCCCTGAAGATATATAATGGCTGCAGATGTGAGATCCTTGCAGATATATAATGGCTGCAGATGTGTGATCCATACACAGGTGTGATCCCTGCAGATGCGTGATCCCTGCAGATGCGTGATCCCTACAGATGCGTGATCCCTGCAGATGTGTGATCCCTGCAGATGTGTGATCCCTGCAGATACATAATGGCTGAAGATGTGTGATCCATACACAGGTGTGATCCCTGCAGATGCATGATCCCTGCAGATGTGTGATCCCTACAGATGCGTGATCCCTGCAGATGTGTGATCCCTGCAGATGTGTGATCCATACACAGGTGTGATCCCTGCAGATGCGTGATCCATGCACATGTGTGACCCCTTCAGATGCGTGATCCCTGCAGATGGTGATCCCTGCAGATATGTGATCCCTGCAGATACGTAATGGCTGCAGATGTGTGATCCCTGAAGATATATAATGGCTGCAGATGTGAGATCCTTGCAGATATATAATGGCTGTAGATGTGTGATCCATACACAGGTGTGATCCCTGCAGATGCGTGATCCATGCACATGTGTGACCCCTTCAGATGCGTGATCCCTGCAGATGCATGATCCCTGCAGATATGTGATCCCTGCAGATACATAATGGCTGCAGATGTGTGATCCCTGAAGATATATAATGGCTGCAGATGTGAGATCCCTGCAGATACATAATGGCTGCAGATGTGTGATCCCTGCAGATGTGTGATCCCTGCACATGTGTGATCCCTGCATATGCGTGATTCCTGCAGATGTGTGATCCATGCACATGCGTGATCCCTGCAGATGCATGACCCCTGAAGATGTGTGATCCCTGCAGATGCATGATCCCTGCAAATGTGTGATCCCTGCAGATACATAATGGCTGCAGATGTGTGATTCCTGCAGACGCATAATGGCTGCAGATGTGTGATCCCTGCAGATGAATAATCCCTGCAGATGCATGATCCCTGCAGATGCATGATCCCTGCAGATGTGTGATCCCTGCAGATGCCTAATCCCTGCAGATGTGTGATCCCTGCAGATACGTAATGGATGCAGATAGAAAAGTGAGGTGTGGAAAAGTGACACATGGTTTAGAAGCCCAAACAACTCAAGGTCAGCGACAGGAAGACCCAGAGCATGACCTATATGACAGGACTCCACAGCCACTTGACCACCCTGCCACCTGTACCCTTATTTCTCTACCTCTTTGTCTCCTAAGGAATCCATGTTCTGTTCCATTCATTTGCTCCCCTTCCAGATTCATTCCTAATTGTTTGACGTCTGTGATGTGAATGAGAGGTTGGAGGGAGGACAGTGGCCCAGAGCAGCCACACTCCCTTCCCCTCTGACTGGCCGCTCTATTGGACGAGGGGCACTGGGTGGAGTATTAGCAACATCTTCCAGACACCCAGGTACCGTGGCCTTTCAGCTTCTGACATTATTGGATTGCGGAAGCCCCAAGTGGCTGTCTGTGAGAAGGTCATTGAGGTAGGATAGGAAGATGGAGAAAATTAAGGGGGCACAGGAAAGGAAAGCAGCCCTCATCCCAGAGACTCCCAGAGACAAACAGCACAACTACGAAGTCCGAGTAGGCGCATGTGGGGCTGGAGAGAGCACCTACTGCTCTTGCAGAGGATCCAAATTTGGTTCCTCGCACCCACACCAGGCTCCCGCCTCCACATCATTGATGTGGGACACACACATACTCAGCTATTCTCAATAATAATAGTAATACATGTTTAGAAAGTAATGAACGTGCAAAGTCATCCTTAGTTACATAGCACGTTAGAGGCTAGCCTGGGTCATCCTTGGCTACATAGCACGTTAGAGGCTACCCTGGGCTACAAGAGACCCAGTCTCAAGGAAGAACAACAGAACCAAAACCAGCAGAAGGCTGTTCTTAGGGCCAGGATGTTTGTAAACTTGACTTTAACTATATTAGCAATCTTCCCCCACCCCCACCCCTCAATTCATCCAAGCAGTGTGCCTTATACAACTATCTTACCATTTACAAAAGGAATATCTTAAAAAACCAGATCACATCCTTTACTTAACTTTTAAATTTTGCTTAATCTCTAAGCCTTATTGTAAATTGTACCCTTTGAGCGATATAACTTGGCCACAAAACTACATATGTATTACATATATTGCCACTAGAAGCACCTGAGCGCTTCTCTCCCTCTTGAGAAGCCTACATCCATGTCTAGGGCATGCACTGTCCTTTTCTCCTCTATGTGTGTGGTAGGAGGGACGGGAGGAGAGGTGGGGGAGGGAGAAAGACGAATCACCCCTACTTAAATCTGAAGTGTGTAGTATCTCCTGTCTCTCAATAGACTTGCTAAATTGGCTTCTCTCGACTTGTTCTGAAATTCTTTTTGCAATGTCGTCAACGTAGTGAAGAATCCAGCTTTACCTGAGTGGAGGTCGCAGGAACTCCTCAGGCTTCTGGCATCAGTCCTGAGCTGTGTCTTCCCACCAAGAGTATAGTGAATTGGTACCCTGTGATGGCTCTTGCACAAAGTAGGTCCTCAGTCAGGACTCCACAAGGTTAGAGCCAGGGAAGCTGCTGTTTTCCCTATGAAGACTTAACTGCCATTGCTTCCGGGCAGATTTGACCATCTGGTGGCCATAGAGCGTGCGGGAAGGGCTGCCGATGGCAATTACTACAACGCGAGGAAGATGAACATCAAGCACTTAGTTGACCCCATCGATGACATTTTTCTTGCCGCACAAAAGATTCCTGGAATCTCATCAACCGGTAAGTGGGGGCACCAAGAATTCAGCATGAACACATCATTGCCAAGCATCTTCTGTTGACCATTGAGCTCAGGCTAGGAAAGGGTTAGTGGTCCCTGTGGCTCTCCACCCACCTCCAAACTGGGATTTGTTTATTTCACCAGTCTAGACATGAATGACACCATTATTAAGAAATGCAGCATTCCCTCAGGAGAAAGGGAAGTGGCACGCATAGAACAGGCCTGACTTGCCCAACTCAGAAGTGATTAACTCATCGTGAAATATTAACGATCATCAAATCGAGACATGGAGTATCATTGCGACCAGACAGGCTGGACTTTGCCATGTGTCAACTGAAGAAACGCTTCCCATTTTGAGCATATTAAGTGACGGATAAGCAAATTTGTTTATTAGTTATAAACTAATTTTGTTATTATTGTTATTAGTGTGGTGTGATAAATAGATTTTGTACTGAACTTCATACCTTTTTTCCAAGAACTTTCACGATGCTCTATTTTCTATCCTACTCAGAAACCCTATGAGGTAGAAGGATGTAGAGGAGAAGATAAAGGCTAGGGGGGTTGAACCTGGCCAGCTAATGAACACATCCAGCAGGACTTTGAGCGGAGTGCTGCCACCCAGTCCATACAGTTAAAGAATCACCTTGCTGTTATGACTGAGTCCGTCCCCCAAGGATACCAGACCTTCCTCTGTCGGGAGGGCTGGGCAGGACTAGGATAATTAAAGCCTGTCTGTCCTTCTGTTATGCTCCAAGCCTTGAGTGTTTCCCAGACCCATTAGTCCCCTCTGACTTTTGAGGTTTTGAGGAGTGAATGAAAAACCTTCTGGGATGATTAGAAAGTTTCTGCAAATCCCCAGATTTTCCCAGAAGAGGCTGCGGGTGGGGCATCCGCCGTGTGGTCTGCTTGGTTGGTTTCTCACTTCCTGTCACTCTGGGCTGGCCAGGTAAAGGACTCAGTGCCTGCAAGGGAGGTGTCATCAGCACTGGAGAAGGAGAGTCTGAGTTCAAAGGAGCAGTTAGCAGGCAGAGCCTGGGAACCTGTGTAAGGGAACCTCTCCTTGGCATCTAACCATTCCTTACATGTCCAGGTGGTGGTGGTATTTTTGTCATCCAAACAGGCTGTCACAAATTTAGAAACCATTCAGGGTGAAAAGAGAAGTAAAAATCCTCAGGGTCTTAGTAGAAGGTGTCCAGTCACTCACACTAGTCTGAGTCCTTTGGCTCAGCCTGATCACCAGTGCTGGAGATGGTCCGGTTCCCCCTCTCCATCAGCTCCTGATGAGTACTAACCTCTATCCAGCACAGTGGCTCTCAACCTTCCTGAGGTCTCTCTTCCCTTTAACATCTCATGCTGTGGTGACCCCTGCCCAACCATAAAATTACTTTGTTGCTACTTCATAATTGTAATTTTGCTACTGCTATGAATTGTAATTTAAACATCTGAGTAGCAGGATATCTGATATGCAATCCCTGTGAAAGGGTCATTGGACCCCAAAGGGGCTGCGACTCCCAGGTCGAGAGCCACTGCTCTAGTGGAATTCATTTATGTACTATAAGCTCTTTGGAAGAAACAGTAATACCAAGATCTGTGGTCCAGGAAGATCCAGTTTTCCATCCTTGAGGTGCCTTTAATGTCCTTGCATTAAAAGTTAAGACCATCCTCACCCTGCTCTACAGGATGGTCCCCAACTCCGAGCTACAGCAGTCCGCACACCTAGCTCTGCAGAGCGGCAGTGACTGGAGCTATTGTCAGGTAAAGCCCTATCATCCCCAGCTTACTTGACTGTCTAGTATACAGCAATGTGTGTTCTCGTCAGGATGTTTCAGGCGTTAACTAGATACTCCTTTGGTTTAGGTTTAAATGAACAACATACATATTTTTCACATTCTTTAAGCAGAAGCCTTTATAGTCATGGTTCTCAACCGGTGGGTCACAACTCCTTTGGGGTCTTGAATGGCCCTTTCACAGGGGTCACATATCAGATATCCTATATACCAGATATTTACATTATAATTCCTAACAGTAGCAAAATTATAGTTATATAGTAGTAGCAAAAATAATTTTATGGCTGGGGCCACCACAACATGAGTATTAAAGGATCGCTGCACTGGGAAGATTGAGAATAAAATGCCTCTGCCAGCAGACTATTGACCAGTCACGTGGTACAGCTCAGTGAGAGGAGGCGCTGTGTGGGAGCTGCTGAGTGTCACATACTCTTTCTCCAGTGGGCCTGTCAGAACACAAGGCACCCCACCAGTGGCTGGATGTGGTGACGGCCCCACTCCAGTGAGCTCTCAAGTCATTCACCCCTAACTCCAGAAGTTTCTAGAAGACCTGAAGAAGAGTCGACATCTGGTTGTCAGATTCCTCTTCAGAGCCAATCACTGCCATGTGGGGAGGGGCTGTCTTGCCCTACTCCCACCCCCACCTTGACCCCCGTCCCGTACACTGACTCTGTTTCTCTTCCTTTCAGGCGTCGGGGATGGGGGCAATGAGCTTGGGATGGGCAAAGTGAAGGAGGCCGTGAAGAAGCACATTAGAAATGGAGATGTCATTGCCTGTGACGTGGGGGCTGACTTCGCTGTCATTGCTGGTGAGTACCCATGTGCCAAGAAGAGCCTGGCTGCCCTGGGTGGGCGGCCTGGCTTCAAGCCTGATCAGGTGTATTGGGCAGTTTTTAATCACACTACAAATACCTGAAAGAAACAACCTCAAAGAAGGAAGGATGGTTTGGACTTCGGAGCACAGCTGCTGGCTTTATTGTTAACAGGCAGAACGTCGTGGTAGAAGCACTGCCTAGTCCATGGTGACCAGGAAACAGAGCAAGAGCCTTGTGCTTCCCTAGCAGGCTACTTCTGTTGGGTGCCATCTGGGTTTGCACCCTATTGGACAGTTCTGCTCATACTTGGGCTGGGTTTTCCTCACTCAGTTGCTGTCCAACATGCCAGTCTTCTCTGGAAATGCCCTCCCTCACAGACATATGCCTGGATGTGAGCTTTTCTTCTCTGCACCAGGGTAGGGAAGAACCCTGAGTGGGAACTCAGCTGTGCAATAAACATTTACAGTGTGTCCACCATTGTTCTGGGTTCTGGGGCAACAACAGAGATGTGTGTGTCAAAGGATTTTTTTCCCCCAGAGTAGAGAGACAATGGCCGTGATGAATATACATTCTGGGTGTGATGGTGAGGAGAGGTGTGAGGACAATGGAGCGTGGGGGGGGCAGATGAGAGATGGGAGAGCCACCTTGGTCAGTGGTCAGCGAGCACCTATGCCGTGGTGGACAGGAGGTTTGTCCGCGGCTCCTTTCACCAGCATCTGCCTCTTCCTGTCTTCCTGTCGCTGCCCTTCCCCCAGGATCAACCTTTCTTCTGTGTCCAGGTGTCTCAAAAGTCTGGTTTTCTCTTAGCCTCACCAGAAGTTTCCGGAAATGTTGATACCTGAAAAAGGCGATCTCCTGTTCATGGTCAGAGTCAGCCTGGAGAGGAGCAAACACACTTTGGGACAGGAGACCTGTTGTTGAGTAACTGCAGGTTCACTAAACAAGCCTGGGTCGAGCTTCAGGGAACCAGATGCTTCCTTTTAATCCCAGCACAGGGGGAGGGGCAGAGGTGTGCAGATCTATGAATCTGAAGCCAGCCTACACAGTGAGCGCCAGGATTCCAAGCTAGCCAAGGCTATGTAGCAAAACCTTGTCTTAAGAAACCAAAATCCAAGCTGGGCATTGGTGGCGCACGCCTTTAATCCCAGATTTGGGAGGCAGAGGCAGGCAGATTTCTGAGTTTGAGGCCAGCCTGGTCTACAGAGTGAATTCCAGGACAGCCAGTGCTATACAGAGAAACCCTGTCTCCGCAGGTGGCGGGGGATGGGGGTGGGCAAAAGAGAAAAAAGAAAGAAAGAAAGAAACCAAAATCCAAAACAAAAACCAACTCCAGGGGACCCAATCATGGGGTGAGGACTTTAATATGGAAAGGGGGAGGGGCTTATTTCTGGGCACTTAACTAGGGATCTAAGGTGAAGAATACCAGAGGAAAATCTCTTCCTGCTTGTGGTGGAGCTAGAAAAAAAGGAACTGTTCAGAAATATACCATCTCACTCCATTCTAAATAAGGTCTGGCCTCAACAAAACAAAATGAAACCACAGTCTGCTGTGCTGTGAGCAAAGCCATACTTGCCTGGGAGAAGGAAACACCCAGGTCCAGCCCACTGCCACCCTCCAGTGAGAGAAAGCTCTATTTCTATGTAGTAAAAGGAAGTAGAAAAAGAAATTAAACATAATACTAATCAAAAGAGGGCAAAAACCACTATATTAATTTCAGTCAGAGCAGGCATCAGAACAAAGAAAGTTATCAGGAATATTAAGAAATAAAAAAAAGCTCATTTGTTATTATAAAAGGGCCTGTATACAAGGGAGATATAAGAATCCTATATGTATATGTGTCTAACACGATAGTGCTAATATATATACAAAATATATAGGGAAGAAAGAAAATATCAGCTGAGAAAATAGGTTCAATTATTATAGCTGGATATTTTAACATCCCTGCATCAACAGTGCCAGATATAGCAGGCATAAAATCTGTAAGGACAAGTTGAACCCAATAATGCTGTCAATCAACCAGACTTAATTGACACCTGCCTGAGTTACTTTTCTATTGCTGTGATAAAACACCATGACCGACCAAAGGAGTGCAGAGAACAGAGTGTTTATCCTGGCTTACGGTTGCAGAGGGTTAGAGGTCATGTGACAGGGAGAAGGACAGCCAGCAGCATGGCAATCGGAACAGAAAACAGAGAATGCACATCTTCAACTACAAGCACAAAGCAGAAAGAGCAAACTCTAAGTAGGCCGGGCTTTTTTACTCTCAAAGCTCACCCCCAGGGATGTACTTCCTCCAATGAGACCGCACCCTCTATGCTGCCCCCCAGACATCACCATCAACTGAGGACCGAAGTATCCACATGCCCATGACGATGGGGCTCATCTCTGTCAAACCACCACCGAATGCACGTATTAGGAAACAAGACAAAACTAATCTCAGTTCTCTTAGCTTCCACCTTCAGGAAGTAGGAAAGAACAGATTAAGACTAAAGTATCAGAAGAAAATGAACAAAAATGATCAGAAATTGGAAACATTAGAAAAATAGATAAAATCAGCAAAACCAAAGGCAAACCTTTGAAAAGGTCAGTAAAGTTGGTAACCTAGCCAGGCCAAGCCAAGCAAGCAGCAAAGTAGAAATTACTATCAGAAATGAAAGAAGGGATGTCTCTGTAGTAGGTTTTGTGGGCACACAAATGATAAAGAAGGACTATGATAAACAACTATATGCCCACACATTTGATAATATAGATAAAACGGTTGCACTTCTCGAAAGACATGCACATGCAAAAAGAAATCGAAGTAGTCCTTAAGGAAATTGAAGCAACAAATTAATACCCTTCAAAACCAGAGAGCATAAGGCCTGGATGGGTCTATCGATGAACTCTAAAACATTTAGAAAAGAAATAACAGGGTTTTTTTTAAGTGTCTTCCAGAAGAATGAGGCAAAGGGAACACTTTCTAATTCACTGTATGAGTTCAATCACCTTAAAACCAATACAACACCATTACAAAAACACTACAGTTCACTCTCTCTCATGAACATGAATACAAAACTAGCAGGGCAGGTGAGATGACTCAGCAAGTTCTAGAGTTTGTTACCAAGTGTGATGGCCTGAGTTAGTGCCTGAGACCCATATGCGCACGCGCACACCAGTGCACAAATACATTCTCACACACACACACACACACATGCATACTTGTAACAGACCCCAACAGTATCTGAAAATATATGAAAGAAACACATCACCAACAAACTAGGATTTATTTCAGATATGAACAATAACCCAATAATCAAAAGTCGATTCATATGACCTTACATATTAACAAACTAAAGCGAAAGGTTACATGTTAAGGCAAGAGATATAGAAAACGTATTTTAAAAAGTCCAGCCAGAGGTGGTGTGGTAAGGATGTCTTTTCTCACCTTTTTAATCAAAATGCTAGAATCCTGGGGCTGGAGAGATGGCTCTGCGGCTAAGAGCACTGACTGCTCTAATGAAGGTCATGAGTTCAAATCCCAGCAACCACATGGTGGCTCACAACCATCTCTGTACAGAGATCCTATGCCCTCTTCTGGAGTGTCCGAAGACAACTACAATGTACTTATATAATAAATAAACAAATCTTTAAAAAAAATGCTAGAATCCTGTTAGTTTAGAGAAGTAAAAACTAAATATTCCGTGTTTATGGAAAGGAGTTCTCTACAGTTTCGGGATGTTGGCTCTCCCAAGGTAATCTTTAAATTCAACACAAAATAAAACAACGTCCCTGGGAATTATTTCATGGACACTGTACCAGTTGCCTTTTCATTGTTAGGATCCCTGAGAAAGGGATTGTTATTTTGGTTCACAGCATGAGGGGGCACAGTTTGTCATGAGGCAGCCGGAGGGTGAGGCCAGGCATCCGCGTTGGGCCTAAAGTCAGGCAGGAAAGAGGACTGGTAACGCTCAGCTTTTCTCTCTTCTTTCCTTCCTTTCACTCATTCATGTGTGTGATATATATCCTCTGACCGCCACCCCTACGCCATGCTGTGGCACATGCATGTACCTACACACATGCACACACACAAATAAATGAATTTATTTTTAAAAAATATGATTACCCTACAGGGCTGAAAAGATGGCTCACTGGTTAAAACTGCATACCGCTCTTGCAGAGGATCCAGATTCAGTTCCCAGTACCTACATGGTGGCTCACAGCTGCCTGTAACTACAGTTCCAGGGGACCCAGTGTCCTCTGCTGACCTCCAAGGGCTCCTGCATGCAAATGGTATACATACGTGTGTGTGTGTGTGTGTGTGTGTGTGTGTGTGTGTGTGTGTGTATTAAAGACATATATATACATACATACATACACACACACATATATATATATTAAAGGCATATGTCTACATAGAAACGTGCACTGACTGCACACAGACATATGTTCATTCTTTATTCATAACTGATAGAACTAAGAAGTGATAAAACATCCTTCAATGAGTGGATGTGTGAACTAAGTCCATACAGATGCAGATGATGGGCTATATTCAGAGAGAGAGAGAGAGAGAGAGAGAGAGAGAGAGAGAGAGCCACAAAGGAGATTAGGAACTCTAAGAGCACATTAGTAAATGTGCAAGCAAGTCTGAAAAGGCCGAACCCAGCTGAACCCAGCTATATGATGTTCTAGAAAAGGTAAAATTATGGAGACCGTGAAAGGATCAGCCGTTGCTAGGGACCAGGTCAAAGTCTACAGTGAGCTCAGCTCACACCTCGTCTCTGAGCTTAAGAGACGTTCATGGTCCCTTCCCGTCCTTCCCATCCCCTGCCATGTACCCCATGATCTAGGTCTGATGGCCACGGCCATTGCTTAAATATAGCATGGGTTTTACAACTCGTTAATTGGAAAGATGATGTCATAGTAAGGTCAAAGGCATTCTTAAAATGCAGGTAGTCCAGGGTGACGACACAGGCAAATATGCTGTGTCATCCCACCATAACACAGTCAGCTGTTTTAGCTTGCCCGTCAGCTTCCTTCTCAGTATGTAGCCATTCTACACCATTTTAAACTGGTGAGCAAGGAGTTTAAATCCTGCCTTTTCCTTTGTTATGGCTTCCCAAGTATATTTTTATTTTCTACACTTTCAGAGGCTGAGGCTGAACTCTGGGCTTGTACCACAAGAACAGACTGAACACTGCTCAACTGCACTCTCTCCCAAATGGTGATATTTTGGATGAATGGATTAATAGATACTTAATGCTATCTAATTGTTCCTCTAAAGATGACGAAGTTGAGACAGGGTCTTAGTAGGTAGCCTTGACTGGTCTGAACACCTTAGGTGAGCTTGTCCTCAAACTCACAGACATCTGTCTGTCTCTACCACCCACGTGCTGAAACTAAAGGCAGGTGCCACTATGCCTGGCCCGATTCTGGTATTTTAAATAGATGAATTGTGGTTCTGGGTTCTGCCTCTCCTGGTTGGGTGTCTGGGTGCCACTGGTATACCAGCTGGGAGAGGGCAGGGCAAAGTCTGGAATGAGTGGGGTCTGTAGTCTGCTTCTTCCCTCTGGGGCATCAGATGTTGGGTGTGTGCCAGACCGAAGAGGGTGAAACAGAGTCCTGGATGGATAAATAAGACCCACACGGCTCCAGGCAAGCCAGGAATGCCAGAAGTGTTACAGTCTTGTAAAGGGAATAGATTCAGGTGGCCAGCAGAGGGCAGGTGGGCCTAGGTCCTGGGTCTCTCGGTGGTGGCAGCTATATCAGGAGTCCATGCTCTGATGTGAACCTCTGTGAACAGGAGTCTGGCCAGGCGGGTGGGTCCAAGGTCCAATGATGAGTGATTCAGGGGCGGGAAGCTTTCCCCAAAGTGTAACAGCTCAGGAAAAACAGCCAGTCTCAGACAATCCTGGATGTGTACTTTATTTCATATGGACAGGGACTGTATGAACCATGGGGAGTGGGATGGGATTTGGGGGGTAAATATATTCTATTGGGCAAGGCTAAGATGTTGGGGATCCCAAGTGCTGTGCTGTGTGACTGACTACCCATGATCACCTAGCTGGAGGTTGTGGTTACATGCGCCAAAGCAGGTATCAGACAGGGAGGGAGTTAGCTCTACCCCCGCCATTTTAAATCTCTGAGATGTCCAGGGTGTAAGTGTGCTCCACTTCATCCGTCCCATGCCCATTCCTCTGGTGGTGCAGTCCATGTGCCGTACAGTAGGTAGATGTTTAACACTACTAAAGTACACACTTAAACATGGCTAAGATGACGACTTCTCATGGGATATTTTGGATAGACAAAATACATGATGGACAGGAATATTTTTTAACACTGCTGACTATACTTACTCTTAAAGATGGCTAAGGTGGTGAATTCTAATGTGATATTTTTCAATAGATAGAAGATGATGATAGACAGACAGATAATAGGTAAGTAGATAAGTGATACATACATTCATATATACATATAATATATGTGTGTATATATACATATATGTATGTGTATATATACATACATATGTGTGTATGTATGTATATATATATATATATATATATATATATATATATATAGAGAGAGAGAGAGAGAGAGAGAGAGAGAGAGAGAGAGGTAATTTCTTTGTTTTCACCCGTGGATCTGGGTTTATATAACTCCCTCTCCAAGGCAGAACATAGAAACTAGAATTTCTCTTCCCCAGAGTGAGAATCTACTCCCATTTTTAGGCAGCCACAAAGAAATCTTCCAATCTACCCTTGTCTGACGGGTCATGAGACCACCCAGGTCCGGAGAGTCCTGATCCCCACCAGTAAAGTAAGAAGAATGTTGCACAGAGAGGCCAAGAGCCCAAGAAAGCCGGGTTTGCTGGGCTCCCACTCTGTCTGCTAACACAGCTCTCCACCAGAGTCCAACAGAGGTCAGAGAGCTCCCAGGTAGCCGGACACATGCTGTTCCTGAAGGGCAGAGCAACCAGAGCGAGCACCAGGCCCCTTTCTGTGTGCCTTACCAGGATATCTTTTCATCTGGATCCTTCATAACACCCTCTGTAATAAAACAGCCTTCCCCTGTGGCTGTTGAAGCAAGTTAATTAAATCCAATAAGAGCTTTCAGGAACCCTCATCTATAGCCAGTCACTCAGAGGCTATGACGAGCAACGGAGGATTCAACATTGGAATCAAAGGAGGAGGCGGTCTTGGAGACCACAACCCCAGTCCAGTCCGTGGGCTCTGACATGGCCGAGGGGCATTGCACCAGAACTGAACTGGATTGGAGGACTCGGGTTAGGTATCTGCTGCTACAAAACTGTTAGATTCCTTGCACAGAGAGAGAGAGAGAGAGAGAGAGAGAGAGAGAGAGAGAGAGAGAGAGAGAGAGAGACCCACACCCTTGATGATCACATTACCCTCTCTGTTGCTGGTGTGAGAACAGGGAAGGAGCCATTCATTTTCTTCTATCTTCATGCCATGTAGATTTTAACACAACTAAAAACTTTTTTAAAAAAATCATTTTTAAAGGAAAAGGAATATGAGCTCTGAAGGGAATAGCTTGGGTTACATCACATGTCTACAACTTACTCGCTTTACCCTTTGGCCTTTACCCTTCGGTATCCGTTTCTGAGTTACTCACGTGGGGATAATGATACTATGTCTCATCGGTTTGCTTTAAGGAGCTAAGTCACACAAGACCTCTACAGCAGGGTGGCAGACTGAAGTGTTCCACCACAGCGAGACTCTTTTCTCTTGAGTGTTCGGATGGCTCAGTCCCCACTATTTGGATAGCACTGATAAGCCAGCTGATGGCAGCTGTCAGACACGACCATAGACACAGACGTTTGCCAGCTTCAGAGATGTGGGCGTGGCTATGATAGCTTAGAATCACCGGAATACAATGAGAGCTGCCGTGCACTTCCCTGGCCACGTTTGGCTGTGTCTATCCCTTTGTACTCCCAGGGGTTGTGTCTGCACATTTGGCTTCTCCTACTGTACAGCTCTACTCTTTCTCCAGCTGAATTCTACCCAGACCATAAAATCCACATTCAATGACTCTTTTCTATGAATTTTTCCTGTACCAAACAGAATAACTGGGTGTCTCCTCAGTGATCCCATAATCCTTTGCAAGCACCTCCTTGATGATCGTCTTACCCTGAGGCTGGCTATGTGCACACCTCTCTCTTCAATCTCTTCAGTCCTCTTCCTTGAAAAGAGATATTTATGTGTGTGTGTGTGTGTGTGTGTGTGTGTAGGAGTCAAAGGATAACTTGTAGGAATCAGGTCTCTCCTTCCAGTGTATAGGTTCTGAGGACTGAACTTGGGTCACCAAGCTTGGCAGCCAGAGTCTTTACCCACTGGGCTGTCTTGTCCCCCTCTCTTCCTTAATGATGTTGCAGAGCCCAGAGCTTACCAGCCCCCATCAATCTTTGACAGGACTGAGAACTCAAGCAGGGGTTAGAGAGTAGATGAAATGCAGTGGGGACTGAGCCCTGGGGCCAGGCTGACAGAGTAGGGAAGGAGGTCTGAGGGTGAGGTAGGAATGGTCTTCTGCACAGACAGGTGACAATCCTCACTTAAAGGCTATCTGCTCTATGCCCCGGAGAATGGGCTGCTATGTAGCCCAGGGGTTGAAATCAACCCTTGGGCAATGCTTTAATGTTGGGAATTCTGGAATGGCTTTCTGTGGTGGCTGTATCTTTATAGCCTCTAACACTCATTAGCAGGAGATAGCCCTAATAGCTCCAAGCAAGAGCTCTCAAACTTTAGCTTGAATCAAGCATTCCTACAGGGCTCCCTAAAACTCACCTGCACCCCAGCAATATTGCAGAAATTCTGGTTTAGGAGGCCTGGGCTGGGGCCCGAGAACTTGCAGCAAGTCCCTAGGTGATCCTGGTGCCTGCTGTTTGTGCCAGTGCTCTGAGGTGGCACCGGTTGCTTGGAGGCAGACCAGTGGACCCCAGGATCTTTACAGTTCTCTGATGGACCTTTTCTTCCTTTTGCATCCTAGGTGTTTCTAACTGGGGAGGCTACGCCCTGGCCTGTGCACTGTACATTCTGAACTCATGTCAAGTCCATGAGCGTTACCTGAGGAGGGCCACTGGATCTTCCAGGAGAGCTGGGGAACAGAGCTGGATTCAGGCCCTGCCATCTGTCGCAAAGGTAATACACTCCAGCAAGCCGCTGGCCAAGATACAACTTCCGTGTTGACTGAGGACTGATCAGGCCCGAGTGCTCCAAGCCATACTCCCTGCTACCCAAAGCTAGCCTTGAGGGAACGTCTCCCCGCTGGGCCAGGCTGAGCCACAGAGTCAGACAATCCTCTGATCTACTTCTGGTCCAATGTATGACCTGTTCAGAGAGATCCTTTCCTTCCTAGTTTGACTTTCGGCAAATTGCTTTTCCCTCTCAGAGACCGAGTCTTTGTAAAGTGAGTACAGTCAGCACTGTTGTAAGAAAAAAACGCCTGACCCATGGAAGCCATTGTCCAGGTTTTGGTCAGGAGTAGGGGGTGAGTCCTTACTGTTTTCGTGACAACTCAGTCAAGATGCTAAAACACCTTGGGTATTGCACATGCTGAAAGTGTGGGGGCAGAGCAGGTGAGAAAAGAGTTCCCTGAGTGTAGACTAGAAGGAATCTACCAGATTTGGAGGGGGTGGGGGGATGAATTCTAGGTGGGAAGAATGTGAACAAAGTTTCAGTTGGATCCCAGCTGTATAGTATTGCTCCTAGCTGGAGGGTGATGGGCACAGGTGTGATGGATGTCAGGGGAGGACTTCTGAGCCCGAGGTCCACAGGAGGACTTCTCCAGGAGGATTTCCCAGGAGGAAGTCCACAGAAGCCCCCCAAACAGCTTTCAAAGTCATTCATATATATGTGTTTGTGTGCATGTGTGTGTGTCCATGTGCATGCATGTATGCGCATGCACTCGTGTGTGTGTGTGTGTGTGTGTGTGTGTGTGTGTGTGTGTGTTTCTAAACCAGGAGTCGAACATAGGCTTTTATATGTGCCTCAGAGTCAACAACCAAAACCTGGCATCAAGTTCTAGACACATCCAGAACAGAGGACAGGCAGCAGCCCTTGCATGTCTAACTTACGTGAACTTGGCTATGTCATGGGGAAGCACAAGGAGCAGCCAGCCCTGAGCTCAGCTCCAAGCCTCAATAGTACGGGCGTGGTTGGATGGCTTCTCCCTCCCCCGGGCCCTCAGGGAGGACCATCTCTCCTGGAACCATCCTGCTCACCAACACTGACTCCAACCCCAAATCTCTCCCCTGTGGGTGCTACTTGAATGGGAGGGGACATGTTCTACCCTGAGAAGCAGCTGGTGGTCCAGACTTAGAGGACATAATGAAGTATTAGCCTCTTGCTAGGTCATCCTGTGGAGAATCTGAAACACCAGAGCCCTGGTTGGTGTATTAGTTACTCTTCTGCTGCTGTGATTTAAAAAAAAAAAAAATCAGTCAATCAATCAATCAATCAATCATGACCAGGTAACTTCCAGAGGAAGATATTTGCCTTGCCTCACAGTTCCAGAGGGAACTGCCCATCATGGCCGGGAGCTACAGGCACGGTGCTCACTCCCTGAATCACAGCGTGAAGAAGAGAAAACAAACTGGAAGTTGCATGTTAGACTCAGTGCTAAGCCTGTCTTCCTGGCTTCTGACTTGGGAGGCCCAAAGGCCACCCCAACGAGTGCAATTCCAGACCAGTTCTCTGAGGTGTGAACACCTGGAGACCTGATGGTTACTGACTGGGTCAGTGTCTGGGACTGTGTATTAGTTTAACAAGGGACAGACAATTGAGATGTCTCCCAGCCAGCCAAAGGCCGGTGCTCTGACACTCCCCGCCCCATTCCAAACAACCCCCCATATTTAGAGGGCCTTATAGCTGCTTTTCTTTTTCTTCATGTTGTTTTGTGCCGTCCCTCTGGCCTCCTTCCTGGTGAGTTTGGAAACTCTCTGGCTGAGAATTTTTCTTTCCGTAGAGGAAGCTGGTGGGCTGTAGGCGGTAGACTTGCCAAGACCACTAATAAGACAGAGCTAAGGCAGGAGTTGGAGTCTCTCTGATCCAGACTTGGGGCTTTCCTCAGGTGGCCAAGAAGTCTCTCAGCTCCTGAGAATGCTGGGGTCTAGGAGAGAGGTGGGTGTGAGACCCAAGTGACATTTTCATGGGGGAAACGGTCTAGTCTTCCCTGGGTGACCCGGAGAGCTATTCTTTCTTTATGCTTCCTGCAGTTGAACTGGAAAACATGGGGGAGGGGGCAGCCTTCCCCATGACTCCTGATTTACACAAAGTGTGAACCCGCCCAGCCAACCCCCATAGCCCCACACTCTCAACCTCCAGGGATGGAAAAATTCTCCTCTTGGCATGGATAGCCAGCCTTTCAGAAGTATATTAACAATGCCCTGTTCTCAAGGAGGAAATGGAACGGCATGTTTTCAAAGCAGAACCACATTTGCTGAGCCTCTCCTGGGGGCCAGACCCAGGCTTGTTCTGGGAAACAATGAGCAGTCAGATGGGGCCCCTGGAGACGGCGCCTGGGCAGGGGACACGGTGACACGGGAGCCCAGATGGAAGTCCTCCCCACCCCCACCCCACCCCACCCCCATCCGCCTCAGTTTGGGCTGAACTCCTAGCTCAAGCAAACCTCGCCTCAACTTCCACTTCTTGAGCACCTAAACCTACACATACTCCCAGCTTCCAAACTTACTTTTATTTAAAAGTAAAATCTAATTTGCTTTTTTTAAAGAAAAAGTCGTTTTCCATAGACATCGGCCCACCATGTTCCAGAGTGAATTATTAGCAGGTCACCACACACCCTGCCTCTCAGCCAAGAAGTAACCCCCCATCCACCTGACGCCATCCTCAAGGCCTGCCCACCACCACGCCTTACTTCAGCCCTCCTCCCACTCTCCTGCCTCACTGTCGGCCACAGCCTGGGCAGGACTGCAGCCCCCAGCTCCGTTCCAGCTGCCCTCTCTACTTGGTCTTGTAGAAGATGGCGTGGTCCTTCCTGGAAATTGACTGCGAGTGGCGGTTGGCCAAGTTGGTCCCTCTGGGTCTTAGAGGCTGGAATGCCGGCCAGTTCCCGACCTGTTAGCTGTTCATACTCACCCTGAGGGCTCCACAGCCCCCTCCAACGCCCAGAAGAATGAGAAGAGTAAGCGAAGCCTTGTAAAGAGAGCACATGCGCAATGGAGAAGAGGTGTGGGAGATTCCAGCCCAAACAAAGGGTGGGAGATGCCCATCTGGGTTGGGGAACCCCTGCCAGAGGCTCTTGATAAAGACTCATGTGGAAAAGTACTTGGACCCCTCCCCCTTTCACAGGGGGAGCATGTGCCCTCACCCAGGGGCAGAACAGAGGCCACCCCAGGGCCAAGAGAAAGTTTCCAGACAACGTTTGCCAACACTTCCCTGTGCCTGCACGTGTGTGTATGTGTGTATGTATGTGTGTGTGTACATAGTCATTGTGTACATGTCTGTGGTACAGTTGCATGTGTGCTCACATACATGTAGAGACAAGAGGTTACGTCAAATGTCTTCTTCAATCACTCTCTTATTTTCTGAGACAGGATTTCTCACTCAATCTGGTGCTTGCTAATTAGGCTAGAATGGCTAGCCAGCAAATCTCAGGGTTGCCCTCTGTCTTGGCCTTTCCAGCTTTGACACGAGTGCCAAGGATTAGGGTCTCAAGTCACGCAGCAAGCGCTTCACTACCTGGGCCCGCTCCCCACCTCCTCATCGGTTATGTGAAGTTTTGGTTGAGTGTCGCAGGCCCTTTGCTCGAGTATTCCTCGGCTTTAATGTCCTCCGATAGCTGTCCTGTGTCTCCGTGTAGGCTGCTATAACAAAATACCGTAGGCTGCGAGGACCACACAGCTCCCTCTCAATTCTCCCAGTTCTGGAAGCAGGGAAGTCCGTCACTGAAGACACAGCAGTCAGTGCCTTGGTGAGCACACTCACTCTTCCTGGCCATGGCCTCTGATTCAGTTCCTGCCTCCAGGTTCCTGACTTGACTTCCTGCCCTGAGACTTCCTTTAGCATTAGAGTGGGACCTAAGAGTTATAAGCTGAAACAAACCTTTTCCTCTGTCACGGTTGTTTTTAGTCATGATGTTTATCACAGCAACAGAAATCAAACTAGTACCCACCCCTCAAGAGGCGAATCGTGGGACCTCAGGAGGGGCCTTCTGTCACATCAGATCAGATCACATCAGGGAGCACATCCATGGCATGGCTGGGAGCTGGGCTAGTGGGAGGATCACATCTCTGGAATGTGTGAGGACCATACAGGTCTCTGTCCGGGCATGGAATATGGTCACGGGAAGGTCAGGGCCCGGAGAAAGAGCTGATCTGTTTAAATGTTTTGCTTTTGTTTGAGACAGGACCAGACCCTCCCCCTTACCCAGTAAGTGAGTTAAAGCTCGGGGCTCCCCCCATCCCCCGCACGCCCCACTGTGTTGACAACCAGCATCCTTCCTACTGTGTGCCAAGGGCCATGCTGGGTGCTTGACTTCCGGTGTTTCATTTGGTCCTCGCTACAGCTTCTGAAGGCCATATTGTCACCAGGGCCACCAACGACCCCAGCTGGCAGATGAGATTTCCAAGGCATCGAGAGGTTAAGACTTCTCACTCTGTAGGCCAGAGCTTGTTATAGAACCCAGGCTGGTCTCAAACTGACTGTAATTCTCCTGCCTCAGTCCCTCAAATACTGAGATGACAGGTGTGAGCCATCACATCCAGCTCTTGATTTTGATTTTCAAAAGTTGTTTCCCAGTGAGTTAATATTTTATCTCAAATTTTACTTGTTAAAAAGAGACACAACCCTGGGTGTGGTTCCATACGCCTTTAAGCCCAGCACTTGAAAGGCAGAGGCAGGTGGATCTCTAGGAGTGTGAGGCCAGCCTGGTCTATATATTGAGTTCCAGGACAACCAGGAGGGCTACAGAGGCCCTGTTTTAAAAAGGAGGAGGGAGGGAGGGAAGGAGAGAGAGAGAGAGAGAGAGAGAGAGAGAGAGAGAGAGAGAGATCTCAAGCCCAAAGCTGCTTCTCTTTCAGAGACTTATGCATTTCTTCTTCTCTCTGTCTCTTCCTTGTCTCTGCTTTTCCAGGAAGAAAAACTGTTGGGCATCCTGGTAGAGAACCAAGTTCGGAGTGGAGTCTCGGGCATCGTGGGCATGGAGGTGGACGGGCTGCCTTTCCACGGGGTCCACGCTGAGATGGTCCAGAGGCTGGTGGACGCCGCCACCGTGCACATGTGACCAGCTGGGCCGTGTGTCTGCATGGTCCCCGCCCAATGCCAGCCTTCATCCAGGCGGGAGTTCCGGAGACGTCGCTCTAGCTGCTGCCCTCCATCCTGGCTTCCTCAGGCCGCGCTGTGCTCTGCTCTGGGAATCTCTCTGCCTCTCACTTAAGAGATAATTCCGGAACAGTTAAATGTAGCGCAGAACCTAAGGGCAGTGGTGGCACACACCTTTAATACCAGCACTCGGGAGGCAAAGGCAGCTGGATCTCTGAGTTTGAGGCCAGCCTGGTTGACAGAGCAGTTTCAGGGCATCACCATGACCTGGGTTAATTGAAAAAGGAGAGAGAGCCACACATGGGTTCGTACTCACCACCACCAGCCAAACACTTACATCTTTGAAATGCTTTTTTTTTCATATAGTCCTCCATTTACTGTTTGACGGGATCTCCCACAAGATTCCCCCTCCCACTGCGCCATGACATCCCACTGTCCCTCACCCCCATTTGCCCCTGGCACATCTTACACACACTTCCCATCTGCTTACTCCTACACCTAGCCAGACTCTCTGCCCTCTTTGTGGGAGGAGGAAGCCATATTTGCCAGTAGACCCCCCCCCCAAGGTGAGTCAGACCTCCCCAGGGCTCAGGCAGATGAGCTCACCCTGATCTTTCACAACCTCTGACCCTACATTTCTCCACAAAATCAGAAACTGAGCCACTGATGGGGCCCCGTTCCACGTTTAGTCCCGACATCATGGTGACGTTTCACGTGTGGGATCTGAGCCTGCTAAATGTTGTTTCGTGTCTTTACACGTGTCTGGTATGGTTCTTTAAGGGGCCTTTCTTGTGAAGAAGGGACACATGGTACAGATTTTACACTCCCATAAAGTGTAAGAGTAAAGATAAAAGTCTTTAGTATGAACTTCTAGTGTCTGCTCTCTGTGTGTTATTCTGGCCGGGATTCATGCTCGCAGGGTTCACACTTTCAGAGAAAATGCTCATGCTGTGGAAGACACTCAAAATGCGGGTCAGTCCTCCCGCTGAGACCTCACAACTCAGCAAACACGCCTTGGCTCAGAGGCCTCACCGTCCAGGTTTCTTTGAGTTACCATTTTTGTTCACTACAAATTCCACACCAGGAGGGACTCTGATAAAGAGGATACCCTGACATTTAAAAAAAAAAAAAAAAAAAAAAAAAAAGATGACTACAATACTGTCAACATTGTGGTAAAGCTGCCAACAATCTTATGATTCATGTTTCGAAGGAGATATTCATAGATTTGGCTTTTGGCGTAGTAACAGCAGATTTCTACTCCAGCACTGAACAAGCCGAGGAGTAACAGTGTTACAAGTTATGCTTGCTGTGGGAAGAAATGTATGGGGAGATGGCTGAGCTAGCTAAGAAAAAGGCCCAGTTAAGGTCTGAGAAGGCAGGTTCTGAAGGCGTGTTCTCAGCTTAGACTGAGGCTGAGGTACAGAGGAGTGGGGGGGACCCCTTCCCACCCACCTCAGGGCTGCCGTCTCCGCTTCCCAAGACCTGCTTTTAAAACTTTTCCATTTCACACTGTGATTCCCACTCACACCTTGTTCTAGTCTTGTCTGTTCTCAGGAGAAATGCCTGTGTTCATGTCTGTGATGGCTAGCACCTCCAGAAGCCAGTGACAAGAACAAGAAATGGCCTGCGGGGAACTCTGGTGCTGAGTAAATGGAATCTGGGGGCTTTTCAGGATGCCGTGGAGAGGGATCCTAGGAAGTTGGTATTCACAGGCAAGCTGGTGACCCGGCTTACGGAGGTAGCATGCTCTATACAAGTGCCACCTACTTATCCCTGGATGTCCTGGGCACAACTGACATAGCACCTCCCATTGCCCCCCAACCCCAAGCTGGCCCAGCCCGTGGTGTCTGCTACTTCCTGCACATTACACAGGGTTTCTGCTGGCCTCTTCTTGAAGGCCATTGCTCTCTACATGGGATGGAGAATGTGTGGCTTATTCGCAGATTGTATGTTCTCTACATCGGTGATGTCATGTGCTTCCCAGAAGTACAGAGGCAGAGGAATATGGCCCTTGGGGCAAGGTAGATGACATCATGTAGGTTCTGATCCAGGCGTCACATTGGAGGGAGTAGATTGTTGTCTTTTAGCTTAAGACCTAAAGCAGAGGTGATTTGAACTGCCGGTCTGATTGGCCAGATATTCACCAATTTCACCTCTCCTGGCTTGTCACCTAGAAAACTGTGATGTGGTTTGCTTGTTGCTCTAATTGAATCTAGCTTTGCCTGAGCTGGGAGAATTATCATTGAGAAGTGTCTTCAAACAACAGTCCCCGGAGGGTTACGCCACTTCGGAGACGGCAGATAAAGTGATTCTCCTCTGGGGTCCTTAGGATGTCAGATGCCTCTGGAATGGCTTGTCTCCATAGAAATGACTTAGCTGCTCCTACTGAGGTTCTTTGCAGTGAGGAATTTGGGTACTATGACCTCTCTGGCATACTCCTCAGCACAGACAGTGAATATCTCATGGCGTGGAATTCCTAGGATAGTTGCTAACTGAAAGAGAATGGAACTGAGATCTCCCCATTTCCCCCAGAGCCCTGGACCCTGAGAGCAGACAAGTTCCGGGATTGGGGACTCGACTCCATCCCCAGATGCATAAAGCAGTTGAGTCTGATTCTGGCTTTCTCTAGAACACGAACTGATGGGAAGAACAGATGGGGACGTATTCTGTGCTGAAGCTTTCTCCTCCTCTTCTCAGGCCAACCCACAGTCCAGTGTGTGTAAACAGGAAGATGAGTCCTTGTCTTACTAAGCAACGCTGGGGAGTAAAAAAGGAATTTTAATGGCTTCTGTCACCTTCGGTCCTAACCAGATGGACTTTTGCTCCCAGTCCTCCTCTTAGGAGAGAAAGCAGGATTAATCCTTAGTAATATTCTTGCTTACTTAGTCTGTTTGGAAGAAAGAGCCATTCTTCCATAACACTCCAAAACTCCAGGGGCCTGATCCACAGAGGGATTAAGTGGTCAAAATCAAATTCATGCTCCAATAGGATGTGGGCAATCTTTAATGATAAACACGGAGTCTGACACTGTCGCGAGGATGCGCTTGCAGACAGAGGTTGTCAACAAGCAAGGTGGGCGGCTGCAAACAAAACCACTCGGTTCTGGGGAAACGCGAGAGATGAGTGCAGCAGGCCCTTCTGGTCTGATGGGGGTTCACTCTTGCTGGGGGAAGGGGGAAGCTACTCAATACACAGAGCCCCATGTGGTCAAAGACAGAGGGAGTGGCGTTCGCTAAACCACAGGGCTGGGTGTTGTCCTTAAAAGTCCCAGGATGGATTTGCAGCATGCTGCACAGATGTATGGGCTTTGCCATGAGGCAGAAGAGAAAAACCCTACTGTCCTCCTGGCTTGGGCTTGACCGATTGTTAGGCACTCAAGGGCAGCTTCCAACTTGCCCATGGATGTTTCTATTTGGGGTCTCTTGAGGGCACATTGGATCTTCCTGGTGTGGGCGGAGTCTCTGCCTATAAGAACCGCACACACTCTGCTGTGATTGGTTACTTTGTTTTATTTGCAGACTGAAGTCACTACATAAACCCACCTCACAGTCCAACACAGGGATACTTGGCATAAGAGAGAAGACAATATAAAAAAATACAGCTCTCCTTGGTAAGGGGAGCTGGGCTCAGCTTGTTCTAGTCCAAGCCAGTGGGAATCCAGAATTTCAGGTCAAACAGGGAAATACTGTGGGGTGCAGAGGCACAGAACATTAGCTATCACTGTCGCCCCATACGGACGCAGGCCAGGGTAGGTGCAGGTCTTTCTGGCATGCAGCCATCTCTGCCAACCCTCCTATACCGAAATGGAGTTTGAGCCAAACCTGCGGTCATGAGACATGATCAAGTGTGTGTGATGTTAGTTTATTGTACCTAGGAACTCTGGGAAACTGTCAGACTCCTCCCAAAGGCGGCTGGATGCTCCCAGGTGCATGGGGAGAAGGGTAGGAGTTACTGACAGCAGTCACATGACCCTGGTATCAGTGTCTTGGCACACAGTGCCTTGGACACCCTGCCATTTTGAATATTCTCTCTCTCTCTCTCTCTCTCTCTCTCTCTCTCTCTCTCTCTCTCTTCCCTTAAGCTCTTAGGTCTGGCACGTTGACCAGCCGGACACAAAAAGCTAATTAGGAAAAGCCTATGCCAGGAACTTGACTAAGGACACAGCTTTCGGCCTAAGTCTTCTTATTAAGCTGTAGTATGATCTTTTGAAGGCCCCTGGCATCTCTCCAGGGAGCCCTGGGGTTGATTTGCCATCAGCCCTTAGGGTTGGGGCCCTGTTCCAAGAGCCCTGTAAAGTGAGACGTGTCTGGTGCTGGGGCCTCTTCCCTGACTGCCGCTCTGCTGTCGTCCCTGGCCACCAGTATCCGTGCCCCACCCCCACCCCGTTCTTCACCTTAACCAGTCCTCTGGTCTGGACTGGTTCAGAGGCAAGCTCAAGTACTGATGGTGACTATACGGCTTCCTGTGTCACACAGGAAGACCACAGCACATTTGGGCTGGTGTCATCTGTGACAACAGGGCCACTGGAAGGCTTGGCAGGTGACCACCCTTCTCACACCCCAGGCCTTCTGCTCTTTGCAAATCTCCTGGAAGTGACGATTCTGACTCCCTCCCATCTGTAGCCCAGGTAGCCACCAGGCACGCTCGTGCGCGCGCGTGCTCTTGGGAGAAGACAGGGCTCATTCACACATTCAGCAATGCCCGGCCTCAGCACACAGAGCAGGCTTCCAGGGGCCAGAGGGACCTGGCTGTGGCCCAAGACCATGCTTCCTTCCTGAGGAGAGAGGCACCTGTACATGGCAAAGTGGGAGAGAGCCACCATGCAAGCTCCAGACCACAAGGCCTGCGGGTGAAAACTCAGGCCTAACTTAGCCTCACAGACATGTGACTCAAGCTAGGCCAACCCGACCGTGGGGGGCCCTCCCACTCCCAGTGAGTGAGGGGTCTGGAAGGCTGAGTGGAGCTTGGTTAACAATTCCGGTTCCTCACCCTGGGCCCCACTTTTCCCAGAGGCCTCGGGGGCACCCAGTGGGTAGGCCTCCCTGCCCCTGCCTGTCCTAGAGCAGGTAAGGAAGGCCAGGCAGGCTGCCCGGAGGCGGGCTAGGTCCCTGTGAGTGGTCTCGCTGACAAAGCAGTACAGCACCGGGTCAGCCACGCAGTTGAAACTGGTGAGGAGGAGGGAGAAGTGATAGACGTTGAAGACGCTCTTGGCGAACTCACAGTTGCTCTCCCAGAGGCTGCGGACCAGCAGCAGCACGTGGTAGGGCAGGAAGCAAGCCAGGAAGATGACCACCGTGCTGAGCACCAGCCGCTGAATCTGGTCCTTGCGGCTCTTCTGCGTGCCGTGGCTGCGGCGCACGGCCCGCAGGATGCCCTGGTAGGAGGCCAGCAGCAGGCAGATGGGGAAGAGAAAGCCCACCAGGAAGCGGTAGTAGTTGATGCCGCGCTGCCAGGCCTGGATAGGGTAATGCTCAAAGCAGACTCGGTGCCGGTCTTCGTCCTCGATGATCTCCTTGTGGCGGAGGAAGTAGATGCTGGTCAGCAGCTCCTTGGCCCAGATGAGCACGCTGACGCCCACGGCTGCCTTCAGGGTGCGGAACTGGTGGAAGCGGAAGGGGTGGGCCACGGCCAGGTAGCGGTCGATGGAGATGCAGCAGAGGAAGCCCACGCTGATGTAAATGTTCTCATAGAGGAGGATGCCGCATACCTGGCAGGAGAGGTCGCCGTAGGACCAGTTGTCGTGCTGGAGGACGTACTGCAGCCAGAAGGGGAGCGAACAGATATAGAACAGGTCCGCGATGGTCAGGTTACACAGGTACACTCCCAGCTCGTTCCGGGCCTTGATCTGCAAGTACCCGAAGTAGAGGGACAGGCAGTTGGCCGGGAAGCCCACCACCAGCACGGTCACATAGACCACTGGGGCCAGTGTCTGGTGGATGGTGTGGTCGATGGGACAAGGCAGCGAGGAGTTTTCTGTAGTGATGTTCCCCATCTTTGAGCCAGAAGGGGCCTTGCTCCTCATGGGCGTGGAGATGGAGCCGGCCTCTCTCTAGCCATCTTGTCTGCAGAAGGTGGTGCAAACGGATCAGGATCTGGGCATCATTGGTGGTAGGCAGACCCCTAGAAGCGAAGGTGGGAAAGGCTTTGAATAATCACAGCTGTCATTCGTGTGACACCTGTCATTGTCAGGCACGGTTCACTTAGGAGCCGGATCAGCCAAGCAACTCCAGCGCACCAGAACGAGGCGTTCCAGAACGAGGCATTCCAGAAAACACCACGGTGTAGCTTATGGCCTCCTGCCCTCCCGTCCATTATTTGTTTCGCTAGCCCGCTGGTACGAGCAATGGAGGTAAGGAGGAGATCCCAGCTCTCCAGAGGACACAGTGTCAGGGCTCTGCCATCTTACGCAGCAATCACAGCCCTAGGACTGTAGTGACGAAGTCAAACAAGGAGGCCGCAGCCATTCCAGGGGCCTCTCCACAGGGCGTCAGAAGGGAAATGCGCTGCTCCACATCCTTCTGTGCTTTGGCAAGGGATAAAGGATTGCTTCTCATCACGGGGCCCCTGCCTGAGTTCCGGGGCTACCTCTCTCATCTCCTTTTCTGAGCCTCGGTTTCCTCACCTGGAATTTGAGGACTAAAAACACCTTCCCTGGAGCTGGAGAGATGATGGCTCGGTAGTTAAGAGCGCTGACTGCTCTTCCAGAGGTCCTGAGTTCAAGTCCCAGCAACCACATGGTGGCTCACAACCAACTGTAATGGGATCTGATGCTATGTCTGAAGACAGCTACAGTATATTCACATACATTAAATCAATCAATCAATCAATCAATCAATCTCTATCTAAAAAAAAAAAAGCCTTCCCTTTTGGTCAGTATCAGGAGGGTGACGGATGGGAGGCTGCGTGGTAATTCTTGTCGGGGCGAAGTGGGTGAGTTGCAGTGTTTAGCAAGGGCAAATGGGAGACTCCAAGCTGTCCTGCTTCACTAAAGCAGTGAGCCGTTTACTGCGTTGAGAATTTAGGGAACTCCAGACCGCAATCACACCTAAGGATAGAGTGGAATGGTTTGTTGCCAGTGTATTTGATAAATTAACCCATCAAAATGGTGGAGGCTTGAACTGTCCCACTGACTTAACCCTTCTCTCTCAGCTGAAAAAAAAAAATCTCGCTGGGCTCCATCAGCACCTTTTGCTTTCTCTTTTTTAGTTTTTATTACTATTATGACTTTTGAACAGCTTTGTCTCACCGTGTAGCACAGACTGGGGTGTCAAACTTGTGAGCCTCCTCAGGGTTCCTCAGTGCTGGGGTGACAGCACATGCCATCTGCCCTGACAACTTGGCATTTTAAAGGCTTTTTGGCATTATGTTCCTCGAAGAAGCCCTTTTAGGTTCAGTACTTGCTAACTGTCTCCTGACGAAATTGACTGCCACAGGGCTCCTGAATGCTCATGCTGACGCCATCTGGAAGGTGACTCGGCACCGTGAGCTTTCAGATTTTTTTTTCCCTCACTCTACCCCTAGCCGAGAACTGGTTTTCCATCCCCTGTAGGACCTACAGTCTACCTGACCAAAGAGTCTAAAAGTAAGCTGTCGTATGATGCCTATAAGTCCATAGTGACTCTTGTGCTCTCTTCAGAAAGCAGAGGGCTAGCTGGACTCCAGAGGGAACCCCCAAGAAACCACGTCCAAGGCTCAGCAGATCACAAGGCTCCACATTCCTGTAGCTCTCTCCTGCACCAGGTCTTCTCCTCACCCCAACACCCCAGCTCTCCTCCACCACCTCCCGACCTCACCTTGGTGCCTGCCTGCCTGCCTGCCTGCCTGCCTGCCTGTCTGACACGGGCCCGGGTGAGAGCGCTGGGATGGGGTTGGGTTGAGGCAGGGATGAGGTGGAGAAGAGACCTAGGGTGGAAGGTGGACCACCAGAGCAGAGATGGGCAGAGGAGCTAGCCCAGTCTATGGGAAGGGACCCAGGGAAATCTGCAGCCCACAGCTCCAGTCCCAAGGTGCCTGAGGACTAACACGGCGAGTTTCTCTTTAGTCATCCTCAGCCTTGCAGGCAACTCTGCACAGTCACCTGCTCCGACATGCAGTTCCGCATCCCTGGTCTCTGACAACTTGGGTGACAACTCGGCCACCCAGGGTGAACTGTGATTGAGAGAAAAAAGGATGGGTGAGCGCAGCACACTAAGGCATTTTGAACTTAAGAAACTGAGGCAGGTGGTCTCAGCGCCACCTTGAGGTACAGAGCAAGAGCTGGCTAAGCAAATACCACCAACCACATGTTACGCACACACACACACACACACACACGCACACATAGAGGCAGAGGCAGGAGGATCACTGAGAGTTCAAGACCAGCAACCTGGGCTAACTAGATAGTAAAATTCTGTCTAAAAACCAAACGATCTTTTGAAAGGGAAAAGCCATATTCACATGAACTCGTTGCAGTATACTGTTGTAATTATCCTACTTTATTACTAGTTGTTGCTCACGTCTTCCTATGTCTAATATACAATTTAAACTGTATTGTGGGTACAGGTTCATATGTGTTTGATAACTCATGGTGTAAAGAGAGGTCAGCTCTACACATCTGTGGTATGTTGGATATGTGCTGGGGGCGTTGGATATGTGTTCTTGGGATAAGGTAGACCACTGTGTAATCACTCTTCCTGGATAAAGGGACCGGAATTCTCATTAGTTTTTAAATGAGCAGGAGATGGGTCTGGACCAAAGTCACGCTTTCTCTCACTCATTCCAACTCCCTCTAACTCATACGAGAAGCCCAGCCCCCTCCTCCACCCAAGCTATTCCCGCCTCTCAACCCAGCCAACTCCTTTCCTCAAAGAAGCACCTCCAGATCCTCTCCACCCTCTACCCTAGCTCTCCTCTCCACCTCAGCTCTGCTGCTGCCCAACCCCATCCCAGACCTCCCGCCCAGGTCCACACCAGCCCTAGCCACCCTCGGGGACGCATCCCAAATCACCCCTTGCTCTACGCACTTGAAAGCAGAGTCTCTCACACTTAGCCTAAAATCCAAGCACCTGTGCCAGATCCTCGAGCCCACAAACGGGCATCAGCTCCCCCACCTTGCCTGGCACCCCCACCTCGAGGACACAGGACCTGCCTCCTGACCTCAGTCCCTGCGCCTGGGTCTTGCCTAACCACTCCTTCCCAAAGTTTGACTCACTACGGCACCACCCACCACAGCATCTGCTCCTTCTCTGCTAGAGATATGGCAACTGTCATTTCCTGGAAAGATCTTCCCTGGCACCCACCTCCTTGAGCATACATGCACACACACACACACAAACCACACACACATACAAACATACACACACACACTCATACACACAGACTCTTACACACATACTCTCTCACACACACACTCACATGCACACACTCACACACACACTCTCACATATACTCTCACATACACACTCACACACACACACTCACACACACAGACTCTCTCTCTCACACACACACACATACACACACACACACTCATACACACAGACTCTCACACACATACTCTCACACACACATACACACCCACACGCACATACACACACACACACACACTCACACACACACACACACACACACACTCACACACATCACATGAAATGAAAAAGAAAAGCAGCGGAAGCATGGGCTTCAGTATTCCACAGACCAGAGCAGACAAAGCCTCCGTCCTGAAACATGTCCTGTCAGGTCTTGGAAATTCCCTGATAGTCACCAGGCCCCACTCTGTTGTTTACTAGTGGTGAGTGTATGGACGTGTGAGGTAGGGCGGGGTGAGGTTTGTAGCTTCCTTTTTCCTAAACCAGGAACAGTAAGCTACTTCTTGCAATCAAAGTCAGAAATGTTCAAGCCTGCAGAGCCAAGAAACGGCACTGACTACAGTTAGGCCGAGGCACCTCCCACGTTCACTTTGGATCAAAAAGAACAACAGTTCCTGAACTGTCTGCATTGGAAGACACTGCAAGTTTAAGACACCGAAGAATCTCCTACTCCAGAGTTTCCAAACTGGCTGGGTCTGAGACAGGGGCACTTTAAAAACTTCCATCTCAAACAAGCTCCTGGGAGATGCAGGAGATGCAGGTGTGCTGCACCATGGGTCACACTTTTTGAGTAATGAGGCACCAGAAGAGTCGAGAAGGTCGTGGGCTCAGCTTCTGAGCAAGCTTCCTTCCGTGAGCCCCTGAAGCAGGGAGCAGAGGCAGCTGGAAGGGACTTACAGCCTCTCGGGGACTTTGGGCAGAACGAGAGCAGGTCCTGGGCATTTCTAGAAGCTTCTGCTTCTTCCAGTGGTACCCACGGGTGGTGACTGCAAGTATTCCTGTGCCCAGTCCTTTAGCTTGCAAAATATTTGCTGTTTTAAGGTTCCACTTCTGTCCTCTGGCTCCACCTTCACAACCCTGCTTTTGTCTGTCTGTTTGTTTTATTTTTCTGTTTTTTTTTCTATTTAAGACATAAGGTACCGTGGTTCCAAAGAGCTTGTCCAACAGTACAGTACCTCCAGGTTTCCCGGAGCAGGTATTTGTGCAGTGTTCACAGGCTACATATATGGGGGACTTAAATAAAATGAGAAAGAGCTCTCACCCCCAGGGAAGCGCCACGCCCAGAAGTCAGGAAGGCCACATGCTCTAATCTCTGCCAAGAGAGGCAATGTCTGGTGGGTGCAAGGGCGTCTCTTCACCCTTACACCACTCACTCTTGGCGTTCCAGACATACTTTCTGTATTTCCATTCCTGTTATACACTGATGGCTCCCACTGCTCTCCCCAGGCTGGAGGCTGCACAAGCCACTCCTGCCACGCCCCAGGACATGCTCAGTGGGGTCCAGACTTGGTCCAACATATTGTCCACTAACCTGTCCTTAGAAACGATGTCCCCCCGCCCTCCTTGCCCAGTTATTCACCATGGATGGGCGGCCTTTGGCTTTCTCCATCACTGTTCACTTAGAGTAAATTGACAACCTGTAGAATGTTCAATGAAGTGTTTGAAAGTATCTCTCTCTCTCTTTTTCCTTTCTCTTACCAGGGCCTAAGGCTTGATCAAGTCTTCTTACCTGAAGTCAGTGCAACTGCCTTAAGTTAGGCTCGTGTCTACAATTTACCACCTAAAAGCCATCTTCCAAACCACAAATCTAGCCAAGCTAAAAACTGGCTGTTCAACCATTCACCCATCTACTCACTCACTCACTCACTCACTCACTCATCTCTCCCCTATATCCTATACCCATTATCCATCCATCTGTCCACTCACTCATCCTTCCATCCATTCATTCATCTGCCATGTATCCATCCATCAATCATTCATCCATCTATCCATCTCTATCCATCATTTGTCCATCCATCCATCATCCATCCATCCATCCATCCATCCATCCATCCATCATCTGTCCATCCAGTCATCATCTATCCATCCATCACCCATACATGCATCCATCCATCATCCATGCATTCATCCATCATCTGTCCATCCATCCATCATCTCTCCATCCACCCATCATCTGTCCATCCATCCATCCATCCATCCACCATCATCTGTCCATCCATTCATCATCCATCCACCCATCAATCACCCATGCATGCATCCATCCATCATCCATGCATTCATCCATCATCTGTCCATCCACCCATCATCTCTCCATCCACCCATCATCTGTCCATCCATCCATCCATCCATCCATCCATCCATCATCTGTCCATCCAGTCATCATCTATCCATCCATCACCCATACATGCATCCATCCATCATCCATGCATTCATCCATCATCTGTCCATCCATCCATCATCTCTCCATCCACCCATCATCTGTCCATCCATCCATCCATCCACCATCATCTGTCCATCCATCCATCATCTCTCCATCCACCCATCATCTGTCCATCCATCCATCCATCCACCATCATCTGTCCATCCATCCATCATCTCTCCATCCACCCATCATCTGTCCATCCATCCATCCATCCATCCATCCACCATCATCTGTCCATCCATTCATCATCCATCCACCCATCAATCACCCATGCATGCATCCATCCATCATCCATGCATTCATCCATCATCTGTCCATCCATCCATCATCTCTCCATCCACCCATCATCTGTCCATCCATCCATCCATCCACCATCATCTGTCCATCCATTCATCATCCATCCACCCATCAATCACCCATGCATGCATCCATCCATCATCCATGCATTCATCCATCATCCATGCATCCATCCATCATCTGTCCATCCAGTCATCATCTATCTATCCATCAATCACCCATGCATGCATCCATCCATCATCCATGCATCCATCCATCATCTGTCCATCCATCCATCATCTGTCCATCCATCATCTATCCACCTATCTATCCATTCAGCTACCCACCTCTATCTATCCATCCAAATATTCTTCCTAGAACAGTCACTGAAGATCCATTGTATGGAAAGCACTACACTATACACTGGCCCTAACATCCAACCTCATTTTAACCCCATGAAGAAGAGCAGATAAATGAAATAAACTCAGGACAAGCACAAGATTTTGCCTCCGAGGTAGCAGAGGACTCCGTGTCTCTGCAGGATAAAGCTCTGCAGTAGAAGCCGTGTCTTCCCTGGACTGTCCCTTTTCTACCTGGAATCCAGGAGAGCTTCTCTCTCAAAATCTCAACTCAAAAACTAAACGCCACATCAGACACAGAAGTATGTTGGGGGTAGCTTAATCCATCATTTGCTAAGCATCAGTAAGGAAGACCTTACTGAGCAGTGACAGTCAGACTAAATCGAAGGGGGGAGAGCTGCCCAAAGAGTGAGGAGTTTCGGCCTGTGGAAAATGTGTGCAAGCTTTCAAACACAAGAGAGAGAGAACGAGCACCTTTGCGGAACTGAAAGTAGCTTGCCATGAAAGGACGTAGATATAAGGCAGACATGGCCAGAGAGGAGACAAGAATGCCAACAAATTAGAAATTAGAAAGGCAGGGAACCGTAGGGGAAATGAAACCGAGGTTCTTTTTTTTTTTTCTTTTTTTTTTTTTTTTTGGTTTTTTTTTTTTTGTTTGTTTGTTTTTTCGAGACAGGGTTTCTCTGTGTAGTCCTGGCTGTCCTGGAACTCACTCTGTAGACCAGGCTGGCCTCGAACTCAGACATCCGCCTGCCTCTGCCTCCCAAGTGCTGGGATTAAAGGCGTGTGCCACCACCGCCCGGCGGCGAGGTTCTTCAATGCTTGGTCCTCTAGCTCCTCGTGAACTGTTAGGTGGATAGGAAGGTAGACAGGTAAGTGTGTGGAGTTGCTGGGTGGGCAGTAGATGGACAGATAAATGAGCGGATGAATAGACGGGAATGTGGGTGAGCGGGCAGATGAATGAATGAATGAATGAATGAATGAATGAGTAGATACATAGATGTGAGGATTGATGAGTGAGGCGTAGGTGGGGAAGGAGACAGACAAACAGACAGACGGGTGCAGAGGTAGATGGGTGAGGATATTGAGGCAGGGTGCTAGAGCAGTGACATCACTAACAGAAGCAGGAAAGTGAGGCGGAGGGACTTCTAGGGCTGCTTTAACAGGACAGTGAGTCCCCACCCCAGCCAGCTCACCCTCCTGCCACTTCTGAGGAGAAGGTCCTGCAGTGGAAGCCGTGTCTTCCCTGGACTGTCCCTTTTCTACCTGGAATCCAGGAGAGCTTCTCTCTCAAGAACTCAACTCAAAAACTAAATGCCACGTTAGACACAGAAGTATTTTAACGTGGAAAAGCCGGGCCACATTTGCACGGAGTCCTCTGCTAACCAGGCACAGTTCTCGATGTCTACTCCACCTCTGCGATGAGAACCCAGATAGTCAAAGACAGGCCAGTCCCCCTCTGGAATATGGCAGGTCAGGCTTTAAACTTTGTCCTCGACTTTCTGACCCTCGATCAGGGTCACCACTGAGCGGCCAGCTTCAGTTGCTACCACAGGCTCTGCTGTGGGTCAGCGTCCTATTCCTGGAGGGCGTTTCACCAGGCTCACCTACTATGCACCCTGTCCTTAGTCTCCCATGTGCCCAAAGCGGTGGAAACGGCTCTTTACCTTCTAACTGAGAAACTAAGAAGAAGTGCACAGAGGGTGACACAACTCCTAGAGGCAGATCCTTCCGCGTATGCGAATCAGTCAGGCAGATATCACCACGGGTTTTAATGACCAGACGAAGCCCTGGTGGGAAGGAAGCAACTCTGACAGAAGCTGCCTCGAGGTAGGAGGCAGAGATGGAGCGTGGATCTCTCCTGGCTCGTGAATAACTCTCTCCCCCAGCACCCATCCCTCTGCATACCACGGCCGGCATGTACTCAGACGGAATCTCCTGGTGCCAGGGACCACTCAGCCTCAGCCCACAGAGCTGGGGGTTTCCTGTAGGCCTGGTTCCCCTCCCTCGGCTGGCCAAGCTGCCAGACATTTATATAGGCTGTTTACAGAGGAACTGGGATACGCGGTTGTCCCATGATGGCGGGTTTATAAGGAATTTCCCCCAGGAAGGAATAGAAATCAACTCTATTTTTCCTTCTATTCCCACCTTTTCTCCCAAAATAGTCTCACCTCTTCAGTAACAAAGACAATTCAGTCTCCTCTCTAATGTCCTATAACAGTTTTAAAGTCTTAGCAAATCCCTGTAAATTGGGTGGGGCTGGCATTGCTAACCCATTTTATAGAACTTGAAACCCAAAGAGGCTGAATCGGGTCCCAGAGTTTACACAGAAAGTCAGGGTGACTCCAGAACGAAAGCAACCAAGTACTCAATTGCTGCCTTTGAAAAAAAACAAACAACAAAAACAAACCACAAACAATTGTGAAAAATACACTTGAGAGTGTGGTTCTGTAAACACACATACACAGACACATGCACACAGACACACATACAGATATATACCCAGACACATATATACAGATGCATGCACATAGACACACACACACACACACACACACACACACACAGACATGCAGAGACACATACAGACACACGCACACAGAGACACACATACAGATACACACACAGACACATATATACAAATGCATGCACATAGACACGCACACACAGACACACAGACACACAGACACACACACACACACACACACACACACACACACACACACGTAGATTAAGAAACTCCCCCCCACACACACAATGCTTACCTGATGCTTTTTTTGTCACACTGGTGTTGTCTCTTCTATTTCATTTCTTTTAAGAACAGGTCAATTAAATTGATTTCTGTCCCACAAGTGGGTCAGTTTGGAAACTATCCAGCCCCATACCCACAGTGATTGGCATTTTCTAGGGCCTCCTGGGAAGGCAAAGGAAGGCGGGGAGGAGTCCACAGCCAGTTGAGGAGGAAGTGGGGAGCCAGCAGCGAGGTCCACCCCACCCCTGGTTGCCCTGAGAGTTCTCTGAGAGAGAACCTAGCAAGAGTCGGCTCTGATCCAGCCCATCCGGCTAGGCGCTGCCCTCAAACGTCCACCAGCTGCACTCCTACAGTTCAGTTTGGCAGTCCCTGGACAGTCCTGCACACGGACAAGCTCTCCGTCTCTCAATCCTGCTGAAAAACCCCTCCCAGCTCATCTAGAAAATCCCCAGCTGGGAGCTACCCATTCCTGAGCTGAGGCAGAATCATGTGAACTCCAATCTGGTGTCAGACTGGGCGGTTGCTGAGGAACCACTCTGCAGCGGGAGGATGCGGGCGGGTGGAGGAGCAGATCCCTTCGCACACCCTTCGTTCTCTTAGGCTTTCCACATGCTCCAGGTGGAGTCAGGGAGCAGCCTCTGGGAAAACACTGAGCCTTGGATTAAGGCAGGTGCTCGGCACGCGTTGAGTACCCGGATTCTAGCTATCACCACCTCAGGCACATGCTAGACACCAGGAGACACAGAGCACTGAACCCCACTCCTGGAGTTTTCACTGAAGCACCCCAGGTCTGTGGTCGCTGGCTGGCGATCTAGCAACGGGTAAGGACAGGAAAACTGACTCCCAGTCACTAACATCTCGGTTATTAGGTCTCAGCCCTGGCCACATTTGTAAGAAAAAACTTGGAGTCTATTTTTTTAAATGTGTGCAATGGCGGGCTGTACCCCAGCCGAATTAAATTGTCCGAACATCAGTGTTCTGGAAAGTTCCCTAGTCGACACTAAAGTGGATGGGCAAACACCTTCTCTACAGACCCACAGAGCAGTGGGGTCAGGGTCGAAGCTCTCGGCAGGTTAGGGTATGTGGCCCGAGTGCTGACCAAGCCCAGAACCCTGCCAGCTCACCATACCAGCTAAACTGTAGAAAGTTCTCCAGTACAGCCCCTCAGTTACACATGGAAAAACTCCGGCTCCATAGGCCAGAGTTTCATGGATGGAGCCTAAGTACTAAAAGATGAGTGAGGCTGAGCTGTGTCTGAGGCTGGTGTGAGGCTGATGTCAGGGGCCTTGTTCTCGTGGCCTAACTATCTCCTTCCCAAGCAGGGTCCTTGAAAACCCATCTCGCAGTTCATCTGGAGCCCAAGCACAGCACACAGACATGGCCCAGGGGACACGATATCACTGTGATGTCTAGGACCTGTGTTCTCCAGAGAACAAACAGCTATAGTCTGAGTATAGGGTGATGTTAGCTAAGGATTCTGCCAAGAGACGCTAGCACATAGCAGACCTTTCTCGACCGTCACCACATCCATTGCTAATTGGAGATCTTACGTTACATCAAGCCTGCCGCTCTTTCTAGGGTAGCCATCTGCTAGGGTCAGATGTGATGCCTGGGGTCTCGAGTGTACTTGGCTGCCCATGGTGCGACACAGAGGAGGGAAGACTATAAGACTGGTGGTGTGGCCGGGCGTGGTGGCGCACGCCTTTAATCCCAGCACCTAGGAGGCAGAGTCAGGTGGATTTCTGAGTTCGAGGCCAGCCTGGTCTACCGAGTGAGTTCCAGGACAGCCAGGACTACACAGAGAAACCCTGTCTCGAAAAACCAAAAAAAAAAAAAAAAACAAAAACAAAAAAAACTGGTGGTGGCTGTCTGACTACCTCCCAGGTCATGCCTGGTCACAGAGAGCACCTCTGGCCCTCCTTTCAGTGTGGCCCAGACCTGAGGGTCAAGTCCACTTCCACATCCTGTAGCCTTGAGAATCATACATGTTTCTCTGACTTTGTAAAGCTCCAAGATGATGAGACCCAGCACAGTAGCTAGCAGGACACGCAGGTAGCTAGCAGGACACGCAGACGCTACGCCCGCACTTTCACCTCGTACATCTTCAGGACCCAGAAATGGGATTGTGAATCTCCTCCAGGACACCCAGGGACCAATGTTCTCCCTCTGCTAGTAAATGCACATCGCTGGGGGAATAGGCACCCCCAGCAAACCCACCGAGCCTTGGGCATTTTGATGGAGGGATTGCTTAGTCCATGACCTATGAAATACCCATGTAGTAAGAGAAAACAGAGTCCTCAATGGGTACTTTGGCTCTGGGATTTTATCTTCAATAGTGACACTTCCCAGTGGCCTTAGGAACTCCAGAGACCCCATAAGTCCCTTCCCTTTGCAAACTTCTCCAATAAAACCTACAATTATATAATAGCATCAACCCTGCCACACACTGCCGTAGCATCAAGAAAAGCAAAGCTCTCCCCCTATTCCGGGCTCCTGCCTTTCAGCCATAGAGAATGTGAAGAGAAGCCACGGTGTAGGGCAGGGTAGGAGAGGAGGACGGAGGAACTGAGTGGGGCCAGGCCTGTCACCTGTGGATCCCTTTACTCCCTCCTTTCCCTCTCTTGGTTGAAAAAGATAGTCTCTTATATAGCTCAGGTGACTGAAACTTGACTATGTAGCCCAGGCTAGCCTTGCACTCATGATCCTGATGCCTAAGCCACGGGAGTGCTGGGATTACAGACAAGCATCACCACATCTCTCTGTAGTTAGAATTCTGGAATTTTGGGTTCTTAAAAAAACAAACAAACACAGAAATAATAATAATGTTTTTGTTTTAATCCTGGGTGTGGGATCCGGGGCTGCTTCAGACTGTCCCCAGCAGCGGACTGTGATTTGCCTCGTGCTCTAGCAAGGGTGTGATTTCTTTATCAGCTGCCTATAGTTTCTGCGATTGGGTGACGTTTGGAATTCTGGGGACTTTTCAGAGGCTAGATAAATGTTAGGGCCCCAAAAGGTATGGTGGATTGTTGGTTTCAGTTTGCTAAATAGTCTCGCACAAAAAAAGAAACAAGAGATTAGACAGCCCTGCCTCAAGGAGCACAACACCCCTAACCAGAGGAAGCGGTCTGACGATAGCGTCGCCCCTTTCCTTTCTATCTTTTTCTCTCTCCTGCCTAGTGTTAGGGGCTTGAAGGGTGGAAGAAAGGAGAACCCACACAGCAGCCAAAGACAAGGTATATCTCTCCACTGTACCCCTGTCACGGTGACTGCAGCGGTGACGGACCATGGACCCTACTGGACTAAACGCTGTCCCTATCTTGCCTCAACATAAAAATCTCCTTCTGGGATCTGCCTCTAAAGAGTTGTGACCTCTCCTCAGCTGCTCTGGCCGCTGCCATTCATTTTGAAGCAAAGGTCTGCTCTGAGACAAAGTCCTAAGCCACAAGACCTGAGGGTTAAGTCCACTTCCACATCCTGTGGCCTTGAGAACCACACATGTTCCATCAAAGTAGCTAGCACTTTGTAGGACCAGGGAGGTGGTGGTGGTGGTGGTGGTGGTGGTGGTGGTGGTGGTGGTGGTGGTGGTGGTGGTGGTGAGCCTGTAGTTAGAACTTCCTGTCCTGCCATCTGATAAGCCGAGGTAGAGGCTGAGCAGATCAACTTGACAAGTGAGGATGGAACCACTTGTTTATAACCATCAGGGTGTTGAGGACTCAAATTACTCCCCCTATTGGAAGCTAATCAGGGTGGAGGGGCTGAGGGGCTCCCCAGGGGCTCTGGCAATGTAAGCAATGCCTGTAATCAGCCATCCGCAGTTTGACTGCAAGGAGCCTCTCCTGACTT
Organism: Apodemus agrarius; assembly: GCA_964023405.1. NCBI lineage: Eukaryota > Metazoa > Chordata > Mammalia > Rodentia > Muridae > Apodemus > Apodemus agrarius. The sequence goes on along the minus strand of OZ030011.1, from coordinate 22,854,172 downwards.
GTGTCTCGGGGAGCTGTGTGTTACCTAGCACATGCGTACATTCAAGTAGGCTCTGCGTATGTCACCTAGATTCCTGGTGGTGCTGTGGTTTCAAAAGGGGGCCACGTGTGGACTAGGAGTGGCCCTGATTAAGACTCTCCACTTCTCAGAGGGCCCAGCACCAACACCTTCTGGGGGGGGGGTCCAGAAGAGCCTAGGCACCTCAATATCTACAGTAGCCACTGAAGATGTGGCTGCCCGCCAACCTTCCTGATGGCTCCGGTTTTAAGGTATATATATATATATATATATATATATATATATATATATTGTGTGCACACGCCTGGGTGCATGTGCCACCACATGTGCAGGATAACTTTGTGGAGGTGATTTTCTTCTTCCACTTTAAGGTCTGTCCTAGTGATTGAACTCTGTCCTGGTGACTGAACTCTGTCACCAGTCTTGTACAGCAAAGTCCCTTTCCTAATGAGACATCTTGTATGCGCTTTTTAAATTGTCTTTTTTGAGTCAGGGCTCATCTACATGACTGTTTAGGAGCTCACTGTGTAGATCAGACTGGCCTTGAGCTCACAGAAGTCTTCCTGCCTCTGCCTCCAGAGTGCTGGATTAAAGGCGGGCACCGCAATGACCGACTCTGTTTTATTTCTTATACAACCCTACGCTACAGGCCATTCCTGCTCCATAGATGAGGGAAATGAGACACAGACAGAAATCGGTTTGCTCAGTTCTACGTAGCTGGTAAGCATATGAGCTATGATTTTAATGCAGGGTTGTCTGACTCCACATAAGGCTTTAGCCCAGGGTGCCTTCCTGCTCAGGTCACTACTAAAGCAGATTGCCACAAACGGGACTGCTTGAAAACAACACAACTTTCTCATCTTACAACCCTGACAGTCCATGTGGCCTTTACTGGATTAAAATCAATGTCCCCAGGCTGAATTCCCTTTTTGTAGGGTGCTCAAAGGGGTCACCTCATCTTGTTCAGTTTCTAGAGGCTTCCATGTCCCTAGGCTGTGGACATCTTTCCATTTCCAGAGCTTGCAGTGGTGGACTGGGCTCTCTTCACTTCACATCACTTGACTGTCGTTCTTGTTAGCACGTCTGTCTTCTCTCTCCTCCCTCCTTTCCCACGTCCAGGGACCTCTGTGACAAACTGCACCCACCCACTTGGCTCCAGAAAGTCTCATTATTTTAATGTCAGCTTACTAGATATGACCTTAAGCCAGCAGTTCTCAGTGTGTGGGTTGAGATCCCTTTGAGGGTCTAATGACTCGTTCACAGGGGTCACATACCAGATATTTACATTATGACTCATAGCAGCAGCGAGATCATCACAGTTATGATGTAGTCATGAAATAATTTTATGGTCGGGGGTCACCACAACATGAAGAAATATATTAAAGGGTCACAGGGTTAGGAAGGTTGAGAACCACTACCTTAAGTCTCTGCAAAGGCAACACTGTCACAGGCTTTGGGATGAGGAACGGGACATTCTGGGTTGGAGAAAAGAAGCCAAGAGATCTAGATGTTGCCCTCTTCCTCAACTCCAATCAGGGCAAGGTCTAAAGCCTTGAAACAAAGCCACGTGGGCCAGTCATCGATGTGAGGGCAGGGTGGGAATGATGGAGCCTCTGGGTGGAGGTGAGCTTTGAGCTGCAGCCCCGAGAGCCCTCCAGTTCCATGGGAATCTGACACCCTTACCTGGCCTCCAGGTGCCCCAGGCACACAAGTGGTATAACCACAAACATGTAGGCAAAGGAATCATATGAATAAAATAAAGATATTCTAATTTAAAAAAAAGGAACAATATCAGCAAAAGCTAGGTATCCACAAATATTTGTGCAAGAAAAGAATAGGATCTGTCTTCAAAACAAAAGCTAGCTTGAGGCCCAGCAACAGATGAACAGAAAGCTCTGATTCCTACTGGTGCTTACTACTCTAGCTACCCCGATCCAGATTAGACATTTAAGGCAGAAAAGTATTAACAGCCAAGTTTTCTTCATGACCTGCAGAAATCATGTACCTGAAAAAATCAAAATAAGGAAAAAAAAAAGGCAGGATGTAAAACGTCAAAATAAATCCAGCCATGACCGTCACTGAAATACAGACAAGCGTAAGTAACAGATGTCAGTCATAGCGTGTTTCCGTGCCTGCTCAGCCACGTGAGGACAGGGAGGAAGGACAGGGAGGACAGTTATTGAACCTGTTTTCCGCCCTCCATCGGTGTGCTGGTCACTTGCTTCTTTAGGTTGGTGCCCAGCATCGCAAGGCTGTGATATACGCCGCCTCACTTCCAGCACACACACACACACACACACACACACACACACACACACAGGATACATCCGGAAGGCTGTGTGGAGGCTGTGTTTTCAGCAATCCCTCGGGGTGGTTACGACACATACCTTAATTTCCCAGCCCAGCTGCGGTACCAGCTCCTGTACGCAGCCCTTCCCGAGCCCAGAGGGCACACCAGTCTCCCTGGCCCCACTCCTCCGCCATCCTTCCCTGACAATATTTGTCCTTCCCTCGCTGACTGACTGACTGCCCCGCAATTCTAAAAGATGAACCCGTTCTCTCCTTAGGACTGTGAGGCTGCTGGTTCAGGGCTCCTCACGCAGGAATAGGCGTAGCAGGGAGTTCCGACGGCGGGTAGGGGACACAGGATGGGCTGGCATGCCTTGAGCTGTTGCCGTGTGTAAGACACTGGAGTTTTCACAGGCTGCAAACCTGTGGCGCATGGCAGCTTCTGGATGCCCACGCCCTTCTTCGTTTTGTTTGTGCTGCTGGGGACTAATACCACAACCCTGTGCATGCTAGGCCTCTGACCTCTGACCTCTGACCTCTGAGCTATATTCTCAGCCTCCCATCTCACCCTTTAGACAGCCAACTCTGTGATGGAGGACCTGGATCCATTTTGTCCTCTACGAAGGAAAATGGGCACTGACTACCTCAAGCGTTTGAGTGAAGGAGCGGCTCTCCACTCATATCTTCTGCAGCCTGTCTGAAGTCTGGTGTGGCTGAACAGAAGTTGACAAACTGGGGGAGACAGACAGGCTGTGGATGAGAGAACAGGAAGAGGGTGAGGTTTTTTTTGTTTTTTTGTTTTTTCCTAAAGGTGTTGGGTAGTTGGTTGGCTCTGGGTGAATAAGCATCACAGCGAAAGCCTGTAGCCCAGCCAGAGACATGGGGCCAGGAGGGTCTGTGGTCTGAGGGGGTGGAAGCCGTCTGAACAGCATCCTTCTTGCTTCAGGCCAGAGTAACCCCAGGCCTTTAGGTTGCCATGGCAACCCAAGTCGGCTGCACTCTCCCCCTACACTTCCTGCCTACCCACTCTGAGAGCTCTGTCTCGTCAATTAGTGATCCAATAATGTATGACCACAGTCACCCAAGCACACGCGCAAACCTGAAAGCAAACAGACTCCCCCCAGGAACTGGGCACTGCGTAGACTGCTCACAACATTTGACCTAGGGCGGGCCACCTGATAAATTCTCTTTTCCCAAATGCAAATTACTCTTCCTTTAGCTTCTTCCTCTTGGTTTTAAAGGCATGAGGTTGCCAGGGGGAGGCGTTGATGCCTTAGAGATTTCCTGAGAAATGGAGGCTGAAGAGAATTATCACGTAGGATACCCACTCCCTTATCCCTGACTTGGGACCAGAGATGCTGACTCTAACAAGGTCTTCGGCATGGACCTGTGCATCACCGCTGGTCCTCACCCTTCTTCTTTGCCCAAGGTGAATTAACTCATGACACCCAAAGGGAAGGGAAGTGGGAATGCTGGAAATCTGATTCAGTGGGTAGAGAGCTTGCCCAGCACATGCAAAGCCCTGGGTTCAATACTTAGCACTGCATAAACCCAGTCATGGTGGCGTGTACCTGTACTCCCAGTGCTAGGAAGACAAAGACCAGAGGATCAGAAGCCCGAGGTTATTCTCCATTACACAGTTAGTTTGAGGCTAGCCTGGGCTACACCAGACTGTGAAAAGACAGAGGGGAGGGGGTAGGAAAGAAGGAGGAAAAAGGAACGGAAGAGATGGGGGAGGGGAGACATCCACATTGTGATGGTTCTCAGATGTCTGTAATTTATTCGATATTCATCTTGCAGGGAGTAGGAGCCCCTCCCCCCCCCGGGGTCCTGGCGGGCTCCGGGACAGCCTGACCAGTCGAATTAAGTAGAAACAATCTTGTTCCAGCCTGAGGGAATGGACAGCTCCCACTCCCTGTCTCTGGAGAGAGTTGCTGTTGAAATTTAGGTGCTAAACTGGAGGGCACTCACCAACCAAGACAAGAACTTACAGCCCCCGGGTGAAGAACTCCCAGTTGACAGTTGGGACGAGACTCCCGGTATACAAGTGTGTGATCCAATGGTAGATGGGCCGTCCATCTGATTCCCAAGCAGAAGGCACCCACTCCCCTAAACTAAGCCCTTCCTAAATCTCCGTCTTCTGAGCACATATCCTTTTTGTCGTTGTTTGTCGCTTGTCTTGTTTCTTTTGAGGCATTTAGTGCCTTCTGTCAGCTCTCTGAGGATTTAATACAAGTGACTCTGATCACATTCACCTGCGTTTTCCCCTCCCCCAGCCCCTCCCAGATCCACCTCCACCTACCTCTCTCTCCCCCAACTTCCTGCCCTCGTTGCTTTATGCCCTACTGAATGCGATCTGTGCCGCCTTAGCGCAGTTCTCCTTTAGTCTATTCCGGTATTAACTGCAGGGATTACTATACCGTCACCCGGTGGCGGTTTGAATACAACCATCTTTGATCCTGCTGGAGGAGCTGATCCTGCCCTGTCCTCTATCAACAGCTATCCTGACTCCTCCGTCACCCAGAGGCGTACAGTTTGATTCTTCCAGGATTTGGATTTCTTTCACGCGTTGTTACTTCTTCTTCAGGAAGCAAAGGGACCATTCGGATATCCAGGAATAGTGCGAGCCACACGTCTAGGTGTGGGGCCACCCACTGAATCGTAGTTGACCTGTCTGCGGGTCACACCCTTAAAGAAGACTGGCTCTTCCTCCCACAGAAGCCATCAACGGTTCCTAGTTGAGCTCATCCATTTAAAGCGGTTTGCTCTGCCGCGGTGGCTGATGGGAACGTGAGTGTTACTATCTCCCAAGTCACTTTAGGGTCTGCTGTGCACTGGGCTCATTTGCACGGTTATTTAACTTTAACTTTTTTTTAGTCACTGTCAGGTGAGTACTGTCATCTCTATTTCCCCGCAATATACGAAGGTTCAGAAGGGGAAAGGACCTCCTCCGCCGAGCCCCACCAGCTGAAACAGGAATCTGGATGTTGAGCCCCTGGAGATCTGTTTAACAGTCCTGACTCTAGCCTCTGTCCGATCAATCTCTCCCTCCCGTGTGCCTTTCAACAAGAAGCTGCAGCAGAGAGAGGGTGGGCAGGGGAATTCTCAGAGGTGGCATCTATCCAGAGGTGCGTGCTTTGCCTGTGTGGTCTCATCGCTACACTGGAAAGTGAGTTCTAGGGGCAAGTCCCTTTCTTAAAAGGGACAGTTGCAGCAATGCACATGGCGTGCGTGCAGCTCCCTGGGGAGCAGGTAGGAGTGAAAGGGTGAAGATGACAAATAAAAAAGAGGAAAAGAACCCCAAACTCTAATGAACAGAAGTGGCTTTGAGCCAGGAAGTTCTGCAACTGGCCAGGGAACTCGGGGCGGTCGCCCCCGGCCCACTGAGCGTGGGGAACTGCCCTCTCTCCCTCTTGGACACTCTCCCCTGGGTTGAGAGGTGGAGACGTGGACAGGAGGCTGAAGGAATGAAGCAAGTCATAGCCTTGTCTATGGTCTCAAAATTGTGTCAGATGGGAGGGCCAGCGACTGCCACACACATGCCACCTCATTAAACTCCAGGGTTGATTCATCTACCCACAGGTATCCTTCCCACCCCGGTCACAGCAAGACATGCCCAAAGCCATTCCGGCCCATTGGCACCACCCCAGTGCCGAACCCCAGAAGGCTTGCTGCCTTAGCGCGTCTGTCACGCCTTTGTCCACCTGTTCCTTCATCCAGACCTAGGACACAGCTATCTCTCTGGGACATTTGATTCCCAGAGGGGATTTAAGCGTTCAGACCAGCAAATGTTGGTACGGCTCCTGCCTACTGGCCGGGGAGCCAGATGTGGAAACTGTTTGGGTCTCAGCGTTTGAGGCGTGACAAAGGGCCACGCAGACTCGGGTGTGAATAGAAAAAGACCCCGGTGCAATCTTTAGATCACCAGAACTGGGCAAATGAATGGTTAGAGGTCTCATACTTTTTTTTTGAGGGTGAAGAAATTACCAGGTGGCCACGGAGTCAGCCGCGGGGGCGGCTGCTAAACCCAGTGGCAACCGCATAAGGAGACACGGGACCCAGGAGAGGGACCGGGAGGCGCCGGGAGTTCCAGGGCAGATATCCCCTGGTGACTTCGGTCACAGTCAGTTCTGCGGTGCTGTTTGGGGGTGTGCCCGCCTCTGCTCGGCACCAGCGTCTGCCCGAGGCCGCTCCGGCATCCTCAGCTGCCCCCCCCCCCCGCCCCAGCGCACACCGATCCTGCGCTCGGGAGCAGGACCCAGAACCCAGCAGACCTCCCATATGCTTCTCTCGGCCATGGTAAGCCAGCGAAAGCCGTAACCATAGGAAAAGGAAGGAGCCTGGCTCGCGGGAACGCGTACCTGTGCGGCGACAGTCTGGGTCGCGGGCCTGATGTCCTCCGATGCGATGCGGTGCGTGCGGTGCGTGCGCCGCCAGGAAAGGGCTGGGGACTCCCGCAGGCTCGCAGGTCCCTTTCTCCTAGCCACTTTGGGCCACGTTGTGCGAGATTCCTTCCGCTCCCAACCCGAGTCAGGCACAGCCAGACCTGTCGGCCCACGCCCTGCAGCTCACACTGACCGCAGGCCACAGGCGAGGCGCCTGCTAGAAGGGCCGAGGTGGCCTGAGCGCGCGCCGGTCCGGGAGGTGCGGCGTCCCCCCTCCCCCTCCCCCGCTAGCATCCTGACCTAGAGACAGGCTCTGCGGAAGCAGCCACGCTGCTGAAGCACAGGGGGACTTCTTCAGCCACAGGCACTCCCCGGGACGCCGAAACCTAACGTGGGAAGCTGGGAGAAAGGTAGAGAGAGTAACCTTTCTGCCTTCATCTTTGATCTCTAACATCAGTACCCACTGAGAAAGGTCACAGTTCTGGGCCTTTCTCTACCTGCCCGAACTGGGGCTCTGCCTTCTGGATTCCAAACCCTGGTGCTTCCAGAGCCAGGAGCGGGTAGTCAAGGACATTATAAACGACCTTCTCTGGTTTTATGGAGACACCAAGGAAAACTTATTGTCCTCTGCTCTACATACTGCCCCAAACACTAAATAGCAAATAGACACAGCTTGTATCGTTATAAGCACTCAAACGTGTCGATTTGATAACTATGAAACATATGCTACTATTTTCCCAATTTATATGAGGAGACCTTGAGGCACTAGAGGACAAATAGCTTGCCCTAGGCCACCCACCTGTTTAATGAAGCCTTTGAGATTCAAATCGAAACCCCACCCTATGCCTTCTTGGGTTTCCTAGGTCTCTCACAAGTGCATACCTGGCCTCCTGCGGACCCTCACCCCCCCCCCCAAGACCTGCCTCTGCCTCTGCCTCTGCCTCTGCCTCTGCCTCTGCCTCTGCCTCTGCCTCTGCCTCTGCCTCTGCCTCTGCCTCTGCCTCTGCTTCTGCCTCTGCCTCTTGAACTTTCCCAGTTTGAGCTGGTGACTCCACTGTCTACCCTTCCCACTGCCTGGTGGGATTACTGGCACACAGTTGCCTGCCTGCGTGGCCCAGGCTCTAGACCCACACTCGAATCTGTGAAATATTTGTCTGGAACTGTTTGGTGTGGAGACAAAAAGTTCATGTCTGAGACAGACAGACGGACAGGGTAGAGATGGAGGGCAAACCGAGGTGCAGACTAGAGAGGGTCAGAGTAGATCTACGGCAGTGACTGCCAAGTCCTCTGGGTAGCTCGGGGTGCTAGGACCTAGTCTTTAGGTCAGTGGTTCTCAGCCTTCCTAATGCTGTGACCACCCCCCACCATAACATTTTCATTGCTACTTCATAACTGTAATTTTGCTACTGTATGAATCACAATGTAAATCTCTGTGTTTTCCCAATAGTCTTAGGTGATCCCTGTGAAAAAGTCATTCAAACCTACGGGGGGTCGCGACCCACAGGTTGAGAACCACTGCTCTAGGTGGACCTGTTCACAGAAGGCAGAAGGTACCAGAGCCGCCAAAACAGTGGGGGTTGGGGGCGGGGAGGATGGGGTGTTTCTCTTCTGGCGTTGCCAAAGACTGGTTCAGCCTGCTCTCTGGTTCCCATTGTGAAATCCCTCCTTTATACAAAATGTTCACAAATGGAATTTTCCAGAATAAACTATCACTATCTGTGCCTGAAAGTGTTTGGTTTTTTTTTTTTTCTTAATTTTCATTCGCATGCGTGAGTGTAGTGAATGGTGTAAGTCTTGTGTGTGGTGCACATGCGTGCTGCACACGTGCACTTCTCTGTGTGGAGGGCACCCCACCTGGGTTTTTGAGAAAAGGTCTTTCCCTAAGTTCAAAGTTCACCACCTTCTAGACTGGTTGGCTAGAGAGCCCCAGGGATTACCTACATGTCTGTCAACGCCACCACACTTTACCTCAATCCCCCCCTTCCCCTTCCCCTCCCCCACCCTTGCTTTTCTTTTTCTTTAAATTGTCGTTCTGAATATAGCTAAGCGTTTGGGTTTGAAAGCCAGAGCAGCTGACTTTAAATCCCAGCCCTCCTTACCCACAGGGCGACGTTCTCAGTCGGTTAGCCACTTGGTGAGCATTTCCCTGCCTAAGAGAGGGACTGTCGTGTCACCCAAGTTAAACCAAGGGACGCCTTCTCAGCTCAAGGCTCCGCACACAGCAAAGACCACTCAATCCATGTCGACTGCTGTTGCTATCCAACATTCCAAATACCCCTTTCCTCTCTTTGTTTCTGAAACAGGGTCTCCTTCTAAGAAGTCCCAGCCAGACAGGAACGTGGATACGATCCTCCCGCCTCTGCCTCCCGAGTGCGGGGATTAAAGGCGTGCGCTGCCACCGCTTGACTTCCTCCTGTTTTTCGATGTTTCCTGTATCCTTAGAGCTTGCGCCTGAGTTTTTATTGCAATAAGTCTTATTCTCTCCATCTCATAGACTGAGAACACGGAGGTGCTGCAGGCTGCCTGAGTGCACACTCGGCCGGGACTCTAGGGGAGCTCAGACTCTAAAACTGATTCACTCAATAATGGCATTTTGCCTCTGCCTCTCCCTCCAGGAAAGAACGCGGTTCTAAAGCCCACTGTCCGCTGGCTATCTGAGCTTCCGACTCCCTGGAGTTCGGCCAGGGTGTGGTACTAGTTTGCTGCAAAGCGAACTCCACACCGCTCGCATGCCTCACAGTTCCTGTGGTGCTATGAACACCCTGTGGCATAAACTCTGGCGGATGGCCCCTGGCTGGGGGAAGCTCGCCTTAGTGGTCTCATCTCCCGTTTCTATCCCATAATCTCTGTTTGCAGATGCCCAAACAACATCTTGTGCCTCTGGCTATCTATACACTCTGTAGTGGTGGGAATTGAACCCAGGGCCTCATACATGCCAAGCAGCACTCTACCCCTCAGAACCACTCCTAGATCCTACACGCCCTTGAATTATACTTTCTATTGATTTGTACCTCACCTTGTGGAGCGGTCCATACCCTTACCCCCAGTTTCTTAGAGCATCATAGAAATACAGTTGAGGCAAGGCCTTGCCTTCCGTAAGAACATTCTAGATTTGAAAAGGCAAGCTGGGTGTGGTGGCATATGCCTTTAATCCCAGCACTGGGGAGGTAGAGGCAGATGAATCTTTTATGTGTTCCAAGCCAGCCTGGTCTACAGCGTGAATTCCAGGACAGCCAGGGCTATCACACAGAGAAACCCTGTCTTGAACACCCCACCTCTTCAAAAAGGCAAAGAAACTCATTCCTCTGGCTGCTCCCCCTCCTTGGCCAGGCATGGGCAGTGGGACCTGCTGTGCAGCAAATGAAACCTGGCAACAACCTTACAAACAACGCACAACTCACAAGGTTAAAGGGAAGTGTATGCCGGGCGGTGGTGGCGCACGCCTTTAATCCCAGCACTTGGGAGGCAGAGGCAGGCGGATTTCTGAGTTCGAGGCCAGCCTGGTCTACAGAGTGAGCTCCAAGACAGCCAGGGCTACACAGAGAAACCCTGCCTCAAAAAACAAAAACAAACAAACAAAAAAAAAACAAACAAACAAAAAAAAGGAAGTGTATATCATTTTCCAGAAGCTTCCTGGGCCTGGAATAGGAAAGGCTCCTTGGGTGCTGACTTGGAATCTTGTACTGATGACTATCTTTCATGCCTGCAAGAAATCCCTTCCCTCACAGGCTGGCTTCCAGAGCCAAGACCGGATCCCAGTCCCCAGCAGGCAGCGTTCGCTGTTTCTCTTCTTTCCCAGTCTCCTGTGGTTTGGGGGGTTTTGGTGTTTATTTGTTTGTTTGTTTTTGTTTTGGCATTTTGCCTAAAGATACTCTTTATGCGGAACTCAACGACAGTGGGTTTATTCCATTTTCCAGTGTCAAACTCAGGGTGATGCTCTGAAAAATGTCCAGAAAACGGCCGACATTGGACCACACACCCAGGCGGGAGCTCTCTGAGTGGGCCCCTTTGCCTGTCCACACCCACTCTCTCCCCTGTTTCTTGGGGGACTGAGTCCTGGCTCCCTGCCTTGGTTCCCCTGTCTGGCCAATAGGAGGAGAATGGGGACTCGAGGGATTTAGTCCCATTGCCAGGGTGACGTTAGGTTAGCTGCCTCCTCTTACTGACGGTGTCAGCTTTAAGTAGCCTCTCTTTCTTGTCCTTCCTGTCGAGCTTGGGGGAGCCCCAGATGCCCAGATATGTTAGTTCCACATGACCACTCCCTGGGTTAGCCTTCTGAGTCCTGTCCCTCAGGTTCCTGCTTGCCATTGGGACGATGACTAACGCAGAAGCCGTGGATACACACAGAGGACAGATGGGGAATTTAGAAAGAGCAAAGATGAACAACTTTTAAAAATGGCTGTTCTCCCAGCTTGCCCCTCCAATGCCCACAGCTGGCCAATCTCAGATCGAATCTCTCCTGGTGCTTCAGGCAGAAGAACAGGTAGTTACTTCCTCCCCAGTCTCCTCTGACAGCCCGCTTCTGAGCTGGCTCAGTCCCACGGCTACTGCCTGCCCTGCCCTGTGCTTCCTGTCACCGCGGAACATGTCCCAGGGCTGATCACGCAAGTGGATGCAGGTAGACGGCTTCCCTCCTCAGTAACACCCAGCCCTGCTGAGTCAAGCGCCTTCTAGAACAGTCTGGGCGGCGGGAGGGTGGCTGCTCAGAGAATGATCATTTCTGGCCATCAACCACACACCAGCTGGCTGGGGCCTGAGCTGACTCATCAGATGACCTGGACAAGCAGAGCTCCGCATGGCTGTTTCTGCTCCTCCCTAGATAATCGGAAGGCTCGCAGAAGACTGCGACTAACGGGGGCATCTGCAGACAGGACATGCTGAGGCCTCTGTGTGTGTGTGTGTGTGTGTGTGTGTGTGTGTGTGTGTGTTGAAGGGATAGACAACTCACATCCAGTTGGGGTATGAACACAGGTGCCTAGAGCAGAGATTCTCAACCTGTGGGTCCCGACCCCTATGGGGGGGAGTCACATATTAGATATCCTGCACATCAGTCGGGTATGGTGGCACACGCCTGTAATCCCAGCACTTGGGAGGCAGAGGCAGGCGGATTTCTGAGTTTGAGGCCAGCCTGGTCTACAGAGTGAGTTCCAGGACAGCCAGGGCTACACAGAGAAACCCTGTCTGGAAAACAAACAAACAAACAAACAAAAAAAAGATATCCTGCACATCAGACATTTATATTACGATTCATTAGCAGTAGCAAACTTACAGTTATGAAGTAGCAATGAAAATAATTTTATGGCTGGGGGGGTCACCACAACCTGGGGAACTATTATAGTAAAGGGTTGCAGCCTTAGGGAGATAGAAAACCACTGATCTAGAGGGCTGGTTTTGGGTTGGGGGTGAGGGGTTGGGGGAGGGGAGCTTTCAGGCTAGGTCTGCTCAGGCTGAGTTCTTTGGGAAGGGGGAAGTCCAGGGGATTTTTGCAGGCTTGTTGCTGTGAAAACTAGGCAGCTCCACTGGGTCAGCCTCTTCTTTAAAATGGGCTCAATGCAAAGACCAGCCTGCGAATGAATTATCAGGAAACGCTCACTTCCGATTGACACAGAAACCAGGAGACTAGCTGAGTGTGCTGGGGTAACCTCTGGGCCCGGCTGAATGAGGTGGGCTGCGGAGGGGGGTGAGGCACTTCCAACAATTTCAAAGCCAGCCTAAGTAAGAGCCTAAGAGTTGGAGGCGATGTAGCTCAGTGGTAGAGTGCTTGACTAGTTGCAGAAAGCCCTGGGTTCTAGTCCCAGTCTAGGAAGGAAGGGAGGAAGGAAGGAAGGAACTGAGTTTAGTAGGGGTGTGCGGAGAGTAGGCGGGGCAGAGGAGGCACAGAGGGGCCTTACTGGCTGCAGTTTCACGAGCCAGGATGGGGCTGCTCAACAGCCTTAGCGCCTGCCTTGTTTATGGGACGTGCACCAAACTGACTTCTCCACCGATGTTCTGTGACCTTCAAAATCCCGGAGTCTCCATCTTATTTGTAAAGTGGCATGACCAACAATGCCTCGCGGGGTTTCCGCAAATGTGTTAATAAGTCTAGAACTCCTAGAGCTATGCCTGTCTCCAGTGCTCTGAGAATGTGAGGCCATCCCTCCGTAACGCAGCGCCCATGCAAGGCTGCATGGCTCTCTGCGCTGGCTCAAGGGTGCTACGACTCTTTGTGGTGAAGAGCTGGGAAGACGGAGACTGGTTTTGTTTTCTTTTTAGAAGAGTTGCTTCCTTTGGGGTCTTATCACTTTGGAGTATGTGGAGGAAGGAGGGTGACAAAGAGCTCTTAGAGAGAGCCACTGGGACTTGGCATGGCGGTGCACACATGTAACTGCAACACTCAAAGCTTGAAGGAAGAGTATCAAGAATTAAAGGTCAGGCTGTCTCAATAGATGGATGGATAGACAGACAGACAGACAGATAGGTGGGTGGGTGGATACATGCATGCATGGGCAGGCTGGGGCTACATACAAGTGACGAATTAGAGTACTGAGTGAGTTTGTACAAGGTCCTGGGTTCAATTCAAAGCATCACAAGAAAACCAACCAAACAACCAACTATCAATCAAACAATAAAAGCACCTACAAGAATCCCCCCTCCCCCTCACGTCTTCTGGGATCATGGTTTAGGTGTCTACTATGGAGTGTGGGTACTACGGGAAAGAAATGACAGGGGGAAGATTACCAACAAACTTGTAATGCAGAACAAGGCCTGACCAGAGACGTCCCAGTGAGAACTCTCCCCCTGAATTCAGTCGGCTTTAGTCCTGGCTTGGTCTGGGCCTCGGGGTGGGCTGGTATCTCAGGAGCAACAATGGTGGCAGAGAGGTGGGGTCACCTCAAGTTCAGACAGGGGTACCCCAGAGCCCAGCTCTGCTGCCAGCAGAGTTCTAAAGTCCTTAGTGCATCATACATTCAGTAAAGATGTCTGATGGTGCCGTCTCCCCAGGGTGCTGTGCTGTAACCCTCCAATGTCTGATACATTTAGCACAGCCCCTAGCACAGAGATCCCAGGGACATCTCCCAAAATATTTATGCCCTAGTCCCTGGAGCCTGTGAATATGTCTTCTTAAAGGGACATGGTAAGTGTGATTAAATCTTAAGATAGGGAGGTTATCTGGGTTCTCTAAGTGGATCTGGTGTAATGGCGAGAGGGACACAGAAGGCCCACGGGCTTTTGTCTGCTCTGAAGGAGGGAAGAGGACTGAGTAAGAGTGTAGGCAGCTTCGAGCTGAGGAAGGCCACCAGATAGAGGCCCTCCTGGAACCATGTCTCTCCGAGAGCCTTCACAAAGCACTGTACGCTGAGAGCTCTTGGATCTGACCTTGCAAATTCTGAGACTATAAATCCGTGCTGTTCTGAGACAGTTTGCTTGTGGTCATTTGTCCTAACTGTGATGGGAAATGCGTCCAGCCACCGAGTCCCCTCACAGCAGTCTCCCTGAAGGACGAACCCCCTGAAGGAGACTCCACAGCATCTGCTCAGCACCTGTGGCCTTCCGCCTCCCCACACCTTCCACTACCCGGGCCATGGAAACAAATGTCTGCTTGGGCACGGCCAGGGGTGGAGCCTTTCAGCATAGGAGAGCTCAGAGCGTGCTCCTTGAGAACCTGGGGTCCTGGAGAGTGGGCGTGTGTGCTTGGACAAGGGGCAGGAGGGAGGCAGAAAGACAGACAGAAGGACATCAGAACGAGACCAAGAGACCAGCCATTCTTCTGTATCCTCAACACCCCAGAGAGGAGAGAAACCCTGGATGGTGATGAGAGCGAGGAGCTTTTCATGATACTCGGAGTAGAAACCAACTCCCCACTCCAAGAAAGCACCGTGGGGATTACAGAGAGAGAGGCAGGGCCTCTTAGCTGGTGCATGCTGGATGGCTTCCTGTAAGAAGTGTCTTTCGGCTGCTCCACCTGGAAGCATTCAGTGCTTTTGTTGTTATTTTGTATCCAGTTCTCTTTTGTCTGATTAGACTGAGGAGGGAGTCTCAGCTGGGCGCAAGAGTGCCTTGCCTGTGGCTGGAGTTCGCTGGAATACAGGAGCCAGCCCCAGGCTGGTCTGCAGACAGTAGGTGCTAAGACATAACTGCTCTGCTCACCCTCATTTTCATTTTATATTTGTCTAACTACTTCCTTTTGTGTTAGGGTCCTGTTTTTCCTTTTCTGGGTATGGAATACAGTTTCTTCTTATAGAAAAGAAGAGCCCCAGGGGCTGGAGAGATGGCTCAGCGGTTAAGAGCCCTGACTGCTCTTCTGAAGGTCCCGAGTTCAAATCCTAGCAACCACATGGTGACTCAACAGCCATCAGTAATGAGATCTGATGCCCTCTTTGGGTGTATCTGAAGACAGCTACAGTGTACTTACACATAACAACAAATAAATCTTTAAAAATTAAAAAGAAAGAAAAGAAGAGACCGGTGGACCTCTGGATTCCTTTGAATTGTGGTTCCCTGCAGGGTTAGTCCACAGGAATGAGCTCCCTTCACTTCAGGCCAAAGCTCACCTCAGCAGATCAGTCCATGTGAATGAATGAATGAACAAATAAATGAAATAATTTAAAAAATGAAGGAAGGGAGGGGTGAATTGAGACTCATAATCCTGTGCCCTCCCTTCTCCTTCTTGGGCCAGGGTGGGCCTGCATTCTCTTCCATCCGACATGCCACTGTGGTCCCTGGTCTGCTGCCCTACACATTACAACTAGGAGGGTCAGGACATGTCTGTCCTAGCAGCCTGGGCAAAGTCGGACTGTCAGGACCTGCTCCCTCAGGAAGCCTGGGCCACGGGAGCTCTCTGATCTGCTGACCCTCACCTTGTCTGTCTCATCCTAGTAGATCTTAGAATGCCTGCTCTGTCCATCCCTGCCCCTGGGCCTTTAGTCCTGAGCTTGGATTTTGAATTTTCCGCTGCTCTGGAAGGAAGGTGCATGGCCGAAGGTCAGGCGTCCTCCCTCGCGCCCGCAGCCGCGCTTTCCCTGCGGTCTTATCTCCCGACTGTGTCCACCCGCGAGCGGTGGAGCCACTCACCTCTCTGGTGGGAACCGAAGGCACGCAGGTCGCAGGTCGCAAGGCGAGGGCATGGCGCAGGTCCGTAGGAGGCTTGGCATCCACCCTTATAGACCAGACCTGAGTGAGCGCAGGTCCCAGGGGCGGCGCTTGCCAGCTCGCCCCCCACCGCCCCCGCAGTGGCTCGAGGAGAGTGCAGTCTGCACAGCGGCTGGTAATGGAGGGACCCAAATCCCTTCCTCTGTTTTTGTTTTCTTTTTGTTTTTTTTTTAAGGTACTTGGGGGCGGGGAGATGAACAGAGGGCTTATCTCGTGTAGCTAGACAGACATGAAGGGATGAGACGGACTTGGTGGGTGGGATAGGTCGCCAGGCCACCCCTCCCACCCCATGCACTAGGTGACAGTGGAGATCTTTATCCCTAGCTCTGGCTGGCTCCAGGCTGCCAGGCAGAACGCCAAGCTGGGGGGTCCCCTCTCGGCTCCCCGCTGTGCTCCTTGGAGAAATGAAAGGGTGTGGGTGGGGTCAACTGGACACAGGTTCTCACACCAGGTTCCCCAGGACAGAGTCTCAGGGCAGCTAAGTTTGGAATGACCCGCCAGAGTCCACTGTGTCACCTGTATCACAAGATACTGAGTCAGTATCCCCTGAGCCCACCCCACCCCCTTCCAGGTCAGTCTTAGGAGGGGCATCCATCCCTCTCAATTTCCGGTTAAGACCGCCAATCCCACTTCCCGTTGCTGTCCTTTTGGTTTGGGCCATTTCTTCTTAATCTTCTGTCCCTCCCCTCCCTAGCCCACTCCTCAGAGCGGGCACAGGCGAGGCTGGAACTGGCCCAGTCAGGCTCCGGAGAGCAGAAGGGTAAATTAAGCCAACCAGTTGTTAAAGATGACCCTTACAGAAGATAAGTTTGTGTCAAGCTATGATTAAACAATGTAATAAAAAATAAAGATCACAAAAAGTCAAAGTTCATTCACTTCTATGCCTCACTGGTTCTATGCAATCCATATAGTGGGTGTTTTACGGCACGTAGGGGGCGCTGCACACCCCTCCTTCTCGCTCATGTTCTAGTGCACCATGCAGGCAGCTCGAACTCAGCCCCGTTCACACCACAGACAGGGGCGTGCTTCCTTCGCGGCTGGATTTGGAGTTGGCTTCTGTTTTTTTGTTTTGCTTTGAGACAAGGGTTCACAGTATAGTTCAGGGGGGGACTGGGAACTCAAGGTTCTCTCATCCCAGCCTCTTGCCGGTTCAACATTTGTTTTCAAGTCTTTGACTTATGAAATCAATGGAGACTATGTTAGTGTTATCAAAGTGTGTCTTGTGTGAATACTGTGGTCCTGCCTTCATTTTAAGCAAGGCTAGCCATACCGGAGACCACTACCGTGTGGACGGCACGGACACGGGCAGCTTTCCACGAAGTATCCAGAAAGTACCACCTGACTTTGCAGTCACCCACACCATCAAGGCCTTTGACTTGCTGACAAAGTGTCAACCCACATTCATTTTGGAATAGCAGTCACCTGCCAGCCACGCACAGGTTGACACTACCAATACATTAAGCATGACTAAAGTTGAGAACATTCTGACAATCAGTTGACTGCATGGGACTTCAACAAAGTTTTAGAGAACATTCTATGACAATCAGTTGACTGCATGGGACTTCAATAAAGTTTTTTTTTTCCTTCCTTTTTTTTTTTTTTTTTTTTAATTTGGTTTTTTCGAGACAGGGTTTCTCTGTATAGCCCTGGCTATCCTGGAATTCACTCTGTAGACCAGGCTGGCCTCGAACTCAGAAATTCGTCTGCCTCTGCCTCCTAGAGTGCTGGGATTACAGGTACCACTTGTAATCCCACTGCCCGGCTTCAATAAAGTTTTATTACTTGTAAATATCACACATCCTTTACCTCAGTAGGACCTAGATTTGTTTTCATCCACCCCAGACCCAGGGTGTTCCACAATGTTTGTTCTGTTCCAAATGTTTTCTCTAGCGCCTCGTGTCCCAAATCTCTGTAGATTTCACCCCATGCTCTGAACATAAAGAGCCACCTGTCACTTGGGTACTTTTCAAACCCCCAAAGATTCCACCGGAGATAGAGGGTGGGGCATGAGGCCCAGGAGGACATACTCCTTGCACACCGGATCCATGATGTCGCTATGGGATCAGCATCATTTGACTGGATTTGGATATTTGAAGTCTCAGAGCTGAAACCATCTGAGGGAAGGAACATAGCAGAGGGCAAGGGGACATCAAACTCCTGGGTTTAGTGAAAGGGGGAGACGGAAGCCCAGCTTTGGGGCAGATGCCAGGTTCTAGACACCTTAGGGACAGTTCAGATGTGTGTACATCTAGAATTCCAAAGGAGGTGGGGGCTGAGGATGCCGGCTCCTTGCCTCCTGGGAATGGCCTGTAATTAGAATTGCGGATGTGTAGGAGCTTGTCAGGACATGAGGGGCGATGAGAAACCTAGGTGTGCCTCAGGTGTACAGGACTGCAGAGCGCAGGGTGTGGCTACTGCTGAGGCGCAAAGCAGAGGTCACCCGGGGAGAATGTACCAGAGTGACCAGGCTCCCTCTGGACTTAGTGCCACTGGTAACTTCACAGCAGCCTTTACATTACACAGAAGTAGAGCGGGAAGAAGCAGATGAGAACTAGGGCCCCAGGGCTGCAGGACGAGGCCTGGGATGAAAGAGCGAAGGGCAAGGATCTAGTGTGATGTCTACACAGCTGAGAGGAGGGTCAAGACTAAATTCAGGCTTCTAGAACAGTAAAACGGATGGTGCGGGATGGAGGAAGAGCTCGGGAGGCGAGCTGGGACACCAGGGTGCAGAGGGGTGGGCTTCACGCCTGAAGCTCCTAGGTGAGTACAGGGAGGTGTGGGGGTGTGGGGGAGAAAAGTGCCTGAGGGAGCTCAGGGCAGCATACAGGCACCCTGTGGATGGCTGAGCCCTGCAAGCGCTGAGCGTGGGCGGGCTGTCCCAGAAGGGACGACGGAGTCGCAAGACGGAGGTGCTGACGAGGCATGACTGGCCAGGGGTTAAATCCTACAAAGGCCACACAGACCGAAGCCTGCCAAGCGACTACTCCACAGACAGCAGTTCCCACCAAGCAGGCAGATCCGACAGACTGCAGACTCGGGAAGGAAGGGCAGGGCCAGGAGGCAAGAGTGCTATACACAGGAAGTCCAGTGAGCGAAGAATGGATATCAGGTGGCAGGAAACAGGACAAGCTTTGGTCACCTGGGGAGAGTTATATACCCTTTCCCAATTCATCTACTTCGCTGATTTAAATACGGTGCCCTTAGGACCGATTCCAAGATCCAGCACTTGGGAGTGTTGTAGCTTTGGGATCCTGCCCTGACAGGAGCAGAGCCCCCTGCCCAACGGGACTGATGCTGACGGAATGCGATGCGGACCACGGGCTGCCCTCACTCCCAAGGACAGCTCTGGTCTTTACACTGCCTGGCTGGCTATGCAGCTTCACAGAGCACACGACTCCCACACCCACCAACTTCCATGGCTGGAAGGGCCCTCGCTTGGGACGGCCCTCCGCATGCGGCCAGCGCTCACGGAAGAAAACCAGGGCTCAGACACGTTCCTTTGCACTTTATTACAGCCCTGTCCTGGTCCTCCAGAACCAACGGCTGCTTAACACACAACCCAAATGCCCTCACCATGGGTCCTGTTAACATTCAAGGTCTCCCCTGTTTCTTTTTCAGCACGTTACATCAAGACAGAAAATAAATCGTTTAGTCCATCCCAGGAAAAGCACCATTACAACAGGAAACAAAACATGTCAGGAAGAAGACCAGACAGACAAACAGCAGGTCAGACTCCTGAAAGAATGACTTCCCACAGAACATAAATAGGCCCCTAAACGTGTATATATATATTCATGTGTGTATATATATATATATTAAAGAAATTTGGTTTCTACCCCCAAAAGTTATTTAGAAATAAAAAATTCCGTCTGCGCCAAGGAGGGCTGGGTGCAACAGCCACGCTACAGAGCAAGCGTGGCCTTGGCCTCCCTTCCGTGTAGTAACCTCGCCTGCCAGACTGGGACACGGGTAGGGCATCTCTGCCTCACACCCTAGGCCTGGCAGATCCAGTGTTTGTAGTAAAGTGAGCCTGTCAAGTCCCAAAGGCCTGGTCTCTAGGTAGCCTTAGAGCCCACTAGGCAGGGCCCAAGAGCCAGCTACCAAGAGCCAAGACCTGGGGCTGACCCTGAAGCTTGGTCCTGTTGTAAAGGGAAGTGCTTGGACCTCAGAAACAGGATGCCAGTGGTCCTGGGTTTAGCAGCGAGCCCTGCTCCAAGCTTTCCCCAAAACCTGTGCAGCTTTGCGGTTTTCCCAGTCTAAGCTTTTCCTAGGACCAATGGCTTTAGGTGGGAGTAGTTTCCAGACCCATCAGGACTTAGCTCTGTGAGCCTGGCACGGGTGCACGTACTCACACTCGCACGCGCTCTTTAGTGGAGGTCGGCAGGTTGCAGGTGAGCATTCCTACTCACGTAGTGTCTGTTTCCGGGCAAATTCATTTTGCCACTGACTCCTAAGCAGCTCCCATGCTAAACAGATTTGTCCATAAGATACCAGCTGCCGGAAGCTGCAGCTATAGAAGACGGTTACAGACCCTGGAGGGTAATCCTCTTAGGGCTTGGCACAGTGTTTCCATCAGCCAATAGGATGACTGCGGGAACCCCACTCCTCGTTCTACACCCTTTCCCCCTCACCACAGGCCAACAGGGGCAAAGGTCACCGTGATCAGAAGGCGCACCAGTCTTAGCATGTGCAACCTGCAGACATGAGTCACACACAACCGTACTCATACCACACGGTCTGCGGGTCCCCGCCTGGCTCTGGGGACGCCGGGGTGTTCTTTGAGCTGCTCCCTTGACTGAAGTCATCAGGGCTCCTTTTGACATGGGGAACCACGTCAGGAGACCTACCAGGGCTTTTAGTCAGAAGCCCCTCGTTGTGACCACGCCCTGGGCCCCCGTCTCCCTCTGAGGTGCCGAGCCCTGGACGCACAGGCGCTACAGTGGCCACCTCCCCCGAGTGTTGTGGCACTTTAGGTTTTGTCCTGACCGCAGGAGCCACAGTGGGAGAAAAGTGCTGGATCTGGGGGTTGCTACCACTGCTACATCCGGTAGCCAGGGCTGGGGCTGTGGCAGACTGCTGCAGGGGGGCCAGCCTCTCTTCCTTTGGGGGAGCCAGAGAGAAGCGCCTTGTGTCCAGTGGCCGGCCCCGGGTACCCGGGCCTGGAGAACTGTCAGCTTTTCCTACGATCGGAGTCCTCTCCCGGGCTAGGATGTGGGAGCCTTGCAGGCTGTGGCTGCTTGTCTCTCTGGCTCCTGCAGCCTCATGACACCCTGTCTTCTGAGGAGACTCTGGCCTGCAGGCTTCTGGCCCGCTGGCCCGGAGGAGGTCAGCTGAAGCCAGGCTGAAGGCTCTGCTCAGAGACGCACTTCGGCTGACAGGCACGTGACAAGTCTGGGACACGGTGGCTTGCCTGGGTCTACCCAGAGACAGGCTCTGGGGAGGCTGGATCTGTCTCGAAGGCATCCTAGCCAGGGCCTCTGCCTCAGAGGGTCTCAGGTTGGGCTTTACATAATGCCCTGGCTTCGGCTGCTGCCCCTCAGAGGTGTTGACTGGCATCTTGATGGTGGGAGCCACGAAGCTGGTGGGCATCTTGGCTCCGTCTTTCCTAGCTGGCGGTCCTGGCTGGCCTCCCATGGCTGGGGGGTCATGGGCCTTTCGGAAGTAGTCACCGAGCGGGTCGTCTCGGCAGCTGGGAGGGTCCTGGGGAGAGGAGAGGACAGAGGTGGAAAAGTGGACACTCACAAGGAAAAGAGAGAAACAAGACACACCCAGAACTGTAACTCCACCCACACATTCCTCCTGAGAAAGGAAAGGGAGGCAGGATGGGAGGGTGTGGAAGCCAGAAAGCTGGACGGCCCAGACGGGGAGACAGCTCATCCCGGGCTCCACGGACCGCGTCCCTAGGACCCTGCCTCTCCCCTCCTTTGCCACTCCTCTGGAAACACACAGGACTGTCAGAGGCAAAGGTCTGTATGCGGATAGGGGCTACAGCCACTGGCTAGCATCTCAGAGCCGGGCAGAGGCTGGTCGCTGCTAGTTAGATCCTGGCCTACTGGGACTTGCAGAGGTGCCAGACTGACGGATGGATCAGTGGCCCAGGAGTCACCGGCTGCTAACAAGCCCAGAAAGTGGTGGTGCTTTCTGACACATTATGCTATGGGTATCTAGGAAGAGCTGTGACTCTTAATGTCCACAGATGACACTTACCACCTAGGCCACCAGGGCCTACATCTGAAAAACACAATCACCTAACTCCCAAAGCAGTCTCGCAGGGCTTGGTTCGAGCTGTGGAAAAACTACTTATGAGAAAAACTACTTATGAGAAATGAGGTCAAGCAGGCAAAGGGCCCGAGACGGTAGGTCTGGGTAAGGCCAGGACTTTCTGAGCTGGGCCCTTCTCCACAGCTGCTGCCGCTGCCCTCTGCAAGCTGGTTCTGCTTTCATTCATCTTTTACGCCTGTGAGCAGGTACTTGGGAGGTGGTTCTCGCCTGTGTGGCAGGGCCTCTCCCTTCTGCCGAGGCACCGCTTGCCCCAGGCTAGCTCCCATAAGCTTCTGTGCAAATCTATCTGCCTCCACCTGCAGAGGCGCTCTGGGACTAGGACTGTACGCCACCACACACGCGGCTTTCTGTGGCAAGCATTTTTACGGGCTGAGCCTCTTTCTCCCTGGCCCCTCTTGTCTTCTGTGGAACCAACTTAGAACTCTAGCACTTAAATCAGGGGACTTGGCCTTCTCCACAGGCCAAAACATCCTAAAGTAAGCCTAAGTCCTTCATGTCTGGAATCTCCAAGTGCTTCTCTACTTCCTAGTTTTTCTGCCGCTGGAACTCGCTTCTCTATCAGCTCCTTTTAGCTTCCACATGTGAGTACACGTGTGGCGTCTGCCTTTGTGTAACTGTATTTCTAAGTTAGGACAGCCATCTTCTGAAGATCAACCTTCCTGGCTACCCAGGAACCAACTTGTTCTTTCCCTCAGCATCAGAGGCCTGGCTGTGGACCCTACTGGGGAGGGCTCTACTATGGCTTAAATATCAGGGATGTCCTTGTTTTTAATACAGGGTCTTTTCTGGCCTTGGGCTCACCAGTTGGCATGGGCAAGCTGGCTAGTGGGCCTCAGGGATCCGCATGTCTCCGCTCTCTCAGTGCTGGATTATAAGATGAGCACTACCATATAAAGCCCTGGGTTCAATCCTCAGCAACACACACACATGCACACACATATGCAGCCCTCTGTTACTTCACGGCACGGGAAAGTCATGCAGAATTAAAATGTCACTGCATGAAAGCACAGCTGCGCTGGACAAGGCCGACAACTGCATTCTCTACAGCATCTTGCGCGAGACAATTGTAACAAAAATTACCACAAGGCCCTGGGATCTCAAATATTTACTCTGCAGTCCTTCAACGACTCTTCCACATCCACCAATGGCTGCTAGGGATGAAACAGACTTAAGCAGTACTCAGCTCTGCCACGAACCCACTGTGAGTCCCAGTCCTGCCAGCGGGTGACGGCCATAGGCCAGCTCACAGTGACCCTTTGGCTAGTGGCACTCCATAACATGCCAGCCAAGCCAGTCCTGCTGTCCCTCCCCACACCGCTGGCTCCTGCTGGGTCACGGCACTCACGTGGGTAGGAGAGCAGCGGTTACTCTCCTCTAGAAACTCCTCCAAGGTGACCATCTCACTGCTGGGAGAGGCCGAGTGGGGGCGCACGCCCGTGTGGGCTGAAGCT
Source organism: Apodemus agrarius (assembly GCA_964023405.1). Classification (NCBI taxonomy): domain Eukaryota; kingdom Metazoa; phylum Chordata; class Mammalia; order Rodentia; family Muridae; genus Apodemus; species Apodemus agrarius. The sequence goes on along the minus strand of OZ030011.1, from coordinate 22,830,618 downwards.
GCGCCCTTCTTCTGGGCGCTCTCCTGGGGGACAGGCCCATTCCGGGACGGAGGGTACTCATGGCGGCCGACAATGCCACGCCCTGTGGCGTTGCCATCCCGAGGCAGTGTGGTGGGGTCCCTGCTGGGGATCAGGTCTGCGCTGCTGAAGCTCTCACACCGGCTGTGCAGATGGTCAGAGGAGCCTGGGGGACAACACGGGCACACATCAGTCTCCCTGTGGCTAACCTGACACAACCAAGCCCGGGCATCGCCCCCAGCCAGCCGGGGTCCCTTCTGCGGGCAGCCATTAACACTTTACTTTGGTTCGTAATGAACTAGTAAAGAGTAAAAGTAGAAAACTTGCACTAAAATTTAAAAATATATTTACAAAGTTTTCCCTCATCTCCTAAGCAGCAGATATTGTTTCTCCATGTTTTATCATTTAGCTAGTTAGTTTAAACAACAACAACAACACCTCTAGGTCTCACGTTGCCCAGGATGGCTTAAAACCTGCTGGCAACCTTGACCTCCTAGGTGCTGGGATTGATTACAGGCATGCACCTAGTGTATGCTGTACTGCGGACTGAATTCAAGGCTTCATCCATGCCAAGCCAAAGGCTTTATCAGCTGAGCTACATGTACTCAGTGTTCAGTGGCGGTGCAGGTGAAAATTAAGTCACCAATCCTGGCATGCTCCTTAGCAATCAGTCAGTCACATAATGTAAGTTCACTTAGCACCCACCCCACGCAGGGGGTCATCACACAGAAGGTTAAGAAACATCTTCACCTATTTAGTCTCAAGCAATAAGGTCACATGACAGCATATGTACTCTTCAAATGCAGGGAGAACTGCCAAGGAGGTCTAAACATGAAAACAGACCATGAAATAAAACCCTTACAATTTAACATTTCTGTTAATCAAATCTGGTCTGGGGACATAGTTCAGTTGGCAGAATGTTTGCTTAACGTTCACGACAGAGTCCCGGGTTAGCGTCCCAGCAGCACACAGGCTGGCATGGTGACCCTCTGGTCTTGGTTATAAAGTCAGCTGGAGACAAGCCTGGGATATAAAACTCCTCTTTAAAGAAGGATCAGATTTGTTCAAGGTTTCAAGTGGGGAAATAAACATCGGTCCCTGTTCCTATTCCACACAGCTGGGACCCAGAGGATCTGTGACTTACCCACATCCTCTGGACAGGCAGAGAAAAAAAGGATCTGAGTCCTAATTTGTTCAAAACTCCTTGATCTGTGCCAGAAACCTTGGTGTGTGGCCCATGACTGCACCAGAGAGTTTCTCACGCCCTGTTACGGTTACGCAGGCGACTCTGAGCTGTAAGAATGGTATGCGCCTTACCCTTGAGGCTCAAAGGTGAGCTGTTGCTGGATGTGTTTCTGCTGCTCTCCAGACTGTTTGGCCGCGATGCTGAGGGAAACAACTATACTTAATACAAAGGGCCAGTGACCAGGTAGATCCCGAATTAACACCCAACCCGAGGAGGAAAACACAGTCAGTGATTCTACACCAGCTCAGGCCAGCGTCCCCAGCCAGGAAGGTCTGCGGGATGCTGCATACGCTCTTCGGAGGTAATGGGCTTGAGCCACTGAGCGCTAGACACAGCAGACTCGCCATCCCGGCAGTGATGGGTCGCTACCTGTCACCGGGTCTAAGGCCTCAAGTTTACAATGAAGGCAAAACAGATCATGCCAGGGGATTCTAATACAAAAGTACTTAAGGGCTCCTCTGGGCAAACCCAGGGTTGGAGCTTAGAGACCACCTGGCTTACTGCCTCAAACTTTCTGGGATGCACGCAAACAGGGGTGAGATGCTGTTCAAGGCAGCAGGTGCGCACATGTATGTGAACGCAGCAGCGTGTGCCTCGGCATCCTCCAGCGGGCAATCACAGGCAGGGACGCCGGGATGTCAGACGCAGAGTGACCACAGGACATGTCTCATCTTTGGTTCCTTTCAGTTTCTTGCCTTAAGCACCTATCTGCCTGCTCTAATCCAAAAACCCAAAGTTCCTAGGGCTCGTGACTGTGGATGTTCAGTCTGTATGTCATCCCCCTGCTTCAGACCCAGAAGGATGGGATTGCTACTTGCCAAGGGTGGACCAAGCCTCCTAGGGTCTGCTGACCTCTCCTGGGCTGCCTGCAGCTGCAGCTGTACCAGTGTCAGGTTGAGAAAACGCCACTGCTGCTGGACACTGAACCTCGAAAAACAGGAGCAGTGTTCTGACATCTCTGTAGCTGCAGGTGTGGAGCGGTGCTAGGAAACCCTTTAGAAACGCCAGAAGGCCCCTGGCTTGCTGTCCCCAAGGAGCGCCAGCTCAGGTGTCCACATGGACCTAAGCCCCAGCCGTGATAAGCTCTGTACAGAGCAGGCACCTGGAAGTCACTTGTTGGTGACAGTGTTTAGGGATGAGCTGAAAAAGACCTCGGGAAAGCACTGGACTAAGATCCTCGATGAAGGGACGGCCAGAAACAAGCACGGCTGTTTTGTAATGGGCACCAAAGAGAAGCTGCAACCCAGCCGCCCAAGAACCCGTGTTTGTCAGTTATTTTAGACTGAGTGAGTCCTTACTAGGTAGCTTAGGGTAGCCCTGAACTCCCAATCCCCTTGTCAGAGTCAGGTTGAGATTACAGGCTTGACTCACCAGGCCTGCTCACCCGTGTCCAGTAAACTAGTCTTTTTGTTCCATATGCCAACCAGAGAAGCTGGAAGTGTCGGGAGGAGTCTGAAGAACCCTGTGCTTCATACACCTGGCTACTGCCTATTAAAATTGGTGATCCAGTGAGCTGGTGCCCTTGGAAGGGCCACCCCACTACAGGGTCCCCCACTCTGGGTAAAGACAGAAGGGCTCTTGGGCCAAGAGGCCTCTCTAAAGAGTCTGTCTTTACTCACGGAATCCTAAATAACTAATGTCAACACGGCCATGCCCTCTAAACAGTGGGTAGGAGACGATGCCGGCGCCCTCCGCTGCTGAGCATGGAGACATAAACTGAACCCATGTAAACATGCCAGCATCTCCCTTTTAAGGAATTTCTTCCTGCCCTTCTAGGTTGTTTTTTTAAAAAAAACATTTGTTTATTTTGTGTGTGTGTGGGGGGGGTGTGCACGCCACACTCATGTACAAAGGTTAGGGGGGCAACTTGTACAAGTTGATTCTCCCCTTTCAGCACGTGGGCTCAGGGCTGAACTCAGCCCATCAAGCTTGGGACAGAACTAATGTGCACGCACGTGTACACGTATACACCTGTGCCGGCGTGCATAAGGAGGTCAGAGGGCAAACGCAGTAGCTAGTTTTCTCCTTCAGCCACATGAGTCATGGACCAAAATGCCAGGCCTGCATTTGGCAAGTGCTCTTACACGCGATGCCACGGTTTCAGCCCCATTTAAAAAACTGTTTATTTACTATACGTATATGAGTACACTGTCGCTGTCTTCAGACACACCAGATGAGGGCATCGGATCCCATTACAGATGGTTGTGAGCCACCATGTGGTTGCTGGGAATTGCGCTCAGGACCTCTGGAAGAGTAGTCCGTGCTCTTAATCTCTGAGCCATCTCTCCAGCCCTAGAATTACTTTTTAAAAACAGACCTGGATTCTGAGAGAGAGACCCCCAGTTCAGAGGCTCTCTCCAGAGGGCACAGGTTCAATACCCAGCACCTGGAGGTGGCTCAGAGCCACCGAGGACTCGAGTTCCAGGGATCCAGTACCCTCTCTGGCTTCCCCGGGCACTAGGCATGCAAGTGGTGTAAGACACAGACAGGAAAAACAGGCGTACGCATAAAATAAAAATAAATGCAAAAGCTGAGAACGGGGATCCTAGCCTCACAGACCACAGGCCACAGCGTTTGTTTAGCGTGTGCGTGAAGGTCAGAGGGCGCAGGGGACAGAGAGAGGAGAAATAAAGAAGGCCACGTGGGAACCAAAGCAACCTGGAGTTTTGAGAAGCCCGGGAGGATATTACCCGCTTTCTCTTCTGCAGAAACTGAAAATATCCACAACCTGGGAGGAAGCGGTTTTTAACATCGTTTGAGATTTCACACAACCTGGTGTGACCGTGGACCCGCGGTACCTAAGCAAGAACAAAGCGCAGGCCTTCCTAAAACATGTTCCCATTGCTGGTCACCAGGACTCCCTGGCACACGCGCGTCACACACACATACACACACACACCCCTGGAGTGCAGACAAGTCAAGAGTTTCCAGAGCGCGCGCACGCGCGCGCGCGCACACACACACACACACACACACACACACACACACACACACACACACACACACACACCTGGAGTGTAGACAAGTCAAGAGTTTCCAGAGCCTGGGGCTTGTAGGAGGCAGTGAGTCCCCTACCTGTAGAGGCTGCAGATGAGGCTCCTGGGCTGATAAGGCGAGCTCAGAGAGGCTCCTCCCTCTCATCCCCAGTCCGGCAAGTCAGTTTCACCCTCACCTCTCTGTGTGCTAGAGTCCCGAGAATTCCATGCTGCTTAGCTTAAACTCCAAGTGCTACTGACAGAAAAACAACTAACACCACACAGGTTACTCACCCTGCTGCCTGTGGTAGGGGCCCTCGGGCTCGGAGGACAGCTCACAGAGGTTGTCATCTGAATTACAACCTATGATGAGAATCAAGTTAATACACCAGGATTCTAGAATGCCTAAAACCCACAGGGAAAACCCTGGTCCCTGGCTGTGTGACCAATGTATGTATGCCTTCATTCAGGCCAGGATCAATCACAGCAATGTCCAGACGGGGTGAAGACGGGGCGTCTGTCTCGCTGGAAAGAGGAGACGGGCTAACGCACTAGACTGATCATCCCCTTTAAGTCACACTCTGTGCCTGCGTACGAAGGGCTAGAAGGTGTGTGTGAGCGCTGGCCTCGGGACCAGGGCAGGGAACTGATGTTCCAGTGCCCCGGGAACCCTTCCAACCCCAAAGGCCAGCAAGCCAAAGGCAGAGAGTGTGGAAACAATTCGTTTTTAGGGACACAGTGCCATCGGGTGACAGGAGAAAAGGAGAGAAACTGGGGACCACCACCCAAGGTGGGAGGGAGGGCAAGCCTTGAACCCTCAGCTCCCACCAGGACATGAGTCAGGAAAACTTCCAGCCAGCCATCAAGGGGCCTCTCCAAGTTTGCCAGTCGCTGTCTGAGCACTGAGCACGGGGTCCCCTCTGAAAGATATTTAAATCAGTTACCTACCTACTGGCAGCAAGTATCCAGCTGTGAGGGTCCTGACGTTTAGGGACCCCAAGTGTGTCGCTTATATTCTATTCTTAGTGCTGGGCAGGCCTGGGCCTCCGAGGGCTGAGCATGTAGCTCGTCAGGCAGAGGCAGGCACATTCAGGTGGGATGGGTTTTTTTTTGTTTGTTTGTTTTTGTTTTTTTTCTTCTTCTTCTTCTTCTTCTTCTTCTTCTTCTTCTTCTTCTTCTTCTTCTTCTTCTTCTTCTTCTCCTCCTCCTCCTCCTCCTCCTCCTCCTCTCTTCTTGTCTTTTCACTCTTTGATTATGACAGTCTAGCATTCCTCCCCTGCTCCCTCTTGCCCTCACTCTCTCATGGTACCCTGCTCTCCTTTTATGGACACGGTAATCTTTCGTATCACCGTCGGGCATCTCAACATTCTCCTAGAAACTCTTCCGAGACCCCATTTTATGTCAGTGGCTTTTACATTGTTTTAATTTTTTTTTAATTTATTTGCTTATTTTCCTCTGTTTGGGGTTGCAGGTTCTTGGCTGTCGACAGAATCCTTGAGTGTCTACAGGTTTTCTACATCTGACCAAGTCGCTGGCTTGGAATCCCATCACATAATGAGACTCAAAGACTATTAGATGTTGCATCTGAGGTGTGGCCACATACAGCCACCAAAGCGCTAGGATATAGCACATCTGCAAATCCTTCCCTGATGACGTTTTTCCAATATAGGACATATGCCCTCGGTTCTGTCAATAGATCTGGGTTAGAAAGCCTCTCATTCATCTTTAGAGAAAATACCTCCTGACTCCGGAGAATTGCCTGGTATTAGCCCAGCCCTGGTACTGCCAAAGCCTGAATGCTCCTGCTGCTGCTGGTGGACTCTGAGGCTTTCTTCCTGGTTCTTAGGCCTACTGATGGCTGAATTGTTTAGCCATGATCACCTGGCTGGCTGCAGAGACAAGGCTTGTACCAAAGGATGACTCAGAAATCTTCACCAGCATCTCCCTCTGTGCATAATGCCTGGCTTTAGGCCCACAGCTCACCCTTTAGAGGGTCCACACTCACCTTTGGTACGGCCTAGGTGCTTGGGGACGGGAGTGGAGCTGGAAAGGGCTGCCGTGGTGGCCGAGGTTGGAAAGGTCCGGGAGCCAGGCTCCGAGGGCCAGGACTTCACAGCCGGGTCAGCGGAGGTGTCTGTGCGGTCAACACTGCCTCCACGTGGGGACCCGCGTTTTGGTTTTAGATCCCCGGGCCCTGGGGCAGAAGACATTGAGAAATGAGGCTGTGAGCCCGTGCCGGGGCAGGGCAAGCACACTGAGGCCCGAAGCAGGTGCGGCGGGGCACATGGAGCACAGAGACACAAGCAGGGTGGGCGTCCCGCTGCAGCTGCAGGCCAGCTCTGGCTCTGGTGTGGACCACACGGGTAGCATCCAAACTGGCAGGAAGAAACAGAACTCAGGAGGACAAATAAAAGTCGGATGGTTCAAAAGTCAGCTGTAGGGCACACTTTCTACAGCCTGCACACGACCGCGAGTCCTGGCTCAACAGCTCAGACGAGCGTCTGCAGCCGCCTCTCCACGCCCGCCACTGAGGTGCTGAGGACCCTGACAGCTGGATTTCTTGGGATATCAAAAAAGTTCACTGCCAAGCTCACAATAGTTTCTTCTTGGGGGGGGGGGTTTAAAAAAAAAAAGCAACTTTAATCTCTTCAAGGGGTCTTTCCCCTCTCATCCTACACTTTTAAGCAGCATTCATTTTCTGCTATAGACATATGTATCTGTTGAAATTAAATAATATTTTTGAAAAGTATCTCCTACCCAAATAAAGAGAAAACTCAAATAGGATTGCATCTGGGATCTCCAGATACTAGACATGAGGGAGCGGGGAGGGCGGAGGACACAACGGGGGTGGGGAGTGCTTGCATTGCATGTGTCAAGACCCACAGTTTGGTCCCCAGTACCTCAGAACAAAGTAACCCCAAATAAACAAAAGCAAAACCAAAACAAAAATCCAGGAGCATTTCTGACAGCTGGTCAGGCCTTCTGTGCACTGCCTGTGCCTTACACCCAAAGACCAGGAGGCAGGCGGAGGCTGTGCCTGCACAAACCGGACTCATCGGCCCTTCAACCTCAGGGCTCGTCCGCTGGCTTTCAAGGCCCAGATCTCAGATGTGGACTGGAGGGGAGTTTGGATTCTGGAGGACAACCTCATGAGAAGCAAGACGCAAGTCTGGTAGGACAGACAGCAACAGACGGGCCTTCCTGTGTGTTAGGCGGGAATGAAGGTCCAGAGGGAGGGGAGGGGAGCGGCCAGCGGGAGCGCCAGACAGACAAGCACGATTCCAACAGCATGCCGGGGAGACAGACTCTGGGGCCAGCTTTGATGGCTCGGAGTTCTTAAAGACAGGGTCACAGGCTGACGTCAGGGCAATGGCAGCTAACTTAACACTGTAGTGGGTGCAGGTTTAGTATGGCCACCTGACTTCTAAGGTGACACTTGTTTCCCGTGTGAGCACAGCACTGGCAGTATCTTTTCCTTTTAAGATGAAGTGAGCAGCAGAGTCACTTTAACTGCACATAGGAGACAGGGGGCCATGGCCCCAATCAGAGCTGGGTGTGAGAATGACCCAAGATGGGGACATGACCTCTCTGGGTCACCTTCTTCCCCTGCTGTGGGTGTGACTCATGTCCTAATACACTCTCTGTCCACCGTGGCATTGATTTCACCGTGCAAGATGCCGGGGAATTGCCACACAGTCATAAAACCTCAGTCTGGCTGGGCAAAATCGGTTCAATTACTCAAAATGCTCTAACAGAGCAATCGATCCTTCAAAACACGGAACTGCCAGCTCAGGAGCAGGAGCCAGTAACTCTGTTCTGACAACGAGAGGGGGCCAGGTTTAGCTGCTTAGAAGTAGGTCTTTAGAAGGGAGGCTCACCCGCCGGTGGGTATTTTAGGAAGCGTAGCGACAACTGGCCACTTCCGCTTTGCACAAGGGCACAAGGGCACGGCAGAAGCTTGCAGATGCGGGAGCGGGAGGGGCGCGAGGCCTCTGCACTTACTTAGCATGAGTCTCCTGGCCCAAGGACAAGTGAGTGCACGTGCATCCCGGGGTCCCCTAATACTGTGCTGAAGCAACGGTCCAGGGGGCATGACCAGTCATCTTCTATTTTGCAATCAGAATCCACGATGGCTACTTTGGAACTGGGGGAGGAACAGGGGTCCACTAGGGACCTAGTGGCTTTAGGGACTAACTTCCTTTGGTTGGTTGTTTGAATTTCAGAAATGGAGGAGGGACACATGATGAAGACACATGGTAAGGGAAGGGATCAGAAATCCCCAATGTCTGAGAAAGAGACAGACTCGTTAGGGGAGGACGGGATGTCAGAGGAGGACCAGAAGCGCAGCCGTTTAGAGAGAGCCGGGTGGGCCAATGGAGACTTGTCTTTGTCCTTGCTTTTGCTTCTCAAAAAAGGACTCTTTTTGCGCTGGGATGCTACATTGTCATCATTGTGATAGGAAGGGGGGAAAAAAAGGAGAAAAGAGGAAGAAAAAAAAAAACACAAATGAAATGAACAATAATTACAAATGAGTCTAAGTCAGTAAATGTACTTATGGAAGCGGAATCCGGTCCAACCAATGCCTGATGCCCAGGCCAGAACCATTGATGCTCTGACTCAGTTTAATTTAGTGGCACCCTGGTGCCAACCATTACTCACGAAGCACAACAGGAGAGCTGTACAATGCCCCAGGAGCCACTGGCTTGGAGGATTTTTCAATTTCAGTGTGTTAAATTATTGAATAAGAATGCTCCTCAGTGCGGTGGCCAGCTTCTCTTACTCAGCCGTTATGATGACAGGCTCCCTGACACTCAGCTCACATACAGCTGACATTCCACTCCAGGACACTGGACATACCCAATGACAGGTTAGCCCACTGTCAGGATAGTCTACCGGAAACACCTACAAAGAGCCTAGAATTCTAAAATCACCTCCTTGGTAAGATGTATTCTAAAACACTAAAATGTCTTTTTCATACCCCAACCTCCTAAGACCTGGAAGAATTATTTCCCTTCAGATCCCCCTCCCACCACATCCTTCCTTAGCCTTTAAAACGGAGACACCACAAAGCAGACGACTGATCTAAGCTCCCGATCAGACCTTTCAGTAGTATCTATTAAGTGATCCAACAGATTTCTGGATTAAAGTGGAGACTAGAATCTCTATGTCTTTTGCTATACCACCACCTAGTGGTAAAATCCCACATTACAGAATAAGGGTTCTGGATACTGACCACAGCAGAGGGAGGCGTTAAACAGAATGTACAGGGACCCAAGCTGCTTTTACTGAAGGTAGTGTGGTACCTTAGGAGCCTGAGGCTGAGACACCTGGGCTTGGATCTCTGTCACTGGATCAGGTTTACCTTCTTAGTGTTAAAAGAAACACTGCCTGGGTTACCTTCACAAGACCACCTTCTAAAAATTAAATAACAAAAATGGACAGTAGTGATTGATGTCCACTTCATAGGTTGCTATGGATTAGATGGGACAGAAAGCATGTACAATAGGCTGGCCTCGAACTCAGAGATCTACCTGCTTCTGCCACCAAAGTGCTGGGACTAAAGGACTGTGCCACCACACCAGGGCCTCTGAAAAGTTTCTTAACTCAGTTAAGATGACCATAGCTAATTCAGTCAACTGTAAGAACAATGCAGTCTGAAACGGGAAACCGGAAGTAACAGGTCCTCTCTGGTTGTAAGAAATGTTAAGCTAATGTTTAGAGGCAGTTAAGGGCTGGGGGTGGCTGCTCTTGCCTGTAGCCCCAGGACTGAGGTAGGAGGACTGTCTCTAGCTCCTGGTCTGTCTGGTTATGTAGTGAGTTCAGGTAAGACTGAGCTACAGCATGTCGTCGTTTGAGATCCTGTCTCAGATGTGACACTTCACTGCTGCTTCAGCGCGGACACACCTTTCACCTACTCCCATACCCACAGTGAGTGGAGATGCAACTGTCAGGCCGAGCATCCTCCTCATACCCCTGTAGTGATGAACGTGACCTCACCCACACAGGGGGCACCTGTTACCCAACGTTCCGTCACCCCAAGGGCACCAGACTCTTGGACATACATTCAGAAAGTTCTGGTGTCTTTGATAAACATTTAAGCTATTCAGGTGAAGATCTGGCATAAATAACCCCCCTCCCAGTAAACCAGTGAACTTTCTAGGATTTAAGGTAACTTGTATTTCAGGTTCTAGGACAGTCATTTTTGATACCGTAACAGAGCTTACATTTGAACCCAGCTTTAGAAATGTTCAGTGGTTACAGACCTGGCAGAGATGGTGAAAGCAGTATCTGAGCCGTCCCTGCCCTACCTCGCCAAGCTCTTCCTTTTGCACGTGTGCACAACAATGTCTTATTTTAAAAAAATTAAAAAAAGGAGAGCCAGCCATGGTGGTGCACACCTTTAATCCCAGCACTCAGGAGGCACGGCAGGTGATCTCTGAGTCTGAGGCCAGCTGGTCTACAGAATTCCAGGGCAGCCAGAGCTACACAGGGAAACCAGTCTTGAAATAAACAAAAATGTTTGTCTCTATTTTATGTGTATGACTGCTTGCCTGGATGTGTCTAAGTCCACCATGTGCATGCAGTACCCCTGGAGGACCAAAAGGGTCATGGGGTTCCTGAAGCTGGAGTTACAGATGGTTGAGAGCTGCTATGTGGGTGCTGGGAATCAAAACCCTATCTTCTGCAAGAGCAGCCGGTGTTCCTAACTGCCAAGCCATCTCTCCAGCCCAACCATGTATCTTTTAGATGAGATTTTTACTGCACAGGAATACAATGTAACTCTTGGATGTGAAAGGTCACCATGTGCCATTTACCAGCGGCAGTGCCACTCATCTGGCCTGAGACATTCGATGAACTACAGCATGGTCAACTAGTGTTCCTGCTTTAGCATCTGAGCCCCTGGCCAGCTCCAAATACCAACCCCCCAGTGTCCCCAGGCTATAGGACTCAAGGACAGAAAGCAACAACCACTCAGGACGTGTGAAAGACGTGGTGAATGCCTGTGGGATCACTATACAAAAGAGTGAATCGTAACCTTTGACACACGCGAGGGAGCCCCAAACATGTCAGCTGCTGTGCCCCCCCAGGCTGCCTGACCAAGCTTCAGCTTCAGACATTCAAATAACCAATCAGCCCATGTAATGAATGGTGTTTCCCATTCTAAAGGAACCAAGTACTCTTGTTAACATGGCCATTGCAGAGATGGGCTTGGTGACATGCCCAGGTAGGAGGGCACGCTCACATGGACACACACAGTAGTGACACATTCCCACAGACGTGTGGCACACTCCATGGGTGAACGGGACTCTCAGAGCCTGTATCCTTACCCCGCCCGTCGGGCAGCTGCACCTACCTTTCCCCACAGGCCCGCTGTGAGTGTCTCGATCCTCTGCACAGATTGGACCCGATGGGGGGTTGTCGGAGTTTTCCGTCTGCGATCTGAGAGCCTGAGAGGCAGATGGCGAGGCGGGGTCTGAGGGCTCCAGCTGCCAGGGGGGGCTATCTGTAGTGGATTTTAACCGTTCTCTGGAACCTTCTTTCTTTGGCTTGATAAGCTTGACCAGGGCTTTGGCTCCAATCCAGTGGTTCTTCCTAATTAGAAATTTTTTTTTTAGAAGTTACAACCCATGCTCAGAAAGGCAAGCCATGGCACTGGGCTGGAGGTATAGCTCGGTGGCAGGGCCCTAGCCTAGAATTCACAAGGCCCCAAGTTCTACCCCAGTCCCCTCAATAAAAGAGAACGGTGCTCATGAACACTGTCACGAGACCTGGAATTGAAGAGCCAAATTCTTGGGTGCAGCTGTGCAGTAGCAGAAGCATGTGGTATCAAAAACCCAAGCTGGTCTCCCGGAAGAGCGCTTATACAGCAGTGCCCTTACTCGGCAGTAGCAGAAGCATGTGGTATCAAAAACCCAAGCTGGTCTCCCGGAAGAGCGCTTATACAGCAGTGCCCTTACTCGGCAGTAGCAGAAGCATGTGGTATCAAAAACCCAAGCTGGTCTCCCGGAAGAGCGCTTATACAGCAGTACCCTTACTCGTCCGATGTGCAGGAACGGGGCTGTACTAACTAGCTATTCATTTATTTTTCTGGAGAAAGTCATTTTTATGCATATTACCTGCCCAAGTTAACCAAGGACAAAACTGGTGCTCACTGACTCTGCCCTGGCATTGGGCGAGCCACCCCAGGGGCACAGAAGTCTCTAGGTTAAAGGGAACTGATGAAATGCAGTCCCCAGAAACTGAAGGCATTCTTAGGTACCCCCCATTCCCCATGGTGGCCTCCGTTTCCCCATCACACAGGCGACTGAGGCTGAGAGTCGCAATGAAGCTTCCTTGAAGGACTGGTGGTAACTTCGGCTCCACAGCCTGGCCAACAGTCCATAAGGACAGCTCTCAAGGCTCAGGGCAAGTGACCAGGGTAAGTACTGCAAGAGATGGTGGTATGCCACTACAGGTACTGAGCTAGCCCCCAACCTGGGCCACTGTTCATGGGTGAAGACACTACTTGTGAAGCCATCACAGAGGGTCTCTGTCTACAGAGGGGGTAAGGTCCACGCGCACCCCATGACTGATAACTGTGGGGCCCAGCCAGCTGTTCTGCTCACAACCACTTTCCCTCACAGGACGACAGCTATGGCGTCTTCATCATGTTAAACTGAGGCAACCAGACCGCTCAGCTTTGATAACTCTGACTCACAGCCTTCTGCCTCTTATCAGATCTCAGAGGTGAGTGAGTCACCTCCATGTTTCGTCGGGGCTAGCTGGCATCTGACACCCCTCACGGGACAAGCTGGGGTACGCAGGGCGGGGCTGAGAGAAGGTCTAACGTTTTTGCTTTATGGTCAGCAGTTCTCAATCTACAGGTTGCGGTCACCTCTGGGGCTACCTGTCGGATATGCATCTCCGACATTTATGTTATGAAGTAGCAATGAAATAATGTTATGGTTGGGGTCACCACAGCCTGGGGAACTGCATTAAAGGATTGTAGCACATGGTGGCGCAGGGCTGGTCCCGTCCTATGACCCCCGGCTGCCTCGCCTCTCAGCTCAGCTGGCTGTGAGCACTCATCTTAGAGCACTCACTTCTTCGGAGCAGGGTCATAGAACTTGTACTGGTCCATGATTTTCTCTTCCAGTTTTTCCTTGTGTCTCCGTAAGGCGTTTAACTTGTCTCTGTGAACACAGTGACAGAAGGTGATCAGTACAGTTAAGTAAATGAGTGAGTGTACTTACCAGCCCAACCTGGGTCAGAAGTCAGGGTCTGTATTCAGGCCTGAGGGCGTTCATCCCACACTGGGCATTGAACTGCGAATTTATTTCTTTTTTAAGATTGACTGACTGGTTGATTTTGTGTATATGAGTACACTGTAGCTGTGCTGATGGTTGTAGGCCATCCTGTGGCTGCTGAGATCTGAACTCAGGACCTCTGCTCACTCTGGTCGGCCCCACTTGCTCTGGCTTAAAGATTTATTTATTGTTATATATAAGTACACTATAGTTGTCTTCAGACGCACCAGAAGAGGGCGTCAGATTTTACTACAGATGGTTGTCTAGGATTTGAACTCAGGACCTTAGGAAGAGCAGTCAGTGCTCTTAACCACTGAGCCATCTCTCCAGCCTGGATTTGGGATTTATGATCAGCCAGCTATGAATCTGGCCACGGCGGCACACTCCTTTTCATCCCACGGCTCAGGAGGCAGAGGCAGGCGGCTCTCTCTTGAGTTCCAGGTCAGCCTGGTCGGCAGAGTGAGTTCTTGTCTGGCCAAAGCTACAAATTGAGAGCTTATCTCAAAATTGCAAAACAAAAACAAAGGAATAAAATACAGCTACACTGGGCGGAGGTAGTGTACGTCTGTAATCCCAGCACTTGGGAGGCAGAGGCCGGCAGTTCGAGGCCAGCCTGGTCTACAGAGTGAGTTCCAGGAGAGCCAGAGCTACACAGAGAAACCCTGTCTCGAAAAACAAAACAAAACAAAACAAAACAAAAACCAAAAAGCACAGCCACAAGTGCTCCGGAGCTCCCGCGTCTGGCCGGGAGGGGGCAAGGGAGCAAATCTGCAACCGCCCACCTGAGTGAACACTTGTGCTTACAAAGCCCCGTGACTTCCCAGTCAGGCCAAACTGTGTAGGACACAGGCACCTCCAGCCTGACGCAGACCTTACGCTGCCAGGCGCGTCAACACTTGGGCGCTGAGGTTGCGAACGCCGGTGTAGCCCAGGCACCCTGGGACCTGCCTGGTAACAGCCCGTGGTGTGAGCTGCTTCCAGGGGGCAAGTAGAGAAGGCAGCAGACTAAAGGCCAAAGAGTGGGCCCTGGCAAGCCTGAGCGTGCCTTCGGCAGCCCACCCCGGCCGAGCAGCCACGCTGGAAGAAGGCAGCTGGGGATGGGGACAATCTGAAACCCGAGACGCTCAGGGGCTGAAGCAAATCTCTGTCCCTAGATGGTGGAAACTGGCTCACGCTTCCAACGCCACAGCAAGCAACTGACAGCCCCAGCGCCTCTGCTTTCTGGGGCGTCTGCTATGGTTGCTGGGCTCTGGGGCCCCCTGTGCGGTCAGCTGGCTCAGACCTCTCAGCTTCCTCACGGTACTGTCTAGTGAAGCCCCAGGCAGTCACTGCTCAGATTACTTCACTGGTGGAGCAGAGAGGGTCCTGTCCATGCTGAAGGCTTTCCCACGAGCCCGCTGTGACAGCTGTACCCTGGGAAAAGGCACCAACAGGGCACACACTGCTTGGAAGAAGCTGAGAGGTATGCGAAGCCAAAATGCAAAAATACCATCCCCAATAATCTCCCTAGGACCAGACGCCTAAGCCTCTTTGGTAGCTTCTGCAAGGCCTCGGCTGGAGATTCTACCGCATGGGTCAGGCAACTGCCATTTAGATTCCAAACTGCAGTGTGGGCTTGCACAGAAACCATCCCCAAGTAGGCAGAGAGCAGATGCAGCAGTGCGGAGAGGAAGCAGCGACAATACACCAGAGAGCGCTGGGAAAGCACTGGGGCCCACTGGCCATGCCCCTCCATAATCGCTGCCCTTCTCATTTTGTCTTGAGAGAGGGTCTCTCCATGCAGCTCTGGCTGTCTTGGAACTTGATATGCATCCAAGGCTGGCCTCACACTTGTAGGAGATCCACTTGCCTCTGCCTCCTGAGTGCTGGGACTGAAGCCACGTGCCACTGTGCCCGGCTCTTCTTGTCTTAAGCACACTCAGGCAATGAGCACAGAGCTTGCCTGCGAAGCTGGTCATGAGGAGGGGTGGGCACCGTACAGCGTGACACACCTTGGATAATCCAACGCTGGGTTTCCAGCATCAGACTTCTTCCTCTTGGTCAATCCTTTGACAAGGGACTAGATTCGTGTCTCTTCAAACACTTGCCAGCGGATTCAGTGTCTCTAGCTGGGCATCCCTTTCTCCCACATCCACCTGGACCACCTGCCACACCCAACCCTCCCTACCCAGCGTGGCCTCCTCTCATCAACAAAGCATAACTGACTCCCTCCACTCGCCCTTTTATATCTTTCTAATCCTACTAGGAGGGGACAAAGCTCTGCTCATACCCGTCACCGCACGGTCCCAGGCTCCCAGGGCCTCACAAGGTTGAGGGGCAAACTGCGTCTTGGCTTCTTATCAGAACCTTCTTTCCCTGAGATACATGGTTGTTGCCAAGTCCTATAAGTAGGTGCTGGATGCCTATTTCTACAATGAACTCAAGTAAAAGAGGCCTTCCTCCCATCTGTGGGTAACAGTTTAGACAAAGCGGAGGCGGGAGAGGGGATAGCTCAGGTGGTAAAATAATGGCCGCAGAAGTGCGCAGGGACCTGAGTTTGATCCCCAGGAGCCACATAAAAAGCCAGGCAGAGTAGGGTGCCTTTGTGATCTCAGGGGGGGAAGAGACAGGCGGGTCTAGGGGGTTCACTGGCCAGCCAGCCTAGCGTGTGTGTGTGTGTGTGTGTGTGTGTGTGTGTGAGTGTGTGAGTGTGTGAGTGTGTGTGTGTGTGTGTGTGTGTGTGTGTGTGTGCACCCTCCCCTTACATGTGCATGCAGGGGACGGGGAGAGCTCATGAGAGTAGGAAACCTCACATAGGCACAAGCCAACATCTACCGCCTTTGGAAACCTAGAACATTCCATAAAATGGTGCGGTTCCATCTCCAACTCTCTAAACCCTAATGTCCAGGGCCTGTTCTGTCCCGAGTGACAGGTGTATTGGGGAGGGGCAGACAGGGCATCAGGAGTCTGAGTGAGGCCTGCATCCTGTGGGGGGCAGGGATGGTGGCCAGGCCCCCTGTGGACACGCCGCCGCCCACCACAGCCCGCAGCCCGCTCACATGTACTGCTTCTGTTCCTCGTGGTACTGCTCCTTGCTCTCCATGTTCTGTTCTAGGAGCATCTGGTTCTGCTGGCTCAGCAGCTGGATCTGGCTCAGCAGGTGATGATTCTCCTCCTCTAAGTTCCCCTTGAGACGGGAGAGCAGCTGAAACACAGACCAACACGGTTCAGATGCCCCATGACCCTGCGACGTCACACTGCAAGCTCAGCCTCTCAAAGGAACACTTTCGCAGGCATCCACCTGGGTACAGTCTGCACCAGTGCGGACCTGGGATGGATCGACCCGCCAGCAAGGCTGCATTCCTGCAAGCACACCACCCGACACAAGGCTGCATTCCTGCAAGCGCACCACCCGACCCTGTTCCCGACCTAGCAGCTCCAGCTGCCGAGACAGAGCACAGATCAGACACTAGGGCTGTGTGAAGCAAGACATAAAGATGCTGAAAACTTGGTATGAAAAGTGGGACCAGAAGATTATATGTGAAATGGTATTTTGATCTACTGGTAAAATAAAGTGTTATTACAATTGTTTTCACTAGGGCCAGGGAGGGGGCTCAGAGGTGGAAGTGCCGGCCCCAGCACTGGAAGAGAAAAATTTATTAATCTCATTGAAAAAAAAGAACTGTTTGGAAGGCGGCTACTGCCGGGCGGTGGTGGCACACGCCTTTAATCCCAGCACTTGGGAGGCAGAGGCTGGCGGATTTCTGAGTTAGAGGCCAGCCTGGACTACAGAGTGAGTCCAGGACAGCCAGGGGTACACAGAGAAACCCTGTCTCGAAAAACCAAAAAAAAAAAAAAACCCAAAAAACATGGAAGGCGGCTACTACAAAGTGCTTAACTGCACAGGTAGCTTCCATATTTCAACTAAGCCCTGCCGTGAAAGAAAGCCTCAAGTCATCTAGTGCCTTGTGCCTCTGTAGCATAAAAGCTGTGTTGGATAACCCAAGTGGCTGTGCCCCAACAAAACTTTATTCTCACACTCACACACACACTGACAAAAATCTCATGTAATTTTCACTAGCTACAAAATAGCGGTCATTTGATTTTTAGTTCTAACCGTTAAAAAATGTCAAGAGCCGTTCTTAGTTCGTGGGCCGAGCGAGCTGGCTGGCCTGTGGGCTGAAGTTCGCAGATTTTGTTTCAGGACAGTACTGTGGTGTAGTGGGAAGGCCCAGAGGCTTCGAAGGCAGAGACTGGGGCCCTATCCTACTCGCCTGTGTATCTCCTAGTGGGTCGCTCAGAAATCAGGAGGAAGCTACTTGCTCTCCTCACTCTCTGTTCAGTGGGAGCTATCACAAATTCTATCTAAAGGAGGGCTGTGCTTCTCTTTTTCCCTTCTTTTCTTTGTTTTTTTGTTTTGTTTTTTTTTCTTTATCTTTTTTTTTTGTTTTGTTTTGTTTTGTTTTGTTTTTGTTTTTCGAGACAGGGTTTCTCTGTGTAGCCCTGGCTATCCTGGAACTCACTTTGTAGACCAGGCTGGCCTGGAACTCAGAAATCCGCCTGTCTCTGCCTCCCAAGTGCTGGGATTAAAGGCGTGCGCCACCACCGCCCGGCTTGTTTTGTTTTTCGAGACAGGGTTTCTCTGTGTAGTCCTGGCTGTCCTGGAACTCACTCTGTAGACCAGGCTGGCCTTGAACTCAGAAATCTGCCTGCCTCTGCCTCCCAAGTGCTGGGATTATAGGCGTGCGCCACCACGCCCGGCTGGCTGTGCTTCTCATAATGTCCATTTCTGACCCAGCTCTGCGTCACCAATCACTGGATCACCCAGCCCCAGGATCCAAGCTGGGCAGCAACACTCAAACCCAGGTCACTTTGCTCATGTATCTGTCTACTGAGAGAGGGACCAAAGATGGTCCCAAAGGACCAACGGAAGACACTGCCAACCTCATGGGGCACACATCAGACACGGTGGCTTCTGAGACATTCCTGCCACAGAGGGCACATCGTGGACTATGAGTCTCGGCTTCAAGGACTTGTCAAGTCTCAGAGAAGCTACCAGGGAGGAGGCTGGACCCTCACAGACCCAGCCAAAGCCGTGTCTCACCTCACAGTGGTTGTCCAGCTTGGTCAGAGAGATGTCCATGCTCTGGTGCTGCTCCTTGAGCTCGTCGAAGCGCGCCTGCCAGCGGTTCAGCTCCAGCTGTGAGCTGTTCAGCGAGGTTTTCAGCTCCTTGGTGTGGGCATGCAGCTCTTCATACTCCCCTTTCAGCTGGTGGTGCAGGAAACTGATCCTAGGGTGGGAGAGCCACGGGCAAAGGGGCTAAAGCGCATCCCAAGGACAGAAAGGCCTGCGCGGTGGGCTTTGTATCGGCTCTGACAGTGGCAGACTGTGCAGTCATGCAAAGTCAACCCGCGTGTAATGTAAGAAAACGGAACAAAAGCCGCTGCTTTTCAAACTGTGTTCTCTGGGGCCCTAGGAGGACATCCCTGGTGCCATACTGGTCTAGGTGGGGCGAGGCTAAGCAGGCTAAGACCCTGGACACAAAAGGATATCATGGACTACGTGTCTCCCGAGTCTCTCAGAGATGAGGAGGAACCCACTTGCTCTCCTAAAACTCTCTGTATAGTGGGATCTGAGAGACTTTGCTTCCCGTAACAGACAGCTCTGACCCAGCTCTGCATCACCAACCATTGGATCATCCAGTCCCAGGATCTAAATAACCTAGGCAGCTACACTCAAACCCAGGCCATTTTGCATGTAGCTGTCTACTGAAATGAAGAACATCATGGCCTATTACAAAAGACGCACGGCCTTTTACATTACAGTGTAGGACTTTCAGGTGTAAGTGAAAAAAAAAAAAAGCTGTGCTATTCAAAGAAAAATAGAGATTTTTCCCCCTCTAAAATGCTGTGCCCACAAGCTTCCAAAGGAGAGAGACAGCCAGCAATCCTCCCCAGCCATGGTGCCCATGACCACATCGACCACCAGCACAGCCTGATAATCTTACAAATGTAATAGTGGTGCACGGACCTTGGCGGTAACCAGCAACTCTCTAATTGGACTTAAGATCAACTCAACAAGAGACTATAAAATGGGTAAGGGACTATGTAAACACACTACACTCCTTGCCATCCTAACTCTCACAGATCAGCTAGCTTTTCAAAAACTTGAATCTCAGGCTGGAGACGGCTCAGTAGTTAAGACCGCATGCAGCTCTTGCATGGACCTGATTCCCACAGCCCTGGAGGGAAGCTCACACTAACTACAAACTCCAGCTAGAGGACGCTCTGCCATCTCTGGCCTCCCCTCCCCCAGTATCTGCACTCATGTGCACACACCCACACATGGATATGCACAATTATTAAAACATAGACGTAAATCTTAAAAACAAACACAAAAGTCAAGTTCACTGTGAACATTTAAGAATTCAGATGCTTCACAGCTGCATATGAGGTACCCGGCCTCACAGAATACAAGCAGGAATGACCTGATCCCAAGGTGGCCAAACTCAGTCCACTACAGGACCCCCGTGACCATCCAAATGCACAGCCTGTGCCTGCCGGGGCAGCTTCCCCACTGCCCGGCCCCTTCACCACAGGCACCTGGGTTTGTAAAGCACAGGATAAAATAACACCAGGAGGTGGAAGGAAGCAGTGTCTCCCCCAGTCGGACTTGAAACAGGAGATGAGCTGGACTCAGCCCTTGCTCTTGTTAGCCAAAGTTCACCTGATCTCTGAGCTACCAGATTTCCTCCTCTAACACAAGAAGGGGTGGTGGCTGGCAGTCAAGTTCTATTAAATTTGCTGCAAACATGGAATTAGTGAACACTGAACCCTGCTCATGGGGAGAACTCAGGGCTCACCGTGGTTTACCACTGACTTCGATGCAGTTTCGGGTGAGTGCCTGCTCAAAGGTGCTCTGCGTAACACAGCCCCGGGCTGCTGGCTCCAGGCAGGGGAGGCTTATCTAACACAGGTTTTTTTTTCCTCTGTACTCAGGGACAAAGACTGCACTTGAGCACTATGCCTGGGGCTGTTTTACACAGCAAGATAAGGACTCTACACTAAACACTAAAGCTCTGACCCAGAACAGATCCTGGAAAGACTTGTTCTTGATGGGAGAGATGAAACAAGGCAGCTGGGTGAACCTGATGACTCAAATGCAGATCCACAAACAGGAATGAGATTCTGGCTACAACTAAGCCCTAGTGAGTGGCTGGATCTGTTGACTAAGAAGGACCACGGTGGCTCCTGAGGGCTGGACTCCCATCTGAAGGTGACCATGCCTACCCAGATACATGATCCATCCCTTCCTTGTACTGGCTGAGCACCGCCGCCCAGGCCCCACCACTAGCTCTTTACCTAGCCAGCATCACGAGGTTCCTAAGAACCCTTGACCAGGCCTCCACTAGTGGTTCTCAGAGAAGTCTGGTGTGGACAGGATACTGAGGTCGCCTCCACTGCTCCCAGGCTAGGCGGGCGTGCCCGGGTGCTCACCTGTCCAGCTCTCCTCGCAGCCTCTGGTTCTCGCTCGTGGCGATGGCGCTGGTCCTCTGTTCCCGCTGAAGGGCCTCCCGCTCGGAGCTCAGCACTTTCTCCAGCTCCTCCAGCTCTTCCTTGCGCTTCTGTGTGTCTCCGTGCCTAGTGGAGGAAGCATGCCGGGCTGGATCTACAACAAGCCACTCACACCGCGGGGGACTGACTGGGACACCCTCTCCGAAAGGGGACGGATTCCTCTGAAAGCTTTTCTCTGTGGAGAGTGAGAGGCTGGACGGCAGGGAAGCAAGGTAAATGTTGGCAGTACCGGCTCCGAGTGCCAGGCCAGGTTCAGCTTCCATTCTCGGGTCCCTTGGCTTCCCTGTCATGGCCTGGCTCCTTCTGTAGGTCACCTGAGAGCGTGACGGTTTGACTCTACACCTTTTATTTTAGAGACTCATGTTACAAAGTGGTTCACTAAGAACCAGTAGATCTGCCGGGCGTGGTGGCGCACGCCTTTAATCCCAGCACTTGGGAGGCAGAGGCAGGCGGATTTCTGAGTTCGAGGACAGCCTGGTCTACCAAGAGAGTTCCAGGACAGCCAGGGCTACACAGAGAAACCCTGTCTCGAAAAACAAAAAAAAAAAAAAAAAAAAAAAAAAAGAACCAGTAGATCTAAAGCAAACCACGGAATGAACAGCTACATTCCATGGCAGGAAGCAGCGAATCCCTCCTCACACCCTCCTCAGTCTGCACGGGAGCCCACATATCTGTTCCTGGCATGTGGAGCCGGTGGGTGAGACCCTCCCTGCCATAAAGAATTTTCTTTCTCACTCAATCCTTGCAGGCTACACAGCTGTCACTGGGGGGCAGCAGAGCACAAGGTAGAAACGTGACAAGAGCTGACTGTCATCCGAGGCAGGTTTCTCAGTCACCCTGCTCAGGAACTGCTCCCACAGCCCCCTTTCTCTTCTGAGTACGTAGCACGGTGAGTGTCTTGCTGTTGGGGTGCCCTACTGCTGGGGTCTCCAGTCTCCCCTCTAATTCTACCCTCTACCTCAGCAGCACCTGGATCATCTCACTGGGGCCCCAAGCAGGAAACTCACTTAATGGCCAAGGTACAGAGCTGGCCCCGCCATGGCGGCCCTTGGGGTGAGGGGACTGTTGTTGGGCTTCCACAGTCAAGTTAGTGATTGTGGGGGAATCATCTGAGGTTGACAAATAAAGGCCACGAGCTGACCAGCAAGGCTGTCTGATCCCTGCTCCCCTGTGGCACTTGCACGCCGGCCTGCAGGCTTTGGGTTGTATTCATATTCAGTGAATATGGGGTCCTACCGAGACTTTGACAGGCACAGTACATTTATGGCAGGAGTCCAGGTAAGCATCAGACGGAAAGAACCCAGACTTTTGTGACAGGCACTCACAGTCGAGTGCACAGACCGAAGGACCCTCCAGCTACGTCCAACCAGTCAAGGACACTAGGTAGCTGACCAGACAGAACTCTGGACCCTTAGTATGTGTGCTCAGGGATCTAGAACCCTCAGTGCAGGGGCAGGAGCTCAGCCGACTGTGGGAGAAATTAATGACGTGCATGCCAGGACCTGGGACTCTATGGTGAAAAGTTAGCACTTAGTGTTTTTCAACATATGCAAATTTTACCTAAAAAAAAAAAAAAAAAAAAAAAAAAAGCTGGCGTGGATTAAAGGATGGAGGTAGTGTGGGCATCTGAGGGAGGGCAGCTGGGGACTCAGCTCCCTCCCTCCCTCCCTCCCTCCCTCTATCCCTGTCTCCACCTTCCAACTGTGCTGAGATCAGAGGTGTGGGGTTACTCTGTTTTGTTGTGCATGTTCAATACTTAACATTATGGGAGGATTTGGTTTTTTCCCTTTAAGCAAGCATTCTAGCCTCAGACGCGGAAGGAGGATTCTGAAGTCTGAATATGAATACAACCCTGAACAACGGTAGCCAGAGTTCTCCCAGGGGTGTAGGTCAGAAGAGAAGAAAGAGGAGGAAGGAGAAAGAATTCTTAGAGAATAGGTCTCCAAGTGTCCACACTGAGTGAGCCATGGCACTCCTTGGCCCCGGTGTCCCCTGCCACAATCCCCGGCTAGACAAACAAAAAGGAAGTAGAAGTCGCTAAAGGTTCTCTGTTTCCTTCCCTTGAAAAAGCTCAGGTGCAGCAACAATGCAAAGCAGCCCGCCAAGAGGAAATGCGGGGGAGAGGCACACGCGGGCCTGGGGAAAGTACCAGGAGCTAGCTCTGGGACAGCCGCCTCCACCACAGGCCATATCCCTACACCAGGCCTCTCACGGCCTCACGGGTACAGACCCGGCCTCCCCGTCCCCAGGCCGCACCTCTCCCCAAGCTCCTTGTGCTCCAGCTCCAGGTTCCTGTGCAGCGTCTTCAGGCAGCTGTGCTGGCGGATGAGGGCCTCGTACTCGGAGGACTGGCGCTCGTACAGGACACCCAGGTGCTCGTGGTCCCGAAGCAAGGCTTCATAGACAGCTGCCAGCTGCTCCTGCTGTTGCTGCAGACCCTCGAGTTCCGCCTCCTTGGCGGTCTGCTGGCTCTGTAGCACTGTGTACTGAGCACTGAGCGCTGCATTCTGGGAGCTCAGTGTGGAGTTCTCCACCTGGAGGGAGGGAGAGCAGAGCCCTGTGTGAGATCAGGACAAGGATGACCAGCAACAGACTGGCCTCAGAGGGACCTTAAGGCAGTGCTACCAGAACTTGAGGGCTCGACTTAGGAAGTGGGGCCAAGATGGCAAAAACGCCACGAGAAGACGGTCATCCCGAGCCAGCTCCAGAAGTCACGTCCCCCTTCCACACGAGCCCCTTACATGTCATTTCGGATTATTTTTAAAGCCTATTTTCTCGAGTATCAGATAATATTGTCAACCAATTGATTTTTATGTATTTATTTTTGTGCCGTTAGGGCCCGAACCGAGGACTTTACACATGCTAAGAACTTCTGTTAACGGGCTCCATCTGACCACCGGAGTTTTTAAAGTATTCTAACACAATCCGAAGACATTAAAAACTGAACAGGGGCCAGAACTGCTCTGCTATTAAAACCGGACAAAGACTTTTTCCAAGCCAAAACAACGAAACAAACCAACATCCTATTTTCTCATTCTAACAAAACAAACCCAACTTCTTTGCCAAGTGAGTTTCCTGTTTATTGTCTCTGTCCCATATGTAACTTTCCCACTTTTCCCAGAAATTACATTAATGAGGAACTTTTCATTTTCCCACCACTACAGACCACATGATAAGCGACCTGAGGTGCTGGCCCTGCTGGCTGCTTCCAGCAGATGGAAGCCAGGCCGGAGCCTCATGTGCTATCAGCGTGCTACAGCTCTGCCAGGGGTACTGCACAGAAACTGCTCAGTCAAGCTTACTCCATTCCACATCACACACACACACACACACACACACACACACACACACACAGAGAGAGAGAGAGAGAGAGAGAGAGAGAGAGAGAGAGAGAGAGAGATGGATGAGGTTTTAGCCAGCCAGGCATCTCCAGGCCCAGCTGTATGAAATGTCTCCTGTCTATGGGACACACTCAGCCTCTTCCCATACCCGGCCTCGGTCCCCCCCGCGACTCCCACTGAGGAGCCATGAGCGTCCCGCTACCTGCAACTTGGCAGTCTGTGTCTGCAGCGTGGTGGTGTGCTCCTGCAGGAAGGCGCCCTGCTTCTGCAGGGTGAGGATCTGGCTGCTGAAGGCCACATTCTGAGTCTCCAGGTGCTGCAGCTGCTCCTTCAGCAGCTGCCTCTCGGACTGAAGAGCTGCGTTCTAGGGGAGAAGCATGCGCCAGTCACACGCTGTGTGGCAAGCTCTTCCTGGGCACACAGGGCCTGGGGCTTTACTGAACCTCAAGGGTAGATGCGGCTGGGGGGGTCTTCAGGTACAGGAAGTGAATGGCTTCCCTCTCGGAAACAGACAATGAATAGAATTTACAAAGAGACAACATAGGGACTACTGTCTGGGACCTGGGGCATACCGGCACACAGGCCACTTCCACAACTGACTCCCTCTGTTTCCTTCGGTGTGGAATACCCCAAAAATACTTTTCTGTGAGCTGAAGTCACTCTCCCATTGACTACAGAGCTCAGGTTCTAGTTGTCCATACCCTTGAGACAGCAAGTGGAACAGGTGCTTAAGAATAGGAAACTAGCAGCCGGGCAGCAGCGCACGCCTTTAATCCCAGCACTTGGGAGGCAGAGGTAGGTGGATTTCTGAGTTCGAGGCCAGCCTGGTCTACAGAGTGAGTTCCAGAGCAGCCAGGACTACACGGAGAAACCCTGTTTGGAAAAACCAAAAGAAGAAGAAGAAGAAGAAAAAAAAAAAAAGAATAGGAAAGTAGCAAAGGCCATATCTATCATGTCACTGATTAGGCTAGGAGGCAGGGCCCGGCCTACCGGCTGGTGCTACCCCTCATTAGCATGCCTCTGAGGAAGCCTCTAATCTTGCCTCAGTCCTCTTGTCCACTGAGAACCACCAGGATGGACTTCATGAAGTCACTGTTGTGAAGCAAACAGACGTGGAGGGGCAAGCGTGCCCTGGAAAGCTCTTTCTGATACACTCAGGTTTGGTGGCCATATCATCTCTGTCCCAACGACCGAAGCTGCCCTGCAGAGCGCGTGCCAATATAAAAGGTGTGGCTGCATATCATAAAGCTTTGCTTAGACACAGCTTGGGAGGAGAGACTGGGAAGCCGCTCTGGAAAACCCAACACTATGGGGATGAAGGCTGGTGGACACGCTCTGGGCTCATCACAGCAGGCAGAGGTGTCCCCTGGGCCGGGACAACTCAACAAGTCGGTCCAATACTGGATCCATCCTCCACGGCCTCTGCTGTCCCATACTCTTCACAATGACAATGCTCTATGGGGGCAACTGCAAACAGCACGGTCACTTCACGGACAGCCCACTCACACTGCGCTCTAGCTCGATGGCCCGGTCCTTCACGCGGAGCAGCTCCATGGTGGCCTCTTTGTGGCTGGGCTCCCAGGCTTCCTTCTCTTGGTGACTGGTGACCTTGGCCGGAGGGTGCTTCTGGGTTCCATCCTCCAGGGTCTGCCTGAGTTGCTCACGCTCTTTCTTTACCTGCAGGCAGCGTTGGAAAGCAGAGTCAGGCAGGAAGGAGCTGTGCAGGAGCCCCAGAAGTGAGTGGGTGGGGAGGGACCCCTCACAAAGTCTCAGACACCCACCACTCAGCCCCTGAGGAGGGATGGGCCAGATGCTCTCTATTTTGCTGTGTGGTTTCCCCCCAAAAAGACAGGAAAGGCGGGGATGTGAACTCACGCCTGCCTCGGGCCCCACCTTAGCCACATGTCTGGCAGCTCTTATTGGTCGCCTGAGCCTCCAGTCTATACCACACAACAAAGCAAACCAGGCCCAGTCAGTCACACATCCCACAGAGGCCTCGCCAACTCCGTATCTGCCTGACTTCAGATCCCAAATCAACTCTGTAACCAGGGCATGTGCGGCAAGTTCAAAGACGGAAATCAGACATGTGGAGTCAGTCCACCCATGGATGGAGATTGGATGTGCACAAACGTGTGTGTGTGTGTGTGTGTGTGTGTGTGTGTCCGTCCAATACCTTATTGACGTGTGGAAAGTGTGAGGAAACCATGTCTATATGTATGTAGAGTGCACATGTGATCCACATGTTCTGTACATGTATGGGTGCATGTACTTGTGTGTGCTCGTATAAGGCCTGTCCCGTCCGAGGGCTCTTGGGAGCCTGCGGTCTTCACTTGGCCCTCTGGGCTGTTTCACGTCCCGACCCTTTGCCTGGAGGTGTGGCACTGCCCTGAGCCACACAGCTTCCTCCCTGCCAGGCATGCCCCTCTGCCCTGAGGCTGGCACCCTCAGGACCCTACAGGGCCTCATCATCTGTCCCAAGCGCTGCCCCTGGTTGCTCTGGGGAGGGTACGACGGAGGCTGGCCGGCCCTCACCATCTGCAGCTCAATCTGGAGCTGGCGATTCAAGCTCTCTTTCTCTTCCACCTGTGCCTCCAGAAACACAATCTTTTCTTCTTTCATGGCCAGTGTTGTTTTCAATGCTGATTCACTTTTGCCTTCCAAAATCTTGCCTTTTCTGAAAATAGAAAGATACAATAACAGTACAGTTTTCATCGCCCTTCACCTCTAATCTCACTGCCCTGTCTGTGGTCACCACACACCCTTCCTACTAACTGGTTTAATGTATGACCGGCAGAAGGTGTTCCTGGACCTTGGGAACCAAACCCACTGCCCAGAACCCTTGGCAGGCAGGGGGTGGGAGAAGGGGTTGCTTCTTCGATCACACTAAAGATCACGACTACACTTTACAGCCGAAGTGCTCTATCACAAACACTTCATAGAGGAGACTCCATCTCAGGACTCTCCAGCAATCGGTCCAGGGTCACAATGCCAGCGGTGTGCATAGCAGCAGGCCTGCAGCCTCTCCACTGCAACAAACGTGCCAAAGCAGGCAGGTGAGTCTTGTGGGTCACTGTCCTGGATGGTTTTGTGTGTCAACTTGACACAGACTGGAGCTATCACAGAGAAAGGAGCTTCAGGTGAGGAAATCCCTCCATGAGATCCAGCTGTGGGGCATTTTCTCAACTAGTGATCAAGGGGGGGGGAGGGCCCCTTGTGGGTGGTAGCATCCCTGGGCTGGTAGTCTTGGGTTCTATAAGAAAGCAAACTGAGCAAGCCAGTAAGGAACATCCCTCCGTGGCCTCTGCATCAGCTCCTGCTTCCTGACCTGCTTGAGTTCCAGTCCTGACTTCCTTTTGTGATCAACAGCAATATGGAAGTATAAGCCGAATAAACCCTTTCCTCCCTAACTTGCTTCTTGGTCATGATGTTTGTGTTGGAATAGAAACCCTGACTAAGACAGTTACAAATCCAGAAAAGGTTATCACACTTTATTTCTTTGAAAAGCCACGCTGTTCAAAGAAAGCATGATTAGGAAAAACTGCAAACATCAAATTAAAAAGAGAAGTGGCTCTTCTTTGCGGCTGGGTGCAGGTCCGTCTAGAGCCTGTCAGGCAGGCAGGAGCCCCTGGAGTTATTGGCCAGCACCACGGCCTTTTTAACTACACAAAACAATCTCCTTCCATATCTCCCAAGCCGCCTAGGGCCAAGATCTGAACTACGTCAAGTCACACAGTGACCCAGAAGCTCAGCCTCAGCAGAGAGCAGAGTTAGTGCAGGACACCATCCTTACGTGTCACCGCGACTGTCATCCTCCTGCAGCAGCAGCTCCTTGCTGAGGCCGACCTTCTCCAGCTCCTGGCTCAGTTTGTCCAGCTCGCTGGTCAGCTGCTGGCTCTTCAACTTCTCCAGCACCAGGTCCTGCAAGACAGGAGACACCACTGTGGACAGGAGATCAGGTGTGTTACGTGGATCTCCTACTTATGGCATTCTGTCTACAGCGAGTCCATGGGGGACACAAGTCTGCGAGGGCAGAAACACCAGCATGGGGGCACAGAGTAGGAGGAAATGATTTCCACAGGGCTGTCAGCGAGCGGTGAGACCACCCCATGCCTCCCACCCAGACTTTACCACATGCTCAGCTCAGGGGACAACATCTCAGGACGATACACCAAGATCCCCCTCTATTCTAGAACCTCCCACCCAGAAAACAGGCCCCGTTCTCCATTGCCCACGCGCGAGGCTCACCTCTCTCAGGGTGGTCAGCGTCCTCGTGTGCACGGTGACCTGCTTGGTGAGGTCCCTGTTGTCCTTCTCCAGCTCCTTCAGCTTGCTGGCCGCATCCCGGCAGCGGGCCAGCTCCTTGTCCAGCGCACGGCTCTCCTTCTCGGCCGCCGACAGCTTGGCAGCACTGTCGTCCAGGACGGCGTCCTTGAGCTCCACCTGCTGCCACAGGCGTCTGGCCTCCTTCTCCAGCAGCTTCTTGTCCTTCTCCAGCTGGGCCACCTCCTGCTCCAGGGCCTTCCTGTCCTTCTCAGCCCCCTCCAGCTGTCTGTTGGTGAGCTGTAGAGTTTCCAGGTCTCGCTTCAGGGCCTGGCGCTCGGCCTCCAGCTCGCTCAGCTCCCTCTGCAGGGCCTGGGACTTGTGGCTGCTGCTCTCCAGGCTGTGCTGCAGCTGCAGGTTCTCGGCGCGCACGCTCTGGTAGCTGAGCTCCAGGCGCTCCGACTTCTTGCTCAAGGTCCTCAGCAGCTCCACGTCCCTGCGCAGCTCCTCCTTCTCCCTCCCCAGCTGCTGGTTCTCTGTCTCGATCTGCGCCATCTTGGCGCTCGTGAAGCGCATGGTCTCCACCATCTTGCGCAGCTCCAGGTTCTCCTGATCCAGCTGCTTGTTGTCCCTCTCTAGGCCCTCGAGCTGCACGGACACGTTCTGCAGGGTGTCCAGGGACTTTCTCAGCGTCCGGTTCTCCAGCTCCAGACCCTGGCTCTCATGCTCCAGGGCCTCGACCTTCTCCGTGACCGTCTTCAGGGAGGTCACCTTCTGGGTCAGCTGCTCGTTCTCTGTCTCCAGCCGCCGCAGCTCCCGCTCCAGCACCTCCGCCCGCTCGCCCTTCTCCTTGGCCTCCTCCAAGTCTCTGTGCAGCTGCTTCTTCTCCAACTCCAGCTGGCTGAGCTTGCTGCCCGCCTCGGTCACAGCCTGGAGGAGGGCTTTGTTCTCCTTCTCCACATCCTTCGTGCTGTTGACCTGCGGCCTCTCCCGCAGGGACCACACGGCCTGGTGGAGGTGGCCCTTCTCCTGCTCCAGATCCTTTATCTAGGAGCAAACATAGCAGGCATGACCCAGACTGCTGCAGGAACCCCCACGTGACCTAGGTTCATACAGGGCCTTCTAAGTAGAAGTCTCCCAAACCCATCCACGGCTCATCACAACACAATACCCTGGGCATGATCTTAAACCCAAACGATACAGCTCTTTCTTTAAAATGTGAGTGATTCCCTTGGTCCACTCCGTCGTGGTCAGCAGGACCCAGCAGACACCCCGCCCGCCTCCATGACCTTCTACTGTGGCACATTCCACTGTCTCCCAGCGTCTTCCTGAAGGACACACTGAACAGGCTGCCGCTCTCTGTGCCTTGTTCCCTTCCTGTGCCCTCTCAACCTCGTGGTCAGTGCCCCAAGCAACCTCGCACAACGGCTCTGAAGAGGCTCCGCACTACTACCCGCCAGCCCTTACCTTGGCTAGTCATAAAGCCCCCTGAGCCTGCTGCCTGGTACCTGCCCTCCAAGGTGAGCTGCGTGGACGCGGCCCCGCCGTGCTCATCGTGCACAGTGCTGCCTAGTCTCGCCCGCCTCTTACTCGTCTACAACCGAAGCCTTACCCTTTACTCTCCACCTATCTCTGTCCATGTTTGGAGATGTTCAGTGCCTTAGAACGGCCTGGTCCTGACGGCACCCCATGAGCTCCTTATCTGACAGAGCCCTGCAGGTGTGCCGAGGTCTCTCCCTTGTCACTAACAGCGTTTAGGAATGGGTCACTGTCCTGTGTGCTGCAGGAGGTTTAGCAGCCTCCACCCATGTCCTAGTTAGCTGTAACTGTCAACCTGACACAGGCTCAAGCCAGCAGAGAAGAGTCACAATTGGGGGACGACCCAGATCAGACTGGCCTCTGGGGACTGTCTTACTTATTGATGTGTGAGGGCCGGTCCCCTGTGGGCGGCGCCATTCCCTAGGCAGATGGTCCTGAGCTATGCAGGGAAGCTAAGTATGCGCAAGCACGGCAGAGCCAGGGACCAAGCGGGAACAAGCGTCCTCCTCCACCACTGCTGCTGTGCGTCCTTGGCCGTGAGTGCGTTTCCCGGAAGTAATGCTGCATGCGGTACCAAGTAGGCCTGCCTTCAAGGTCCTGCTTCCCCGACATCCCTCAATGACAGGCTGTTACCTGTAAGGTGCAACCTTTCTTCCCCCACACTGCATTCAGTCGTTTGTTGCAGCAACAGAACGGAACTAGAATAGCTGTGCTGGGAACTCCTGGAGTTCCCGAACTGCCCGGGGACAGTGCCCGGTGGCACGGCCATCCTCCCCGTGGCGCTGCCCACCTGCCTGGCCCTGTCCGCCTTCAGGGCCTCCATGCCGCTCTGCAGCTGCTCCTTCTCTCGGATCAGCTCCTCGCTCAGCGTCTCCAGGTCTTGGTTACTCTGCTTTTCTCTCTCCAGCTGCGTTTGTAACTTTTCAATCTGCAGATGTAAAGATCCAGTCTGTGTGACAGTCTAACCAGGTGGGCTGGGTTCAGACAGACAGACCGACTGACTGACCGACCCTTCTCTGCCTAGGTTATTAATAATACAGGCCCTTGAGGAAAAAAAGGTACCAGTACTACTCTGCAGCAGAGTGTTTATACCTCCCCTCAGTCATCGGCCCGAAGAGACTTGCCAGAAGTCCCTGGGCAGCAGCCTGCTGTGTGTCCCAGGCTACCCATGGTGCTGCACATCCAATCTACTCTGTCTTGCTTTTTCCCCCTTGACTGCCTCCACCTCTGCTCAGGGTCAGACCACACCCCTGACAAGGACCATATGGACAGCATGCAGCTGCTCAGGGTCTATCGCCCGCCAGGTAAACCCCATCAAGCCCTGCCCCGCCTGCCCACTCTACTTCCCCTATTATCCAGTGCTGCCGCCCTGGGCCAGAAGGTACCGCCCTACCTGGGCAATTCCCTCCCGTCACCACCCGCCACACCAGGTCTGCTGGGGACCCACCGGTGCCCGAGCTTCCTGGAACCTGAGCTCCCTACATAAGAGTTCCCCATATCTTTGTCTGTATACAGAGGAAAGGCACAGGGCAGAAGTGACCCACACTGCCCCTAGCCCAGCAAGAAGATACCCAGGCTTTCTCTTCTTTTATGTCAGCTCTTTTTCATATTATACAAGGCTGGGTGCCCATTTATAAAGACATTCCCTGCCTTAAGACCACAGAAATCTAAGAGACTAAATCGTGTGGTCACTTTCCTATTTTTGCTTTACTCCAAAAGACAAGGCGTGAGATAGGAGTGTCTCCTACTGTCCTCTAAAGGCAGAACAATTCTGCGACAGTGAAAACGTCACATGACACTCAGTACTTAAAAGGGGGTAAACGCAGTTAGATGATTCCCTGAGATCCTTTCCACAGCAGGAAACGTGTGCCACGCCCCACGCAGAGGAGAGGTCCCTGGGGCCTAGCTTCACCCAGCTTGTCGTCCACCACCCCCCCCAGGAGCCTTATATGGGACTGAGGAGCATGTCAGGAGAATACAGACGTGAGACCCGGGTCCCCCAGGAGAGCCATCCTTGAGCACGGAAATCTCCTCAGAGTCTGGCGGTAGGAAGGTCACCTTCTTGCTAAGCTGCTGGTTCTCCTTCTCCAGCTCCCCACATTTGAGGCTGCTCTCCTCGAGCGCCAGCGACGTGTCCCGCAGACCCTGGATGGTGCTCTGGAGGCTCTGGTTCTCCTTCTCCAGCTTCAGGATGCGGCTGGAGGCGCACTCGTTCAGCTCAAACACGAACGATTTCCTGGAGGCTGAAGGGCCGAGTCCGTTAGGGCCTAGCATTTTGGGAGCCCTGATTCCACCCTCTGACACAAGCTGAACCTGAGAGCTAGGCTTCCCCTCCTGTTCCCCACTCTCATCCCAATAGGACTGCTGCCTCTGCACCCAACAGTGAGGTCCCCTGCTAGGAGAACTGGGGTCCGTTCAGTCTAGAACTTAAGAAGAAACCGGATTACCGTGTGGGAGCCAATCTTGGGACCTGGGTCACGACGCTGCTCACCTGACTGACTCAAGGGTCACAGACATTTCCTGAGCTCACTATAGGAGCAGCAGGTCCTACACTGCTCAGAGAGGGCAAAGGGACCAGCTGACCGAGGGTGAAGGAAAGCCGTGCCCACTTTCGCATGTCCACTGTTGGACAGCCTGGGCCAAAACCTTGACATCAGAGATTTCGTCTCACAATTATGTTGAAGGAAAGTACGACAGTACACACAAGCTGCTTTAGACTTCTCAGTGAGACCGGAGAAAAGCTGAATGTTTTAAAAGTCACCTACGCTGCTTTTAAACAGCCCAGCACCTTGAGAGTCAAGAGCTAGACTTCTTGGTCTTTTCTTCCAGTAAGCAGCCGCAAGGCTTCAGGTAAGTCAGAGCTTCTCAGGAGGAACACATAGGCCTGACACACTCTAAGGAAACAGTCAAGGCAGTTTCTCAGTCCCTAGTCCGCCCACCCATACAGGTTTACTCAGTTGCTGTGTATTGCAATGCTAAGTACTGGCCTTGGGACAAGGAAATCCTCACCTACACCAACTGGTGCCAGGTAACCTTGCTTTGTAATTTAAACTATTGGTTAAATAAAGAGGCCTAGGCCTACAGTGGGCAGAAGAGAGGTGGGGCTCCGGTTGCCAGGTTTGGGGTCTGGGGCAAAGGCCAGGAGGAGGAGAGAGAAAGTGAAGAAGGAAGAGAGAAGACGCCATGGGTGAGGAGTCATGAGAACTGGCCACGAGGGCTGGCCAGTTGGAGTACGAGCAGCCTAGATGGAACAAGTTACATCTCAGGGTTACTGACAGGGAAGCAGACCAAATAACGTAGAGGTTGAGATCTGCCCAGCTCTGGTGCTTTAAGGCTTATTATAAAATAAAGGTTTTGTGTCTTTTATTTGGGAACTAATCAAAGGTGGGGTAGAAAACCCCATTACTGTTCACTACAACACTGTACTGAGGATGTTCTCTGACTCTCCACTCCTGACTAACTCATCGCCCAGGGCTCTGACAGGGTACTGGGGTCCACAGCAGAGGCAACCATGCATGTTCAAATGCTATACGCGATACATGTGTTTGGATCCTTGGACAGCTGTAAGGACTGAGGAGTGTACCCTCTGCAGTGTTGTCATCTATCAGAGCAACAGGACAGACCCAACAGGCTAGACCACCCCAAAGCCTCAGAGCCACAACTGCATTAGTGGGAGGGGATCATGACAACAACGTAGTATATCCAGTTCTAGCATCAACCCGGGTTCAGGAGATGCTCGAGAGGCCTCCTCACAGTTAGCTAAAGAAAGTAACATAGCCATCATGGGGCTTGAAGGAGAACCTACAACCTCACTTTACTACACCGGCACAATGCCTAACTAAACACTCTAAATATTTACAGAGGACTCATCAATATCATAAAAAACAAAACAAAACAAAACAAACCACATCTCCTTGCAATAGACAGAGATCATTATAGAAAACCCTAACCAATCAAAATGCGAAGAACAAAGATCATGAGGTGCCCAGCTCCACTAGACACATTTTTTCCCCCAGACAGGGTTTCTCTATGTAGCTCTGGCTTTCCTAGAACTCACTCTGTAGACCAGGTTGGCCTCGAACTCAGAAATCCGCCTGCCTCCCAAGTGCTGGGATTAAAGGCATGTGCCACCACCGCCCAGCCACTAGACACATTTACAACACGAATCCTGCAGAATTGTTCACGGCAGAAGAGGGGGTGAGAAGATTGCAGGAGCCAGAGGAGAAGAAGTCCTAGAAATTCCAGAGAAGCTACACCATGAAATCTCACCATGGCCACCTAAGCAAGACCTGAAGAGAACAACACCAGCAGCCAAGCTAACAGGCAAGGGGGAAATGACATGCATGGGACTCAACCTAGACAGAGAACTACAGGCAACCAAGGAGTGCTGGGAGCAGGGGCAACAGTCGTCCCCAAGGAAGAGACCCCAAATTGGTTATCCAATACCAAATGGCCAGCCCCAAAGACACAAAGTATGTGGACAGGGCAGAGTGCATTTACATATTTAGCTCGCTCTCTCTGTCTCTGTCTCTCTGTGTGTGTGTGTGTGTGTGTGTGTGTGTGTGTGTGTGTGTGTGTAAAATAATAGTTAAAGTGACAGAGGCCATAAATAATTTGAAAGAAAGCATTGAACTCAGGTCATCAGGCTTGCCGGCACACACCTTGACCGGCTGAGCTGGCTCTCTGGCCTCGGGTTAGGTGTTTTTAAAGGTTCAGCACTGTGGCACCGTGGCACTAGGAACTCGCACTGCTTGGCCACCATCACCACGGTCCGTCTTTCTCATCCTTCCATGCCGAGCGAGACTCAGGGACAGAATAACAGTCACGTTCCTCCCGCTCAACAACGGCACTGATAGCAAGTGTCCCCACTGACTACAGCAAGCTGCACACGCCAGCCCGCAACCAGGACTCACAACAGCATAAACGAGGCCCGGTGAGGCCAACGCCTGTCTCCGCGTGTGTACGCTCGGGACGCTGCTGCTGAAGTCTAGGGGCCTGGTATCACTCCAGGTTCCCAGCTATCAAGCACAGAAGCCTGCTCTTTAAGCCAGGCCTCTCCAAGTCTTTCTGAGAGGCCACAGGCGCAGCTCAGTGGTAAGGGATGTGCTCAGTATGTTCGAGGCACTGACTTCAATCCTCTATCCAAGAAGAACAATCTGAAACAAGAGGCAGTCACAGCTCAACCCTGGCTAGTCAGGCGTCTGGAGCCAGTCTGGGCGGCATAGTGAGACTGGCCAACACTATCATTAGGAATAAATCACTGGCCCAGAGAGGAGGCTCAGCAGCTAGGAGCACTGGCTGCCCTTGCAGAGGACCTGGGTTCAGTTCGCAACACTCACATGGCAGCTCACAGGCGAGACTCCAGTTCCAAGGGATCAGAGACCCTCTAGATTATACACCTGGCCAAAACAAACACCTAAGTCATGTGGCCAGTGAGACCGCTCAGTGTACACCTGTGCACATAAGACATGTGATCAGTGAGACCGCTCAGTATACACCCACGCACATAAGTCATGTGACCAGTGAGACCAGTCAGTGTACACCCACGCACATGTCATGTGACCAGTGAGACCAGTCAGTGTACACCCATGCACATGTCATGTGACCAGTGAGACCAGTCAGTGTACACCCATGCACATGTCATGTGACCAGTGAGACCACTCAGTATACACCCACGCACATAAGTCATGTGACCAGTGAGACCACTCAGTATGCACCCACGCACATAAGTCATGTGACCAGTGAGACCAGTCAGTGTACACCCACGCACATGTCATGTGACCAGTGAGACCAGTCAGTGTACACCCACGCACATAAGTCATGTGATCAGTGAGACCACTCAGTATACACCCACGCACATAAGTCATGTGATCAGTGAGACCACTCAGTATACACCCACGCACATAAGTCATGTGACCAGTGAGACCACTCAGTATGCACCCACGCACATAAGTCATGTGACCAGTGAGACCGCTCAGTGTACACCCATGCACATAAGTGATGTGATCAGTGAGACCGCTCAGTACCCACCCATGCACATAAGTCATGTGACCAGTGAGACCACTCAGTGTACACCTATACACATAAGTCATGTGATCAGTGAGACAGCGCAGTGAGTAAAGTGCCTGGATGCCACACAACCCGATGACCTAGGTTTGAGCCCAGGACCCACATGGTGAAGGACTAACCAATTCCCACAAACTGTTCTGACTTCCACATATGCATACACATACAGATAAATGAAATTTTGAAATAATGTTGATAATGATAATAATAGAATAAATAAAATATGTCCATGTCTGACCTTAAAGGGTTCATAAACTATACCAAGGAGAGTGAACTGCTCAGGCCTTTGAGGCTGGCCCTGAGGGCTTAAACTGCCTCTCCCGTCCACCAGGGGGCAGACGTTCCTCCTTGTAGACTTGAAACTTCACA
Organism: Apodemus agrarius; assembly: GCA_964023405.1. Lineage (NCBI taxonomy): Eukaryota > Metazoa > Chordata > Mammalia > Rodentia > Muridae > Apodemus > Apodemus agrarius. The sequence continues at coordinate 22,793,963 of OZ030011.1, read as the reverse complement.
GGAGAGACAATGCCTTCTCCCACCCTGTGTGGCTCCCTGGCACCTCATTCAGCTTGGTACACAGGCACCGAAGCAGACACCGTTCAGTGTCCACAGACACACGTTAACTCAATGCTTTCCAGTTCAGAGCCGATAAGAGCACTGGAAGACACGACCTTGGTAGTATTCTCGACCTTGGTAGTATTCTTGGGGAATTTTTATCAGTCTCTTTCAAACTTAAAACAGGCCCAATGCCCGTGCCGGCCCTATAAAGTGCTTAGCCGATAGACCTTGCCGCCGGGTGCATGGGAAAGGTGAACGCAGCTATTTTCAAACACAGGAATTGGCTTATTGTTTGTTGGGCGCTGGAGCTTCCTGCTGCAGTGCTGACTGGGGTCCCCCGCCCTTCCCATAATGGACACCTTATCTCAGGGCACCAGCAGAGGGCAGCCGTCCTTGCCAGGAAGGAGGACTCCCCCAGCCCCCGCCCCGCCCCGCCGCAGGGAGGAGCCTGGGTCTGGGGAGCAGCAGCCACTTAGTATCCCCTCCAGGGAGACAGGATAAGCCGCATCCATCCTGCCCAATTATGCAAATGAACAGTGCAAATAATGTCCAGGGTACATTTATAATAAGGATTAGTGACCACTGGGGACACTTCTTGGTGTCAGAGCTCTCTGTCATCAGCGAAGAGAGCTGTGATCTGGAAGCTGCTGAGTGCATCTGGGAAACCCAGAAATCCCAACACTTCATTTGTAGTTTACTTCCGGCATCAGGGCTGCCGGGCCACTCGTGTGTCCCCTGGGGAGGGCTGTAATGAAACGGCTCCAAGCGGCACTTGAGGAAATCACATTTACTTGTGGAGAGGGGGTGGGTTGCTAGGAGGAGTCAGGGCCAAGGGCTCAGCGCTGGGACAAGCAGCCGTGGCTGAGCCGGGACCCGAGGCACCGACGGACGGGCGGGCGGGCGGGCGGGTGCTGCCTACCGTCGGACAAGTCGGCGTTCTTGGACAGCTGTTCCAGCTCCCAGCCCAGGTGGGCCGACTCGTTCATGCTCTGCTTCTGAGCGATCTCCAGAACCATGTTCTCCTCTAGTAGCTCCTCAATCCGTTTCTTGTCTGTGTCTCGATCCTAGGGCAAGAAGAGGGAAAGCGTGAGGACAGGTCTGATTGTCCAGTCGCTGCAGGAGGGAGGGCCGCACGCTTCCTGCCAGACAGCCATACAGTAACACGCCACTCAGGACCCCACTGCGACAGGGGCTGCTACTAGACAGTCCGGTGACACGTCTACTTAGGTCAAGAAGGAAGTCCTAAGGTCTTGTGAACACGCTCTGAACACGGGGACACACGGAATAGTGCCTCATGATAGGAGCACTGCTGATGGGCACTTGTTGGCTCTAAGCAGGTCTCTGCAGCCTCCAATGCTGTGACAGGTGTGACATGCCAGTGCTCAACCAAGAGCCACTGAGGACCCTTGAAAAGGATACACCTGAGTCCACCCTTGCAGAAGAGCAGTTACTTTTGCAGAAGCGACATACAAGTCAGGTCCCAGACATGTCAAGGACAGTTAAGTGCCCACTCAAGCCCCTGAGCTCAGCAAGCTCTTCTTTCAGTCAACGAGCTGCTTGGCAGGCACCAACTCAAGAAGCTGACACATAGAAGAGGCTGCCCTTCCCCCAATGCCCCGCCCACACCACTAGTCTTGCCCCCAGCTCCACCCCTCACCCACCTCCACCCTTGTGCCCATTCCATTAATACCAGTTCCAAGTCGTGGAGTTTGGATTTCAGCTGCAGGTTCTCTTTCTCCAGCTCGTGGACTTTGTCACTGCGAGCCCGGGAGGCCGTCAGCTGCTCTTCCAACATGGCCTTGGTCTCGATCAAGATGATGTTGTCTTCTCTCAGCTCCTGAAGAGCAAACCCAGCAATAGAGCCATCAGATCAAAGGCCAGGGTTGGGACCACAGGACTTCTAAACAAAGCACTTTCAGGGCCCTGGAGCCAAGCACCCTGCCCAGGGACACAAGGTGGGAAGCCCTGCATCCAGTTCTTGTCACCCCACCCCCACCCCCGTGCTCTGGGAGGCCAGGCAAGGGGACTCTCAAGAGAAAAATTCAAGAATCAAGAAAGTCTTTAATGGTCCTGGGGTGGGACCCTTGGTGTCAGTGGTGAGGTGATTGCCTCGTATGCACAAGGGGCTGGGTTTGCTCCTGAGAACAGTAAACAACAACGGCTTTGAAAAGGCAACCCTTCCTCGAGGTCTTCCACAAGCCAGATGATCCTACACATGGACCCCAATGGGAAAGTGGACTCTGCTGACAGTGCCTGAATTCCCTTTAAAAAGGGGGGTGAGGGTGGGTGAGAGTCCACAGAGGGGAAGGAGCCCAGCACTAAGTCAGATCTTCTCAATTCAGGATTTATGCCAGATAAGGAAGTCTTTACAATGGCCAAGTCCCAGCAGGCAAAGACTGGCTTCTGCTGGCATTACAGAAAGAGGCGAGTCTGTGTGTCATGTTCGTCTGAGCTTCTCATGTGCTTGGTATCCTCAGAGAGTGAGTGTGTGTGTGTGTGTGTGTGTGTGTGTGTGTACACACGTGCGTCCAGGATAGACAGACAGACAGACTTGCGTTATCTCTCACATGCCTTCACAGCTCATAAAGTGTGCACACTGGGAACTGCCACCTTCCTTGGTGGCAAAGATTCCCAACACTTGCCCCACTCACAGACTGCAACAAGGCCCAAGGCCGGGGCTTCCTGTTACCCACCAAGAGCTCATTCTCCCACATGGGCCTGAATCCTAGCTTCCGTGTAGAGGGAAGCGGCTCACTTATTCTAGGGTCTCCTATGTGTGTCTGGAGACTCCATCTCCAACAAAGAGCACCACTGTGGCTGGTCCACCTTCCCTGCTCCTCACAGCACCCTTTGGAGGGGAAGCAGATCAGAGTCAGTGTCCCCCTCGGATGAAGGACCATCTCAAGTACAAGGAGTGTGCCCAAAGTCACAGACCCGCTGAGGGCTAAGGCTGCGGTTCTCTCTCAGGATGCAGGGCTTGGACTCTGTCTTTTCTCCATGGCCCTCAGGTTAATAAGAGGCCCAGGCTGCCTCTAATGACATTAACACAGAGGAATGGGGTGGGGGGTCTCAAATGAGCAAAAAAAGGGCCCAGTTCTTTCTCTGTGGTGATTATCTACCCTGCTGAAGGTCTGCCCACCAGCACCTCCAGCCTCTCGCTACTCTTATTCAGTAAGCGACCACAGGGCAGCTTCTAGACCTTATGCACAGTCAGTCAGCTCCTACTCGGTGTTTGAGACCCACCCTGAATGACCCCCTCTGGGGCCTTGGTGGTCTCTTTTGTCCTGTTCACTAGACCGAGTCAGGTATTTCTGGGTTTCTGTCCGTCCCTGTTCCTGCTCTGAGGTAATGGTCCCCGCTCTTGGAACTCTTTGGGACAGGACTGTTATACGTCTGTGCAAGGGGGAAATTGGAGGTGGCGAATGTGCTGGCCCTTGAAGGACTCAGATACTCTGACAGGCAGAGACAGCACCCAAGAGAATCATCTCTAAGCTCCTTCCGTACTGTTTGGGTGGCCTCAGTGTCCACAGTGCAAGATAACGGACATAATCCAGCCTGCCTCACACATCCACCACGTCACAAGACGGAGCAGCCCTGAAGAACGCTCTGCCCAAGGCCCTGCAGGCCGAAAGCTCCACTAGTGGTCTGCAGGGCTGAGAGGGATGACTCCATTGCTCTGGGCAGCTGTCTGAGGCTGCCATTATCTGTTTGCCCCAACCAGGAGGCTGTTCTCAAGCCCAACCCCGCCCAGTCAACAGCTGGGCATTTATACAGCCACAATGCAAACTGGAGGACCTGTCCCCAAGTAACCAGAGAAACACTGTGACTTGAGAGAGAGAGAGAGAGAGAGAGAGAGAGAGAGAGAGAGAGAGAGATTGAGATGATTGCAGGGAGCGAGTGGATCAACTCCATTTCCTCCACAGGCTCTAGCTGTATGGACTCAGGCGGGCATAGCTCCACCTAACTGAAAATGTGGGTTAATAACGCGTGTACAAGTTTCAGGACGCAGTGCCTGAAATCACCAGCTGTCCAGACACAAACACGTCACACCTGTGAGGAGCAAAGTTCATTCTAACACTCACCCACGAGACAGCTCCCTTGTCAACAGACAAAAATTATTTTGCAAGGGCTTAGTTAGGGGTGTTGCTGAGCAGCGAATGACTTACAAGAAGGCCTGCTTCTGCCCCTAACACCGGAAAACAAAAGCAAACAACAACAATAACAAAGTAACTGGTTTCCAGGAGCACCTCTTGACCCCCCAGACAGCAAACACCAAAGGGATGTGGAGTCAAAGAAACAGTCTCCTTCCCAGCCAGCTTGGGATCACAGCACACAATGGCTCCCAGCGTCCACTGCAACAGAAAACCCGGGGGCGCTGGGGAAGCACCAGCCGGGCCACTGGGCCCATAGCAACAGGCCTCTCGCTCCTCCCTACCGGTCTCCAGAAGGACGGTCCCTCACCCCAGTCCCACTGCTGTGGAGAGTCAAGGGCAGGATGCACTCTACCCTCAAGGCCTGTCTGCGAGTCCGCCTGCCTGCCTGCAACACGACTTGACCTGAAGAAATTCAGGGCCAGACCAGAAACCAAAGGGCCCCTCTGCCCTGTTCCAACTCGACAGATCTAATCACAGTCCCCAGAAGCAACAGGGATGAAGTCCCGAGGCAGAGCAGAAGACTGCACACCCAGCACCTCAGTTCTCAGAAAGCTCCCTGGAATTCCTCACTTGGGACATGACGCTTAGCTGAGCATGCGCTGTGGGAGGCTGGGGTCCCTCCATAAGCACCTCCAGTTCTCCTGCACCACCCTTTATCCCCCCCTTTTTCCCCTTATGGTCAAGGCTCCCCCTCATTCTCTGGCAGCCGGTCAGGGCTCTGGAGACCGCCAGACACATTCCGAGCACAGGCCGCTTGCTTAGCAACTGTGATGCCTTTTCTTGTCTGAAGGAGGGAGGCTGCTACACCTCCCAGGGTCACGGTGGCCTTCAAACGCTATGGTGGGCCTAGAGCTACACAGTGTGGGCTCCGCAGTTACTACGGCCCACCTAAAGGCTCCACTGTGCACCTGCTCTATAAAGGACCTGAGAGCGACGCAGGTTGGATGTAGGGATGAGGCGTCGGGTCCCAATAACCCACCATAAAAGCCAATGGTGGGCTGGATTTAATCTAGAGACTACAGCTTACTGGCTTCAGAGAAGAGAACCTCACTGGCACAGAGGCACGGTATGGCACAGGCGATCTTCCCAGGCTCACAGTCTGTCTGGTCAGGAAACATGGACAGAAATATACATCACGGTGACACTGAATTTGACACCGCCCCATAAGAGGAGGTCGGCTTAGAAAAAGAACTGAGGCATGAGATTGGGGACACGGCCCGCTAAGTTCCCCGACTCAGTCAGCCCTGCTCTGGCCTGAAGCTGACAACTCCAGAATGAACAAGGAGAGGCAGGCAGCCTGGGAAGTGTTTGTGTCATGATGCAGAGGCCTGGGGCACAGGGTGTGGGCTGGGGCTGTGGGAAGGGCTGCAGCACTGAGTGCCAGACAAGGAAAGAGCATCACGTCAGCCCAATGACGGAGAGGTGCTATGTGGACACTGCAAGGGCCAGGGAGCTGAGCACCACAGCCAGCTCAGATTCAGGGAGAGCTTCTGTGTACAGGCACCGGAGGAACCAAAGCAAGCCAGCAGGAGGCAGGCGGAGAGGAATGCACAGGCAGCATGCCGGGAGGTGGGGACTTGGGGGTGGGGTGAACTGTTGTTTGGGCTTTAGCACCAAGTGCAAAGAAAATGGCTAGACTCCACAGTGAACAGACGGGCTGGTATGGAAGATAGGCAATGATTCTGGACATGAACTAGGACTCCAGTGGGGTGCGGCTCTGAGGGACCCATCGCTCAAGGCACTGGGTACTCACCATCAGTGAGTACTGAGCATCACCCGCCAAAGGTGACCAGCACATCCCGAAGAGCCAGGGACCTCACCATACAGGGTAGTGAGTCGGCCAGGAGTCACCCGAGAGCTGGCCGACTATCCCTTCCTGACCCTGGGCCCCACTGCTGATATCTTAGGGGTGTGATCTTGGAATAGGGGGTGTTAAGTATGAAACAAGATAGAACTGATCGCTAACCTAGCTCCTAAGGCAGGGCCTTGCTAGTGACCATCACCCCCCACCCCCCATCTCTCTGGCTGCCTCTTCCCTGCAGGACCCGTTCCAGAGCTTTTATCTCCACTCAGGGGTTCCCTACAGAGAAAGGCTGGCTAGGATATGCCCGCTGCAGGCGTGCCTCTGTGCCTGGGCGGCCAGGGCAGGGCATGCCCCTCCTTTCACAACAGGACAAGACTTGCCCCATGTTCAGCAGGATATAGTGTATACTGTGCCTCAGCCCCTCTGATTAGTCTCAAACTAGCACTTCTTAGAAAGCTGTAGGTCTGCACGGTACAGGGAGGAGCATGCTGAGGATGCGCCTGGCATCTCCCGGGCATCTGCCCTTAGCCTTAGGCAGAAATCATAAGCCAATCACAGAGTTCTCAAAGGGAAGTCACATGGGCCAGCTGGGCACCCACTCCTCAGTTCCCCCGTCTCTGGGTGGTTTTTCCTGCTCCCCGTTATTTGGTTTCAACCCTTCTGAGAACTGGACCAGGAGCCACAGAAAAGCTGTTGGAGTTTACAAACCAAACTGTAAACGTGTGGTCCACATTTGAACAGGAAAGATGCCTGTGCACCAAGCTCCTCCTTTATCTCCTCCCGCACTCTCCCTCCGGGGATCTGAACTGGTGTGTTCCAGGTCAGACAGAGTGTCTGTGTCACCCCACCCCTGGCACGGTCACTCAGAAGTGTCACAAGTGTGGCTGGCTGACTGGAAGCGATAGCCAGACTGCATCTCTTATCTGTTTCTAACGCTTCTTGGGTGAGCCTCACTCCAGTCCCAGGGAGAGGGAACTGTAGGCTTCTTCCCTGCGCTCTCCCCAGAGCACAGCACTCTACACGGCAATGGTTTCTTTCACTTTCACGCTGTAGTTCCCAAGGCTCTTGTCCCTGTTACCATGTGAGGTAGAATCCCTCCCAGGGCTGGAAGCCCACACAGACCGAGTCTCTGACCACAGACAGGCATTGAGTTCTGTAATTCTCACCTGTGGAAGTGAGCATCCTTCCAAGATCCAAGAGCCTCGGTAGAAAAGTGTGAGTGACACCTGAAATGACCCTGGAAGCCGCACCTACCCAAGGAACAGGTAACTTCCTGGAATGCTGGAAGTTATTGGTCTTTGTTGACAAAGCCTCATGGGAAAGTACAGTGGCCTATTTTTTTTTAAGCGCCTACAAAATGTGTCTTGAGGTCACTTAATTGGGAATTCCAGGGAATGGTCCTGACCAAAGCCCATCTTAGTCAGTAGTTAATAAAACGTGTTTCAAATTTGGCTCAAAATGATGGAATTGGTTTTTCTCTTATGAATGAATCTGTAACCCTGACCCTAACCCTGATTAGTAGTAGCCTGTAATCCTAACATCTCAGGAAGCTGAGACAGAAGAGTCCAGCCCAGGCTACACTAGTAAAACCTTGTTTGAAACTGGCAAAGGCGCAGCAGCACGGGAGCGCAGAAGCGCCATCTAGAGAAATGCGGACTTCCAGGGCTGCTCCCCAGGGACTCTGGGTTCCAGGGATTCAAACCCACTCACTCACTCACACGCATTCTGACCGTGTGTGTGTGTGTGTGTGTGTGTGTGTGTGTGTGTGTGTGTGAGAGAGAGAGAGAGAGAGAGAGAGAGTGTGTGTGTGTGTGTGTGTGTGTGTGAGAGAGAGAGAGAGAGAGAGAGAGAGAGAGAGTGTGTGTGTGTGTGTGTGTGTGTAGTGGGCCAGAGCAAAATCGTTTGTCAAGAAGGCCAGAGACGGTACTGAGAAACTGCCCCACCCTTTCTACTTTATTTTAAAAACTCACTGACTAGCTAGACCAGCTGGCCTTCAAGGCGGGACCCTCCGATAGCCAGCCCGCAGTGCAGGGATTGCGGGTAGTCCAAGCTCAGGCCCTCTAGACTACTGAGCCATCACCAACGCTCACCTTTTAAAAACAACCTGCATGTTTATTTTTTATACATATGGGTGTTTTGCCTGCATGCATCTCTGTGCTTCAGATGTGTCCAGAAGAGGGCGCGGGGTCCTCTGGAATTGGAGTTAAGACAGTTGTGAGCTGCGACGTAGATGTTGTGAGCTGCGACGTAGATGCTAGGAATCGAACCTAGGACCTCTGAAGAGAAAGGGCTCTTAGCTGCCTGGAATGCATGCTTTTAACAGCCCTCGAGGCTGATTCAGACTACAGCGTGAGAAAAGATCTGAGATTCAGGGAAGGAAGGTGTTTCATAGCTTCAGACTCATTAATAGTTCTAACTGCTTCATAATGAAGTTGATGTGGCCCAACAGGTATGCAGCCAATGCTCTTCTCCTTTTATTTAAATTGTAAATGTGTGTGTGTGTGTATGTGTGTGTGTGTGTGTGTGTGTGAGAGAGAGAGAGAGAGAGAGAGAGAGAGAGAGAGAGAACAGTAAGAACCCCCCCACACCTGATTGTGCCTGTGGCTACAAGACAGCGAGCCCAGAGAAGGACGCTGGGGTGTCCCCTTCAGTCCTCGACTGCTGGCACCGGAGAGACCCCCACTGAACCCGGACGGCAGTATTTCTTTAACCAACAGACCCACCATCATCACTCCCGTCTCCACCCCTCCCCCATCACTGGGCTTACAGGACAGAGGTCACATTATGCAGGCACTGGGGATCCGAACTCTGGTCCTTACCCTTGTATGGCAGCTGTTCCTACTCAGCGAACCGTCTCAGTCTTGGCTGTCTACGTGGTTCTTTTTTTTATTGTTTGAGAAAAGGTCTTGTATAATTCAGGCTGGCTGTGCACCTGACTTACCGTGTAGCCAGGAGTTACACCTGAACCTCCTGCCTTCACCTCCCAACTGATGGGATTGCGGGTATGTACGACACACGGGTATGTATGGCCACACGAGCATGTATGGCCACACGGGTATGTACCCCCACACAGGTATATTCCACCACACCCACTCAGCTTATCCTGTCCCTTCTATCACTAATATTTCATTATAAAACTATAAAATGTATTGAAAAGTCAGTTAACCCAGTCTACCTGCACACATGCCTCCCATGCATGCTCTATTACGGACATCTCAGCACACTTCATCACACGCCTAAGCATCTGCCCACTGCTCTAACTCATTTCCACTTCCAGATGCGTGTGCACCTTACACTTGAGCCTTCTCTCAAGACTCCCGCAGGACTCCCGCCAGGACTCCCACAGGTCAGCTGCAATCTACACACTCTCCACGGCCCTGGTTTAATGGCTTAGGAGCAATTCTTACCTCTCCCTGGAGAACTATTAGTTACTGATGGATGCAGTGGGAGAGTCCGTGCCTTAGCTGTGGGCTAACCAGTGGGCTAACCAGCTGCTACGGCCAGTTCCACACCCATGGTCAGGTCATACAGGCAGCCTTCGTTAAACTCAGTGGTCCCAAAATAAAGCAAAATAACATGGACAGGGAACAGGGACTTGTCGGGAAGAACGGGTGGGGTGTGGGTAACATGCATTGCAGGCATGGTTGAAATAGGAGAAAATCAATTTAGTTAATTAAAAAATGATTCTTAGGGAACTCATGAGGAAAATGCATTATTACAACTCTTGGAAAGATACATCATCACAATACTTTTAAAAATTCTGATTTTTGGGGCTGGAGAGATAGCTCAGTGGTTAAGAGCACTGACTGCTGCTCTTCCGAAGGTCCTGAGTTCAAATCCCAGCAACCACATGGTGGTTTACAACCATCCGTAACTCTTCTGGAGTGTCTGAAGACAGCTACAGTGTACTTACATATAATAATAAATAAATTTAAATAAATAAATAATAAATCTTTAAGCTGGGCAGTGGTGGTGCACGCCTTTAATCCCAGCACTTGGGAGGCAGAGGCAGGCGGATTTCTGAGTTCGAGGACAGCCTGGTCTACAGAGCTAGTTCCAGGACAGCCAGGGCTCTACAGAGAAACCCTGTCTTAAAAAACCAAAAAAAAAAAAAAAAAAAAAATTTTTGATTTTTACATTAAGTTAGACATAATTAATTAAAAATAAACTTAAACCCATCAAAATCAAGTGTGCATTAGGACAGCACTGGGCCTCTGACAAGAGGACACTCAACCCTAAGAGGTGCTTCTAGGCTCATGCCCAGCCCTCTGATGGGCGAACAATTATCCTAACCTCACCAGGATCTTCAGACAAAGCAAGCTACCCAAGGTCTCTGAGCTGCACTTGAAGTTAGTGGCAACTTACTCCACCTGAACGAACCCTTGTGTGTACAGGCCAGTGGTGGCCAGGGACAGCCTATATGTACAAGATGTACAGCAGTCATCGGATCTACAGTGCAGCACCAAGAGAGAATCTAACACACATGACTCCCTAGTCCCTGGTGTGGGCCAGGACTGTTCCAGTTGCTAAGAATATATATCTATCAGCAACATAAACCAAGCTCCTTTCCAGAAAGGCCTTCCTGGCTTGGCCCAGGGAAGCAGAGAGGCAGGCTTGAGTGTCAGCCCGAAGGAACCTGAGATATACCCCACCACTCCGCTCACTAGACCCTGAATGAAGACGGCACGCTCTGTATACATTGGCTGCCTGGACCCCAAAGCCCTCCAAATTCACTTGAACTGTCTACCATAGACATACCAGGACAGCAAAACCCTGACCTCACCCCAGGCACTGCCCTGTTGGCTGCTTTCTTCAGCTTCCTGGAATCTGATTCCTCCTCTGCACGGTACTCCCTGCCTGACGCTGCTCCCCACCATCAGGCCCTTCTTTTTCACGGCCTCAGGCCTCCCCGGAAAGCTTTCCTGGTCCCTCCCTGTGCCCTGAGGGGTCCCCATGGGGTACCTGCAGAGCACTTGGACATTATGTCCTAACTGCAGGCTTCTCAGCAGACAGGAAGCTTCCGGTCCCAGGTGCCGCGGGTTACCATGCAGACGTGGCCAAGTCCAAGAACCACACCACATACAACCAGTCCCGCAAATGGCACAGAAATGGCATCAAGAAACCCCGGCCACAAAGATACGGATCTCTTAAGGGGGACCACAAGTTCCTGAGGAACATGCGCTTTGCCAAGAAGCACAAGGCAGGCCTGAAGAAGATGCAGGCCAACAATGTAAAGGCAGTGAGCGTGCAGAGGCCATCAAGGCTCTGGTGAAGCCTCAGGCCATCAAGCCCAAGATGCCAAAGGGCCCCAGCTGCAAGCTCAGCCGCCTGGCTTTCATTGATCACTCCAAGCTTGGGAAGCGGATTCGAAGCCACATGGCCAAGGGGCGTAGCCAGCCAACGCCCAAGGTTCAAACCAAGACAGAGTCCACAGCTCCAACTCAGGCTCCCGAAGGTGCCCAGGCCCCTGCCAGTGTGAAGACAGACGGACTGCTGTGACACACCTATGCACACACTATTTGCAGATGACCAGTGTCCTATGCTGTCTTTACAAATAAACTTGAGCCGGGCGGTGGTGGCGCACGCCTTTAATCCCAGCACTTAGGAGGCAGAGGCAGGTGGATCTCTGAGTTCGAGGCTGGCCTGGTCTACAGAGTGAGTTCCAGGACAGCCAGGGCTACACAGAGAAACCCTGTCTCGAAAAAACAAAAACAAAAACAAACTTGAGACAAGATCTTAAAAAAAAACTGTCCCTGTTATTCCCATGACAGTCGTCTCTACACTGCTCAGTCAACATCACCTCAGTGGCAACAATCCCACACCAAAATGTTCCAAGTGTGAGAGGGCAAAGGTGTCATAACCATTCTACACGTTCTCCGGGGGCAGCTCCCATGGCTGCCGGGAGGAGCATCCAGGCACCATGAGGCCCGCATCCTCTGACTGCTGTGGCCATATTCCTGAGAAGAGCGTGCTTCTCCTCTCAGGCCCAACTCATCGGGTAGCTCTGGCCCCACGGTGTCTGCAAACCAGGCATGCATCCTCTGCTGCTCTGAAAGGCCTCACGTAGACAAATACATCCTTCCTTACTCCTCCCCTCGTCAGCCATGGCTACAGCTGGAGGATGGGTGTGTGGGCGGGAGAGCAAACCCCACAGCAGGGACAGTGGGGCGCCCAGGCCTGTGCTCAGCCACCCCAGAAGTTACCCACCAGGCCGCCAGGAAGAAACACCGCAATTTCTCAACAGCTAAAGTGCTAAACTCTATCGTCTCTGGCAGTTCACATGTTCTGAACAGTCACTTAGTGTCACTGCCCAAGGGGGGGATGCGGGGGCAAGATTCACAAACCTTCAGCCAGCCGAGGGGGTCTACAGACGCAAAGACATCACAGAGTACGGTCAGGGCACTGGGGACCTCCCCTGGGTCTATCTATCCCTGATTTGTTCATTTGGCTTGCCCCAGTGATTTAATGTAAAGGATTTAATGTTAAGTCTTGGTGGCATGAACCTATGGCCCAAGCTCTGAGAAGGCTGAGGAAAGATACTGGAGTCTAGGAATTCAAGGCCACTGTGGGCAGCAAAGCAAGACCCAATCTCAAAAAAAAAAAAGAAAACAGACAGACAGACAGACAGAGACAGAGAGACAGAGACAGCCTGGGGCACAAAACCATTTGCTATATAAGGCTGACGACTCAAGTTGAATCCCTAGAATCCACATCAAAAACTAGGCACAAGGGGGCGTGAGGTAGCTCAGTGGTTAGCGGTGCTTCCTGCTTCTGCAGAGGACCCAGGTTTAGTTCCCAGCACCTACGGATTGAGCAGATCACAACCACCTTTAACCTCAGCCTCTGTGGGCACCTGCACACACATGCATGCACATAGACCCTGCCGACACACACTCCCTTGCACATATATGTGCGTGGTTTCCCTATACACACACACATACACACACACACACACACACACACACACACATACATGCCATTAAAAATAAGGTTAATCTTTAAAAAAGTTTGTGAAAGCCTGATGCGATGGCACACACACACCTGTTGTCACAGCACACACCTGTTGTCACAGCACATACCTGTTGTCACAGCACACCTATAGAGAGGTGGTAAGCAGCCCGGAGAACACAGCAACATAACCACAGGAACAAGAAAGACTGTGCTTTGACAAGGTAGAAGAGGATCAACACTGGAAAGTCGCCGGGCGGTGGTGGCGCACGCCTGTAATCCCAGCACTTGGGAGGCAGAGGCAGGTGGATTTCTGAGTTCAAGGCCAGCCTGGTCTACAGAGTGAGTTCCAGGACAGCCAGAACTACACAGACAAACCCTGTCTCGAAAAACCAAAAAAAAAAAAAAAACACTGGAAAGTCATCCTGCCCCACACCCACTACACGCGCGCGCGCGCGCGCACATACACACACACACACACACACACACGCACACACACACACACACACACACACACGCACACACACACACACACACACACACACACACACACACACACAAACACACACAGTGTGTGCCCACAGCTACAAAGACAATGAGTAAGGTAACAGAACTAGTTGGCAGGCTTCCATCGTCTGGAGTAGACGGGGACCTGCACAAGCACCAGCGCTCCACACTGTACATCTTTAAGACTTCAACAGTATTTTTATTTTAAAGATGCAGAGACTGAGGCCTAGCAAATAGCCGGGAAATTAACAAAACCCAAATCAAACAAACCAACAAAAAAAACCAAACCACAAACAGAAGTCATCCATATGTTTTCCTAACTAGTTTTATGTCAACTTGATACAAGCTGGAGTCATTTGGGAGGAGGGACCCTCAACTGAGAAAATGCCTCCGAACGGCCGGCCTGAGGGCAAGGCTGGCGAGCCTTTTCTTAGAGACTGAGATGGGAGGGTCGGGCCCCACCGTAGGTGGCCTATGCCTGAGCTGAGCTGAGCAGGCCGGGAAGGAGCGCTCCTGCACAGCCTCTCCATCAGCTCCTGCATCTAGGTTCTTGTCCTAGGTTCCCCTCAGAAATGAACTACGCACTGCAGCGTGAAACAAACCCTCTCCTCCCTCCCCAAGTTTCTTTTGGTTCTGGTGTTTACCACAGCAGTAGAAACCCTAAGACAGGCATGAAGCGGGAGAGAGAAAAATCTCTAAGACACATCACTGCACCCCGCCCCGCCCATCCAACATCTGGAGATAAGAGAAGGGCTAGAGGGAGACCCAGGTGGGCTATAAAGAAGCAGCTGCTTCGGCGGGACCTCTCCTCAGATCCTCTGTGGACACAGGCCTTGGAGGCTGCAGCAGCAGCAGCAGCGTGTAGAAGCCTGTGCGGCCGCCACCTCTCTCTTGAGGGGTGGCCAATTACCTCCATGCGAGCCTTGTAGAAGTCGACGTCGTGTAGCTTCTCCTTGCAGCGTACCAGCTCCATCTCCAGCCTCTCCACACGGTTCGCCTTTTCCCTCAGCGAGTCCAGCTCATCCCGATAGGCACGGGCTGACCGGGCATCGGCTGCAAGCTGAATGTTCTGTAAGAGCGGAGAGGGTGGAAACCCAGATGAAGGCACGCATCTGAGGAGGAAGAAAGGGCCAAAGCCCTACAGCGTGCGGTCTCCGGGTGGCCAAGGAGTGACACAGCCATGCCTCCCTGTGGAGTCGCCTCACACTAAGAAACATGGCTGGCACCCTGAGGATGCTGAGACAGCCTTACTGGACGAGTTCCACGTTCCGTTCCTGACCCCCTGGGGCAGATACTGGGGACCCCAGACTCAGCCCCTGGACATGCAGGCCCAGGCCCTGTGCTCACATCTTGCTTGGCCTTCTGAAGCTCCAGGACCAGCTGATCCACCTCGTGTCTGGTGTCTGCAAGCTGCTCCGTCTTCTCCTCCCTGCGAGGGCGATTAGGAGATTGTGAGGGAGAGGATGTTCCTTGGCAGACTCTGGGAACAGACTGCTACTTCTAGGACCACAGAGGAGAAAGGAGGGCACAGAGGCTTCTGGGAGCCTGGGAAAATGTTCCGTACACTTCTCTGTGTGTGTGTATGTGGTAACTGGGGTGTGTGTGTGTATGCATGTTCACTTGTGCAAGTGCAGGTAGAACCCAGACATTTGATAGTCCGTGTTCTTCTTTACGCACTCCGTATTACTTTCCTTGAGGCAGAGTTTCTTACTGAAGGGGGCCTTGCTGGTTCACTTAGACCAGCCAGCCAGCAACCCCTGGGCATGCTTCTATCGCAATCTCCCAGTGCAGGGTTACAGATGTGCTATTATGTGGGTGTTGGAGTTCCAAACTTTGCAAGTACTGTACCTACTAAGCCATCTCCACAGCTCTAAAGTCTTAGGTTTCTAACATGTACTCTTAAACTGGGTCCAATCATCCCCTGTTGTCCCTAAGTGTATACGACAGACTGACAGAATATAGTCACAGCTCTGTGAGTTTGCAGATGACTCTGTGAGAACAGACATGGAGAACCAGGGTTGAGCAACTCCCCAGATGGACAAGTAACATTCAAGAAAACAGGAAAGAACCAAGTGAACCAAGAAAACACCCTGCTCACCCAGCCCTATCCCGAGCCCACATGGCCCAGCAGCCCTGACAGACCGGGCCCTGACAGACCGGCCGGCTGGAGCCCGAGCACAGGAGGCCCTCCCTACAAGTGCAGGCCTGCAGAGGGCTGGGGATGAGCCCTCAGCCACAAGGAGCTGCCCTGCCAGCTGCGTGTCAGCAGAGCTATCCCACAACACCATGCGTGCAAGCAAACTACATGAGAAGACCATGTTTGATCCACACCACAAAGAAGACGGAAAAGCAGCAAGACTCACAGCTCCTGCCTGACGCGCCGCAGCCTGGCCTTGGTGTCAGCCAGCTCCACCGCCAGGTGCTGCTTGTCCTCGCTGGACAGGCTGCTGGTAGGGCTTGGTGTGGAGTCTGGACTAGAGAACTTGCCGGGGCTGGGAGGGTGCTGTGCCTGGAGGTAGTCCCTCTCTTGTGTCAGGTCCACGATCAGCTGCACAAGACAGGGATAAGACAGGAACACACAGTTCACCGTTGTCCCCTGGACTGGCGCGGGGTCTAGGCCCTGACTAGGTAAAGAACGACTGAAACAAGAGACTGAGAAGCAGGAGGGAGAGGGTGCCGCTTGTTTTCAGAAGGAGGTACTATTCAGTGTGACAAAGGGGAGTGGAAGGAAGCAGCCCCCACCCACGCTAGGCACCCTGTCAGTCTCTGTCTTCCTGTGATGTCTCCTCAAAGACCATTCGCTGCAGGGGCGATAACCACTGGTGAAATACCAGTGTCCCACCCCAAAGATCCTGACCAGCAGGCTGGGAGGCATTCAGACCCGAGAGAGAAGAGCTGGAGGAGTGGCCACCACAGGGACCCATCCCGCCGACTACAGCTGCCCCACAGGCCAACCTCGGTACACTCGTCCCGCTCATCGATGAGTCTGCGGAGGTGGAACACCATGTTTCTGGAGAGGGCCTCCAGCTCCTCTGGGGCCACATCCGGCAAGTCCAGCCACTGCAGGTCAAACACATTCTCCTGGTTGTGGGTCACCTGTAGGAACATGACCCGTATTGAGAGGCCACTCTGCTCAGCCCTGGTATTCCTGAATGCACAGGGCCATGTGGTGTGTGACCCAGGCAGAGGCCAGAGCCCTCTTACACCTCATTCCCATACCAAGACAAGAACCTACTTCCCAGACATCACTAAGCCCTAAGTTTCCCACGGCTAGCAGAAGGTTCCTTAAGTTTGATTAGAAACCATGAATACAAGCCACCTCTCTTCCCTTGGATGACAAGACAGTCACTGGACGCCTTAAGTGCATTAACTTATAACCTAGAGAAGGTAGGCCTCTCAGTGGAAGTATGAGGAATAGGCCTTACCTTATTCCTTAAAATAAAATCTAATGCAAACAGAACAAAATGTTAAGCCTCTTAGTTCAGAATAGTACACACATAGCAATCCTGGCTTTCTTCTGGGGAGTTATTTACAGCTAAGGTGATTCGGGGGCCTGAGTCTCATTCCCACAGACCACAGAGGGCAGCTTGGCTTTAACACTGTCTTGTGAAGAGAGCTGAGATCTGCTAGGCTGTCGTCTTCTCGTGGCGGAAGAGAAAGAGGGTAACACACAAGTCTCAAAGGGGACACCAGGAAAAGAGGGGCCACTGGGGAAGCACTCAGATGTCTGAATTGGGATAAATGTCATCCCATGATACCCTGAAGCTAAGTTCTGAGGGCCAGGTCCCAGCCTGATCTATACTAGGGCTGGAGGGACCCTGAGTCTCAAGGCCATTGTGAATAGCTTCAGGATCTCCAAGCCAGTGGCACATGGTCACCTGCTAAGCTTCTAATTACAGGCTCATTCTCCACCTCCCTTGATTCTAACAAGCAGCTCCACAAAGATCCCGGGCATGTGGGCTTTGAAGAGATACCCAGTAAAGCCCTATGCCAGCTGCTGAGTTTGATAATCACATGGGCTTCTTTGGTTGTACATCCCTTTTTATTTTTTTATTTTTCTTTCTTTTTTGGTTTTTCGAGACAGGGTTTTTCTGTGTAGCACTGGCTGTCCTGGAACTCACTCTGTAGACCAGGCTGGCCTCGAACTCAGAAATCCGCCTGCCTCTGCCTCCCAAGTGCTGGGATTAAAGGCGTGCGCCACCACCGCCCGGCTTTCCTTTTTATTTTTATTTAATATCCGCTGCCTGCACAGGAAGGACAGTGAGTGTCAAAGAGCTAAAACGTCTCAATGACCCCTGACATACACATTTAAAAAACACAACACCCACAAGGAAATGAAAAGGCAGACTGCTTCCTAAGCCCGAAGCAGCACACAGCAATGGGTGAAATTACTCGATACCAACTTTCTCTCACGTCAGCTTGGCTGGGCCTCCAAATGCAATGAGTGACATGGATAGCCTACTTCAAATCCTGGCTTGAAACTCTTACAGCCACAGCCATGTCACCAGCACCGACCAGGAAAGCCCTGTCCGCGGTGCCTCTTGTAGCGGTACAGCAGTTCTTGCATGCTCCTGTTGACGTGGTCTAATTACAGTGAGATCTGAACCCTAACGAGGCACCCAGCACTAGGAGAAAGGTCCATCCTGGGTGGACATCTGCCCCACAAGGAAGCCATCTCTTCAGCTGATGCCATCTCAGGCAACCTTAGGCGGAGGGTCAGGAAGGCCTGGCCTGCCCCTCCCCAGGGCCGGGTGACAGTGTAGAGGCCTCCTGAGGACGCTCTCAGGACGCGCTGGGTTTGACAACTCTCGGTGGGGTGGCAGCTTGTCTCCTCCTGTGTCACTGACCGCAGCGGAGACTATAAAGATCGACTGTTCAGAGCAGATGACATTTGCCAGAATACATTTCCAGGGCTTATAAATCAAACTCCGAGCCTAAACCATTTGACAGCTCTTAAAAATAGTCTGAGTCCATATAAGGCAAGAAGAAGCAGGCAGAAGATGACTTGATTGAAGTGTGTGTGGTGTGTGTGTTTTTCAAACCTCTATTTTATTTTAGTTTGCTGGTGGCTAGCTACCTTTCCAAACAGAACCAATGCGTCTGTGGTGTAAAGAAACCTAAAATTAACAGTCATTCACGGTGATGTCGCCCTTAAACATTCCCACCGCAGAGATGCTGCTTCTCGCTAAGGCTCTGGCATCCATGGCCAACCCCGCCCGGCCGCACACCTACCTCCTGGATATGAGCCACAATGCCGGCCTGGGTCTCGATGTCCAGCTGTTTGATTCTCTCAATGAATTCCTCTTTTCTCTCACACTGTGAAGAGTTATATGAATCAATGGAAGCATTTATCCAGGTGTAGGAACCCCCGGGTAACAACCACACCCACAGCAGCCTGGGGGTCCTAGTACTGTCCTCAGACCAAGACTCTGTACAAAGCTCTTCTGGCCACCTACAGGAGACAGTCTTCAGAAGCCCAGTGATCCCACACAAGCATTTCTTCACAAGCAAAGGGAATGCACATGACTCAGGGCGAGGGCAGGCACACTCCAGAGGGCACTTGTTTCTGCTTGGTGGCACTGGGGACAGAACCCAGGGTTTTATACATACTAGCCAAGCATTCTGTTAGTGAGCTTGGCAATAGACAAGGTCTCCGTAGTCTAGGTTACCCTAAAATTCATAATATTCCTACCTTAACCCCCAGGTGCTATGATTACAGGTGTGTGTCACTACACCCAACTGTATGCTGACCGGTTTACATTTTCTGCTCTCTAAGGGCAATTCTGAGAACAGTCACAGTTGCTCCTTGCTGGAAAGTACACAGTGACAATCGCAAAAAAGGGGAGAGGACAGTAGCTCAATAAAACTTATTCACAAAAACAGGTGCCTGAGATCTGGCCTACAGGCCAGCTGTCACACTGTCTCCTGGTGACTCCCGTAATGGCGATGGACTGGCCGTCCAGAGCCCTCCCTAACGACTGCACAGTCCTACCTGAACAGCACAGCCCAGTACCAGCAGCAGCACCTTCTTAATCTCCTCCATGCTCTTCCCTGTGTCAAAACAGCAACAGATTAATTAAAGACAACAGCTTAAGAAAGTTCTGAGAGATGTTCTCCTTGCTTTAAGGAGGGGGAAAAATCAGGTAAAAACCAAACCAAGCCGGGCAGTGGTGGTGCACACCTTTAATCCTAGCACTTGGGAGGCAGAGACAGGCGGATTCCTGAGTTCGAGGCCAGCCTGGTCTACAGAGTGAGTTCTAGGACAGCCAGGGCTACACAGGGAAACCCTGTCTCAAAAAAACCAAAACCAACCAACCAACCAAACAAACAAACAACCAAAACCAAAACAACCCAACAACAACAACAACCCAGGAGCTGCTTCCACGTGCACACTGTGCAGAGCGCGCTGACTTTTCCTTCCTGAGGATTTTGAGCCACTTGAGCCCTTTACCCCTCCCACACGTCCTCAATCTCGGTCTGGTAACTGACAGGCCTCTGTCAGCAGAACCTTTGAGCATGTGCTGTAAGCGAAGTCCGATGGCGGACAACTGTCTACAGCTCTGCCTGCTGTCACAGGAGCGCTCAGGAAGAGGGGCACGACAGTGTGAGAGCCACATGTGTGCATCTGCACGCTGCCAACGCACGTGTGTCCCCCTGTTCTTCTGCTTGAGAGGTTCAGTGTCAGACTGGAGTGTTCCAATATGAACCACAGAAAACATCCCTGGCACCTTTTGCTTTCTGAGACAAAGGCTTTCGAAGCAGCCCTGGCTGGCCTGGTCCTGGTGGTGCCTTTTCACCATCCCAGGTTGTGGCATTACAATCATGCACCTGGGTAGACATTTTTCTTTATAGCTACCAAACCACTTTGCACAAAAACTCAAACGGGGGCTGGAGAGATGGCTCAGTGGTTAAGAGCCTGACTGCTCTTTCAGAGGTCCTGAGTTCAATTCCCAGTAACCACATGGTGGCTCACAACCATCTGTAATGGGATCTGATACCCTTTTCTGGGGGTCTGAAGGCAGCTACGTACTCATATACATAAAAATAAATAAAATTTCAAAAGCTCAAACAACCACTAACTGCTTTCCAGGGGCAGGTTTTCGATATTTTAATACAAGATGCTGCAAAGAGCATCTTAGCGGTCAATTCTCTATGAATAACAACAGTCTTACACACTTTCTTGGGGCAAATATTATTACACTTGTCACGTGGCCACACTGTCCTGAAGACAGGCTTTTCCATTCTGCTCTGCGAGTCATACAACAGTTTCCACATTCCAACCCTTGATCAATATATCTGGTCATGATCTTAATTCTGCCACTAGGCTGAGCCGCAAACCAAACTTCATTCGAAGTTGTCTGCCTTTGTGCTGGAGGCTGAGTGTCTGTCTCAGGTCACCTGACCAGTGCCAGAGGCCCTGGGCTCTCCACGTGACTTGGTGGCTCCACAATGGGGTGACCGGGGAAAGCCATACTCTGTCTCCAGCGTTCCTACTTCTGTAAGATGGGAACGGCTGGGCTGGGTCGTGACCAGGCTTCCCATTGAGGTTTGTTAAAAACAAACAAACAAACAAACAAACAAACAAACAACGGGGCGTTGTTTCTGTCCTTTCCAACGCCTCCTGTCATACAACAGGGAAAGAAAGGTGTACGTCAAAACATAACAACATATTGTCCATAGACTTCTGACTCTCTACCATACTGTTCCAAAATGGCTCCCAGTATCAACTGGAGACACTTGTGGTATTAACGTTCACTGTCAACTTGACTGGATTTGGAAGTTCTTAGGACATCTCTGTGGGTGGCTTTGAGGGCAATTCCAGAAAGGCTTAACTGTGGAGGGAAGACCAATGCTTAGAAGGATGTATCATGCTGCGGGTTGGGGTCCTGGACTGAAGAAAAGGAGAAAGGGAAGGACTGTCTCTGAGTGCCAGCATCGCCCCCTCTGTCCTGACAGAAGCTGTAAGGAGCCCTGCACTCCCACCATGAACTCCACATTTTTCCCCTCCATGATGGACCGACCCTCTTCGCTCATAAGCCACATCCATCCAATTCCCCTTAAGCTGTTTCTGTCCCGTATTTTATAACAAAGAAAAAAGTAATACAAATAAATACAAATAAAAACCCCACACCACACCCAAGAACTGGAATCGGGCGAAGAGGTGTGGGCAGCAACCTGTGAGAGCCTGCTAATCCCTGGCCAAGAAGACGCTGCTGACCTTGACTCCTTGGCACCAGCGTGGCTGTCAAGCCCCAGAACAGGGGGCCAGCTGGAGCTCAGTCCCCTCGACCCACAGAACCTCTCAGGCTCACCGTGGGGTCCGAGGCCATTTCCTTGTCCTCAGTGACACACCAGAAGATGAGGCCCCAGGCTGTGGGTCCAAACCCTACAGCCTTCTACCCGGCCAGAAGCTCTGCTCTACGCAGGACCACACTCCCTTCTTATCGAGAGGATCTAGCCTTCCAGGTTGGTTTTAATCAGAAGGAAAGGAAACTCCCACGTTAAGTGATAACTGCCTCAAGTCAGGCCCACGGAAACTCTCTGGGGCATTGCCAGTCAGCATCCACTTCTGTCCCCTCTTGAGTGTCACAGTTCACCGGCAGGCGGGTGGCCCTCATCCACCCTTGAGTGGACACAAAATTCTGGCTCCCAGCCCTACAGTGAGATAGACACAGCCCCTGCTTCCATGCTGGCCTGCTCTTCTCACGGGATCTGAGACAAGGGAAGAAAAGGTCTGAGCTCAGGAAGAAAATCGCTACTCTTCAGTCAAGGGCCAAAGGATCTAATTATAGCACCCTTCAGAATAACTGAAGGCCGGGCGGTGGTGGCACACGCCTTTAATCCCAGCACTTGGGAGGCAGAGGCAGGCGGATTTCTGAGTTCGAGGCCAGCCTGGTCTACAGAGTGAGTTCCAGGACAGCCAAGACTACACAGAGAAACCCTGTCTCAAAAAACCAAAAAAAAAAAAACAAAAACAGAATAACAGACAATTCCAGTGATCCATTAGGAGACTAAAATAATAAGGAGAGGTGGGCTTGGGGGACAGTCCCCCTCAGACTGGGGGAGTCAGCACTGTGCCCTACCACACAGAGGGAGGGCAGTTACAGCTCACAATATGGCACTGTTCATGCCAACGAGCTTGTACGGAGGGCTTGAGTGTTCTGCCAGGGATCAGTGCCGGAGTAACTGAAGGTTGGTCAGTACACACTATAAACCCGTCACAGTGCATTCAGTGTGTAACTGTCTGTCAATTAAAAACATCAAAGTGTCGCTGAGTGCTGGACAGGCTCGATGCTAACTAGCGGCAAGAAGGCAAGCAAGTACTTGGACAGCAAGGGGTTTAGAACCTGCACAGACGCCAGGGCTCCAAACTGCACGGAAGGGGCTGAGCGCCGGCTCAGCAGCCACGAGCACTGCTGCGCTTCCACGGGACCCAGGCGTGATTCCCAGCCCTCATCGGCAACCGCCTGCAGCGTCAGTTCCAGGGGATCCAACGCCTCTGGGGTCCACGGACACTAAGCACGTAGACGATGCGCAGACAAATATATATGCAGGCAATCCATTCACATACATAAAAATAATTAAAACTGAACAACAAAACCCAATGAGGTCAATGCAAGAACAGGGGTGAGCCCGGCACCCCGCCAGCACCCGGGTGCCATCTGAGCCATTTATGCACCCAAGAAGTCATCGTAGGTAAGGGAGAGCGCTAAACAAGAACTGAATGCGGTGGCACACTGCTATAATATCAGCACCGGGGAGACCGAGGCAGGAGGATCATGAGTTCAAAGCCAGCTTGGGATACACAGAAAGATCTGTTTCGAAACAAGACAAAACACTGCCACCAAGTCTGACGACCTAATTTTGACCCCTGGGACCCACGCCTCCACTCTCATGTAGTGACCCGTTCATCACAGGCACGCACACACAGAGACAATAAATTAATGAAAGTGTAACATAAACATTTAGGACAAAAATATCCCAATCTGTGAGAGATTCTTGTCAGCAATGGAGATATGGTGATTTTTATCAGAAATATCTCGGTGAATTGCCTTACAGTTAAACCAACATTCTTTATTTACAAATTCTAATTTGTGAGACACACAGCATATGCCTCCCAGTCTATTTAACTGCCTTCAGTTCTCTCACATTTTAGTATTAAAATTATATTTCTTTCATTATATCTTATAGGATTGAATAATTTGGCCATAATAAAAATGATGAATGTGTTCAAATAGCAACAAAAAAAAATTAGGACAAAACTATGACGTGTTATCTCTGTAGAGCACTGTTTAAAAAATATTCATTTTTTTTATAATTAGGAACAAAGGCTAAAAAATAGAGAATCGAACTTAGAAAATGAATTTCATAAAAGCAACAATGGAGATAACCCCTCTAGAGATAAGCAGGTCCTGCCCCGCTTGCAGCCGACCCTTTCACCCGGCAGGCTCCACCTCAAGGGAGCCCAGGGGGAGACCCCAGTCCACACCGCCCTGCTTCTTGTGGAAAGAAGATTTCACTAGTAAAGAAAGAAGATTTTTCCTAAGTCCCCCAGGATATAGGTTTGACTAGTTTCAGGGAACACCACGGGGTCTCCTGGGTCCCAGTGGCAGGCGGCAGGCATGCGAGGCTGGGTCACTCGGTCAGCACCAGAGTACAACCGACTCCCTGCGAAGCCCCTACTGTACGCTGGAAGTATGAAGGTGAACACGTGCCCTGAATGCAGACAGATGTGGGCATACGTGAGCATGCCCAACATTTAAAAGAGCTGGCTCAGTGGCCATAAGCACTGGAAGGACCCAGGTTTGGTCCCCTGCACCCACACGGCAGCTAACTCTGTAACTCCAGTCCCAGGGGATCTGACACTCTTCTGGCCTACATGTGCACTGCACACATGTGGTACACATATACACACAGGCAAAACACCTTGCGCGCGCACGCGCACACACAAACACACACACACACACACACACACACACAGACACACACACACACACACACACACACACACACACACACATACTACACACACGACCTAGAAAAAGGACCTAGTTTGCAGTGTCAAGCAAGGCTTCCGAGCACAGCAAACAGCATGTGCAAAGGTACAGGGGTAAGAAAGCACCACGTTTCTCATATGCTTTGTGGTTAAGCTTACCGGAGCTGGTTTTCAGAGAGATGGTGCTGGGGACGAAGCAATGTCATTTTCTAGGCAAGATGCCTCACAAGCAACCCCAGGTAGCGAAGGCAAAACACCCACTTTGTCTTGGAGCACCCCAGACAGTCCGAATCAGTGGCGGAGTCTAAGGAAACCCTACTAGCCTGTTTTCAGCCTGCCTGTGGCCTGACAGAGTCAGCCAGTTCTTTGCAGCCATGGAAAGCAGCAGTTGAGAGGGTCAAGGAACACACAAAACTCAAAGATGCATACGGCACCCAGCTCCAGGGCAGGGGACAGCGTCCGAGTCCACCCAGGGCAAAGTGTGGGGTGGGACATGGTGGAGAGTTATATCATGGAGCTGGGCTAGGTCAGAGGAGGAAAAACTTGGGGCTGTCCCCAAGCCCATGCAGACAGTAAGGAATGACACCTCAAAGTCCTGAGCACAAGTCTGCAGACTGGTACCACTGCACACCAGCACACCACACAGAGCTGTCCTTGCATAATGCTCGGACTCCTTGGGCGTCTTCCGGCCCTCCCTGGTTCCCTTAAAGCTGAGCCCTTGTGTGGAGACTGAGAACCTGAATGAACCCGTCACCTCTAAGAGATGGATGGCTACGGAGCAGGCAAGCGTCCTTTTCTAAAGGAGGCCCTCCTGCCCTGGCTGTACCCTCAGCCTAGAGGACGGCAGGAAGACAGCAGCGGGGATCTAGAGACAGGGTCAGAGAACAGTGGGGCAGCTCAACCCTGTCTTGCTGACTCCGCAGGCTGAGGACCTGTAAATCCCAGGCTTGCGGGACGGGGAGGTTTGGGGGGGTGAGTCAGACTGACACTCACACAGACCACCGAGAGTACTGCAGTACCAATGGACACGGCCACTGTACTTCAGAATCAAGTGCTATGGCTACCATGTGTGTTAACCCCAAAACAGTCCTGCAAGAAGAGTCATCATCTCCATCTTACAAAGGAGGAGGAGGAAGAGGAAGAGGAGGCTGAGTCAGAAGCTGTCTGCTCCTGAGCCCGCACCGTCCTCCACCTACCCCCAACTGGTACCTCAGCTCTCACTGTGCAAGTGCTCCTCCACGGTTGCTGACTGACTAACTGCTGTAGGAGATCTCTAAGATAGCAGTTTTGGTTTCCACAGACAGATGTCTTTCTTAGTATTCTACATTTCCCTCTCTTCTGGGTTTACATGCGAGGGTGGCCCGCTAACACAGCTTTCCCTGGTTTTGTCTTTAAAAGCCAGTCATTTCATTAAGCAGGGTTACAGGGCTGTCCCATTTGTAATAACAGCAGATGGAATATGCTATCAGTACTCCCCCATGTACAGCTAGAGGCTCACCCAAGAGACCCAGCTCTGCGGCCTTCCCAGAAGCTCTAAGCCAAAGGCAGTTTATTATTAGTTTGATTATTTTAGGTAGAATAGCCTTCCATGGCACTACCATGGAATCATGCACAAAAGCGTTCATGCGTGGGAGCACGGGACAACCGCCACCATCCATGCCCCACTCGTGAGGTAGGAAGCAGCTTCACGTTCTGGAGCAGGGGGCTGTCAGCTTTCTCACCCTCAGAATGTGGTCACACATGACACCCACCAGGCACACAAGTGACCATGCAATCCCCTAGTTTATTTAGTCCTTCAACTATACAGTGCCACACTTCTGTATGAAACGGTGCAGGGGTACCCCAAGTGCACCTGACCAGCTCAGGGGTACCCCAAGTGCACCTGCCCAGCTGCCATATCCATCCTAGTGTCTGTCTTTCATATCAAGTCTGTCCTATGTCTCTGAGTGCCATGGCACCACCACAAAGGACAGAAGACAGCTGTCCCCAATTTGAAACCACAAGCCCTCAGGACACCCGCACTATTCTAACCTGTCTCTACCAGCCTGGGCTACAAACTTGTCAAAATTCACCAAGCAATTAAGAGCGAGGAACATAGTTTGCCCAGGAGAGATGAGGACCATGCAGCAGGAGTAGAGTCAAGGGACCTCCCAGCACCAGATGGAGAAGCCCAGGCCCAGCCAGTGAGAAAGACAAAGACCTTTGACAAATAACATCTCCTCCTTCATTCTCTTCCTCCGACTCCTTGGGTCGCAGGCGCAGAGGGCAGAGCTGCTGGCGGCCATGGTGCTAGTAGCTGAGGCTCTCTCTAGCCACTCCAGGAAGTTTACTAAACAAAGCTTGGTTTCCAAGCAGGGCCTGCTGGCCCTCCGGAGGGCTGGCCCCAGACTGCGGCACTGGCCTGGGAGCGTGCTGGGAACCAGGCTCCGTCCGTTCCTAGGAGGCATGGCATGCACTTCTGGTGTCCAGGCTGCCACACCAGCACTGCAGCCTGGCTAAAGGAACACATTTCTGAACTAGCAAGCAGCAGGGAAGCGAACGTGTCCCTCAGACTCAGAACATCAAGGTGCTTTTCTGAGGTGCGGTTCTCAAGAATCAGACAGGAGATACCAGAATGATCAAGATCCTGGTGAGAGTGGGGGTTTTACAAACTGATGCTGTGAAGTATCTGGAGAAAGCAGCTTGACAAAGGGTGTGTGCAGGCTCCTGGTTTGAAGGGCTATGCCTCGACCATGGTAGGAAGGTGCGGAAACGGCGAGGTGGCCGTGCATGATGCATCTGCAGTCAGGAAGCAACGAGAGAAATGGTAGCCCTCGCTGGCTTCTTCCTTTTCCTCTTCATATTCAGTCCCAAACTGAAAATGCCCTCAGGAACTCACGTGGGCCCCAATCAAATCAGGTTAGCAAATATCAACCATTAGTGCTTACATTCTCTCTCTCCTCATTCAAAGAACTAACCGTTTTTTCAATTTATAGTCAGCAAGATGCTGGTTGGTCAAAGTGCCTGCTGTCACCAAGCCTAACAACTTGAGACTGACCCCTTCCCCAACATAATGGAAAAGAGAGAACTACCCGCTAAGAGCCACCATCCAATCTTACGTACACTGTGGTGTACACACACACACACACACACACACACACACACACACACACACAGTAAACAAATGAAGAAACAGGATTAGAACAAATACAGGCCTGGATGATGAGATAAGGACATAGGCAGGCTGGAGAATGGGTATAAGAACAGCTCAGCAGCCTCATGGAGACTCTCGCCCGCCTCCCCTGCCCCACCCATCCCACTGTAGGATTGCAGGCAGGCAGGCAGGCGGGGAAGAACAGGGCCCTTTCAGTTCTGAGGGGAGCAACCTAGATATCGACAAGGTGGAGGGTGACAGGCAGAACCTGGACCTGCAGGGTTGCAGGAGGTGGCCTGGAGAACGAGCACACCCACCTTGGTACCCCAGTCAGCTATGCAGGGCTGCTCCATGCGGGCTGTGTCAGGGAAGCTTCCACGGATCCAGAACTCCAGGGCTGCTCCCTTAGAGGGTGAGGAGGCATGGTTGCCTGGGGCATCCCTCCCAGGGGGATTGGATCCTGCACATCTCCAACCCTCAGCTCCTCCCACACCTCTCTTTACCTCCATGGTCTGGACGGAGAATGTCCCCCAAAGGCCCATGGGTTGAAGGGCTGGTTCCAAAGTATGACTATGAGATTTAACAGGTGGGACCTGATGGGCGGTTTAAGGCATGCTCACTGAGGCATACCATGACCTCTGCTCTGTGGCCCTAAAATGGGCAGTTTTGCTCCAACATATGCATGCTTCAAGGTCCCAAAGCAACTGAATTACAAGTGGTAGCGTCCCAAGAACATGATCTAAATTAGGCCATCCCCCTGTGAGAGGTGATCATCTCAAATATAAGTTCTGCGACAGAAAGCAAGCATGACGTGCCTTCTCTGCTAAGAGCTCATCAAGTCGCTGCCCAAATACTACCACTCTCCTCGTGCCTGGGTAAAATGAGCTAAGCCCTCCACACAGAGAAGCACGAGGAATGACCTCCATTATGGACTCCCCTCTGTAACCTCCCTGCCCAGCATACACTGGGGACTTCTCCAGGGCTCCAGGCTCATAGTGACCATCTGCACAGCAGCTGCCAGGTAACAGGTTTGGGCTGAGCTCCTTCTGCAAGGCTCCAGCCAAGGGGCAGCCTGCTAGGATGAAAAGAAATGCAAGGGCATCTGGGTCTCCTTTGGAGGGGTCAGAAACCAGGCCTGCGGCTCCATCACCCAGAACAGCACACGCGCCAGGGTCCTGCTTGTGGCCGAGGAGGACAGCTATGCACAGACTACTCTGAGCCCTCCAAATGCTACATCTGCTCCTGGAGACCTATGCTCAAGTGCCACATAAGGAACACTTGGGACCAATGGCCAGCCCCACTAACAGCCAGCCCCAAGAATTCCAGCTATAATCATAGATGGGTCCCTGCAGAGTACACACACGGGGTCGTAACCGCCACAGGCCCCAGGGATCTGGACTGGCATTTAGAATGAGCAGAGCAATGGTGGTGGCCAGTCCTGCTCAGGACCTATGGCCAATTACCCCAAACCACAACATCTGCGTAATGTATGTATGCGCTTAGACGTGTTTACTGACCTCCATGCCTCTAAACGTCTACGGCTCCTTCCCTTCCATTTTAGCCAGTAGAGATGAGATCAGCAATTTTATAAGTCTGTAAATAACTACTGCACTTGGATATAGCCTTGGAAGAAGAAGGAAAAAAAAAAAAAAACAAAAACAAAAAACAAGCTCTCTTCCAGAATGCTCTATGATGCACCGCAGAAATGAATTTGCTAACACTCTGGCTTCTTGTCAGACAAGTGTAGTCTTTTCCTGTGCGTGGCACAGTGACAGGCCAGGCTGCCAAGAAACCACAAATGCCGTGCACACCGCTCTGCCTCACTTTACAGTTAGAGCTGAGGAGAGCCCTTGGTCCTCATGAGGCTCCTGCAGAACAGTCTCACCAGCAAACCAAAGAACTGGGCTTGATGGATATGCAGCTGGCAAGATGGCGTGGCTCTCTCTGTGGCCATCTCTGGCCCAGGGAAGACACAGCTGCTACCGAGCGGGGATTACACATCAGCCGGATGACCTTTTTTATGTAGCCAAGTCCGTGATTAAACAGCTGTAGGAAGCTGGGCTTGAAGGAGTAGCACATGGAGGGACGGGAACAGGACACACGTAGGCTGTGGCGCATCATGCCAGGCTCTCATGGAGGCACTGGGGTATAAGATAGACTGCTCAAAGGAGCTAGGGGAGAAGGGAAAATGACGGGGTAACAAGGAGGCCATGAGGGCTGTGCTGGGGAGACTCAAGGAGCAGGGACTTGACAGGCTGCCCAGTAGGCGCCGTCGGTGGCGCCAGGAGGGTGTGTCACAGTGAACTCATACCGTTTTGAGATCAGAGACCTTGTTCCATTGTGGTACAAGTGCCAACAGCACAAACCTCAGAACGCTGTGATTAACAGTGTGGCATAAGCCATCTGCCAAAAGGGCTCAGGTGTGCCCCTTGTCAAGACGCAGGGGACAGAGCAGGCGTGAAGACGAATCCTCTCTACCCCGCGGCAGCCTCGGTTCCCCTGAAATGCTAACTCTGTTCTTTGTTTGTAAGGAACCACAAAATGTTTCACACATCTCTTTTTTAAAACTTAAACTGGAATGTCCGATTCCATAAATATGTCCTCTGCCTCTGGGATGTGTGTTTGCATCTTCTTGCTGGCGGCTGTCTCCGCATCCTCTCGACTCTCAGAACCCCTCGAGAGCCCCTGTCGACCCGCCTATCCAAGCATCAAGGGCAGCCTCCCCGGGCCTCGGTCTAGCATGGCAGTCAGCCCTGCCTAGGCAGCCGAGCTCAGGCGTGGGTGTCGTTCTCTGCTATCGTATCTCACGGTCACCGTCTCACCACAGCTCTTCTCCTCAGCCTCTGGGATGGGTGAGCGCAGGCTAGGTATCGCAGTGGGGCCTTGGGACCACTCACCTCACCCCTGACAAACACCGAAGCAGCTTCTCCTGATGCTCTCAGGATGGACCAAGGGGAAGGTTACACAATTCTGTCGACTTGTGGGGAAAAGCAGTGACATAAACTATACCTTTATAAAGGAGGGGATTTATGCAAACAAAAGTGGGTTAGGCTAACAAGATGGCTCAGTAAATAGGTGCAAAAGGAATCTACTTCCAGGTATTCAGGTTTGGTGCCACACAGGACTGTTTTCCCTGACTCAGACTTCCCGGAGGAAGAGAAGGAGAGGGGGAAAGGGATGCAGATTTGGGGGCAGTAGAACGTTAGTTAGGGATGGCTGAGCAGGGCAGGGAGCCCGTGTTGATCCATTCGCCACAGATGCTCGCCTCAGCACCAGGATCTAACCAACTCTGTGGGCCAGAAAGGTTGAATGCTGGCAACTGCAGCGACAGGTGTGTGTCCCAGGCAGAACTCAGGCCCCAGAGACGGAGCCGCCAATCAGCCACTCTGCTTATCAGCCTGGTGACAAGGGCGTGTGCAGAACTGAATTCCTCACCTATAAAGGGGAACGGCACGGACACACCCAAAGCACACTGTCATTTCCACACTTCCAAATGTGTTCCAGGGCTGGCACAGGAGCAAGCGCTCACCGGCTCCTCCTCTGCCCTCAGAGCAGACAGAACGGCAGTTCTTGCTGGCACAGCCACCTTACAAGCCATCACCTGCCTCCTGGGTGACACAAGCCCCATATCAACCCGGGAGACAACACAGTTCTCAGAGAAGCAGCCCACGATCCCAGTGTCACCATACAAGTCTCTAAGGTCCCAACCTTCCTAGGGCTCGGAGATGGCCGGCCGAAGCCAGAGCTGGAGGCTGGAGGACCGAAGGCCCTTTCCCGTGGCTGATGCAGTGAGATGGAATGGGGAGGGGCCTCGCAGGCAGGAACCACCAAGCAATCTGGTGGACACGGAGGGGCCACCGCCACGCCATGCTGGCGGCAGATGCTCACGGGCCAGTGTCAAGGATGTTTCTTTTTTGGGGTACCATACAAAACCAAAACAAAAAGGCAGACATGTTACCAGCTAGAGCCCAGGAGTGTCCTGCCTACTTCTACTGTACCAGCAAGCTGCTGCTGCCACTCCCAAGGTCACGCCCTGGGGTGAATGGGTCTTTTAAAAGTCACGTCCTAGGCTGGTCACTGGGTACACTTTTTCCTCCAGTTTTAAGACAACTTAGGCACTGTCTCAATCAGGAAAAAAGGACAGTGAGGACAAGGAGCAGCTCACAGACTGAGGCTCCTTCTGTAAAAACTGCTAAGTCTCAGAACCCTTGGCCTCAGCCCACCCTGCAGGCGCAGGCCGTTGATTGTCTTAGCACCTCACCTACTCTGAGGTTCCGAAGGAAGAATGAACACGGGGCCAGCACGAGACGCTCTCACCCTAGAACCGGAGTACACACTACGAGCTGCAGTGTAAGGGCGGCCACACGCCACCTGGGCCACCTGGGAATTACCTGGGACACCTAGAAGGTGGCAGGAGGACTTGCCATTTTACATTTTACTTGTGCAGGGTCTGGGAACCCTTACCGGCCAGGTGCTCTAAGTCTGGTGAGGGACATGAGACCACATGGGGACCACTCATGGAACATACACAAACATCACAGGATCCCTGGGGAGAGACACTGGCTCCCTAAATGTGCCTTCTTCCCAATCTAGGCACACACACATCACAATGGAGTCTAACACCACGTTTACATAGGAGCGTCTGCAAAGCCCATCACAACTTCCACTCCTGAAGTCAGACCAGCCCTCTCTGAAGGGACAAAGCACAGGCCTTCTCTGTCCCTGCATGCGCGGCTTACAGCCTCAGGACGATAAACCACTCTCTAAAATTGTACCAAAACCACCACGTGTTTCCCTACACTGTAGCCAGAGCTGTGGCTAACAGCTGTCCACACTGACAGCACTGCCCAGGCGCTGCAGGAGGTGGGGGTGGGGCTCTTGCACTCACCAGACAGTGGGTCTTTGCCAATCATCAAAACATTGGGCAAATTCATTACGATCAGCTGCTGGAGAACTTCCTATGGAGACGAGAAAAAGACACCGTTAAGAACAGGAGAAGGGTGAAGAGCCACTGGGTAAATAACAGCTAATGAAGTCACCGGAGAAGTGTGCCGCCACTACGTGACAACTGTAAAAGCCCTAAATGTTCGGCTAAGCCATTCAACAGTGTCATTACTCTGTCCTGTGTCACATAGAAATGATGGCTGCGTTCGCAGAAGCTTGGGAAGGAGATAAATGGCATGCCAGGATTAAACTTGTTTTTCAAAGCTCCTCTGAATTGTTTTGAGTTCGTAGAGATGGTGCAGTTAAAACAAAATAGGGACTAAGAAATGGGGATGCCACAAGCATTAACAGAGACTGCGCATCTGAGCGTGAGATGAGGCTTTGGGGCATATTTTGATAGAGGAGATTTTTGACTTTGCGAGGAGAAGAATACATCTAGCTACTCAACCCAATCAGCTGGCCTTGGGGACAGCTGCCTCCTGACCTCACAGCAGTCCTCCAAAGGCAGCAGGACACGGCCATCAGTCACAGAGAACTGGGTCTCTCAGTTCTGTTCTGGCCCTTGACCTGGGCAGAGCCTGTCTTCCAGCTTAAAACTGCTTCTCACAAATCAGAAGAGAAAAATCCATGTGTGAGTGTGTGTGTATGTGCGTGTGTAAGCACACATGCATGCGTGTGTGTGGCAGTGGCAACTGGGGTAGGGGGCAACAACAAGAGACTTCCAAAGATCTCTGGCCAGTCAGTGAGAGACCCTGACTTAAGTCCAGTTTTGTGGACGAGAAGGAAAGGACTGGGTGGCACAGCAGTGAAGCCACCTGCCTCTGAAAGGGTCTCCCCTAAGGTGCAGCCTGAGTGGAATTTCTCTGCTGCATGAAGGGAAGGCATTGGCCGTGCCCAGCAGGCTTCCACGGGCATTCAAGAGAGAAGACTACCCACTGGGCGTCTCACAGCTGAGCACCTCAAAAGCATCCCAAAACCATGGGGGAGACACTTGACGGTGGGGAGTGTCTAGTGCCCGGGCTCACACACCTTGTCACCTTGTCAACCACGGCTATCATCTCAAACATGACTCTCAGGTGGCAACACACAAAGCTCTCCCAGCACATGTGCAAACAGGACATGTGGAAACGGTTCTCTGGCCAGCACGCCCATCCTGTTAGGCAGCGCCCTGCCTGGGTGGGCTCCAGCGTGAGGCTCCCCTGGGAGCGCAAGACCATCCTCGACAACCATCTGCATCCCCTTCTGAGCCCCGGTGGCTTTCCTGCCACCTCGTCCAGGCCTCTGAACCCCCCAGCCCTCCTCTCAAACAGAGGTAAGTACAGGAAACGATACTCTGATACTCCTCACTGTTCTCAAGGTAACCGGTAAAGTCTCTGAGAAGCTTCACGCTAACACTAAGCAAAATATCATTAGAAAGTGCTGTTAGTAGCCGGGTGTGGTGGCGCACGCCTGTAATCCCAGCACTTGGGAGGCAGAGGCAGGTGGATTTCTGATTTTGAGGCCAGCCTGGTCTACAGAGTGAGTTTCAGGACAGCCAGGGCTACACAGAGAAGCCCTGTCTCGGAAAAAAGAAAAAAAGAAAAAAAAAGAAAGAAAGTGCTGTTAAGGGGACTGGAGAGATGGTTCAGTGGTTAAGAGCACTGACTGCTCTTTCAAGGGTCCTGAGTTCAAATCCCAGCAACCACATGGTGGCTCACAACCATCTGTAACAGGGATCCAATGTCTCTTCTGGTGTGTCTGAAGACAGTGACAGTGTACTTGCATACATGAAATAAATAAATAAATCTTTAAAAGAAAAATGCTGTTAGGAAAACGGTCTTTCAAAACTGGGGTGTTGCCTCAGTTAATCACTACTTCCTAATTTCCCTTAAGAAAAGCGTTATTATGCAATGAAAAAATTGTTTTATGGTGGGGGGGTGGAGTGGGGAACGCCTATTTCAGAGCTCCCAGGGGTAAGGTATGAGGACTGTCATGAGTTTCAGATCAGCCTGGGCTACACAACAAAACACTGTCTCAAAGAAGCAATAATAAGAAAACAACATTTTATAAACAGGCTTTTAAAAAGCAGTTCCTCTTAAAACACCAGGTATCTCCTCAAAACCAAGTTAATGCGAAAATGCCACTGCCCATCACTTTCCTGCAAGAGCAGGCGCAAAGTTCAGCCCTGCTGGTAACATGTAACTTGAGACACATAGGAATTCCAAATTCCCCAGAAGCCAGCTTTAAAAAGGTAACTAAAAGTGAAAGTATGTCCATAATACTTTTAACCCAGTGTATCTAAATATAATCATTAAAAAACCCGAGATAAAATTATTATTGGGTTATCTTACATTATTTTTCAAAGACCTTTGAAATCCAGAGTGTACTTTACACTTAGATCGCTCTGCAATTGGTATGCGATTTGGAAAGACTTGGATTGTACGTGTTCATAAAATTTACAACTGAACAAGTCAATTTCAATTCCCTAGTTGTTCCAAATGCACTTAAATGAATACCTGCTCTTTCAATCCAAATGAACTACAATAGTAACTCATACCCTGATGTACCAGCCGTATCTCTGACAGCCATGGGTGGCTGCAGGATACCCACAAAGGTGACAAGGCGCTTGGTGGCCCCCGAGTTCCCTCGCACCTCTGACCTCCCAACAAAAGTCTAGCAAATGTGTCCAGGCTCCCACAGTGATGTCCCCTCCCTCCAGGCCAGGCCCTCAGCCTAGTGGGGACGTGAGCAGGGTGCTGACGAGGGGCCCTCTGCCTGGCACTCAGAACAGAAAGCCACTGTGGAGTGGCTGCCACAGTCTGCTTTGGACACCTGGTCCCACCCAGGCTGGCTGTGAGAAGCAGGGCTGATGCTGGAGTGCAGCCCAGTGCTGTGCTCTCCAGTCCCCCAGACCAAAGCACCCCCAAACACTACAGCCGCATCGTGACACGGCGTGAGGGACAAGACTAGACACAGCTTAGGCTTGACAAACTGTCCGTCCAGAGAGACCCCCTCACTACCCGTGTGGTGGGTAAGATTTTCTACCCTCCCCTCGCCACCACACCACACTTTAGATCTGTTGTCACTGCCTCACATAAGATGCTGTGGAAATCCCAAATTTCCCTTTTCATAAATGAAAGTGGACTAAATCCAATTCTGGTATGACCCACTGGCAGTTAACTGCTTCAAACAATCCCCCAAATCTGGGTCAGTGGAGGGTGTGTCTGCATCCTGCAGGGGCAGACTGAGCCACAGGCAGGAACCAGGCGGAAAGTGTTCTGTATTGTGAAAATAAAAAGGTATCCCTTCCTGCTGTCCCAATCTGGGCCTCAAATCCAAAATACAGGATATCATCAATTGTAATCAAAGACCAAGGGGAACAGCCAAAACGCTCGAGGGGCACCTGTCACCCCAGCTTTGATGGGCTTCAGGTCAGCATCGCTGCCTGCACTACAAGCAACACCCTCCCTGGATTTTGACCCTGGCTGGCAGCAGTACACGGAAGCCAGTTTCAAGGTCTGTGGTTTTCAGTAGTCACTGTAAAGAGTTCTTTTTTTTTTTTTTGGTTTTTCGAGACAGAGTTTCCCTGTGTAGTCCTGGCTGTCCTGGTACTCTGTAGGCCAGGCTAGCCTCGAATTCAGAAATCCACCTGCCTCTGCCTCCCAAGTGCTGGGATTACATGCGTGCGCTACCACCGCCCGGCACTGTAAGAGTTCTAAGAATGTACCAGGCATGGATCTTAGGTCTCTCATCCCAATATTGAGGAATTTGGGGGCAGGAAGACTGCCCTGAGTCTAAGGCCAGCCTCAAAGAGTGAAGAACAGAACCTGAGGAAGCCGACTGGATAGCTAACGAACAGACACTGCTAGATACGCGTTTAACGGGAAGGGGGGACCTTAAGAGAGACCCGAATACAGAATGCTCGCAGCGATCAGGATCATAGGACGTTTTCCTGAACTTTTAAACACACTTCTAAAAAAAAGAGGTAAATATGGG
Source organism: Apodemus agrarius (assembly GCA_964023405.1). NCBI lineage: Eukaryota > Metazoa > Chordata > Mammalia > Rodentia > Muridae > Apodemus > Apodemus agrarius. Next base: position 22,757,460 of record OZ030011.1, on the reverse strand, counting down.
CAGCAGTGCTCTCTTCACTGTCCTCAGGGAAATTTGTAGTCTGCATAGCAAGCTCCAGGCCAAGCAAGACTGAGTGGTGAGACCCTGTCGCCAAAGTCAGCCAAACGAAAGAACCATCATTTCATAAAAAAGGGAAAGAGCGGCCCTCCACCACCCTGAGTGAAACTTAAATTCTTTTAATGTATATGGGCGTTCTGCCTGCATATAATGTATACACGTGCATCATATGCACGCCTGGTACCTGTGGTGTCCAAAAGACACTGTTAGATCCCATGGATAAAACCTCACAACGAACTTGGGGCCTCCTGAAGAGAGCCAGTGCTCTTAATGGCTCAGCCATTTCTCCAGCACACTGAAGCTCAGTATTGAAGATTGACAATTTGTCTGGAAAGAAAACCAAGAGCTGCTGAAACCAAGGGCATGGGTTCAGAACTCTCTCTCTCCGCAGGAGCTGGCAGAGCGACTGTTAATTCTGAATTGAGAAGAACGCTCCCCCAAAGTTAAACACTCTGCACAGGCAGCAGGAGGAAAAGTGATGCTCTCCGTTGCCAAGGAGATGGGGACGGTCCATGCAGCGACACGGGAGCTTTCCGCAGAGGCAAAACAAAGCCACAAAGAACGTTCCTGGTGACCTACCCACACCCTCAGAGTCGAGACTAAAAGGCAGGAACACGAATGACATCAGTTTTGCGTGAGCTGCCCGCACACCCTTCGGGTCCACTCTGGGTTCAGACACTCACAGAGCGCAGCACACTGCAGACCTGGCTGTGGCTGGGGATGACAAGTAGACAGCGCCACGGCGTGGCACAGGTGCTGTCAGGGGTTCCCAGGGGCGGGGGCTTCTGGCCTGGCTGGAAGGATGCTTAGGAGTCTGACGGGCGAAGGACCAGGCTGAGAGCTGTTCCAGCCTACACCGAGCGTGCACTGGAGGATGCACACTCTGTTCCTTCCACCGAGATGCCCTTCCACACACAACCCAGCCACACCTGCCAGAGCCCGCTCCGCTCCCAAACCTCGGCTGACGGGACACCAGCGACCACACGCCTGCTCCCCTCTCCCTCTGTCTCAATTTCCAATTCTTCATTCGCCGCTTCCATGGTACATTCGGCGTGTCAATCAGCTCCCCACTCAGCCATCAAAACCCTCTCACAGTGACAGTTGGGAAAATTTAGTCAGAAAATATTCCTGAAGGTTTGCATTAAGGCTTCCTACAAAGCCTCTTTTATGCAAGTGTCTTCTCCCTCCCATACTGATGAGGCCCCAAACCCTGAAAACCCAACTGGTTCCCTGTACGGTGTTATCTATCACCATGCCTTCAGACCTGGCCCGATCTCTCACTATAACCTTAAGAGTCACAGCTTGTAGTTGTTAGCAAAAGATGAACTATTCCAAAGTGGGAGGAAAAAAAGAAATAGTTTGTAATGTTTTATAATTTTCCATGAGAAAGTCTATAAATGGAATATTGAATATAAATGTGAAGAGATACATTCCGCAGTGAATCTGGGATGCTGGCTTGAACATACTGTGCTTTATAAACGGCGCAGTCCCAAATGTGATCATCTTCAGGGCAGGCGAAGCAAAGCAAGGATTACTCCTCGATTCCCAAACTGCAGAGCGGTGACGGCCCTCAGGAATGGCATCGCTGGTCTACAAACGCCACCAGGGAAACGTGGGTGAGACGTCTGTAGGGACTGCAGGGCACTGCTCTGCCCAGTGCGGCATGAACGGAGCCCCACAGAGGCCCTGAAGTTTGGAGGAGTATAACATGGGTCATCTGTGCCCTGGTGGCCTGACACTAGTGCCACCGATCTGCATTCTTACACATGCTACATCTCAAAATCTCTCACCTGGATTTGGCCAAGAGGGTTCCCAGAATGCATTTCAACAACACTGTGCAAAACAAAAGCTGCCTTCCAGCATGGCTCCCACACCCTACTTATCACTTCACAGTTCTTACTAGAAGGACCCAACCACAGAGCGGTTCCTGTCCCCTTTTCCTCCCATCATTCCTATGAGGAAGCAAGGGCGGGAGTCACCAGCACCAGTCTGTGGGAACCAGGGTGAGCGTGAGGGGGCAGGACTGAGCGAGCTTGTCCAGCGCCACACAATCTCCCCATGGCCCACGCCAGCGCATCTCCGGCAGCTGGTGCCTGCTTCATACCTTCACTATGACATGACATTTCCAGACTGCCACTTCGACCCAGGCCAGCATGCCTCCCACACTGCCACTCCTGAGAGGGCAATAGGGATTTGACCCCAAAATCATGAGCCACAGTGAGCTTTTGGAGACTGTTGCCGCCAGGACCACGATTTTCCAATTTAACTGCAGTGGAGAAACATAAAACAGTGATTTATCCGTGACACCTGCTCAAAACACGACCCAGGGGACGAGGAGCTTGTAATTCCATCTGCACAGGGGCCCCCAGTCGTAACACAGCCCCTGCTGACTGGGGCAGGAGCCCTGGCACAATCAGCGGGTAATGAAGTGCTGTAGTGTGAAGAGGCTGCCGGAGAGCGGCTGATAGACTCAATCCATCTGTTCCGCCTCGTTTCAATTAATCCAGGGTCCCCAGGGCCCGAGACCAGCCGATCTGAGGAAGCATGGCAGCCCAGGTTTCCCTAATTAGGCCAAGCTGTGCTCTAGGAGAAGGCAATTTTAAGGGCTGTCTGAGGTTACCAAGTCACCAGAAACCCTCCTCCGACAGAACAGAACCAAGCACCAGCCTGTTTCCTATGGACAGAAAGACAGACAAATGCCAGTGAGCTGCCCGGAGAGAACTGCAGGGAAGGGGCCTCCAGAAAAGCCAGCACCACGGAAAAGGCAAACCCAGCGCCCCCTTTTGGAGCCATGTAGCAGAACAGGACTCCAGCTTCTAAGGGAGTCCGCTTCCTTCAGAATGGAAGGAGGGGAGTGGGAGGATTGGGGGCTACAATGGGACCCCAGTGCTGCCTGCTCGGACAGGACAAGCAAGCACACCCATCACGGGGAGCTCAAGGAACTCAAGAGGGATGGGATGGCCCAGGAAATGCCCGCCCCTCCCCCCACCCACACCCCCGCTAAGGCTGTGTGGTGCCCCGGCGGCTCTCTGCAGCTGTCTGCCTAGTGCCCAGGAAGCAAGGCAGGGTGCAAGTGCTTAGGGGATCCCGTATGAGGGGACACATGCCCCGTCACAAGACTCCAAAGAGGAGCTTTGGGAGCCAACTTCTCTAATGATGTCATCAGCAACCGTAAGTTGGTGGCAGGTCGAGTCCAACCAACATCAGGAAATATGAGGAGTTTACTCTTTTAAAGTCTTATTTTCAACCATGTGTATATGTGCCTGTGTGTAGCCAGGTGTGGGGGAGCCACAGTTACATGCAGTTGTTAGCCACCCAATGTGGGTGCTGAGGACTGCACTGGGTCCTCTTTGAGAGCACTGCCCATTCATTCTTAATTGCTGAGCTGTTCCCCAGCTCCAAGAATCCACATTTCAAATCAGAACAGCCTTATGGATTTTCCTATAGAGCCAGAACACAAGCCCAGAGTAGAATAAAATTTGGGTCTAGAGCCAGTTCCCACTGGACCCTGCCTTAGGGCTCTCCGCATCGCACCACAGAGCCTTCGCTCAAGAGAGCGCAACGAGGGCCCACTTCGCACCGGCAAGCCTCCCGGGAAAGGAAGGAAGGCCTTGTGCAGCTGAGATGAGAGAGTCTGCCTCACACCTCAGGGCTGTCCGTCCGCTATCAAGCAGCACTTCCATCATTAGCTTACAGGACAGCGCCGGAGAAGGCAGCTTGTAAGCAGGAGGGGTCTGACTGTGGTCAGGCAGGTGCCAGAACTCTGGGCTTCCAGCAAAGGCCAGGACTTTCCCTGGTGAGAAAGCACTGAAGGGGATGGGCCCCTGGAGACTGGGTTGTTATAATGAGTGAGCCTGCGTCCCCAGTCCCCAGGGAGGGGACAATGCAACCTGCAGGGTGGGACAAGCCGAGGATGACACATGCCCGCCAGGGTGCAGCCTGTGAAGTGGCGGCCCAGCACTGCAGTGCCGCGTTAAGAACAAGGCGCTTCTCTGGACCTCTCCTCACGTGGGAGGTTCTAGGCCAACCCCGGCACACACCTTCTACCCAGAGCATGCCACTAACCACAACGGTGACCAGGGCAGAGCCTCTCCTGCCTCCCAGCAAGCGGCTCCACCCCAACTACCGCTTCCCGCCACGCCTGGCGCACTACCCTTCCTGTCTTCATTCTTGGGGTCCAGAGCGAGAGCAGCTGCAAGTGCCCAGGAGCCTTCAGCTAAGATGGCAGCCCATGTCACACAGGACCTGTGAGATCTTAAAAGCAAACTGGAGTTGAGGTGGCACCAGGTCTATCACTCCACATACCAGGACAAGCTTAGACCTTGCTACATGGTACCCTGGGGCCACCAATACTTTGGGGTTAGCAACATACACACACGTCCCCATCCTATCCCAAGCATCTGGAAGGCAGAGAAAGGCTGTATGTTGTTTCATTTAATACTGGCCTCTCTCTGTTTTCTGGGCGCCTTCCGGGAGTTACATGGTGTACCTCTTTGGAGATTGTGGACCAAAAGCAAAAACCATAAAACCTGCAGGGAGCAGAGAGGACAGCCTGAGTGTGGGGGTGGACCTGCTCGGAGCCCACAGCCGGAAGGAGGCAGCTCCTCCAGCAAGCCTAGCGCCCTAACAAAGACATCTGGCTGCTAGGCAGAGGATGCTGGGAGGACTGCTGGGAGGACGGAGATCCTGCTGTGGTTTAGATGCGGCCGAGCAATCCTCAAAGGTTCCTGAAAGAAAGCTTAGGCCTCAGTGTGGCAATGTTAGAAGATGTGGGACCTTTAAGAGACAGGACTGAATGGATGGGAAGCGATTAGGTAGTTCTCAAGGGACTCCTAAATCTCACCTGCTTTCTGCCTGTCACATGATTTCTTCTGCACCTACTCCTGCCTTTAAGCATCTAAAACAGCTGCCAGGTCTTGGGCTTCCAGGCCCACAAACTGTGAGCTAAGTAAACCTCTTGATAAGTTACACTGCCTCGGATGTCTTGTGACAGTAACGGAAGGGGTTAAATCAGAGGCTCTAGGAGGGAGGTGGCCTTGAAGTGAGATGACAAGGAACAGGTACCAACCAAGATGTGCAGGTATGTAGGCTGCCTGGGTCTGTGGCGGGGAGGTGATGAAGGAGACCAACCTAGATGCAGAGGTGCCCCCACTGCGTCCTCCAACCCCAAGGCTGAAGTGATGGGTTTCCCCTCCAGAGCCGTGTGAGCCACTGCTCAGGGAGTGCTCCCCGGGGCTGCCCCATCTGGTTTGTGAGAGCCTCACCGCCAACTTCAGAGCATCCGGCAGACAAGCGAGTGTGCTTCTAACCCACGGGTGACCAAGCTCCACACTCAGCATGCAGTCAGGCCCCCAGCCCGTGCTGCCTAAACCCAAAGCCACTCTGGTACCCTTGGGTTTTTCTAGGTGTCGTTCCCAACACACTTAGGAGCCACAGATGTCCGCTCCTTCTTGATTTAGAAAAGCCTGGCTCCTTTGAAGACCAAAGGTCGTAAAAGTGGAGCCCTTGAAGACAGACCACGGCTACTTCTGCATTGAGAAAGAGGGTGTCAACCCCAGCCCTGAAGCTTTGGAAACAGAAATCTCCTCACAGCCATTTCCAACCCTCTGGGCCAGGCATAGAAAGGAAGGAGGGCTGAACAAGTTCATCTGCTGGAATGTTCTCTCTCTCCTTTCTCTAACTGATGAGGAAAACACACACAGAGAACACTCACTCACACACACACACCTGCCTGATTCATTGGGGGTAGTTTTGACTCTCCAGGGCTAGCGAGAATGAAGAGGCTTAGTCTGGGCTCAGTGGGGGAGGGTATCCAGCAGTGACAGGGGCTACACTCAGTCTGTGCCTAGGAGAATGAATGACAAAGGCTGCAGAGAGAAAGAGTAGATAAATGAGCAGGGCTGTGTGTCTACCCTGCAACAGTCCCCTCACTGTCCCCAACCCCGCGGGTAAATCTGTAAATCGGTCACTTTCCACAAAGACAGGCGTCTGTAGACACTTCACCTGGATACCGAGAAAGCCCCATCACCAAGAATACACTCTCTAGCAGGAAACTGGGGAGGACCGCTCAGGACAGAGCTGACACCAGGGAGGGGGAGGTGAAGAAACCAGTTTCATGAGTAATATATTGGCAGGAAGTGAAATCTCAACAGATGTTATCAACGTTGGGGCTGTCATCCCCAGGAGGCACCTACCAAGTACTGGCTGATCAGAGAGGGCCACAAGGGAGGTCGGTCCAGTTCAAAGAGGGGCCACGGGACCTCAACACATACTGCCTACCCCCAGTGCAAGGGACACTTTACCTAAGGAGCCAGTGACCAGCCAGAGACTGCATCATCTTAGTCCTAAGTTAGACAGGTGGAACCAGAGGCAGGCCACTGGCCATCTGCCAACACAAGATCCACGCCTTCGATCCCAGCACTCCGCAGGCAGAGGCAAGCATCTCTGTAGTCACCCTTGTCTACAGAATGAGTACCGCAGCGCTCAGTACAGTTAGACAGTGTTTCAAAAGAGGGGGGATAAAGGGGGACCCACGGATCCCTCTGACAGCTCAGGGCTCGGGAGGATGTGTGGTAAAGGAGGGCTGAGAAGCAGCACATCTGAGTCATGGGTATCTGGGCCTGAGATGAAGTAAGGACTGCCCAGGACGGAGGTGGGGGAGGGGTGGGGTGGAGAAGGGGTGGGGTGGAGGAGGGTGGGGGCGGTAATGTGGGGTGTGAGGCAGGAAGAAAAGTGGATGAGAACTTCGGGCAAAGCAAAGATCAAGTGGGAGGAGTCCAGATGGAAGACGCTTCTGGAAGCCCTGTGGTCCAACATCCCATGCTGAGGAGCAAAGGCCCTCAGGTGACCAGGACTTCCAGGGTATTCCACACCTGGCTTTTAGGCTCAGGTGGCTGCGATGGCTCTCTGGAGTGGAAGGACCCTGAGTGGGGCTGGAGAGATGGCTCAGCGGTTAAGGGTACTGGCTGCTCTTGCAGAAGTCCTGGGTTTGGTTCCCACAGAACAGCTCACAACTGCCTGTAGCTCCCCTTCCACGGAATCCAACACCCTCTCCTGGTCACCTTGGGTACCATGTACTCATGATGCAGACACGGATGCAGGTAAAACACCCATAAACATAGAATACACATTTTAAATATCAAAAGGGGGGATTCTAAACTCAAAAGCAGAATGTGCCCTGGCTGACCGGACACCATCTGAGCCAGGATTCGGTATGGTGTCACCCCTCCATGTAATCAAATGTGACAGGTGACTATAACGGTATGCCGTGCTGAATGCTAAGGGAATGCAGGCAAGAGCGATCTTCACTGCTTACAAACCTACGCCCTGGGCTTCGTGGGTCACCGGCCTCACTTGCAGTCTCCTTCCTGGCTTGTGGGCGCCTATAGTGGCAATGGCAGCCCAGCACTCAGGAGAATCAACCGCCAAATGATTTAATTCAGGGACCACAACGCCCCAGGAAGCATGGTCACCCTTGATGTGAACAACCCGACGGTAGATCTTACTGACCAAGATTTAAACTGCCCCTCAGCCGGGCACACTGAGCCAGCTGCTATGTGAGGACCCCTTCCTTCCTGTTCCCAAACAGGGAAGCCAGCCAGCTGTGGGTAAGGGACTGTGAGGTAGACAGCCAGGGTCAAAGAGCATCTTCAGGGAGCTCAGAAAATCAGACCAGCAGCCACATGGCCCCACAGCCAGCCAGCTGCGGGCCTAGGCATCAAGTGCATCCATCATCTTTGATCAGTGCAGCCAAACCTCCTAGGAAGGGGCAGGCGGCCCACCCCACACCTGCCTCCAGTCGTAGCCTGAAGATGACGCGGGAAGACCAATGGCCCAATAACTGAGAGCCCACCACTGAGCTTCTATGAGGCGTGGGCGTGATGGCCAGCTCACTCGAGCTGCGCATTCTACTGGAGTATGGAGGGACAGATGAAGATACAAGCTACCAGCCCGGATGGTAACCCCCAAGTGGAGTATGACCTTCCAACGGCAAGGTCATGAAGACTGGTCACGCACATCTGGAGATCCAAGGAAAGGCAGATGGACAAACACGGCAGGCTTCTCTGGGGCAGCTGCAGCCGTGTTCCCAGGCCCTCCCAAGTCAAGCGATCTCTCTCTCAGGACCTCAGCAAGCCACCCGGCTCCATTTCTGCTCTGCCTCCTCAGCTGCTTCACTTCAGGATTCCTTCAGGTCTCCATTCAAGTGTAGCCGATCTCCCCACCCCCACCCCTGGTTCACAGCAGGGCACGGGGTATGAATGTGAATGAAACAGACAGTTTTCCTGCCCTCCAGGCACTGATCAGCCCTCCCCACTGTGAGATCAGCAAGGAACACTGCCTGCTGGGTATGAAAAAAGAAGCCTGCTTGTAAAGAGGGAGTGTTGCAAGGCCAGCACCAGTCACCCTAAGCTGCCACCTACGAGAAAGGTGGACAACACAAGAGCAAAAGGGCAGCCTCCTCCCCCTTCAGGGCAGCCTCCTCCCAGATCGGCCTCCTCCCAGATCGGCCTCCTCCCAGATCGGCCTCCTCCCAGATCAGATCAGCCACAGCAGGGTAAGCCGCACTGGCTCAGTTGCCAGCTAGACACTCACAGTAGCCCCAGGCTTGTTGAGATGGGAAAGGGCTTTCTCTCCCAACAGCCAGACTGCTGAGGCTGGGCAAACCCTGAGGTTAGCATTGCAGAATTGCCACAGCGGCCCAGTCAGAGGGTGAGGCTGCCGCTGGGCCTCATATAGGACTGCCCTAGGCGACAACCTTACACCTACACAGCCGAGCTGCCCCATTCTCCTTCCCAGGACGGCTATTGTGCACTGAGACACTGGCCTCCCCAGAAGAGGCAGTAAGGAACTACATAGTGAGATTCTGAGTCACTCTCTCACACACACACACACACACACACACACACACACACACAGCTGATTAATTAAAGAGAGACTGAAGCACAATAAGGCCACCTTTCCAGCCCTTCCCAGTGTTCCTCTAGGGAGCAGTCAGGAATGGTGACTGCTGACTGGCAGGATCAGGGTAGGACAGCCACCCTCAACAGGGTTGGACCATCAGTAACATCCACTCCTGTGCAGAGATGCTGGACTCTCAGCCCGCCCTGGGGACCACCCCCATCACGCCCCTACGGTGGACCGCTGAATGAGGGTCCGAACATACAGACCCTATGTGGCAGGCTATCTGACGGACTCAAGGACCTTGTTAACTCAGACAACTAGTGGGCAGATAGGGCTTAAGAGTCAAGGGATGCCCAGGTCACTCGAGGGTGAGCAGTCAGGACCTAAGGAGTCACTGGGAATCCAGGCCTCTCAGCAAATGGAATGCAAAGGGTCCGGAGTCTAGAAGTCAACAGATGACGCAGACTTTTAAGCCATTGAGTTCATGGCATCCGCACACTGTGCAGGCAATGCTAAGAACAAGTGACAGGCTATGGGACACATGACAGAGAATGAGCTCAACTGTGGGGACAAAGCCTTGAAAAGCAGCAACTCAGAGACTCCAGTTTATAAGAAGCCAGGTGAGCCCCGGCACAGGGTGTTGTGACCCTGGCGCTTTTGATCTCAGTGTCCTTTGGGTGGAGGCTGGAGCCACAGCCAGTTCCCTGCTCTGCAGGAATTAAGGAGAAGGCAGCAGGCAGGCACATCCTCTCAGGCGGCTTCCCAGGCGCACGGGAGCCTTCACACAGCCAAATGGCCTGCCTGGCCAGGCAGCTACTGTGGGACTTGGGAGTTCGGCTGTATGGGAGAAAGGAGCAAGCGGGCCCAGAACCCAGGAGCTATCCACCACAGAAGAGGAGATAAAACCTGACCCCTGGCCTGTGGGGATTACTATCTCACGAGAGACCCACACGAACACATGTGGGACCGATTACCCAGGGAGGTCATACACTAATTGTGTGTCACAGATAGGAAACAAGCAGTTAAGGAAGAGAAAAACCACAAGCTGGCTGAGGTCATGGTAGCCAGCGGGCGTCTTGGAGAAGGGAGACCTGAACTGGAGGGACAGGTGGTGACTAGACAGACGCGGGCGGAGGGTAACTATGACAGCACAGACTCCAGCCCACCCCCACCCCCACCTAACGCTGGGCCACAGCAGCCTTAGCTAAAACCGGCTCCAACTGCCAGGAGTGTTGGCCCGACACGCACAGATCGGGGCTCACTGCTGAGCGGAATCCTGGGCTCCTGGTTCTCACCTCCACGAGATACACTTTCATTCTGCCGCACTGGATGACTACCTGCAAAGCTTCAACCCAGAACAAAGGCCAGGACCCCGACAGAGCCGACATTTAACTAGACACCCCACTCCCAGATTTCAGAACTGAAAACTTCCATTGGCTTCCTTAAATCCTGTAATTATGTGAACATTCCTTGCAAGCACCTCCGTTTTAGTAGTGGTTTACCTTATAACGAAGGAACAGTGCTGTGTGTGGTGTCCAGAGCATGCTATTTTTTTTTTTTTACCTAATCTTTATGTATTGCTAGAATTCATCTTCAGCACCACATGCCCCTGCAGTTAATTTGTTTAGACAGCTGGGTAGTATTCCACCGTGCAATCGTGTCTCAGCGTACTCAACTGTCCTCCATCCACAGGCATCTGGTCTGTTTCCAGGTTTTTGCTATTGTGCACTTGAGTACAGTGGGCCATTCCCTTCCGTGTCCCCTCACGTCCGCGTGCTAATTTTTCTCTGGTATGCGCCTAGAAAGGAAGCCAGGTGGGCTGCAGGGTGTGTGTGTGTGTGGCCAGACAATGTCAGATAAATTTTCCAAGGCAACTGTGCCAATTCACACTCGGAGGAGAAACAGAACAGTGAATGCTGAATCACAGAAGCCCACAGCGAACCTTCCTAGGCTTGCAATGTCCCCTTCACAGAAGCCAGAAAAACCAGCACAGACCAGCATTGCAGACTAATGTGTGCAAGAACTGGGTCCTGCCCCGGAGCGGGAGCTAACTCTGAAACCCCGTGTTCTGGCACCCACACCTCCCACCAACAAGTTAAAAAAAACACCCAGTTATCTCTTGCCCGAGGCAGCAGCTCAGACAAGGGAAGATGACACTAGTCTGAGTAGTATGTCAAGGATAACACCTACACAGGGTCAAGTGTTGAAACACAGATAAGATACTTAGACCAGCCTGAGCAAGATCAGGCCATGGCCTTACAGGGTGGCTTGAGAACGGGCTGGGGTACGTCACTGCGTCACTGCGAGGTCTAACTGGTTTTACCCGTCCAGTGTTTCTCACTATCATCAAGGCCCCTGATTCATTTGCCTCCTCTCAGTCAGCCCCCATGGGTCCACGAAGAATGGATTCCGGGAAGACTTTGCCTCGCTTCGCGGCAGGCAGCCTGGCACCTGCTCTCCCTGACAGCTGTCAGCATGTTACTCTCAACAGCTGGCAGCCACGGCTACCTCAGCAGGCCACGGCCCCCAATTGGAGTTCTTTATGCATTCTGCCCGTCCTAGTGGTGGGTCTGCTGGAAAACGTTAACTGTCTGTCCTCAGGAGGTTTAGTTACTGTGAAAGGAGTCAAACCCGTGAATAGGATGAGAAAGAGCATTTCGGTCAAGACAAGTCACTGGGACTGAGTACAGACACCATCAGGCTGTAATCGCTGAGACGGTTTCAAGTGGGGCTGGCCACACTCACTGTGAGGATGCCCCTCCGTGCTCTGAGATAGGACCCTACAAGGACCCTTCTCCAGGGACCTCGCCTGCAGAAAGATCCTGGGAGAATCATGACCTCCTCACACCACCTCATTTACTTCCTGCTACTGTTTGTCCAATAAAAACAAATCTCACTTTACTATTTATACACGGGCATTATGAATAACCTTTGCAAAACTACCAATAATGAGGTTTCAGTCATTTGAGGGAGCACTTGGTATGCCACAACCTTTCAATAAAACATTAATTATATAAAGCTCAAGGAGGGGGCGGGGCAAACACAGAGCCAGAGTGCTGTGAAGCAGCCTCTTCAGAAAAGCCATCGTGACAGCAAGGCCACAGCAGGTCACCACACACATTCTGCAAGCATTCTTTCTTTCTTCTTTTTTTTAGGCGGGAGAGATGGCTAAGAGCATAGACTGCTCTGTGCGGAGCACAGAGTTCAGTTCCCCTACCAGAGCAGCTTTATTTTCTTCCCTCCATGACCGTGACCACCAGCCACTAGCCCAGCAGAATGCCAAGTACTAGGATGAGCATGTGGCCCGCCAACCGGACGCAAGGAGGATGCCGTGAGATTGCTGGTGAGAAAGATTAGGCGACTCTTCCTCCCGCCAAACTCGCGCCTCCTCCTGCAAGGAAAATGCGCTTCGAAGCCACGTGTGCCCGGATCCACTCTTAGCTGGGCCTCCTGGGTGCTGTGCGTCCTGTATGGGCCGTGTCACACATTACTTGTGGCTCCAGGAAGCTGCTGGCTGAGTGGAAGAGAAAGTTGCAGGGGCATTCCCGTGGGGTTCCGGTCTCCTGTGCGTGCATGATATGAGAATATGATATCAGAGAATGAGACCCACCAGGTCCATGTCACATGTGTCTGCGAAAGATGTCTCAACCAGAACAGAGTACTGGAGATACAACACATGGACCCAACCAGCAGCAAGCACACAAAAATCTTCCAGGGTCAGGATACTCCTCTTTGTTGTACAAGAGTTTCAAAGCACAATGGAATATCCTCCCGCCCCCTCGGTCACAAGGCAGCCACAGAGAAGGTGAGCACTCTTCCTTTTCTTTTCTTTTTTCAAATTATTTTTATTAGATATATTCTTTATTTACATTTCAAATGATTTCCCCTTTCCTGGTCCGCCCACTCCCCCCCCCAAATCCCATAAGCCCTCTCCCCTCCCGGTTCCCCAATCGACCCTCTCCCGCTTCCCTGTCCTGGCATTCCCCTACACTGCTGCATCGAGCCTTTCCAGGACCAGGGGCCTCCCCTCCCTTTGATTTCCAACAAGGCCATCCTCTGCTGCCTATGCCTCTGGACCCATGGGAAACTCCATGTGTACTCTTTGGTTGATGGTTTTGTCCCTGGGAGCTCTGGGAGTACTGGGTGGCTCATATCGTTGTTCCTATGAGGCTGCAAACCCCTTCAACACCTTGGGTCCTTTCTCTAGCTCCTCCATTGGGGACCCTGTGCTCAGTCCAATGGCTGGCTGAGAGTGTTCCCCTCTGTATTTGTCATGCACTAGCAGAGCCTCCCAGGTGACAGCTATATCTGGCTCCAGTCAGCAACTACTTGTGGGTATCGATAATAGTGTCTGGATTTTGTAACTGTATATGGGATGGATCACTAGGTGGGGTAGAGCACTTTCTTATACGACCAGACCATACTCACACACTTCAAATACCTTTCCCCAAGTGCTTCCTAAATGCATGCGTTTGAAGCCAACGCAGAAGTGGATGAGTGGGCGGGGCTCTTGACACCACATTCTCCCTGCTGCTGAGGGAAAAACCCGCTTTAAAACACAGCACCAGGGGTCCCGGCAGCAGCTGCACCCTTTCCGCCCCAGGACCAGGCAGGGAGACAGCAAATCTGTCTTCTACACCAGTCAGGCTTCAGAGGGGTCTCTGCCCTCTCCGGTGTGCCCCCTCTCCTCTTCCAGTCTCTTTCTACAGTGTACCTTCTCAATAGCCCACTTTGGTCCAGTCATTTGGCACTGTCTTCCCTTAGGCTAGGATGATCCCTAGATGTCAAGGCAACAGAGAGAGCACTGGAACGATGAAGGCTACCAGGCCTGTCCTACCTCACAGCCAGCAGACTGAGCACTTTCCCCTAAAGGTGACGCTGGAAGACTCAGAACCCAGACAAAGCTAATCAACCTGTACACACACACACACACACACACACACACACACACACACACACGACTCAGAACCCAGACAAAGCTACAAAGCTAATCTCAATCTCAATCTCTCTCTCTCTCTCTCTCTCTCTCTCTCTCTCTCTCTCTCTCTCTCTCTCTGTGTGTGTGCCACTCCCAGGCCTAGAAGGTCTCTAGGGGGGCCTGTGACCATGGTGGGGCCCCGACAGAGCATTGGGTAGGAGAGCATGCAAAGGTGAGCGTGCCACTACTCCTGCCCTGAATGATCTTACTCCAAGTTGGCCTTCTCAGCTAGATATGACACCCTGAAATGCTTCTCCAAAGGAGGCCCTCAGAAGCTGTTGTCCCAGTGTGCTCCCCCAAGTTCTGAGCACCTGCAGCATGAGGCACACGTGTACATCTTAGTGCCCTGGCTGAGCCAGAGCCATCGTGAGTCTCATGGCCCAGCGGCTGGCCTCCAGCCGTGAGAAAGTCTGCCTCCCAGGGCCAACGTGAGGGCAGGACCACAGCTCACAGGCTCCCTACCGGGGCTCAAACCCAGGGCATCACAGTAGTCAGGGAAGCACTCCACCACCAAGGCACGTCTGTAGACCTTCATACTTTTTTATTCTATCTTATTTTTGTTTGTGACACTGGAAACTGAACTCAAAGTTTCAGAGCCCAGGCAAGTGTCCTACCCCTGAGCACATCCTCAGTTAGCCCTGTGGTTCATGTGTATGCATGGGGATTGGAGTGGGTAGGTATGTTGTATGCGCATGTGTATATGTGTGCTAGCCCTATGTGCATTCAAAGGCCAGAGGACCCACAATATGTGTGCAAAGGTCAGGCTTCCTGCTCTGTCACCCCCATCTTATTCCAGTGAGACCGGGCTAGCAGACAGCAAGCTCCAACAACCCTTCTGTCTCTCCCCCCGCCCCCCAAACCTCCCAGGGCTCAAATGACAGACTATTCCAGTGCCTGCCGGGAATTTAAATGCAGGCCCTTATGCTGTCACAACAAGCTCTTACCTGCTGAACAGGTCTCCCAACCTGTTGTATGTTGAGATGGGTCTTGAACTCCTGCTTGCTGGGATCCTAAGCCTGAGTCAGAATGCCTGGCTTCAGGATGCATTTCTGTATTAGAGGACTGACCCAGGGCCGTGTGCTTGCTAGGAGATAGTCTATGCCGAGCCACACCCCGAGCAGTATTGGGACTCACCACTGAGGTTCACTAAGCAGAGACCAGGCTGGCCCCTTCTTGTACCCTCCAGGTCCAGGCCTCTGACTCTCTGCCTACAGACTTGGGGGGTAGGGAACTGCTCCTCACAAATGAGCTACCCCTCCAGCCCCAGCTACAATGCCTACCTCCCCGCATCCCCAGGGCAAATTGTCTCTCCGGCTGGCTGGCAGTTATTTCAGTCAGAGGTCCAGCTAGGAACTCAGGGGGCCACCATCTGATCTGCCAAGTGTGACTGGCTTGGTGTCTACTGATGCAGCCTTTGATCTGGGCTTCCACCCTACAGTCCAGGAAGGGGAGGGCTCCTCCCTCATTCCTCTTGAATGCAGGAGTGCAGAGGGCCGGAGACACTGCTGGAGAAGAGGACAGCCCAGTGGTTGGCCTTCTTCACAGTCAGCCACAACCGGCTAGCTGCCCCTCTTCCTGGCTGTACGGAGCTGTCCCTTGACAAAACCAGTTCTCCCTGCTCAAGAATAGTGTAGGACCTGGTGAATGGCCGATGGGAAACTAGACACCCCTGGGAACAGCTTCTTGATGAAACAAGGTGCTGGGAAAAGACAGGAGTGCTGCTGCAGGTTATAAACTATTTTATTGTCCGCTACAAGCTGGGTCAGAGAACCTGACCCTCCAGCAGAGAGCACGCCACACAGTAACACGATAGCTTCAAAGGATGAAGTTTTTCTCACAGTGAGACAAATAAATGCATCTGTGGGTGACCTTCCACAGAGGTGGGGTGACTGTCACAGGCTGGCGAAAGGCAGCCTCCCCTGTCTCCTTGACAAAGCCCTGCGCCCTGCATGGGAGAGGGGACAGCCTTTCTCCGCACCCCGCTCTGCACTGGCACCACGGTACACCAAGTCCTGGCAGGCAGAATGAAGGCATCCCATCTGGATACCAACAGGATCAGTTCACAGTAGTAAGACCGGAATGAGACAGCCACTGCTGCACAATCCAAGCCACGAGGACCATCGAGTCTCAAGAGCATGCCCATGCCGGGGAAGGATGGGGTGGCTCACCCATCCCTCCACCAACACCGAGTACCCACACAGCTATTCCATCACACAGGGCATGCCCCGGTGGGGATAATGAGTCAGATGCTGGATTCTGGTCTTGAGGTCCTCACTGGCTTTTTTCCTTAGGCAATGATCTCCCAAATCTGTCCCTCAAGCCTATAGTAAGGGGTGGCTCTTAGGTCCCCAGCCACTCGGTATCAAAGCAAAATACAATTCCTATCTTCCAACGATGACAGACTTCATCCTTTCATGCTATTCAATGCAATATTCCCTACTCCTGCCCCCACACTTCCTCCCCCCACCCCTCTATCTCCCCCCCCCATCCCTCCCCAAGGCCTCACAGATCTCCAGGTGCCTCAAGGACCAACATTAACACTCCTTTTCACTGAGCACAGCACCCCAGGCTAGTTTTGCTTTGATGTCTGGGTCCTCAGGGATGCAGGACCCAAACCATGAGGAGTGGGAAGTAAAGCCAGCAGCTTCTCTAGACTCCACCAGGGAATGCCAGAAGCCAGGCAAAGGGCGCCAGACCGGCAGTGAGCCTTTTTATATTCACCCTTCTCCTGACCTGGGAGTGACTTCCACACACACTCCTGCGGCTCCACTTCCCTCCACTGCATCAGGATTGTGACGTGTTACTGCCAGTTCCACCAGTGTGGCAGATCCACCCGAAGACTGAGACTGCCAGTCCAGCCCAAGTCTGCAGTAAGCCCCCCTCCCTGAGGCTGCGTTACTTCCCGGGTCTTACTACAATCTCAGGGCTGGCTTGGAATTCTCCATCCTCGTGTGGCCGAGTGCCAGGATTCTCTTCCACACTCTGCTCCTACTGCGTGGATAGCTCATGCGGTCCTGAGTAGGAGCTATTCCCTACAGCACAGCTCCACCTCTATCACAAGCCACCACAGGAGTTTTATTTCAGAAGCCAACGGTGCAGAGAAAAATGAAGAGCAGGGAGCAGGAAGACCTGGGCTCTGAAACCAATGCAGACTCGGGCCATACAAGATGGTGCAGGCCTTTAGTCCCAGCACTAGGAAGGCAGATAGATCTCTGTGAGTTCCAGGCCAGCCAGGGCTTCACAGTGAGACTGACTCCAAACAAACAACTTCTTTCTCTCTCTCTCTCTCTCTCTCTCTCACACACACACACACACACACACACACACACATACACCAATCTCTCAGGGTATGGCCCAGGGCAAGCCTCTCTCCACTCCAGGGCCTCATTTCTCATCGGTAAGAAATGAGGACACTACCCAAGCCATCTGCTTGATAATTTTTAATGGGCTCTTTGATGACTGGGGTAACTCTCTTTGTTTCTCATATGACAAAGCCACAATTAAAAAGCTAATCCATGTCAGAACCAATAAGGCAGCATATACAATGCATACATGCGTATGCACAACACACACACAACTCTGAGGTACACACAGCTCAACCACCATGCTGTTCTGTGGCCATGTCCTAGAGGCTGACCAAAAGTCCTCATTCCAGGGGCCAGTCTCTTTCTGTCTCTCCCTTGTGTGTGTTCCTCTTCTACTGCTATGCTAAGACACTGCATCCAACTCCACGAGCCTGTCACGGAGAGGAGGCGGCAGGGCAGCGCGCAGAAGCGTGGCAGCCACAGCAGGAAGCTTGGGGCTCTCACTGTGAGCCACAAACATGGAGCAGAGAGCGCCAACTGGAAATGGCCTGCGTCTAGGTTTTCCAAGCCTGCCCCCAGTGACATGCTTCCGCCAGGTAGGACGTGCGTCCTAAACCTACCCAAACAGCACCATCAACCGGGGACCAAGCATTCAAATGTCTAAGATTACGTGTGACTCTTACCACCCAAACCACCACAGGGTATGCGTGTGTTGTTTTGTTACTAGTACATTTCAGACTTTCCCACAATGCAATTGTTCAAGTGGGAGGGAAACCTCACTCATTCTCCAGGGGCCAGCACACGTCCTCTTCATGCCTGGGACAACCCCAGGACTCTGCTGTCCGTCTACACCTATCTCAAGAACTTAAGCCAACTGTGGCAGCCAGCACCCTCCGAGCACCCTCAGGTCAACAGAAGCGGTGGTGACTGCTACACGGACTAAGTGACAGCATGCTAAGTGCTTTGACTAGACTGACCTATGTCTCCTTTGCCCAATGTACTGTCTCATTTTGTAAGGAAGGAAACCGAGGCACAGAGAACAACAGTGATGCTGGAGAAAGGATGTGAACGGCAGGTTTGACTCTGCGTTCAGAGTCAACTGGCTGGTCTCTCGCTGGGAAATGGCGCTCCCAGGCACCCCTCAGCCAAGCCGAAGGTGAGCACTACCCCACCCCGTTCACAAGCTTGTGTTTTTATTTCTTGAGATGAGGTTGCATGTAGTTAAGGATGACCTTGAGCTCCTGGGCCTTCAGCCTCACCTCCTGAACGCTGGGATTATAGGTGTGTGCCAATGGCATCTGTCCTGTCTGACCGGACAGTGTTAGCCTGAACCCAGCGCTCGCTCGGAAAGCAACCCAACGCTAAGCTACACACCCATCACCCTTTCAGGCTCCAACAATCGACCGATAAACAACTACCACAGCCGGGCGTGGTGGCGCATGCCTTTAATCCCAGCACTTGGGAGGCAGAGGCAGGCGGATTTCTGAGTTCGAGGCCAGCCTGGTCTACAGAGTGAGTTCCAGGACAGCCAGGGCTACACAGAGAAACCCTGTCTCAAAAAACCAAAAAAAAAAAAAAAAAAAAAAAAAAAAAACAACTACCACAGTCTTAGAAACACTAAGGAACATTTGTTAACTCCCAGAAACACCCCAACTGTTTTCAGTCAGGACATTGGGTGAGAAGTGGGGTACTCAAGTGACTTCTAGACAATGTAGGACGTCTGTCAACCCTGTGGCGGGAAGCTCTCTCCTCCACTCTGCATGTGTGTTGCCAGGAATCCAACACAGGTAGGTCTTCAACTACATGAGGTAAGCGCTCTACCCCTGAGCTATCCCTATTCCTGGCTGAACTACTAAGTCATTTATGTGGACTCTGACAACCCTTACCTATATAAATTAGGACTGAGCTGGGCTCCGTAGCTCTGGGTTGCCATAATCCACTCTCTAATGCCCTCAACGCTGGCCCGGCCTGAGCTCAGGTACGTCTTAAGCTATGATTATGCCTGGCTACGGAGCTCTGGATGATGGCCGAGCCACCGCCCTCCTGTGTAACGTGCATGAGAAGCTTGGCAATCTCAGAGATCAGAGCAGAGCGGGACTGCGCCTACCGCTTAACCCGACAGTTCACAGCAGGAGCCCACACGGATAAACAAACAAGAACCGCACATGGCAGGCTGTCAGTCTGTGCTGTGCGGAACACTAAGAATGACTAAAAAAGGATTGAAGCCCTCAAACACATGCCGTTTCCACCAAATAAAGACATATCTGTTCCAACAGTGGGCCATGACTCAGAAGCACACTGGGGGAGCAAGCTGTTAGCCCCTCCCTCGGGGACCCATCAAAAGGAGTTCCCCGGATATTAATAGCACTCAGCTGTCGCGGGGAAGCCAGAGATTCCCTTCCCAGGGACAGGCCGCAGCCTCAGCCAGACAGCGAACTGAGAACCACTTTACCGTGCTGAGGCAGCAGGAGGGCGAGTGGCAGGTATGTTTCGTCTCTCCTTTCATTATGACTGAAGCGACAGAAGATAGAAAGCCAAGAACAAAGCACACGAGTTCCTGACTCCTCTCAGCCTGATTCTGATCCTGACCCTGCCCGCAGCAGGACTAGGCACTGCTTGGCCAGATAAAGCCAAGGTTCCCGAGTCACACACCCGCACTAGGACCAAACTTGTTCCAGTTAAGGAAGGCCAGGCAGATGCCCCCAGGCTCAGGAGCTAATGGACAAGAGAACTGGGGTTGAGGGAAACAGGACACAAGCCACCCTCCTTCCAGACAAAAGGGAACAGACTTAGCTCCAGACCTCTGTTCCACCTTCCTCGTGGCCTCCATGCCCCACCCTCCTGCAGGGGAGCCCACTCCTTTCTCGTCTAGAAGCCAGTCCAAGATCAGATCCAAGGCCTCAAGTGGGGAGGGATACTTCAGCCTCTGCCAGGTTAATTCTGGTTCAGCACAAACACGAATTTCTAAAAAGACCTCTACTGAGTCAGCAGGATGGTCCAGTGGGTAAAGGCCCCTGTCTGGCAACTTGGGTTTACAGCTGGAACTCATGTAATGTAAGGTAGAGAGAACAGACTCCACACAAAGTTGTCCTCTGATCTCCACAGGCATGCACGACACGAGCACCCATATTCACACTGTGCACACACATGCACACTCATGTTCGCACACACATACACTATGACTACTACTACTACTAATAATAATAATAATAATAGTAATAATAATAATAATAAATAGGATTTTAGCAAAAATTATTCTACTACAACCCATCAGCCACAGGGATATCTGAGCTGCTAGGACTTAAGATTGTCTCAATGCAAAGAAAGCCCTAAGCTGATGGAGGGAGGGAGGGAGGAGACGGGGTGTTGGCTGAGCAGACCAAGCAGAGCAGTGGTTTGAGAAATGTGCCTCACAGGCTCTCGTACACCTGGTCCCTGGCGATGGCATTGTTTGGGGGAGGTTAGCGATCCCTTAGGAGGCAGGAGGAAATACTTCACTGTGGTTTGGAGAGTTTATAGCTTCTACCCACTTCAGGTTGCTCTCTCGACTTCCTGAATGTAGTTAAAGAGAGGATTTTTCTGCTTCCTGCTCCTGCCACCATGCCTGTCCCACCATGACGGGCCCTGACCCCACTGGAACCGTGAGCTAAAGTGAATCCTTCCTTCCTTAAGTTGTCCTGGCCATGGTGTTTTAGCACAGCAATAAAAATTAAGAAATTCAACCCACTATGGTTATTTATCCTTTCTTCAGGCCAGGGCCCTTATGATTACCACCACATATATATATTTTTTTTTGGTTTTTTCGAGACAGGGTTTCTCTGTGTAGTTCGGGCTGTCCTGGAACTCACTTTGTAGACCAGGCTGGCCTTGAACTCAGAAATCCGCCTGTCTCTGCCTCCCAAGTGCTGGGATTAAAGGCGTGCGCCACCACCGCCCGGCCCACCACATATATTTTTATTGCGAGCCCACGCATGCCTTCCGAAACTATCCGGCACTGTACACGTTCCGCAGCAGCCTACCCTCCCCGTCGAGGCCCGCGGCCTCCTCATCGGTTATGGACACAGCTCCTCAGCGCGTCCCCTACAGCTTACAGGGAGCCAGATGAGGACAGCTCAAGATGGCCTCCAGGGCCTTCACACTTCTTAAACTGAGTCCCTGGCAGAAAAGCTGCTGCTGCTGCTGCTGTGGCGGCGGCAGCTGGTTTAAAGAGGTCCTCTGAAGTTCATGGTGTGGAAACTTGATCCCCAAGGCAATAGTGCTTTGAGAGGTGATTAGGCCCCAGGGCCCTGCTCTCTGATAAAGGCTTTATCACAGGTCTCCCTCGTTATCTAGAGGTGATTGATCCCTTCCCACCCCTCCCGCCTCCTTCTGCCACCTTCAGGTGCAAAATGAGAGCAGGCCAGGTGCTGCCCTTGGACTTGAGACTTGCTAGCCTTTGGGACTGGGAGGGGAGGACTGTTGGTTACAGTTAGTCTTGTCTGTGGCTCCCCCGGCGGAGGAGCACAGTCGAATTTACTGGCCCAGGGGTGGTGCAGGATTTGCCAACTGGCTATTCCAAACCAGCACTACTGGACAAAAGACAAAGCTGGGCCAGGCTGCCACGCCCTCCTGACTTTCCATCAGGACTGCAAGGCCAGGGAGTGGGATGCATGCGTACTTCCTAGAGAACAGGAGAGCACAGAGTTCAAGGCCCCAGAGGGGAAGTTGTTTTCCTGCATGGCCACTTACTGTTTTATACCCTAGAGCTCACAACCTCCGGGATCCCTGGTTTCTCCAAACTCCCATTTCCTCACCTTGAAGACAAGAATGCATATTGCAGGAGGGGAGACAGGCATGTCCCTGTGACTTCTAGGCCATACTGGTCTACAATAGTGAACATCAGCCAAGGCTACACATTAGAGACCCTGCTTCAAACAAAACAAAACAAAACAAAACAAAACAAAACAAAACAAAACAAAACAAAACAAAACTTTCAGGTCATGACAACAAAGAACAAGACAGACACACAGACTCTACACCACAGCACCCAAACCCTCCATCGTCAACACTGAGCACCTGACACAGAGGTCAGGATCTAGAACATTCTAGAAGCTAGGAGCCGCCTGCCTGTTCTCCAGATGGCTGTGGCCGTGCCTCATGAGACGCCGAAGCACAGAACACTCGGCTCTGGTTTCGCATCCTCACAGTACACCTGTCTTGCTGCCCTCCTCTCCCTCTAAGAAAAAAAAGGGAGGTGCGGGTTCTTTGCTTTTTGTTTCTGAATTGCAATAAAATACACTTACCACCAAGCAGCGCTTGGCTGTTTCAGGTGTATTCAGGTGTGTGGTTCAGTGGTGTTCTTTACCCGCACTCCTGTGTGGGTTCACAACCCTTTTCATCTTGCAGGACTAAACAGTAACTCCCCGGGCTCTGTGCTTAAGAACTAATGACTTCCAAGACCAGGCAGTCTTCCGCAGAGGAGGGATGGATTTTCTGGAGGACTATATACACCTTTCTCTTTCCTTTTTTTGAAGCTCTGGCTCCTCTCAGGAACGTAAAAGCTTCGTTACTCCTCAACGCCCTCTGAGCTCTTCAACCCTGAACGTGCTCTTGGATTTCAAACCACATCAGAACTTCTCTAACTCCTGGCCCTGAGCCGTGAACGAGCATCCTAAGGCGCCAGCCAGCCCCCTCCCTGGGTCACCAGACAGAAGCTCCCCCAGTTGATGCTGTTCCGACGGCCTAGTGCCTGGTGCTTCAGCTAGCCCTGCCCTGCAGACGCCGGGCCCAGGAGACTTTCGAGGAGACCCAGGGACTTAGAAGACCTATAAACCTTGGCATCAGATTGTCTCTTCCTCCCACAATCCCTCAAATTCCAACCACCTACCCTGGAAGTAGGGAAGGCTGTGAACTGTGAACGCGGAGGGCGGAGGTCCTGACCCAGACCTCCCATCCGAGAATGGAGCAGCAGGCACCTCAGTCAGTCGCAACAGAAAGAGACAGGGAAGCTTCACTGGTCACGTTTCTAATTACTTTCAGTTAAAAAACAGCAAGTTTAGAAGGAGAGATCAAAAGGCCTGTCACGGGGCTCCGACGTGAGAAATCACCAGCCCACCTTTGAACCTCCCTGGATAACGAGGCTCTGGAGTTTCAATACAGAAAGAGTCTAACCACTCGGTCTGACCCCACCTCTCTCTCTGGGGGACTGCTGGAGCAGCAGGGCGACTTCTAGGAAAGCATCTTCAAGCAGAGCTGTGGCAAGGATGAGGGCGGTAGCCGCCACCAGAGTTCCTGCCCTTGGGACACGGAGAGGGCACCAGGGAGCAGCGACCTGAGATGGTGGTGATAAGAAAAGCCACGGGCTGCTTCAGAAGCCTGTGTGGTCTTCCAGAGGAAGCAACGGGCAGGAGAGACAACAGAGACTGGAGCTGGTCATAAAAGACAGCCCTGCTCACCAGACACCAGCTGGACAGCAGGATCCAGTTAAGTAAGCCCCTGTCTCCGAACCTGAGGCCAGAAGTTACAGCACTGGACAGCAAAGGAAAGGGCTTGGAGTCCAGCAGGGATTTCTGCTGGCTGTCATGGCAACGAGGAAGCCTACAGAGACGAAGCCAGGAGAGGAGGGCAGGCAAATCCAGACGAGGCTCTCCTGGACAGAGGAGGAAGGTTCTTCCTCAGGCCTGTCAGGGTTCTCCCCAAGCCAGGGGCAATGTGAGCAAATGTTCCTTCCCCAGTCAAAACCCAGCAAGTTTAGAAGGCGAAGACCAAAAGGCCTGTCAACTGTGGCTTCCCAAGGAAGGAAGGTAGGGCAGGAGAGGAAGGGAGAAAGCCTCGGACGGAGCAGCGCTCGCTCTCCTCTGGGTAACCCACACCTCAGCACCAAGCTAGGAAAGTGTGGGCATTCTATCCATAAGGCCAGGAGAGCAGGCCAGAATCACCGGAAACCGACACCTCAAGCCTGGGACACCTATGCCCAGGACTCAGACTGTTCCCATCTGATAAATGCAACTCTTCAAGCTCCATCCATAAAATTCAAGTCACCAATTGTTTCCTCCCAAGGTGAGGGGCTACAAGACAACTTAAGAGAAAGTGCCAAAGCAGCCTCTCAGTTCTGGGCCACACTCCACTGCCTGCAGCTACTGACCAGAACAAGAGCAGGCTTGAAAGGGAGGCATTTTTTTCTAAGCTTAAGGTCATTAAGCGCAAACCTCAGAAGGCTTGGGGAGGCAGGGAGGGGGGAGGGGGGGAGTCAAGCTGGCTCCACCCAGTTGAAAAGATCAATTTAATTTTTATCCCCCAGAGCTCCAGGCTCTTAGTACACAGGACATGTGGCATTTCCACCAACAAAGCAGACAGGCCGGAGGGAAAACAAGGGGGACCTTTAGACTCCAGCGCCCTCAGCACTAGGCCTCAGACAGGTCAAGCCTGCCCTGTACCAGGCCCCAGCCCACCAAGCAGCCAACAACCAAGAAAAGGTTAACAGGTCAGGGGCTTTGTAGGGCTGTTGGGGTCCAGAGCCAGGATCCCTATGCAGGCCCAGGGCAAGCCACCCACCAGTTCCATGAATGAAATGATTTTATCTAAATTATTTACTTCGTCAGGCGACAACCTGTTTTGCTCGTGTCCTTAACACACGTGGAAGGCAGCCCTGTTTCCACGCGGGTGTGGCGACAGACTAACCAGAAAGGGCTCAGCGACTGGTTCTAGAGCTTCATTGCTGGTGTCAGACAAAACTGGGCAGCTCCCCTCAGTAAGAAAGTGTGGAAACCACTCGGCACTCCACGTGTACCCAGAAAGCATACACCCGAAAGATCAGAGGGCAGAAGGACCAGCAGGGGAAGAGACATGTGCACACACGTGTGCATGCATTTCATATGCAGGCACATGAGTCAGAGCAGACTGCCCTTCGAAGGTCCTTTGATCCACTCCATAGGACAAGGCGCTGCCTGTCTATCATACCCTACCAGACATCGGGCGGCCCAGCCACCCACTGATCAGACAGATCCACGGTGTAGCACAACCCCAGCACTCAGCTCTTTTACACCCTCCTGCCACCCTCCTCAGCAGGCACTGCCGACCACCCCTCTTTTCAGATGGGAGGGAACTCAGGGAGAGAAGCTGAGCAGCTCACCTGGCTTCTGCGGAGGTCTGCAACAACTGTTCACTCTTCTGGGTGGACTTGGGTCTCTCGACTCCCATATTCTCCATCTGTGTGCACCCTGTCCCCTCACCTACAGAACACAAGCACTCCCCCAACAAAGCCAGCCTGGAGCGGGAGCTATGCTGTTTCCACTCACAGAGCCCATGGGCTCAGGTCATTGGGTTTTGCCTCCCAATGGCGCATAAGGCAAATGTTTCATGATACAGAAGAAGCTACGGTTGCTGGGAATGGGGTCGCATGGGTTCCTAGATCCAAGTATGAGTTAAAGGGCCCAAGCTGACGCTGTGATGGACCTCCCCATCACGGCTGCCTCCCGTGTGTCCTTCAGCTGCTGGTTTTGCTTTCATAACCTACCAGTACCTAGGAGGGCTACCACCCAGAGCCCTCCAGTCAGAGACCCGACGACACTCTTCCAGGCCTTGAGAGCGACAGGGGTCTGCTCTCTGCAGAAACTCTGCTTGCACAGTGCCCCCAACACACTGAAAACTTGATCTCAAGCCAGTAGACCCCTGCAGCACACACGCTATCTCAGTATCCAATTACTTCCTCAGAATGCCTACACCCTGAACTATTATCAATAAACTCAGAATCTGGGGCGGGGTGTGGCCCGTGCACTCCCCCTACAATCCTGGCTCCTCGATTACAAGGAACATAGGACTGAAATTATCTGGGAAAGGACAGGGTTCTGAATGCCTTGGCAAAGTCACGGGGAAAAAAAAACCTGTCTTTCTAAAGAGAACGGTTAAATAGCAAAAGCTGTTATTAACCTGGCTGTGCACCAGGCAGCCAGCTTTTAGGGAGCAGGAAAGCTTGTCTGGGCAAGTTCTTGTCAGACTTCATCTGATAAACCAGTTACAACATCAAACACGCTGACCCTGGCATTGACAGGCACCTCAAAGAAATAGGAGAACACCCCCCCTCCCACTTTAAAAATTCAAGAACTCCATTTCTTCTATCTGGCCATGAGAGAAACTGGTTCCTACCTCTTCTGTGCAGGAAGCCATCACCAAACTTCCATTCACTCCAGCACGATTCTCACCCCGGGCGCCCAGCACCTCTCTAAGCGCTGAACATTGAGCAGGGTGGACCAGAGAGCCAGGGGCCCTGTGTCGGAAGGTGCAGTGTGTGCGGTCTGAGCTGTAATTCTACAGGCAGCATGAATTCAGGCCTCCTACGGTCTTCCCACCCCGTCTGTGCACCCACCACAAACACAATTCCTCAGAAGACTGAGCCGCGGTGGAGAAGCACGCCTTGATATGGTGAAGGAGTGCATTGGAGACTCTGGACAGGAAGGCCAGGCAGAGGAAGGAGAGGTCAGGCCTTTGGGCTGAAGTCTGGAAAGTGAGTCCTGAGCACAGGGGTGGGCGGAACAGACCTCTGCTACAGGGCTGGTGGCATTCTCCACACCGGAGAGCAGAGGACCAGTGGGGCGGGCCAGCACAGAAGTCCAGGGATATTTGGAAAAAACCCTGGTGACTTACGATCTGGACTCAAGGCTAAGAGGAGCCCACAGCAACATCCCAGCCTCAACACACACAGGAATACACACATATTTATACCTGAACACAATACTCATATGTAGACAGACACATGCATACTTCTTCATATTAACACACACATGTGCAGCCGGGCGTGGTGGCACATGCCTGTAATCCCAGCACTTGGGAGGAAGAGGCAGGCGGATTTCTGAGTCCGAGGTCAGCCTGGTCTACGGAGTGAGTTCCAGGACAGCCAGGGCTACACAGAGAAACCCTGTCTCGAAAAACCAAAAAAAAAAAAAAAAAAAACAAACCACCACACACACACACACATGTGCTCATGCTATGTAGACAGACACATGCATACTCCTTCATATTGACACACACATGTGCTCACGCTCATATGTAGACAGACACATGCATACCCCTTCATATTGACACACACATGTGCTCACGCTCATATATAGACAGACACATGCATACTCCTTCATATTGACACACACATGTGCTCACGCTCATATGTAGACAGACACATGCATACTCCTTCATATTAATACACACGTGCTCACTCAAGCAAGCTGCCTCTGGCAGTATCCCAACTCTGCTAATTACCTCAGACCCACCTTTCACCCTTCCCGCCAGCAGCAATTAGCCCTGCATCTTGACTTCCTGCTGCTCTGTGGGTGAGGGAACAAGCCAGCTGCTACCTCTGGCCAACCCCGGAAATGCTGGTTTCAGAGTTGTCTCAAGCAAACCAGTCCCTAGTTCTGGGGCTCCGGGCTGACACGAGAGCAGTGGCAACCCTTCCAGGATGCTCTGCTCAGCTCCCAGCTTAGCATTCAGCTGCGACCATGCTGATCTACCCAGAGCAAGTCACGTCCCCACAGACTCCAGAAGCTTGGCTTGGAGAAAGAAGTTTCTCTAGGCAGCCAACAACTAAGGAAAAACATGCTTCCTGGGGCTGAAGTTTCTTCCTAAGTCTCAGTTTCTTAATCTGTAAAATGGGCCCAGCAACTTCTTCCTCTTGAGGATGTGGCTGTAATGAAGAATGGGGCAGCCAAGCCTTGGTCCCAAGACTAAGCGCCCCACTGCTCTGTCTCAGCGGTTTTGATTCCTCTTTGGGCTCCATCCCCACATTGCTATTGCTACTCAATAGGCCTTCTGTTGTCAGAGGTGATAACAAAGGTGAGGGGGAGGGGGAGGGGAGGGGAGGGGAGGGAGAATGGAAGCAGGTGAGCTCACGTCCTGCCTCCCCAGAGGTTTGGGAATGTGGCACATCACCAGGCCAAGACCTCCATCCAGCCCTTGCCAACAACAGAGGGGCCAGCAGGCTAGGGAGAGCAAACACCATACCTGGGAGTGTAGACAGGGATCCCAGCGGCCCTGAGTGCTCCAGCCGTTAGCTCCCGTGCCCACGAGGCTGAGAGGGAACAGATGCCCTGCAGACCATGGCTTTCTTCAGCCTGGAATCCCAGTGGAGCTGGGTCATGAAGCAAGCCCACAGCTGAGCAAGTGTGGGCTGGCTCAGTCCCCAGTGAGTCTGCTCCTCTCCTTTGGCTTCTGGGGTTCCCTGCCTTCACACTGGGGAGCCCTGCTCAGTCCTCCTGCACTCTGATGCTGGGCTTATCGCCACCTGGATGGCTGCACTACCTAGAACGCTGACGTGACCGGAACCACCCTCAGCATCCCATGATCCCCAGCAGGACTGCTCTGTGGACCCCGACCACTTGCCAGATGTGTCCCAAACTCAGGCTGGCCTGCTCTCCATACCGCTCATCACGCACAACCACACCCCAGAGGTGGCTGCCAATCAGTCCCTCACTTCCCCCTCAGGCTGCGTGTCTACCAAGTCCCCCAAATCACCTTGGTTTCTGACCTTGGTCAGATGTAGGTCACATGACCATCTCCCATCTCTGTCCCCTGCCAGGGTCAACCCACCATTCATTTTCCACACAGGGGCTAGAGTTTCATCTCAGTTATTTTCCTTCCTAAAATAAAGAGGAAAAAAGCTACAGCCTTTCACTTTCTAGAGTTCTGAGTGCGTGTGCATGTACAACTCAGATGTAGAGAGACTGCCTACCGAAAGGTCCTGGCTTTGATCTGTAAAACAAAATACCTAAAATGCAAAAATCCAGTAGGAAGGAGTTCATGTTCATTAGCATGGCGCCCCAAGCTCCCTCCAGTCCCAAATCCAGTCTCCAGCCTGCTTCAGGTCCGTCTCTCAGGCGCCTCCCAGGCCCCCTCACTAGCACGGCTCCCGTAGGACACAGGTGCAAGCTAAGTGACTCCGTCAGTCTTCATCTTCCCTGGCCCCGTATTCGGAGACACTGCCATGTCTTGTGACAAGCTGCAATGACACTCTGACCTGATCTCCCTCCCAAAGTATCTCAGATATAGACAACAGCCTCCAGAACCACACAGCAAGGAAGCAAAGATCGGGTATGCCCCACCCTTCCACCCCCACCCTGCACCCAGCCACACCCACCTCTGGGCCACCAGGGCTTCCTGTCTTGCATTTCATCACTCCACATACACCAGTGGGGGACGGAGGGGGGACAGGAAGAGGAAAGGAGGGGCCGTGCAGATGCCTCCTCTCCACCCCCATGTGCTCTCGGGCTTTAAGCTAACTGCCAGCAGTCCCACGAGTCCCACACATTAACAAAGGTTCCACTGCCCACAAGGGGCAGAGCCAATCCTGCTGCCTCGGACCCTATGATCGCCCCCTCCTCCACCATCCCCAAACTGCTTTCAGTGGGCTCCACATCCACGTCGGAGATGGAGTCCACCGACAAGCTGGCCGGGACCACCTCAGGCACAGGGTATAGCGCTGGGCAGTGTCTGCCTAGCATTTCAGAGGCACCAGCTTCTGCAAAGTGAGGAAGCAAACAAATGCCCCAGAGCTCTGGGCTTGGGGGGAGGACCCAGACACCTCCAGGGCTCGGCAGAAGCACAGAATGCTGTGTCTTTCAAAGAGGGCGGCAGTCACCACGGCTGCCAAAGGCACAAAACAGCAATTCACCAGGAAAAAAAAAGGGGACAGGCCTATAAATAGTAGTAGTTGTAGCACCAGGGAGCAAACACCCTCACAAAGTATTCACGCCCTTTGACCCAACAACACCCTGCCAGGAATTTACCCTGAGGAAATGAAAAAATGTTATTTGCTGAACATCTATGTACCAAGTATGTTCAGAGTGGTACTGCTCATGTATGTTCAGAGTGGTACTGCTCATAATTCAAAACCAGGATACGGGAAGCATCAATGACTGCAGAGCCGGATAAAACATCACACAGACACAGGTATTCAAACACACGAATGTTTAAACGCAAGGGAAAACACTAAGTCCACCTTGAATGACAGAACAAATTGGTGCCACAGAGGCACAGGGAATTAGGACCACACAGAGAACACAATCGCCAAGACCAAAATGTTGTCAGCGGGGATCTCCAGGCAGGGACCACGGAAGAACTGAATTCCTTTCACATTTTCTAACCTGGAGTCAAGGAACATTTCCGGGGTCAAAAACACTATCTTTAAATTCCTCAGTCGTAGATGCAAACCAGCCAATCAAGAGGACAAGCATATACTTTAGTCTTTCAAGTCGGCAGGCATGGGGAAGGTAATCTCTCTGCAAAGCCAATGTCATGTGTTATTCATGAAGCAAGCTCTGTGTGTGCCTGAGTTTCTCTACCCTTCGACCAGCTAAGGAAACACTGCTTTGCACTCTCTGAGGCACATACCACAGAACTGAGGAGATTAGCATGCTGCGGCCATCACCCAGTCGGAGTATCTATTGCCTTCTGCTCTTTTTGTAATTTTTTAAGACCAAGTCTCATGTAGCCCAGGCTGTCCCTAAACTGTCTATGTAACCAAGGATGATCTGAGGCTTGTTCTCCCTGACTCCATCTCAAGCGCGGAGATTACAGGACTGTACTGCACTGTCTGACTCTGGCCCTATTTTTGATCAAGTGTTTCATTCCAGCCAGCAAGATGGCCCTGTGGGTAGTGGCACTGGCTGCCAAGTTCCCACATGGTAAGAGGAAAGAACTGGCTCTCACAAGGCGTCCTTGGACACACAGGTACAGTGGAGAACGTGAAAAAGTATGTCATGCTTCAAACTGTTCGCTTTCCCAAGACACTTCTCATTTGCCGGACCTGCCACAAGCTTACCTAACACAAGCGTCAAAGGGCTGGCAGGCCTGGCACCTCCCGCTCACAGAGGTTGAAGGTCACATACGGCAGGACTGGAAATGCAGCTCAGTCAGTACGACTGCCTAGCATGGTCGCTGGCGGCCCTTCAGGAGCACGGAGCTTGGGGGCTGCAGAGATCGCACAGCCATGAGGAGCACTGGCTCTGGCGGAGGACCCCGGTTTGATTCCCAGCACCCAGACACCAACTCACAAGGCTCCATGACTGGAGCACCAGGCATGCATGTGATGTTTAGTCATACATGCAGGCAAAATACCCATACATGTAAATAATGCTTTTTAAAGTTTTTTAAAGCACTCTTTACCCTCCACCGGGATGACCCCTCTCCTTCCTGGCCACCTCGAAGGAATATGCAAGAGCTGTCTCTTGGCTGGTTTTGTAA
This sequence comes from Apodemus agrarius, assembly GCA_964023405.1. Classification (NCBI taxonomy): domain Eukaryota; kingdom Metazoa; phylum Chordata; class Mammalia; order Rodentia; family Muridae; genus Apodemus; species Apodemus agrarius. The sequence goes on along the minus strand of OZ030011.1, from coordinate 22,726,011 downwards.
GACGGTCCCACGGTGAGACCCATGCTGTCCTCAAACTCTCTATACAGCCCAAGCTGGCCTCAAGCTGTCCACCCCAGGGTGCTACCTCTCTAGCACTGAGATCACAAGCGTACGCCGCTGTTCCCGGCTGGGAATGGCGAGTGGGGTCATTTCATCCCATGCTCTGGGCTGCTTTCCAACAGGGAAGCTGGGCAGTGGTTCCTTAGGAAAATGCCCATTGAATACCCTCGAAGATAAGCTATAGTGCTCCATTAGAAGGGAAAGGGGGCAGGATGTGCAGATATACTTATGGCATGCCCATAACAGCACAAAACAAAACCCATTCACCCACCGACGGGCAGGAAACACTGAAGGAGATGGACAATGGTCCCTGGAGGAGGGCCGAGCGCCGCCCGCCTTCATGGTCCTTGTTTCTCAAGCTGTTTATATACAGGCCAAGTAGTCTTCTAATATAAGAACTGAATGTCTGCTCCCCATAAATCAGAAAGAACAGACAGAACACTGCGCACAGGTAACGTGCCAGCCACTAATGCACACACACTGTACCAGCTCTTCCCGAACTGGCAAGATGAGGGGACAGTGACTGTCCTCCCAGCCAGTGCTTGTGGACACTGTGCTTAGCTGGAGCTAGACACTGACCAGTGCCACCCCCTCTCTCAAACAGCTGAGAGAGTGGAAAGGGACAAGAATATCAGGTCTTCTTGCCCTACCCTCAAGCCCTTCTGGGTCACCCAGTCCCTCCTCTGTGAGAGCGTCCCACCTGGAACTCGGCAGCAGATGCCTCTCCGTGGCACACGGTCTCCAGTGGATGCTGAGGCCTTTCACCCAGCCAGCCCAGACCTGGTTCCTCACAGCTGCTAATCACTGGCAGCAGGGGACCCACTGGGCCTTCGGGGACCCAAACACAGTGTTTTCAAGGACCTAGAGCTACAGTGAACGGTGACTCACATCAGCGTTGAGACCTAGCTGTGGACAGGCTGACCTCAGAGATCCGACTGCCTCTGCCTCCCAACTGCTGGAGTTAAAGGCGTGCGCCACCACCGCCGGCTCAGTAGGCTGGGTAGGGAGGGGCCTGTCTCTTGAATGCTCAGCACCACCTGTTTCCTCTGGGACTGGGTAGAGTACCTGCCTGTTACACATGGCACCCGCAGAGCGGAGTCTGCTGTTAGCCAGCGAGCCTCCCAGGCTCCACAGATGCCAAGTTCACAGGGCGCGCCGCTGTCTCACCAGCTGACCAAAAGAGGCACTGGCTGAAATGCCCCAGCTCACAGTGCACCCGGCCCAGGGTGTAAGCTCCCCTTAGCTCAGAGAATGAACCCCTCTCCCAGGGCTCTCAGGCAGCTCCCTGAGCCCTGGGCCCCTTCCTTAGACACCTGCAGCTAACGAGATGGGACCGTTGCGATACTCAGATCTCAGAGCCGCAACCATGCTCTGAATACACATGTGTGTGTACATTTTGGGGCCAAAGGTCAACTCAAGTACTGTTCCTCAGTGGCCACAGACTTGGTTGAGACAGGGTCTCGATCTGGGATCTAAGGCTCACCAATTAGGCCAGGCTGGCCGGCCAGCGAGTCCTAAGGATCCTCCCATCTCTGCTGCCCCAGTTCTGGGACGACGAGGGCCCACCACCAAGTCTGGATGTTTTTAAACTTGGAATGCGGGGATCAAACTCAGGTCTTCGTGCTTGCACATGTATTTGACCAGCGAGCTAATCTCCAGCCCCATTCTTTCTGTTTTGCCTATGATGCGTATGTGGCATGCTTGTATGTGTATGTGTGTTCTCATGTGTGGGCGTGCATGTGACCAGGTGTATCTGTGCATGTGCCATGGCCACACCTTTACGGTGTGAGAGCACAGCACGTGTACTGCTTACCTCCCCTGATGGGAGGACAGACGTACTCATGACAGAATACCCTTCCCTCTCCCATTTCCGATCCAGACTGCAGAGAAGGCAAGGGTCCTGTAACACCCACAGCCCTAGGCAGGGCCTGGGCCCAGCACAGGCCCAAGTCACAGCCATTGGTCCCTCAGCTGACTCAAGGCAGCGCCTGAGGCAGAGAGGAGCCTCAGCTGACTGACAGGGGAGCATCAGGGCAGCAGAGACCTCACCATATCTCATCATAGCTCTCAGAGTGTCAGCAATGCTGACCCACCCACACATCTGGCCAAACACATCGGGCACTGTAAAGCGGCTCCTTTACTCTTTAAACCCAGATTCCTGCTGGCCTGGAAACACAGCAGCTCCATGCTTGGCCCCTGCAGCCCTTTTGTGGCTCCTTCTCCCTCTCTGCTCTCAAGTGGCTTCTGGACAAGAGCCACTAAGCCAGAGGCATGGACCATGCACCTCGTCCAGAGAGTCCCCAAGTAAAACACAGAGAGCAGGCTGTGAACCTAGGGCCTCCAGCCCTCGAGGCAGTCACCACAAACCAACCGACAACGCAAGCCCCGCCCCCCTCTGCACTGACACCCCACAGCAGGGCTAATGAAAAGCACCAAGGGCCTGCAGATAGCTTATTCTGGCTTCTTGTAGTATCCCATTCAAGGGGCCCCACTGCACACCCACTGGAGGGACCTCTGTGCATACATGCGGAAACCCGCTGGAAGGTCCCAAGGCAGACTTGTAGCGCCCTCTCTGGGCCAGCAAAGCAGCCTCACCTGGTAGTAGGTCTTGATGTTTCTCACCAGGATACTCAGGTTTTGGATGCGCAGGTTGACATCATTGTTGACATGCTTGTTGATCCGCTGATTGCTGGGCCTGGGGTCTCTAGATAAAGAAAGAGTGAAAGTCACGTCTCGGGGCACACACTGTACCCCCTGCCCCAGCAGAGGGCTGGGTGCGGTTTCGTGAGCCTCATTACGCCCTTGGTGGCCATGAGTCTGTGACTCTGTAGCTCAAGTCAACGCCTAAGTCTGCCCACAGCTGTGCCAGACAAGTCACCCGTCACCTCTGCTGCCTCGCTCAGGGCTCTGCGGAAGCACACAGCCCTCTTCGAGATGGTTCCCATTTCCACTGTTGGAAGCACCAAGTGGGACATCCAAGCGTCAAGACTATGAAACCCAGCCCGGCAGTGGTGGCGCACGCCTGTAATCCCAGCACTTGGGAGGCAGAGGCAGGCAGATTTCTGAGTTTGAGGCCAGCCTGGTTTACAGAGTGAGTTCCAGGACAGCCAGGGCTACACAGAGAAACCCTGTCTCCGAAAACCAAAAAAAAAAAAAAAAGACTGTGAAACCCAACAGATACATAAAAACCAATAACCTATCCCAAACTGTATCTTATCACTAAAGACAGGCAAAAAAACATATGTGAAATACCAAGAAAAGGAGGGGCTGGAGAGATGGCTCAGCAGCTAAGAGCACCGGCTGCTCTTCCGAGAGTCCTGGGTTCCATCCCAACACCCACATGGCAGCACAACAGACGGTAACTGTCATCCCACGAGATGCCCTTTTTTCTAGTGTGCAAGCATACACGTAGATAAAAACACCCGTATACATAAAATAAATAAATAGATATTTTTAAAAAGAAAGAAAAATACAAAACAAGGGCCCTGGCATGTTTTGCGGCCTTCAGAATCATGTTCCACTCAGGACAGGTCTCCATGTCCTCTGGAATTAGGTTGGTCCTACTCATGATCTACACTCCAGGGATTCGATTGTGTCTTGACAGGCTGATGTCCAGGTCTCGGACATGACAGGTGTACCTTCACACTGCATAAGAAAAGGGGAGTGCGGGACCAACGTCCCCGGCACCCTTCCCTGAGCGCAGGTGGAATCGGGTAAAGGGACAGGACACCAGCTGAAGCCATGCACGGCGTGGCTCATCTGCATGCAGGACAGTTCCCGCAAATCCCCGGTGTGGGGGACAGCTGCCAAGAAGAGCAGAGGGGAGGGGAGGGGAGGGGAGAGGAGGGGAGCACTGCCTTTCACAGCAAAGGCCTCCTCCCTTCCACCCGCTCCCAAGGCGCCACCAAGGAGAAAGGCAGGGGACTCAAAGCCCCTCTTCCCGGTTTCATCTATCAAAGGCCCTGTGATGATGAAGGCACGGAGCCCACTAGGAGCTGGTGGGGAGCCGTCGAAATACATCTCGGGGCTCTTTGGCTCCCTCAAGGCCGCATGAACAGAAGATGAAGAAACAGAAGGAAAAGACCCACACCTTGAATCATTTCAAATGTCAAGGGAAGCACAAGGCTCTTTCGTGACGCGGGCCGTTTAAGAGTCAACCTTTGAGTAAATATTTGACATATGCTCTGGAGGCTCCACACGGCGCCCTACAGCATCTGAACCTTCCTCCCACAGCCCCTGACTTCCCACAGTCATTTCACAGCCCCTCAAACGGCCACATCAGGTGATGACACTGTCCCCACTGCACAAGGGAGTCTGTTGAAACCGAATTCACACATTAGGTTTCTTCTAGGACCAAGGAAATAAAGGCCAAGAAGAGTCCGGAAATTAACTTAGCAAAGGGGCAGCACTCTGCATTTCAACTGTAAAGGCGTTTAGCCACAGCGGCCTTCCTAGCGAGACCGAGTAAGGGGTTACATTAGGGAGCAGCTGTGGGCAGAGCAGCGGTACCCCAGGGCTGAGCTTAACACGTGAACCCGAAAGACGCTGCAGGCCTTCCTACCTCACCATTCTTGTTTTGGGGAAGCGAGGGAATGAACCCAGGCCGCACAGATGCTTGACAAGCACTGACCACTGGGCTACACCCCTAACCTTTCCTTTCTCTCTCTCTCTCTTCTTATTACTTCTGGGACAGATTCTCATCATGCGGCCCAGAAGCCTTCAACTTACAATGCTCCTTATACCTCAAGCTTTAAAATAAACAACTGGGATCACAGGTGTTAGGACACCCGACTCTTCCGTCGTTATTTTAACCCTGGGTTTCGTTTCTTTTCTTTTCTTTGAGACAGAGTTTTACGAAGAAGCCCAGGCTGCCTCACCACTTACTAAATAACCGAGAATGACCTTGGGCGTCTGATCTTCCTGCCTCTATTTCCCACCAGCATTGCAAGAGTGTACCACCACCCCTGCTACGTGCCACCACCCCTGCTACGTGCCACGCCGGGGACTGAAGCCAGGGCTTGAGAGTACGAGGCAACCATCTTACGGAGCCCCAGCTGCTGCTTCTAGATTTCATCGTCAGCAGAGGGGCCACTGCAGGGGTATCAGGGACCCACAACAACACTATACACCACTGACAGACACCCACTGGCAAAGGGTCTGCACATTCCCAGGACCTGGGATGTGCAAGCCACATCTGCTTTTGTTCTCCCCAGGCATGGAAAGAAACAGCTAATTGAAGGAACACTAGAAAAGAACCCTGACATTAGTTTAAGTTATATGACTAATTAGACTAATTATCATGATCATTAGTATTCCCTCAGTTTAAAAGTCTCTCAGGATAAAGAGCGTTTATTAGGAAATAAACCAAAAGTGTTAGCATTGCGTAAGGAAGGCAAAGCTCATGTCTACCTACTCAGTGCCCCACACAGGCTGCTAGAAATGAGGGTCAGAGGCCCAGGGGTCACAGGAGTCTGAATTCCCCAGGCTGAGGGGAACTTACCACTTTCCTAACAAGGGCACAAGTCAGCAGACAGAGCTCCTGGCCCACGGAGGATGCACGCCCCCATGATTATACAGACCCACACTCGAGCCAGCCCTGCCTCGCTCAGACTACACCGGTGACACCCAGACATCAACGCACCGTCCTGCTTGGTCCTCCCCTCACCTACACAATTCTACCCCCTTATCACAGACTGAGGCTTCGGGAGTAGAGCGATCGGCCCGGTGAAGCAGAAACAGTGAGTGGTGGAAGCTATCCTGCCTGAAGCTTCCAGTCCCCATCAGTCCTCACGGACGAGAACAGCCTTAGAGCCAGGGCACTCAAAGGGAATCCTAGCCCTGGGCCTCCCTTGAAAGCTGAGCCCACCGGGGCTTTCCTGCTTCCAGGTGAGTCTGATGTCAGCCAGGCCAGGGCCAAGAGACTACTACCCAGCCTTCTCGGATTGCCACAGACAATGGCCAGGTGCAGTCACGTGACCACAGCCAGCCTTCAGAAGGCTCTGAAGTATTAGGTAACAGCCTCTTATCTTAGCCTTACCCCAACTCAGTCAGCCACACTGCTCTGCCACAGCCAAAGGCCACCGCCTCCCACCTGGAGAGAACTGATCAAAAATAGCACAGCAGCAGTCTCCAGACACCAGCACAGGAAGGAGGTAACACCCACGGTCACCCACCTCAGCCTCAGGCTAACACTACTCCACCGGGCGCACCGGGAGACTAAGGCCTGGCTGAAGGAGAATCCAGGGTTAGCCTAGACCTTAGACTCAGCCTCTCCTTCATCAGGAACACAGAGGGCTGGTGAGATGGGCTGGGGGTCAAGGTGCTCGCCACCAAGCCTGAGGTCAATCTCCAGGAACCACGAAATAAGAGAACCAGCTCCTGCAAGCTGCCCTCTGACTTCACACACACACACACAAAAAATTTTTTTAAGTAGACTGAAGAAACCCAGCACCCTGTCTGTGTATGTGGCTACCCCCAACACCCATTCCTATCCAGCGCTAAGCTAGGCGGTAGCAAATCATTTCCCTTAATCTCAGGACCATTTCTTTTTTTTTTTGTTTTGTTTTGTTTTTTGTTTTTTCGAGACAGGGTTTCTCTGTGTAGCCCTGGCTGTCCTGGAACTCACTCTGTAGACCAGGCTGGCCTTGAACTCAGAAATCCGCCTGCCTCTGCCTCCCAAGTGCTGGGATTACAGGAGTGCGCCACCACCGCCCGGCTCAGTTTCCTCATCTTAAGAGTGGGAAGTAAAGTTTTGCCCTAAAGAAATGGTCCTGAGCCGGGCGTGGTGGCGCACTCCTGTAATCCCAGCACTTGGGAGGCAGAGGCAGGCGGATTTCTGAGTTCAAGGCCAGCCTGGTCTACAGAGTGAGTTCCAGGACAGCCAGTACTACACAGAGAAACCCTGTCTCGAGAAGAAGAAGAAGAAAAAAAAAAAAAGATGAGGAAACTGAGCGGGCAGTGGTGGCGCACTCCTGTAATCCCAGCACTTGGGAGGCGGAGGCAGGTGGATCTCTGAGTTCGAGGCCAGCCTGGTCTGCAGAGTGAGTTCCAGGACAGCCAGGGCTACACAGAGAAATCCTGTCTAGAAAAACCAAAAAAATAAAAAATAAAAAAAGATGAGGAAACTGAGGCACCTACAAGAGTCCTCCTGTCACACTGCTTGTGGGAAGACGACCTCAGGTTCAAGCCTACTTTGACCACTTAGAATTAACAACATTCAGTCAGGGTTCTCTCTCTCTCTCTCTCTCTCTTTTTTTTTTTTTTTTTTTGTTGTTGTTGTTGTTTTGGTGTGTGTGTGTTTTGAGATAAGGTCTCATATAGCCCAGACTGGCCTTGAACTCGCTATGTAGCTGAGCCTTGCCTTGATCTCCCGACCCTCCACCTTTCAAGTGTTAGGAATAAAGCTGTGCACAACCACAATCATCCAGGGTTCTTTTAGTTACCCACCTTTTGAGGAGGCAGGTATGGAACCCAGGACCCCGGATACTACAGGTTAAAAAAAAACTACAGGAGCCCCTATCTGTATCTTAATCAAGGTCACGTTTACAAGGGGTAAGATGTGTGCATCTTCAGTCACAGCCCCGGCTGAGTTGGGGAAAATGCATTCCGGGGAGTCATTTCACAGGCCGCTGGGCAGTCAAGCCCCACCCACTTCCGGAGGCAACCACAGTTTGATGCCTGTTACCTGGCGCCAAGTTATGACTCCCCAGAAGCAGAAAATTATGATTGGCAGGTCCTGTGCTCACTCCTGCCTCTGTTTCCTGGTACAGAAAAGCCACTTATTGTCTCTCTGGTGTCCCAGGACTGCTACACACCTACCAGGTCCTTCTTCCAGAATGATCACACTTACACATCACAGAGGGGAAAAATAAGTCTGAAAACTGTCAGGGAGGAGGGACAGCCAACCCTTTGACAGAATTTAGCCAGGGCCAAATGCAAGTAAGTGATGAGCTGGAGGGTTTGGTTTTGTTTTTTCAGGAAGGTCCAACAGGCTTCCCTGATTTACAGGCAAGTGGTAAAAGCTTGAGGAATTCCAAAGGTCAGGGAAGAAAGAGAATTGGACCCTGGGCTTTTGTTCTCTGGGCCTGTGTGTAGCTCAGTGGAGGCCCAGAGGACACTGCTGTGCTGTTTAATTAACAGCCTCGAGCTTCACAAGGATAGGTTGTATGGTCCTTCTACCAACGGAACTCAGCCATTCTTGGGGCCTGACAGAACCGGGTGGCAGGAGCGTGGCCAGAGCCCAAGCCTGCTCAGAGGCAACCTCAAGAAAAACTCATTCCCAATCAGTCCTTTGAGAAGCGCAGGCAAGGCCAAGAGCAAATATCTCTTTAGAATTTGGTCAAACTCCGAAGACCAGTGAGATAGGAAGAATTAAAAAAGGAAAAAAAGAGCGGGGTGTGGTGGCACACGCCTGTAATCCCAGCACTTGGGAGGCAGAGGCAGGCGGATTTCTGAGTTCAGGCCAGCCTGGTCTACAGAGTGAGTTCCAGGACTTCCAGGACAGCCAGGGCTACACAGAGAAACCTTGTCTCGAAAAAAAAACAAAAACAAAAACAAAAACAAAAACAAAACAAAACAAAAAAGGAAAAGGAAAAAAAGAAAGAAAAAAAAGACACGGTTTCTACCACTGTGAATCAAATGTCCTATGAAAACAAATGGAGTCATCTAATTGGGAAAAATTGGGAAACCACCCCCTACCCGCCCCCACCCCCAGCTACAAATCCGAGCTGTATTTCATTAGCTAATGGTTTACTGAGTGTAACACCTCCATCAGCCCCAGCTGAGTGGGTACTGTAAAAGCTGATCCAGTTTTATTTTGTTCCAAGTGCCGATGACTCATACTGTCACTCCCTTCCAATAGGATCCCTGAAGCTTCTAAGTTAAACACAGAATGTAGGGGTAGCAGCCAACACCTAGGCTGTGGTAAGACGTCAGACAGGCAGGCTCTGCAGAGCTCCACAACGGATGTGGACAGAGGTGCAGCCGGCAAGCAACAGCTCCGAGACTGTTGAAGCCCAAGCAATCGGTCTAAACACAGGACGACGACGACGACGGCCTGTGTGCCTTCTAAACCCAAGTCGCACACGGAGGCTTAATGACTGAATCTGGCCCAACAATTGGGAAGGAAAGGAGATTGAGAGAGAGGCTCAGTTCCCAAGCCACAGTGAAACTTTGCGGTTCACACTGCGATGCTCCAGACCCAGCGGACATTTCCTGTAACCAGACCCTCTCTCTTCACAGGTCTGTGCCCCTCCAGAAAGAAAAAGGGACTTTTGATGTCCGCGCTCAGACTACCAGTAAGTCCTGGAGTTTGCAAATGAGTCAACTGCAAATTTCCTTTAACCCTTCAAAAAAACTCGAATAAGGTGCTAGGGGGAGTCCAACGGCCCACCTGCACGGGATCCCTCCCCGGCCATCCGGCATTCACGCTACTATCTTAGGTTTCTTAAAGCATCCTCTCTGAAGAGGCAACTTACATTTGCAACATGATTTGGTTCAAAAAGATGCCGTCCACTAAATCCATGTACAGAGTCAAGTTGTCCTGGTGGCCGCTTCCAAACGGGCCGAAAGTTTTCACCTGCGGGGAGGCAAAAACATGTTGGTCTGACGCTGGGGGACAAGGCAGGCCAGGGAGGTCACCGGCCACCTCGGGACTCTCCGCAGGCAGCGAGTCTACCCTTCCCGAGCCGCCGTCCTTTCCCGCGCCAGGCAAGAGACACCGGACAGGAGGAAAACTTCTGGCTACTTTTCTCCAGCGTCCCAGAACGCGAGGAAAATACAGAAATAAATAAAAGGGACTTTTCAACAAATTCCTCACGTCTCAGATGCACAGGGAAGCGGCACGCTCAGCCCGCCGGCCGGCCCGCCCGCGTTCCCACTCTGCGCCCCCGTCGCGGTCTCGGGGCTGGGGGGTGGGGGGTGGGTAACCTTCCCCTTCCCCCTCCCCCTCCCCCCACGGCCGCCGGGAACAGGTGCGCGCTCCCGAGTGGGAAGCGGCGGGACGCCCACCCGACCCGGAGCCTCCCGCTCCCCGGGGCCGCTCCGAGCGCTCACCCAGGTCACCAGCGGGCTCTGCAGAAACAGCTCCACGAGCTGCGACACCGTCACGTCCATGCTGAGCCGCGGCCGCGCCGCACAAAGCGGCCCTGGCAGCCGGCGGCGGGCGCGGGAGACAAAGGCGGGGCGCGAGCCCACGGTGCGCGGCTGCGGCCCCGCCCGCCCGGGGAGAGCGAGAAGGTGGGGGCGAGGAGGGGGGAGGGAGGGGCGACGCGGTCCCTCCGGCGGTCGCCCGGTGCCCTGCGCAGCCTAGCGGAGAGGAGCCGCACGGGGCGGGGAGCGCGTGGGGGAGCGGGGTGGGGCCACAGCACGTGGCGGCCCGAGCGCGCGGGCAGGTGCAGCCTGCGCGCGCAGACCTGGCCCCCGGGGGAGGAAGAGGCTGGGGTTATCCTCAGGCTGCAGGCTCGCGCACCGCCGCATCTGCTCGGCCGGCTCTCCGGCTTCTCCCTTCCAGAAATTCCTTCGGGATGCTGGCCGTGTGGCCGCCCCACGCGTGTGCGTTCCTGGCTATGGCTCTACCCTCCAGCCACCATAGCACACGGTGCCGGAGAGCCCGTCCCGGCCGCAGTGCGCAGCGGCAGCTTTGAGGCTGGGCTCCCAGCGCCATGGACGCCGTACCCCCCTGCTGGCGGGCCTGCGTGCTAGGAGGCCTGCGGCCCCACTTTCTCACCACTTCCTGGTAATAACTTCGCTCCTGACCTGGACCGTTGTTGCATATACGCAATATGTCTGACGGGTTTAATCCTCACTGTGATGTGGGAGTGTTAACCCGAAGACCCTGGCACACGCTTAGCGAGAACACACCAGGTACTCAATGGCTGCCCTTTGGCTAGTAATTTTGCAGCGTGGCTTTTGTCACATATTAGGGCTGCGACATCTGCTGGTGACATGTGGTATTACAGTTCTGCCTGGCTGGAAAGCATGTTAATAGACTGTAGCCCCCTAGTTTACTGGCAAGGCTGCAAGAAGTGTGGAAGGGTAAAAAATAAAGGGGTAGGAGAACTTCCGCAATGAAGAGCACTTGCTGCTATTCCAGAGGATCTGGGCTTGTTCACAGGATGGTTCACAACTATTTTCAAGTTGAGTTTCAAGGCCTCTGAGGGCACCAGACATACACACGGTGCACATTCATAAAGGCAGAACACACCAACTCATAAAACGTAAAATAAATAAATCTTACACGAAAAAGTGGCGTGGGAATGATGGTACAGCTTTGTAACCCCAGGACTGGGAAGATGGAGACAAAAGGATCTTTAAGTTATCCTTGTTCACATAATGACTTCAGAGCTAGCCTGGGCTCAGTGACATCCTGCCTCAGACCAGGGCAGTCAGTCCTGGTTCCTGTGATCACAGAATTTGGTGGGGCTGAACCAGGAGGGCCTTGAGTTCCAGGCTAGCCTGGGCTACATAATGAGGTTGATGACTGCATGCGGTAGATAGGTAGCATAGACTGCCCTGTTTGGAAGAGTAAGGACTGTCTTTGTGGGTTTATGTTTTCCTGTACCAACCTAATTTTTTTAAAAGATTTATTTATTTTATGTGAGTACACCATAGCTGTCTTCAAACACACCAGAAGATGGCTGTGAGCCACCATGTGGTTGCTGGGATCTGAACTCAGGACCTTCAGAAAAGCAGTCAGTGTTCTTAACTGCTGAGCCATCTCTCCAGCCCCCCCCAACCTAATTTTTTTAAAAAAGACAAATCCTTAGCTATTTAATAAACATATTATCTCAAATGAGTACCTGCATGGAACAACTGCTCTGTGACTGTTTGAGACATTTCATTCTAGTGGGAGAATAATTTCTCTCCTGGGGATGTTGGCAGTCCCTATGTAGCAACCCTGGGAACTTTTCATAGCAATGTCAGTGAAACATTACACATGATTAATGTTTTAAGAAAGTCACTCCACCTTCTAGTTTTACACACAGTTTAAGGTCCTATCCGGTGACACAGAGATGACATTAGTCATTGCATATCTGAGGTTGCCTGTGGTCACTGATGGACTGGCCAGCACTATTCCTTGACTAGACCTCTTCATCTGGATAGGAAGGTTTTACCCCAGCTCCCTCTTCCCTGTGAGCAGATGTGCCGTGAACTCCAGCGGTGGTCCAGTTATGGTTAGGTTTCAGACAGTGGGGTTTGCAAGTCTTGGAAAGCAAACTTGGGAATTGCTTTCCCTCCTCAAGGATTTCTAGGTAAGTTGGAAGTTCACAGTGAGTGAGGCATGTAAAAATTTTGAAGCCATACATAACCACTGTGTCTTCCTCCTCTTGGCCCCATTCTGCTGCTGCTGCTGCTGCTGCTGCTGCTGCTGCTGCTGCTGCTGCTACACTAACAAGAATTATTTGGCCGGGCGGTGGTGGCGCACACCTGTAATCCCAGCACTTGGGAGGCAGAGGCAGGAGGATTTCTGAGTTTGAGGCCAGCCTGGTCTACAGAGTGAGTTCCAGGACAGCCATGGCTACACAGAGAAACCCTGTCTTGAAACCCCCCCCCAAAAAAAAGAAGTATTTGCCCTGACCTCTATCTTGGGGGACTGAGTTTCAGGAGAACTAATGAACTGCCAGATAGTGTCCCTCCACCGGCCTCTTCCCTCTTAAAATGCCTGTTTATTTCTGGATATAAATGTATAAGTTGGTTTTACAGTTCTTGGATGGAAGAATTTCTTTCTTTCTTTCTTTCTTTTTTTTTTTTTTTTTTTGGTTTTTTTCGAGACAGGGTTTCTCTGTGTTGCCCTGGCTGTCCTGGAACTCACTCTGTAAACCAGGCTGGCCTCGAACTCAGAAATCCGCCTGCCTCTGCCTCCCAAGTGCTGGGATTAAAGGCATGCGCCACCACCGCCCAGCTGGTTTTTCGAGACAGGGTTTCTCTGTGTAGTCCTGGCTGTCCTGGAACTCACTTTGTAGACCAGGCTGGCCTCGAACTCAGAAATCCTCCTGCCTCTGCCTCCCAAGTGCTGGGATTACAGGCGTGCACCACCATGCCCAGCTTTCTTTCTTTTTTTTTTAAGATTTATTTATTTATTCTAAGTACACTGTAGCTATCTTCAGACACTAGAAGAGGGCATCAGATCTCTTTACAGATGGTTGTGAGCCACCATGTGGTTGCTGGGATTTGAACTCAGGACCTTTGGAAGAGCAGTCGGTGCTCTTACCTGCTGCCGAGCCATCTCTCCAGCCCCAAGTGTTTCTTTTTCAGACAGTCTCACTGTGTAGCCATGGCTTGCTATGTAGACCAAGCTGGCCTAGAACTCAGATCTGCCTGTCTCTACCTCCCAAGTGTGGGGATTAAAAGCATGGGCCACCACGCCCAGTAGGAAGCAGGTTTTCAATTTTTATTCTGATAAAGGAGTTTCTCCTCCCTCTCAGGAAATATTGACTCAATCACGATAACTAATAACATTTCTGTGTCACCTGGTAGGAACTTAAATTGTGTGTCCAACTAAAAGGTGGGGTGATTTTGGTTTATTAGCATATATTAATTATGCATATGTTTCATGGATATTATCATACATACATATCGAATGCATTCACTACCATTACCACCTTTACCCTCTACCCTCCCTGCCACTCCTGCTAATCACCTCTCTGTCTCTCTGTCTCTCTCTCCTTCTCTGTCTTCCCCCCATTCCCCTTTCCAGTGTCTTTCATTGAGATTGTAGGAGCCTGAGTAAGATATTATTTTGGTTGGGTTTTTTTTTTTGTTTTTTTGGTTTTTTGTTTTTGGTTTTTTGAGACAGGGTTTCTCTGTGTGGTCCTGGCTGTCCTGGAACTCACTCTGTAAACCAGGCTGGCCTCAAACTCAGAAATCCACCTGCCTCTGCCTCCCGAGTGCTGGGATTACAGGCGTGCACCATTCACCATCAGTCTTTACAGAAGAATCAGCAGTCATTAACTGTATAAAGTCAGAGAGGTGGGGCTTCACAAATCCCCTCTACGCCCACATCCACACCCCCATACCCCCCACCACACCCACACCACACCCACACACACACATACATACACACATACACACACACACACACACACACACACACCAACAGGATGTTGATGGACCTGATCTTGGGCAGGTAAATAACTGCTGTGAGGTCAAGAGTGTCATGCTAATGCATGCTCAGAAGACAGAGTTTCACTCCATTCTCCAGTCTTTAATTCTCTCTAATTCTCTCTCCCCTTTCTTCTGCAGCACTCTCTGCGCCTTGAAGGGAGTGATACAGGTATACAGGTATAAAGAGGGTGGAGCACTCAACAGTCTGAATACTGGGACTTTGAGCAGTCGGGAGTTGCTGCAGTCCCAGTACCTACTGTAAAAAGATGCTTCTTTGACCCTCAGTTGGGCAGCTGAAGCCTGCTGCACATAAACCTAGTCAAAAGCCCATGTCTGGGGGAGATCTCAAGCTCCAGTGAGAAAGCTGCTGTCCTGCCGTTGTTCTGCTAGATGGGCCTGGTGTGCCTGCCCATCCAGTTGCCTTCTGAATAGGGGCTTGTGCCCACAGGCACACCATGCCCATCTAGCAGAACAACTGAGGGTGTCAGGGGCCTCCCTAACAGTTCATAAGGGGTACTGGGGCTTGAATTATTATTAGTAATTATTATTATTAATTAGTTATTATTAATAACTGTGGTTTGGGAAACAGTTTTATTGCCTATCCAAAGTACCTCTATTCAAATGCTTTAAAAATCCTTTTCAGAACCAAAAAAAGAAAAAAAAAAAAAGCCGGGCGTGGTGGCACACGCCTATAGTCCCAGCACTTGCGAAGCAGAGGCAGGCAGATTTCTGAGATCGAGGCCAGCCTGGTCTACAGAGTGAGTTCCAGGACAGCCAGGACTACACAGAGAAACCCTGTCTCGAAAAAAAAAATCCTTTTCCGTTTACTTGTGACATTAACATTTTGCCTGCATGAATGTACATATGTGCTCCTGTGTCTGCCTCCAGATGTTTCTGAACAGCTGTGTGGGTGCTAGGAAGCAAACCCAGTCTTCTGGAGAACAGTCAATGCTCTTAACCACTGAGCCATTTCACTAGACCTCCATTTTTGTGTGTGTGTGTGTGTGTGAGGTTTTTGGCCTAGCTATGAGAAAAATGCACTCTGGCCACAGGTTTTAGTTCTGAAGCCTTAATTCTATTTGGCCTGTGTATGTCAAGACCACACGAGGTCTTGGTCACTACTGCTTTGCAATAAACTTTTGTTGGCTTGTTTTGCTTTTTCGAGACAGGGTTTCTCTGTTGTAGCTCTGGCTGTCCTGGAACTCACTCTGTAGACCAGGCTGACCTCGAATTTAGAAATCAACCTGCCTCTGCCTCCCAAGTGCTGGGATTACAGGCGTGCGCCACCACTGCTCGGCTGTTGGCTTGGTTTTTTTTTTTTTTTTTGGGGGGGGGGTTCCGAGACAGGGTTTCTCTGTGTAGCCCTGGCTGTCCTGGAACTCGCTCTGTAGACCAGGCTGGCCTCAAACTCAGAAATCCACCTGCCTTTGCCTCCCAAGTGCTGGGATTACAGGCGTGCACCACCACGCCTGGCTCTGTTGGCTTGTTTTTAACAACATTCACTGAACCTAGGACCTGGTACACTTTAGATGTTTGCTCTTCCACTGAACTATACAACTCCATTGCCAGATCCCGATTTCCTTCTTGAAGATTACTTGCATTATCCCGAGCCCCTTGTAATTCATACTGATTTCATCTTATTTTATTGTCCTGCTGGAGACAGAACCCAGGGCTTTGTGGGTGGTGAGCATGTGCTGCACCATGCAGTTCTTTCTTTGCTATGTAAATTTTAGAAAAGTTTCAGCATCTGTAGGGAAGTGAGCTGCAGATTCTTTGGTGTGGGATGTTAGTCTGGGATGCACTGCCCCTTGAGCAAGGCTCTTGTCTAGTATGCATGAGATATTCTGTGCTTATTTAAACCTTTTTCAGATTCTTCCAACAATGTTTCTATTTCTGGATATGGATATAAACTTAGCGCTTTTATTAAATGTGTCAATCCTTCCCATTCTTTTTTTTTTTTTTAAGACTTATTTATTTATTATATGTAAGTATACTGTAGCTGTCTTCAGACACTCCAGAAGAGGGCATCAGATCTCATTATGGATGGTTGTGAGCCACCATGTTGTTGCTAGGATTTGAACACAGAAGAGCAGTCAGTGCTCTTGACCACTGAGCCATCTCTCTAGTCCCTTCCTTTTTGTAATTTCTAAATCCTCGGCAGATACAGTATCACACTGGTCTCACTGGTCCATCTGCTTTCCACAGGAAGATGGCTGTGTTGTTCCAGATTTTGGTATACACTAGGGCTAGCGAGCTGGCTCGCTGGTTAAGAGCACTGGTTGCTCTTGAAGAGGACCCGAGTTTGTTTCCCAGCACATGCATGGTAGGACCCACAACCATCAGTAACTCCAGGTTCAGGGAATCTGACACCCTCTTCTGTCTTCCAAGGGCACCAGTCAGGCAGGTGGTACACAAACATGTGTAGGGAAAACAATAACAACACATATAATTAACATCTGTGTATAACTAAACATTTTCATCTGTTTCTTTGAGACAGTGTTTTTCTATGCAGCACTGGTATCCTGGAACTCACTGCAGACCAGGCTGGCTTTCAGATTAGTTTACCTCTGCTAGGATAGGCTTAAGGGCATCCACCACTACTGCCTGGCTTACTAACCTATTTATTTATTCATTTATTGATTGATTGGTTGGTTGGTTGGTTTTCCGAGACAGGATTTCTCTGTGTAGCCCTGCCTGTCCTGGAACTCACTCTGTAGACCGGATGGCCTCGAACTCAGAAATCCACCTGCCTCTGCCTCCCAAGTGCTGGGATTAAAGGCATGTGCCACCACCACCACCCAGCTTACTTATTATTTTTGTTGTTGTTGTTGGCATCCTATATAGCCCTGGCTAGCCTAGAACTCACAGACTAGCTCCACCTTTGCCTCCCAGTGCTGGAACTAAAGGTATGTACCACCAGGCTTGGCTTTAAAACAAGTCTTTTTTTGTTTGTTTGTTTGTTTTGTTTTGTTTTTCAAGACAGGGTTTCTCTGTATAGTCCTGGCTGTCCTGGAACTCACTCTGTGGATCAGGCTGGCTTCGAACTCAGAAATCCACCTGCCTCTGCCTCCCAAGTGCTGGGATTACAGGCGTGCACCACCACTGCCCAGCTAAAACAAGTCTTTTTTAAAAAGTTTCTGTGAACACAAACTACCTTTCTTCAGATCATTCTGGCTGGGATCATTTCTGTTGTTTTGCTTTGCCCACATTAACATATCTCTTGTCCAGATAGAATTATTTTATCTCGGATATAAACATTCAAATTGAAGATCTATGCACTCTGCAGATATCCTAGTAGGCAGCTGTACTGGCTTGTTTTGTGTGTCAGCGTGACACAAGCTGAAGTTATCACAGAGAAAGCTTCCCTTGAGGAAATGCCTCCATAAAGCAATTTAAAGATTTATTTATGTATATGAGAGTTCTGTCTGCATGTATGCTGTAGCAAAATATAATCCTAATCTGTATCAATATACAAAGTCTGTACCAAAGCTGGGTGGTGGTGGTGCACGCCTGTAATCTCAGCACTTGGGAGGCAGAAGCAGGATTTCTGAGTTTGAGGCCTGCCCAGTCTACAGAGTGAGTTCCAGGACAGCCAGAGCTACACAGAGAAACCCTGTCTTGGGGGGGGGGGGATTGGGGAGTCTGTACCAAATGTAAAAATATTTGGCTTGTTGGTATTCTTTAGTCTAAAAGTAGATTCAATAATCTACCCTTTTTTCCAGTTATTACTATATTCCCCCTTTTTCTTCTCATCCCTTCTCCTCCTAATACTAGATAGGAGAGAAAGGATACAGGAAAGAAAAAGTCCCTGAATCTAAACTCCCTCATTTTGTCTCCTCCTTGTCCAAGACCATAACAACTTCTAACAACCCCCCCTTAAATAATGACAAGTATCCATCCTCCACTGAACGACCAAAACCATCCACCCCACCTCTTGGGAATGGGAGTATTGTTCTCTTAAAATTGCATCCTGTTGATTTGGGAGTGTCATTTTCCTTTTGGGACCCCCTTAATAAAATTGGTATATTGGTTAGGCTTAAGAAAGCTAGCTGTAGCATTTGCTGTCCAGTCTCTGCATGCTATAAAATTTCAGGGCTTCTCCGAAGTCTGACTGGAACAGTCTGTGGTGCTGGATGATCTAGCTAGCCGTATCGAATTTGTCCTGGATTCAATTTTTGAGGAAACAGAATTGAAATGATCTAAGGCAGAATCACCTGGGCTACTTGTCTTCTTTGGTGTCTGGTCCTTTTGCTCTGCAAACATATAAGCTTTCAAAGATATTATATATTTCTGCATTAACATAAGTTTAGAATGTGCAGTATGTACAATTCAATTAATAATGATTCTTTGCCCTAGGTTCAAGCAGGCAAGGCATCTGTCTTTATAAGTTAGCTTGGGCCTGGTGTGATGGCACACGCCTGTAATCCCAGCACTTGAGAGGCAGAGGCAGGCGGATTTCTGAGTTCGAGGCCAGCCTGGTCTACAGAGTGAGTTCCAGGACAGCCAGAGCTACACAGAGAAACCCTGTCTCAAAAAAACCAAAAAAAAAAAAAAAAAAAAAAAAAAAGCTTGGATTGTATAACCAAACTGTAATATGTATTTCTATTTATGCCATTTAAAAGGATGGTATGATAAATCTTGCGAATTCTGTAGCCAACAAGATTTGTTGGCTATGTATAGCTGAAGTCTTGGCTGGCGATATTTTCATGTCTCAGCCAGTCTCAGAGATGTTCCCAAGTAGAGGGATCAGTGATACAAATTACCTGTTCTATTGGTCTTCATGATTTTCTTTCTTTCTTTCTTTCTTTCTTTTTCTTTCTTTCTTTCTTTCTTTCTTTCTTTCTTTCTTTCTTTCTTTCTTTTTCTTTCTCTCTCTTTCTTTCTTTTTCTTTCTCTCTCTTTCTCTTTCTTTCTTTCTTTCTTTCTTTCTTTCTTTCTTTCTTTCTCTCTCTCCCTCCCTCTCTCTCCTTTCCTTTCTTTCCAGTCAAGATGTTCAGCATGTGTCCTCTTGTCAAATCAGGAAGGAATCCACTGCTTTTCTTTTCCTGTTGAAACAAAGGTAAACTCTTTCCCCCAAAGTTGCACATTTCTCTCCTTCCAGTCTGAGGTTAGGGCATCCTTAACAGGCTGATTTAGTTCAGAGTTTTTTCCATAGTTCAGTGTTTCTTAGCAGCTTTGTCACGTCTCATTAACATTAAAACATTTGAAAGCAGTAACACATCAATCTGTCTCTACATCTCATGTCCCCCTTCCCCTGCCTGGCCTGGACAATCTGGGAAGTGCTTCTTCCCTGACTTCCACTGTGGGTTTTTCCTCAGGTTTGGATTTTTAGCTAAGTTTGGGTTACATGCCTACCACAATGGCTGCTACTTGTGAGAACAGGCTCTTCCACTCCACCTGTTCCCTGAAATAGTGACTCTGAGACTTCGTATATAAGAACACAAGCCTAGGCCAATAGCCTTGGCTTACTCCTGCTGGCTCGGGCTCTGTTACCTGTTTAAGCTAGTCCTCCTCAGGCTCATGCGTCTGGCTCAATCCGTACTTGAGGCAAATCTTTCCCTTGCCAGGCCAGAGCCCTCTGTCCTTGCCAGAACTCACCTCACACCTTCTATTTCCTGCCTACGCAAAAGACCAACAACTTCTTCTGTTTTTTTTTTTTTTTGAGACAGGGTTTCTCTGTGTGGTCCTGGCTGTCCTGGAACTCACTCTGTAGACCAGGCTGGCCTCAAACTCAGAAATCCGCCTGCCTCTGCCTCCCAAGTGCTGGGATTACAGGCGTGCGCCACCACGCCCGGCAGACCAACAACTTCTATTGATGATACAGTACACAAGTCTCTCTCTACAAGGTTCTGTGAATTCTAGGTATTTAATTTTAATATACCATTCTTGCTGCATAAACTGGATGACTAAGAGCAGAAAATTTCGGATACAGATGAAGTAGTAGTTATCTCCCTCCAAGCTTTGACTATATCAGCATATTTAGGGTTGGAAATGTAGCTTAAGTGACTGAAATCCATGCTTAGTTACTGCCCATGCACACCCACACCCACACCCACAGCTGATTTGGTTTGGTGGTAGAGCATTTGTCCTGGATTTGACTTCCCAACAACCCCCCTCCCAAAAAAAAAAAAAAAAAAACAAGTATATATTCACATCATTTGCAGCTCTGGGGTATTAAAGTGATCATCCATTTAAGTAACGTGGCATTAAAGATAGTTATTTTACACAAACCCTTTTCTTTTTCTTTTTTAGTTTTTGGAGACAGGGTTTCTCTGTGTAGCCTTGGCTGTCCTGGAACTCATTCTGTAGACCAGGCTGGCCTCGAACTTAGAAATCCGCCTGCCTCTGCCTCCCAAGTGCTGGGATTACAGGCATGCACCACCACCGCACGGCTTTTTTTTTTTTTTTTGTTTTGTTTTGTTTTGAGACAGGGTTTCTCTGTGTAGCCCTGGCTGTCCTGGAACTCACTCTGTAGACCAGGCTGGCCTCAAACTCAGAAATCCACCTGCCTCTGCTTCCCAAGTGCTGGTATTACTGGCGTGCGCCACCACGCCCGGCCCCAAACCCTTTTCTTTAGCCCTCAGTTTCTTTGTAGTTTTCAGTACAGGTAAGGATCAAGAATCTTAAAACTTCTATGCTGCCGGGCGTTAGTGGCACACGCCTCTGAAGTTAAATGTGAATTCCAGGGCTGAATGTCTGGTGATTTCTGGATGGTGGTACATCTCCACTAGAAATTCCCTTTTACCTATTTTTGTAGTAAACCTTCATCAAGTTTGTTTAAATAACCATAGCACTAAGAGTTAAGAAAGCAGTAATCTGAAAAGCATGCCCAAAGGTCAACAAAGATTTCTTTAAAATAATTGGATGACTTATGAAGTCTGTCCTCTGCCCAAGGGTCCCAATATCAAAGCAAGTGTCCCAAGAATCATCCTGCAAAGTCAGGGAGATCCTGAGCTCAGCTGGAGATGCTTTCTTGGAATACCATCGACACAAAATATTCTAGGTAACAGTGAAGACCGTGTTGACTTAGATCTTATTTCTATATATACAAGGTAAATTAACTCAGGTATGTGGCATACACTCTAGAGGCAGAGGCAGGTGGACCTCTGTGACTTGTTCACATAGCGAGACCAAAAACCAACAACCAAACCAAAATAATTAATTTTTTTTCCCCCTAGAGACAGGGTTTCTCCTTGTAGCCCTGGCTGTCCTGGAACTCACTTTGTAGACCAGGCTGGCCTCAAACTCAGAAATCTGCCTGCCTCTGCTCCCAAGTGCTGGGATTAAAGACGTGAACAGCCAAAATCTGACTCAGGAGGTAGTCTACCTGCAAGATAGCGCTGAACAATGACCCTAGCATTCAGGAAGGCCAGTCTGGTCTAGAGAGTTCTAAGTTACTGTTCAAGTGCCTGTCTTAAAAGATCACAAAGGGGGATGGAGGAAGGCTCAGTGGTTAAAAACAATCGTTGCGCTTACAAATGACCAACCTGGTTTACAGAGATCAGATTCCTGCCTCCAGTGCTGGGATTTAAAGGTGTGCTCCACCACTGCATGGCTAAAATAGAAATCTTTTTGTGTGGCTGGGTGTTTCCCTGCATGTAATGTCTGTGCACTACATTCGCAGTGCCTTCAAGCAGGCACCAGATCCCCCTGAAACTGGAGTTACAGGTGGTTGGGAGCAGCCAGATGGGTGCTAGGTACTTGGGTCCTCTGGAAGAGCATCCAGGGCTTTTAACTACGTTGCCATCTCAAGCTGTGTAGATCTTTCCTTTTTTAAAGCAGCTCTATTGTGAATTAAATCTTTTGTACTTTATTATGCCTCAAACTCAAAGATCCACCTGCTTCAGCTTTCCAAGTGCTGGGATTAAAGGCATGCACCATCATGTGCAGTGTGTTCTAAATTTCCTGTTTTTACTGAGGACAGGCAGCAGCTAGGACCACAACAGTGTCCTCTCCTGGGCATAACAATTTTGTCATTTATACCAAAAAAATAAGGTCTGCTTTTCACCTTTAAAAAGCAAGGGTTTTGGAACTCGGTCTAACAATAAAGACCCTATTTAAGAACACATGATTTTTTGGTGGTAATGGAGCTGAAAAATGTAAACTGTCCCACCCCATTCTACTATTAAGTTGTATCACCAGACCCAAAAATGTTTTAATACAGTGCCACCTAATAGTCCTTGGGTGTATATTTAGATCCCACCACTTACAACTTGTATTCCAAAGGGCATATGTTAAAAAAAAGAAAGAAAGAAAAGAAACATACAATTAATACAATTTCTCTTACTCTTCACTTTTCTTTTTATTATTCAAAAGTCAAGTATTACTTTTAAATCATCCATCCTCAATTTTGATTTAATGTACCGTCATTTCTTCAAGATATGAAATTTCTGAATCTCTTTGGAATACTAATTTCATGTTTCTAGTTTAACAAAACTGTTGAAGTTTTAAATTCCATTCTATTTCCCTGAAATCTCAAGACAGCTGCTGATGCAAATTTTAATATAAAATATTTAGTCACAAAATAGTATTGCTTTTGTATGCACATAGTTGTAAGATTACTTTGCTTTTGTCAATAAAAACTATACCATCTTTCATAAAACTCTAAACAAATTAAGAACTGTGATGTAGAACACAAATTACACATGTAAAGCAGGTGCCAGCACGTTAGGCTATATTACATCAAAAAAGTTTTAATGGTCCCAAATATATATATTCAACAACTAATCATACACTCAGGGGGAAGAGGAAAAAAACAAAACAAAACAAAAAAACAGAAACAAACTGAAATAAAAAGAAAAATTATGACACAAATGACCACATCTAGAATTCCACTCAATCTTTAATCAAGTAGGGACAAATCCCCACTTTGAAAAAAAATCTGCAGTTTGAAGGGCAAAGGGAACAGATTTTTAAAAAAAGAGGATACTTTATTTTGCCCCTCCCCCACAAAGGTTTTCCAAACCTGTTGTAGCTTGACTAAAATGTTCAGAATGTACGATTTTAAAGGCAGGTCTCTTTATACAAAGAAACTGCTGGCATTCTTTACTAGTGAGGAACTATGGCAGAAAGACCCATTCTTCTAAGTCTCAAACATGGTCCAAGAAAGCAGGTTCTGATTGTAGCAACTGACCAGTCAATCCAGAGTTCCACTGACAAAACCCCTGCCCTGTTGGCTTTTAATTTCCATTTCCTTCCCTGAGAAAAGGGCAATGTGTGGTCCAAGCTGGAGAGCTCACAGGCTTATGTCTTCCCCCTAACTGCACGGCATCCCCCTCCTCCTGCTCCATTGAATTGGCACTTGATGAGCAGAAGTCCAGTGTGGTGCTGATCTGGGTCAGTCATTCACAAGAGACCACTGCACTTTGATGTGGATTTTGTAGGGGGAAGGGGTAAAGAACCAGTTTTGTCAACAGGTACTGATCACAGGCAGTTGCTATTATTAGGACTCAAATTTTGCTTTCTTTGACACTGGTAGTGTGTCTTCCTTGTCTTCATCCTCATCATCATCTTCATCATCATCAGGATAATCTACCAGACCCACAAGTCCTCCCTGTTGAGAAATAAAAATTATGTAAAGAACAAACGTACTACATTTGAAATTACCCATTTTTAAGCTTAGAAAAAGTATAGGCCCAATACCAGCATGCTGAAAATAATTTTTATATACATTCTAAATTTTCCTTATTTTTGTAAGGTTCTTTAAAGCTACTACTTAAAATGGCTTATGAGTAACTGTATAAAATCCATTTTATACAGTTGAACACAGGGCTTCATGCATGTTCAGGCCAAGGGCTCTATCTACTATTGCTACATACGTTGCCCTCTTGTATACCTTTTTAGCCAGGGTCTTAAGTTGCCCAGGCAGGCCTTGATCTTGCAATCTTCCTTTCTCAGTCTTTAGAGTAGCTATTACTGACCTGCAGTATAATGCCTGACTCAAATGTACTTCAACATAAAAGATAAAATGGTATCAAAACGCAGGCGGAGAGGAAAGAGCTTCTATTGTTTCTCTGTCATTATTTCTTCTGGATTTCCCTTTTAGCCTGCCTCTTCAACAGAAACTATGACAGTACAACTTGAATGGCTATGAAAATTCCTATCACTCTACTCTTAGCCTGTGCCTTCAGTTCAACAATGTTAGACTCAGTCTTTGTTCTGACGGCTCTCCTGCCTATGTCAGATAAAATAAGACTGTGAGGCCAGCAATATGGCACAGCACTTTCTATCAAGCCTAATGACCCAAGCTTGCTGTTTGGGACACACAGGGCAGAACTGACACATAGCTTTGATGTGTCCGCACATAGAAAGAGAAACTCTTGCTTCCCCTCCCAAGTTTTCACCTGAGTTCTAATGGGGACAGGTAAAGATGAACCTGTAGTTTGTAAATTAAATAATACCAAAGGCAGACTATAGATCTGCATCAGACCCATGAAGTTCAGGTAGTGGTTGTGATGAGAGATCTCATCTTCCAGTTCACAGCATTTAGCCAGCTAGCTCCAGAAAAGAAACCAAAGAGACAATCCAGGGAGACTCCTGAATAAGCTTAAAGCACGGAAGGAAAAGGCCAGCAGGGGGAAGACTCCAAGCAGATACCTTTGTGGTAATAGCTGCCGTCTGAGATGTACTTTTAGGGACGGATCCGGGAGAGCCGGGAGAGCCTGGGGACCCAGGTGACCCTGGAGAACCAGGCAGGCTTGTTGCGGATGACTGGCTGGTGAGGTTAGTCTTTGTCCCACTGGACAGGGAAAGCTTGAAACTTGGGCTCTGTCGTCCGGAAAGATTAGTTTTCAGAAGCACCTCCTTCTCTTCACTTTCTTTCACTAAAAATGAGAAGGTACAATACCTTTTACTCATTTTTTTCCCTTAATTCCTCCAAATGAAATGAAATGAAATGAAATGACACTAAAACACAAGTAACCAGCTTATTTCTTTGCTGAGGAGCAACCCTGAACATAGTCCAACCTATGAACAAAGCCTATCCAAGGACCAAATACATTATCTAGCAAATATTACAATGCAGAAGTATGATCTTCAGCATTCCATTTAGTATCCATTCTTACATTAGGAAAACTCGGCCTACATCTTTCCAGTCAGCAATTCAGACACATCCTGTGAGTCTGTGAATTATCGTATACTCAGAGTAGCAACTAATCATTTTCTCAAGAAATAAAGAAAGGTCCTTTCTCTCCCTTGCCCTTTGTTTCAACATACATTTCTTCCTTTCCATAAATTTACTTATTGGATCCATAATATCATCATCATTCTTAGATTTGTCAGATGGAGACACCACAGCTTCTCCATCTTCCATGTCATCTTCATCTGTGTTGAACCACATCTCTTCTTCATCTTCTAGTGTTCTGGCATCTCGTCGATATCGATGATTCCTCAAGATGGACCGCATGCTATGAGAAAATCGAAGACTGTAAGGGCTAAGGTGTAGCTTAACAATATCCTGGGGCTGATCCCTGGCACCACCAAAACCAAATACCAAACTACATTCAAATGACAAATACATAATTAAAAGACGGACCCTATGAAATCTAATATAAACTACCAGAATCAAACTCCCTATTTCCAAAATGGTAACTGTTATAGATCAATATACAGATTATTTAGTGATTGGGTGGGTGGGTGGGTGGGTGGGGGCGGGCTTGGGCATACGGGGGGGCCAGGGCGGCTGGGTTTGGGTTTTTCAAGACAGGGTTTCTCTGTATAGCCCTGGCTGTCCTGGAACTCACTCTGTAGACCAGGCTGTCCTCCAACTCAGAAATTCGCCTGCCTCTGCCTCCCAGAGTGCTGAGATTACAGGCGTGCGCCACCACCGCCCGGCAATATACATTTAAACCATATTACAGGGAGGCTAGAGAAGGCACAGGAGTTAGGATCAGGGTTCAATTCCTAGCACCCAATAGCAACTCACAAATTATTTGTAGGTATCTCTAGTCCTAGGGAATCCAACACACTCCCTCTCCCTCAATGGGGAACAACCCAAACTGCAAATGTGAATCTTATTTAAGATGGTACATGGTATTTAAAATAATCTATATTTAACCAATTAAGATAATGTTCTGACATATGGAACCTCACTGCTATTATCATTTTATGCTGCTGTCTGAAGATTTTACTATAATTATCTATACTTTCAGAAACAAAACTAGCATAGGCATCACCAAGATGGTGTAAAGCAATGGTGTGTTCTGCCAAGTAAGACAAACCTGAGTCTGAGCCCCAGAACCACATGGTGGAAGGAGAGACCCAACTCCTGCCTACTGGCCAACTCAAATACTGACAAAAAACAAAAAAGCCAGCACCACAACATCTATTGCTGAATGATGAACACATTCAAATATGTAGTAACTTACCTATCAAGTTTGGGGTTGTCTTGCCTTTCTCTTTGCTGTTCAAACCTCAATTTTAATCCTTTAAAAGTCTGCACATAATCCACATCTTCTAGTGCTTTCCAATAATTCTCAATTACATGGGCAGTTAATGATTTTATATCTTCCTATAGAAAAGAATTATAGTGAAATAAATCAGATATGAAGATAATATTTTAACAAGATAAAATTGGCATTACTGTGGTAATTTCTAAGAATCATCTAAAGTGGCTGGGCGTGGTGGCACATGCCTTTAATTTCACAGTTACCGTACAATTCTAAAAGCAGCCAGACAATAAAAATGGAAGAGTATATATATATGGCCTGCAGCTTGTGGCGCTCCTGGGAACTGCCCACAGGCACTTCCAGAATGTTTATCAAGTCCTAGAGAGCTTGGCTCCCCAAGAACGGGCACAGTAGCACACCTGCAGTACTAGTCCTTTCAGAGCGGGGCCAGCCTGAGCCACAGAGCAAGAGCCTCCCTCATCTCAAAACACAAAATTCTGGAGATGGATTTCTGTGGCAGTTGTACAGTAACAGAACACTACCCTCAGAGAATACTTTAGTGGTGAAAATGGCAAGCCCTGCATATCTTATTTTTTTCCCCCAACACAGGTTTCTCTGTGGAACCTTGGCTTTTTTAGAAATCACTCTGTAAACTATGTAAAATCTGACTGCCTCTGTCTGCCTCCTGAGTCCTAGGATTAAAAGTGTGTGCCACCACTGCCCGGCTCTCAAGTTCTGTGTATCTTATCACAATTCTTTCTGTTTTGTTTGAGACGGGGTCTGATTAGGATTACAAACGCAGCCACCACCTCTAGCTCTATAAAACATGCCAGATAATTTTGGGGTTTCTTATTGTTTAGAATCTTACTGAATTACTTTTAGGATTTTTTTGTAGTGTGGTTTTTAAAAGAAAACCTCTTCACACACTCTAAAAGGCAAAATACCAGTAATAGATACTCAAGTTTCTCTGACATCCTAAAACCAAAATCCTAAGGTAAGAAGACAAAACCTACCACTCTAATAAATTCAAACATTTCTATTATGGCGGAGTTCATCAGATTGTAACGAGATCCATTGTTGAGAAATGCTTTGACTACAGGTTCAAATAAAAAACTTTTCATTATGTAGCGGTTATAAAATTCATCTTTTAATCCAATGATTTTTCTCTTAAAACGGAGGGCACCTGAAACACAGAGGTATAGCTGTTCAAACTTGTACATCTCAGAGTCAACAAACAGAAGCTATTTCACAGACATCCATGCTCACCTGTGTGCAGCATGTGACCCTAAACATAAGGATCTTAAGAGTACTGTAAGAAAAGGCATTCAAAATAGTGTCATGTAAAATGTATGCTTGAAAGAGGTTTGTTTAGAGTTCAAGGACAGAAGGGGCTACATAGTGAGTTCTAGAACATCCAGGGTGAGGATGTGAGGAGACCCTGCCCGCCCTGGAAAAAAAGGTAGTGTATGTTATCATAGAACACAAGTCTTAGAAAGCCAGAAAAGTTCTGGGAATATACCAATCACTAACAGCCAAAATGTAATTTATTGTTGAGGCAAGGACAGATTATAATACTTAAAGTGATCATTCCTTCATCATACTTCTTTAAATACATTTTAGAGCAACCAAAAAGAGCACTGTTTTATTAGGGCAATCCACTGTACTAGAATTTGATCTTTCAAGTTTTTGGACACTTACTATTTTATAGAGTTAATGGATTTACACTGGTTTATTTGTAGATGTGGTTAAAAAAGAAAAAAAGAAAAAAAAAAAAGACATGAAACCACAAAAATCTGCATGCCCCCCAAAACTGCCTTCCCATGGTTTAGATATAAATTTAGATTGTTTTAAAATGTGGTCCTCTGTTCTCATTACAGCGAGTATGCTTTTTAATTTTCCCCTAGTTTTCCTTTGAATAATTAGGCTTTAACTTACAGATCAGCAGATAAATATTTGCATCTTGAGATATGGGCTGTTACTTAAGTCACCATTCATCAAGATCCAAATAGACAGCTAGACTTCAGCAAAGCCCTCTTTAACCTATGTGGAATTATCAGTAAGTTAATGCCCCAATTACTGTAAACAGTTCAAAAAAGCATACTCACTTCATGTAGTCACATCGTCTTCGGTTGGCAAGATTAAATATTGTGTTTGTATTTTGGTTTCTTTGGAGATCATGGAAGTGGCTCGTTAAATTGCCAATTTGTTATTAATCAAGTCCTTCATGAGCAGGTAGCCAGGCAACCATGCTGACACGGTTTCTGGGTGGGAAGGCAGAGGAGTAAAGCAGCTCAATTTTTCTTTAGTTGGCACAAAGAGGTCCACAAGTGAATGCCCAATTAGGTACAGTTGGTTAGAAACTGCCCTAACAATCCAACTTATGTAAGAGTGTATCTTCATAAAGAAACACTCTGGGCAGGGAGTTTCAAAATAGTTTAGAGTAATAACTTCATTTTATTTTTAAACTACTGAAAAAATTAAAAAAAACATAAGTATGGTTGAAGACCTTTTAAATAGCAAAAGGTATTGTTCTGTGTGGTGAATGAAGGCCTGACAAGGGTTTATTTCTAAAACAGTGATTTCTCTTGTTTTTGGTTAGCTGGCAAAGGAACTTAAGACAGCTCCACTGGTTTTGATAAAAATCAAAAGCTCAGACTAACAGGTAAATTCTAGTAAGGCATTTAGTAAGCAAGAATTTACTATTATTATTCTAAGATTTGGAAATCTAACTCTGCAGGCTTTGTGAAGACTTGTGTCCTATCAAAACATCACATTTACCCCAATGCTATCTATATATGCAGTTCCAGGCACGTGAAAGTAATCTCCTACCTTTTCAGAATTCAGTGAGGTCAGGACATGCAGACGAGAGACCCTTACCAACTCCTTAAAAGAACACCTAACCCAAGAAGAGCTGATGTGGTAGAAGGAGTTCTAGGTGCTTTTTGGGGGGAGCAGGGGTTTTGGCTTCCTTCTCTTATTTCCATTTGCCCTGATTTACATCAATAATTACTTGTTTAAACTCACATCCCCAACAGTCCCACATCAAAAATATCCAATACTATTATTCTTTGCTACTGAATAACAAGTTGTTTTCCAAATGTTACTGGTCAATTCTATAAAGTCCAGCCATTCAAAGATTTGAGAAAGCTCCTAGTTATGCCCAATTGGCATTTTTAATGTAAAGTACGGTTTCTGCTCACAACACAGCCTATCTTCATTAAGGGGATGAATCTTGTCTTCAGTTTTGATCACATTTTTTGTAGTACACTGACTCAAGATTTCATGGAGTAAGTCTGAGACTCATTGCCACATGTGGAACTAATGATAGAAGCTTTGCACCCAAGCTCTGCCCCCTCCTCCACCGCATCCCACTGATGCTGAGGACTGAGTCAGGGCCTCATGATGCTAGCGTGCACTCTACCAACTGAGCTGCTCTGGCTTTAAACATTTCCTCTTTCTACAGAGTTCTGTTTTTGTTCTCCATGTATGTGTTAGAGGAGAAGTGCATGTGCCATGCTCACATGTGGAGGTCAGAAGACTGCTTTAGGAGCTGGTCCTCTCCCACTGTGGAGGTTCAAGGGACTCAGCAGCTGACTGCTTTCATCCACCAATCCACTTCATCCTGAGTTCAATACTTTCTAAGAACACTAAACGTCAACATAAAAGTACCCAAAGCCTTAAGAAGGCACAGTAAGTAGATACTGAATGTATCTTTGTCCTTTCTACTTACCATGCATATCTCACCTCCATTTCCCGCCCCCTCTTTGGAGACAGAGTCTCTCTGTGTAGCCCTGTCTTGAACTCAGAGATAGGCCTGCCTACCCTTTGAAGTACCAGAAATATAGGTGGCATTTTATCTGGCTATTTTATTTGCTGAAATAAAGCTATCTAAACTTAATCTATTCATTCAGTTTTTCCCTTCTGCCTCCTTTCCCCAAATAGACAAAACTCTTTATGGTGACTTAAAAGAACTTGGCCTTGGTACCATCACCTCTCCTCTCCTATGGTAAGTATATGGAGAAATGTTTTCATTTGTATGGTGTTCTGCCCAAATGTATGTCTATGTATCATGTGCCCAGCAGGAGGAGTCAGATTATCCTGAAAGTGGAATATAGCCAGGTATGAATTATCAAGTGGGTGCTGGCAGTCAAATTCAGATCCTTTGGAAGACCATCTTAACCACTGAGTCATCTTTCTAACAGCAAAAGACCTTCTTTGTATGTGCTGTGAGCACTAGTAGATGATTTATTTTTTGTAGTCTTTACAAAATCTCAAAGTCTTGTCAATAATACAAATGCTATTGACAAACATCTAGCGTTCTGAATGTTCAGTGGAAAGTAAATGCATCAAATGCTCTCTTCAACTTACAAAGACACATTCCAAGTACATGCATTTTCATCACATATGTGTCAAGCAAAGAAACTCAACAAGTGAACACTTAAAACATGGAGGCTAAAAAAAGGAAAGAAAACGAAACAAAATCCCAACTTACCTTTAAAAGCCAACTGGCAAAAACTTGGCAGTATCCAAGCCTCCAGAGTATCCCTAAACTTGGTCAGCCAACTTACCGATAACTATAGTTTAGATATGCAAACTTATTACTCAACAAGTCTAGCTACAGAATAGCCAAAGCACTATGGATTAACCCACTTCTAATTCACAAGTATGTTTTAGTATAATAAACTAAGGTCTCAACATTGTGAATATCAGCTTTAAAAAAAAAAGTGTAACTAAGAATGATCTCAAAAACAAAACAAGGGGGCTGGAGAGATGGCTCAGCGGCTAAGAGCACTGACTGCTCTTCCAAAGGTCAAGAGTTCAAATCCCAGCAACCACATGGTGGCTCACAACCATCTGTACAACTACAGTGTACTCATATACATAAAATAAATAAATCTTTAAAAAACAAAACAAGAATAATCTTGTTAAAAATGCACTATTGCAGGGGGCGGTGGTGGCACGCGCCTTTAATCCCAGCACTTGGGAGGCGGAGGCAGGCGGATTTCTGAGTTCAAGGCCAGCCTGGTCTACAGAGTGTGTTCCAGGACAGCCAGGGCTACACAGAGAAACCCTGTCTCAAAACACCAAAAATTAGTTAATTAATTAATTTAAAAAAAAAGAAATAAAAAATAAAAAATGCACTATTGCTCTTGGGCTAAGGGTAAAGTGGAGTGGTCAGGTGTATGCAAATGTTATTAGTATTGAGCTCAATTCATAGTATCTCACACACAAATAAAAATGACTGCCTGTAAAGCTAGGAATGGTAGCTAATACCTACAACCCCAGCACTCAGGCAGTCAAGGCATGAGGATTGCTGTGAGCTTAAGGCCAGCCTGGGCTGCAGAAACACCATCAATAAAAAGTTAAAACAATAGAAACAAGCCAAACACCCCACCCCACCCCCCAGCAAACCAAAAACAAACAAAAGAAACTGCAGCTACTAACTAGTCCACATGTACATATTTTAGGCTCTGTGGGCCACATACAGTCTCTATAGTATTATGCTTTTCTTTTATTAAACTGCTCTTTAAGAAAATATTAAACTATTTTCTAGTTTGTAGGTTATACAAAATAGACCATTGGTAGTGTTGGTTAAACTGTAGTTTCTAGGTTCTAAAATAACAGCGAATTACCCAAGGATTTCATGGATGGCCATTAGTGGAAATATGACCTGGCCTGGCAGATACCTTCTAGCTACTCAACTTTGTGTGAATGAAGTTTTTCGTATTCCCTGCCAAACTGTCATCAGGGCATGAACTTACACTAAGATCCTAGGCCTGATGACCCTCGGTCAGTTATGTTCTCAGCAATGAGCTTTAAAGCTAAAACAGAGTAAGAGAGAAAGGTAACAAATAATTCTTTAAGAAGCACTTACATAATGCCAAGAAAGCATGCTTGGAGGCCATAAGAACTAGCACTCTGCGAAGAATGTCCTTGTTGATGATATAGTTCTTTATGTGGTAGGTATGGTGCTCCACACAAAATGTTAGCAATTCCAATACAAGTGCTAGTAACTGCGCAGTTTGAAAATCATCTAAAATAATCAAAACATGATCGTATGTAGGCTGAACAGACAACAAACAGTGTAAGGAACCAGAGCAAACCCCTTCGTCTTTGGTGTATCTATGTTCTGTCTGCTTCCCCTCATTTCAGTGCATTCCATGCTTTCTTCACACAGCGAGCTCACAGCAAAAGCATACTTACTGATTAATTTTTACTCTTTAGAGTTAGCAAGTCTGCACGTTTTTTCCTACAACTTAGCACCCACTGATCATAGCACAGTACCTTCTAAGAGTTCTTTGTAAATGCTGGTATCTTAAACATGTTAATTTGGAAACAAGCCTTAAATTTTACCCAGTACGAATAAACACAGGCAGAAGGAAAATGACATTTCAAAGGCTCGATTTCTAGGGTCACATAATAGTTTATTTAACGTGGTGGGCATGTTAAATGCTAGCATTTCAGAGACAGAGGAAAAAAGCTACTTTTACACCAATATTATTACAGCTTTTAACACATGAACACTACTATACATTGAGTATGTTTTAAATTAAACATATTACATTGTGAAAATAACATATGGGTTCCTAGACAGAGCCCCAACAACAATAATGACATTAAAACTATTATTTAAACACACACACACACACACACACACACACACACACACACACAAGTCCTAAGGAATAAACTATAATAGTTTGCCATTTATCATGGTGCACACTTGTGATCCCAGCACTGGGGAGGCTGAAACAAGAAGATCTGAGACCAACATGAATCACATAACAATATCTCTCAGCCAGCCAACCAACCAACCAACCAACCAACCAACCAACCAACCAACCAACCAACCGATTGACGGACCACTGAACCAAATGACTTGCTTTTGTACTTTTCTGTTGGCTATGACTATGGTGTTTTTAAACAAAATTCACCTTAAAAGTCTCTTGAAGGGGCTGGAGAGATGGCTCAGCGGTTAAGGGCACTGACTGTTCTTCGGAAGGTCCTGAGTTCAAATCCCAGCAACCACATGGTGGCTCACAAACCATCTGTAATGAGATCCTACGCCCTCTTCTGGTGTGTCTGGAGACAGTTACAGTGTACTTATGTATAATAATAAAATAAATCTTTGAGCCAGGCGTGGTGGCGCACACCTGTAATCCTAGCACTTGGGAGGCAAAGGCAGACGGATTTCTGAGTTCGAGGCCAGCCTGGTCTACAGAGTGAGTTCCAGGACAGCCAGGACTACACAGAGAAACCCTGTCTCGAAAAACCAAAAACAAACAAACGAACTTTAAAAAAAAGTTTCTTGAAAAAACCTCAATCTATTTATAATAATAATAATAATAATAATAATAACAATAATAATAATAATAATAGTAATTATTATTATTATTATTTTGGTTTTTCGAGACAGGGCTTCTCTGTGTAGTCCTGGCTGTTCTGGAATTCACTCTGTAGACCAGGCTGGCCTTGAACTCAGAAATCCGCCTGTCTCTGCCTCCCAAGTGCTGGGATTACAGGCGTGAGCCACCACGCCTGGCTATAAAACCTTTTTTAAAAAATTTATTTATTTTATTTATGAGTACACTGCTGCTATCTTCAGACACACCAGAAGAGGGCATAGGATCCAATCACAGATGGTTGTGAGCCACCATGTGGTTGCTGGGAATTGAACTCTGGACCTCTGGAAGAACAATCAGTGCTCTTAACTGTTGTGCCATCTCTTTAGTCCCTATTTATAAAACTTTAAAAGATTGTTACTTTCCCGTCTCTTGTCTTTTCCTTTACAGACTTATCTTATTATTTCTAAAGATTTATTATGTATACAATGTTCTGCCTGCACATAACACCTGCAGGCTAGGAGGAGGCACCAAATCTCATTATAAATAGCTGTGAGCCACACATGGTTGCTCAAAATTGAACTCTGGAAGCAGCCAGTGAGTAGTCTTAACTCTGAATCATCTCTCCAGCCCTATTTTAAATTCTATGTGCATTAGTATTTTGCCTGCATATATTTCTGAGACCATGTGTGTGTGCAGGGCCCACAGGAGCCAGAAGGGAGTGTTAGATGAACCGGGACTGAAGTTCTTAACCCTTGAGTTATTTCTCTAGCCCCAATGTCTTAAATCTAGTTACTCAACATCTGCTTTGAGTTTCCCAATTGGAGAACTATGAACCTCTATTATCTTACCTTTACTAGGCTTGTCTTCTGTTGTATTTGCTAGTAAGGGAGCAGTGAGAACATGCATACAGTGCTTGTAGAAGAAACCCAGAAATTCAGTCTTTTCTGTTTTCTATGGAATCAAAAATACTTTGATGAACTTTAACTGTATTGGTTAGCAATAAAACACACTACCATGTACAAGGAGAAATGGCTATGACTTACATTGGCAGTAGCTAGCATGTTCTCTGGGTCAACTAAAGTTCGAAGCAGGCCCATAAGTTGGACTGCTCCTCCAAGCTCAGGATCTGTATCACAAATCATATGTTCTATAATGAGGTTGATGAGCAAAATATCCTGGTGATAAAAAATACACATAATATAGATTACTAAAACAGATATTATAGAATTATGGCTACCTCTAGCTGTCTTGTTAATCTAAAATATGATAGAATGACTAATGCATTTAACAGGCTAGATGGAAGTTTCTCTTTCCACTGGTGGGTAGCTCAAAGACAGTAAACAGTACTAAAAGAACTTTATAAAAGTACTCCCCCAACTCTAAGACAGGGTCCCACTGTGTAGCTTTGGATGGCCTGGAACTAAAAAGCTGGCCTACAACTCATAAGAGATCTGCTTGCCTCTGCCTCCCGTGTGCTGGGATTAAGTAGTGTTCCCTGCCTATGGCCTTTTCTATTATCTTTAAACTCACGTGATTAAAGAAGGGAGGAGGTACCAAAACAAAACCAAACCACACCACAAAGGTCAGGTTTGCTGTTAAAACATGTCTTGCTTCTGTACGAACTCCATTTGCCTTCTGCAGAAAACTCATGAGCTTCACATTTATGGCTTCAAAATAAGAATACTTAGCTAGAATTTATAAATCTCCTTTGGTTTCACTGCATTTACTTTTATAGTTTTCCTTTATGGAAATAATAAATTGAATAAGATGAGACAGAATGTACAGAACAATAGTACATTATGTGGATTTTAAATGTCAAAGAAACCAACTTCTGGTTTCCCTAAGGAACTTTTAGGGCTGGTGTTCTTGGCCCAAGGGATAAATAAAAACCGAGGAAGATAAAGCAGGCAAGCTATTCCATTTGTCTATATATGTCGTGGTAAAACAGACAAGGACAAAGAAAACACAGACAGTAGATGGAAATGACTGGGAAATGAAATCCAGAGGCCTAAAGCATGCTTGTCAAGTGTGAAGACACATAGGCATGTCTGCTCACCCAGTGGCTACAGGGCCTACAAGAACAGCCTTTAGTTTTAATTACTCAAGATATTCTGCTTTTTAAGATAGAACTATTTCATAGAAGAAAAATGTGAAGTAAGATTTAGTGGTACAGTTCTGCATGTACTCTAGCACTATAATTTTAAAGACAAACCATAAATATAGACATCATTAGGCATTCAACTTCAATCTGGCACAGAAGATTTTTAAAAATAGCTGTTTCATTTTGTAAGAAACACTGCCAGTGACAACGTTCTGCAGACCTCCTTCCCCTTAAGGAGACAGCATTTTCCCATTCTCAAGGAATTCAAGATAGTTTAATCTATTGAGTAAAAAGTAGCTTCCAAAAACTTGGAAGGAGAGGAATCATTAGTTTAATAAAACAGAGTGGAAGAGCACACAGTCAGGCTTCTTCACATACTGTGTACCACAAACTCAATCTACACTATCAGTCTCAACTACTGTTAAAGCCAATTCACCGATTCTAATTTCTGATTAAATACAGTCACAGCACACAGGCAATAACAATAGCTTGTTCTTATTCTTCCCTAATACTTTCCAGGGGCCATATTTTATCTCTTTCATCCTGATGAACTCTTGAGAATCCACCTCTGGTAGTGCTTTCCAATTTAAGTTAATCATAGTCCCACATTCACTATGGTCAACTGATATAAGGGTTTAAATAAAACATTATAGCCAAGCCAATCTCACAATTAAAAAAGTTGAAGTCAAATACAACAAACATAAATAAACTAGGGCAGAGGAAACAGGGGAATAATGAACCATCTGACATTATGGCTACCTGTTCCCAAAAAGCACAGTAGTTTAGATCTTAAAAATACATAACCCCAGCTATAGCCTCCTATGTATAAATACTTACTATTAGTGTAAATAATATTTACCTTGCTGGTTATTTTTTGCTCTGTTAACTTCTTACTTACATCATCATTCTGTTGTGCCTCCTGCATGACAAACTCTCGTACCATGGATGGGTTATATTCAACCAAGTATGAGAATATATCAGTAGCAGCACTTCGCACCTGTGTATCATCCATGCCCTGCAAAGTAAAAGTACCAGTCTCTTAAAACCTTAAAAGCACAGAACTTTACCAATGAAGTCACCACAAAGCACTACAACATGAAAGAAACATCTAAATGGTTGCTGGGAGGAACTCTTTTGTTGGTGTAGCCATTATAAGCTGCAACTCCCTATAGAATTTACCCGTATAATCAGCCCTACTAAAAACCAGTGGGCCACAAGAAAGAAAAGAAAAAGGAAAGAAGAAGAAAGAAAAAAAGAAAAGAGAAGAGAAAAAGTTGAAAAGGAAAACAAAGGAAAGAAAAGAAAAGACATGAAAGAGGGTGTTCATCAAGAGTGGGATGGGGGAACATGATCTCAGCACACTGTATGAAATGGTCAGGGTTTACCTAAGGATTAAGGAGGCTGCTTGGTAGATAAGAACACTTGTCGTGTGCACAAATTAAACAAAAAGAAAGAAAAAACACAATACTCATCCTCCTCAAAAACAAAACAAAACAAACCCAGCCAAAACCCCAGAACTCAAGCCCAACCAGGGATGATAGTGGCCAAACTGTGCCCTCAGTGCACCCATGGAGGTGAAGATAGAAGAATCCTGAAAGTCCCTCATCTAGATAGCATATGGTACATGGCAACATAAAGCAAGAGACTTTCTAACAGGATGGAAGGCAAAGGTTGATAACCAAGTAGTGTTATGACCTTCACATGCTCAGTGTCTTGTGTGACCACCCTTAAATATACATGGGGGTGGGAGGCAGACAGCATAAATACTAATGAAAAGGGCAAACCTTAGGAGGCGAGGCCTCTCTGGTGTCTACTTCTATGCTGCAGTCAAGACTATGCTGATCTGTATGGGAGCTTCTGGATAATCCTGTCTCACACTCCCATCTAATTATGAGTTCTGGGATTACAGATATATCTATATATTCAGATTATCTGACCCATCTCCCCAGCCTTAAGATATATTTAAAAACATTTCTTATTTAAAAAAAAATTAAGATGTTCAGCCTTGCCTTTTAATGTTTCACTGTCAACGTTTAATGATAGGTTACAAAGCTAATTATTAAAGAGGTGATAAATCATTGTTTGTATGTATGTTTGACAAGGTCTCTCACTATATGGCTCTCAGTGGCCTGGAATTTACTGTGTAACAGGCCAACCTCAATCTCATAGAAATTTGCCAACCTCTATGTGAGATTTAGAACTGTGTACCACCACACCCAGCAGAAAATTATTTTATCCAAGCAGTCTGTTAAACAAACACATGGGGGACTCTAACACCGGGACTATATTGCTTGTTAACTTTATGTAATACATAGCTAGCATTAAATATCAGCTACACAAATAATTTGTTTATTATATGAAAACAGTTGGCTATATATGTGTAGTGTATGCAGGTGTGTATGTAATTAGTAAAGGAAGAGGCCATTAATTTAAGAGAGAGAGAGAGAGGTGGTGCATGGGAAGGAGGAAGTGACATAATTTCAAGCAGTAAAACTATATGACATCACATCCGCCTTTTGATAAGGGCTCACATGGGTGGTTCAGAATGAAGAGAAGCAAACTTACAAGGATGACTTCTAAAGCTGGTAATATGCCCATATTTGACAAAGTCTTGAAAAAAGCATCTCTGTTTTGGGGTTGTAGCGTTTGAGAAAATGCACAAAATTCTTTTAAAAAGTTAACCTGAAATCAGGAAAAAGGACAAGTGTAAAAAGGTTAATCTAAAATTAGAAAGGATTGAGGTTTTTTTATTTCTTTGCCCTTCCTGGTATTTGTCTGATTTCTTACCAATTCTTGTCGTTTTTCCTCATCTGTTGCTTCATCTGTTAGTTGTGCAAACAAATCTGTCAAAAATTTTTCATCTTCCTATGAAATAAACGATAGATTTAAGTATCTTACTGGTAAGATTGCATAAAATACAATTTCAGCATGATATAAATTAGCCTGATAAAAAAAGGATGACGATTTTAAATAAAAGGAAAAAAATTAAAAGACACATGTATGTATACATACTGCCAAACATGGAGGTGCATACCTTTATTCTCTGTGCTAGGAAGGCAGAAGCAGGTAGGTCTCTGAGTTCTAGGCCAGCTTACCTGGTCTACATAATGAGTTCCAGGCCAGCCAAGGCTACACAGTGAGACTGTCTCAAATCAAAGATAAAGATAAACTGGAGATTTCTATCAGAAAGATTTCCTTTGTACTTTGACAAGATTCTTTCCCTAACCCAACCAGAAAGTTAAGTGTTTCACACCCTGCAGGCCAGGGATTTCTCACATTCTACTACTGTAGGAGACTAGTCAGGCGTATGCAAATGAGTTTAGATGTGTTAGAATGACACAACTTGGCCTAGAGGCAAATACTTTAAAGCCACAACACTGTGAAGGCAAAAGAAGGCAAGAATGAACTTCAGTGAGATATTTTAAACAGTCAAATAAAACAAACACATACAAATGCAGCCAATGTTTGCCAAGCTCATTAATCCAAGTTTACACGAGCTAATAGTAAAAACAACCTCCTTCCAGTAAGGATGGAAATGAAACTTTCTTCAAGTTTCAAAGTCATAGAAAATGATTCAAGCTTTTAAATGTTAAAATTAGAGCCCCTAAAACATATCTATTATTTGAAGATAACTGTTACATATATAATCTTTACCACATTAAATTATTTTGAAATAATTATTTAACACATTAATATTTAATTTAACATATTAATTTTGAAAAGGCCTCAAAGATTCTATCACAGGATATTTTTCTGGAAAAACAAACAAACAAGCCATACAGATCAGCTCTAGTACCAACTGAATTTTCCTCATTACATTTTCTCATCTAGATTTTGATAATTTATGTCTATTTCCTTAGCTACAAAGAACATGCAATACTACTCCAGTGATGCTCTGAAGTTATTTCTCCTAGCATTGAGCCATCTTGCTGGTTGTATGTGATAAGTAGTATATTCGCTATGGTAGATGTTTAGCAAACATTTTCTCTATGAGACTTGATTATAAAGCTCGTTAGTTTTTTTTGAGACAGGGTTTCACTGTGTGGTCCTGGCTGTCCTGGAACTCACTCTGTAGACCAGGTTGGCTCTAACTCAAAAATCCGCCTGCCTCTGCCTCCCAAGTGCTGGGACTACAGGCGTGTGCCACCACGCCCGACAAAGCTGGTTACTTTTAGTATAAACAGGCCTATACACAAATGATTCTGACCATGATTTCTTTTATCAAAACTAATGGTACCTAATTCCAACATACATCCCAGCTTAGCATCAGAATATTTAATGGTATTACAGAGGAACTAGTCAATGGTAAAGTGTGAAACTTTGTATGTATACATGGAAAAGACTGGTAGGGAAAATTATACTTTCAAGGCTGGAGAAAAAGCTCTGTGTTTAAGAGAGCTTGATGTGCAGCCATAAGAAGCCGGGATCCCAGCACCTAGATAACCAGCGGTCGTATATACACCATTAGCCTCCAATGAGTAGGGCTGGAAATGGACAAATAAGGACACAGTCCAGAGAGGCCACCCTCTGCCTCTGTGCATACAAAGGTGTGCTTACCTGTGAATACATATACAAATGTTACACTACACCCACATGAAATAGAAAATTTCAATTATTCAGTTAGAATAATCTAACATTTTGTCAACTACTATGTGACATAGGTCACATTCAAATCAATCATTAACAGAGATCCTTTTTTAAAACTCCTAAGTTTTACAAAAACATTCAACACTTCATAGTATCCTATATGACCAATTCTCAGATGGGAAACTCAAGAGGTTTAACAACTGTTCAAACCCCATAGCAGCTACTAAGTAACAACTAAGTAGAATCCAAACTGCCAATACTCTCAACTATTACAAAAACACTTTTGGGAGAGCCCCATGCACATGTGGTTACAGATACCTGATATGGGTAACAGGACCAAACTCCAGTTCTCTAGAACAGTACATGTTCTTACGGTTCTAGCTTCATCAATTAGTGTTATTCCCATAAACTGTTCCCTTTGTAACAATGTTCATGATGTCTGAGACTAAGTTTAGACTTCCAGTGCATTCTAAGCAAGTGCTATCACTCTTACCATCCCTATCCAGCAGACAACAACCATGAGGTCTCAAGAGCATCATTATTTATCCTAATGCAAATGATTATTATCAAAATATTTACCATGTCACAAGACTAAGTTTCAATGCAATGATTTAAGAAATTATTTTTTTTTTTGCTTAAAGCAATTAACATTTTAAATGTTACCAATTAAAACAAGTACCCTTTTATAAGTAGGGGAGGGACAGAAAGGGGACAGGGAATGGAGAATGACCCAACTTACCTGTAACATACCAACAATTTCTACCTTGTTGAAAAAGATAAAGGAGTGAAGTGTTGATAACATGTTTTCTTCAAAGACAGAAGGGGTAGGGAGAACCATATCTTGTATATACTGAACTCTGTATGTCTGATGAATTTTTTGTTTCAGCTCAGGATCTGATATGGGAATTACTTCTTTAAACTTGGCTGTTTTTGTTAAAAATTCCCTGTGTTTTCGTGGTTGTGATAAAGTTGGGTCATATTCCAAGCATCCAATGACGTCCATTATACATTCCTCAGAGAACATAACTTCAAAAAGAGCAGTTCGATTCAAGAGGAAGATCCCTTTGATAATTTCATATAAGTGGTGCAGTCCTTCAATGTTTTCCAAATCCTCACACACATGAAAAAGCTCTAGAAGCTTTTTAATATAACCCTCATTTTCCAGTGCTAAAGCGAGTTTCTCACGTCGGAGGGGAGAAGGTAAAGATGATGCCACAAGCTCTGCAATTTCCTCAAGTCGACTTAATTCACATGATGGCAATTCTAAACCTGGTGAGGACATATCATCAAATCGCTCCTCTTCAGATTCATCTACCAGGTCCTGAGTGATGTCCACTGAAGGGTCCTTTCCTTGAACCTATAAAAAAGATTTTGTGGTAGCTAACAAAATTCAAACAGTAAATCTAAACAATAACCTTAGATTTAGGACACACTATTTTTAAAAATAAAACAACAACAACAACAAAAACCCTCCCCAAACTGTAGTAACAAATTTCAAGTTTTAACAATCTTTTATCAAACTTGATACAACTGTCTATGATGCTGTAACTCTCCAAATGACATGTTTTCATGTTTATAAAAAGTGAAAGTCGAGGAATAAACAGTGTTAGGCTTAAGTATCTAAGAAAGCCTAGACTGAGAATGTTGTCAGAGTCACTTCAAGACCTACAGTTTCAAAGCATCCAGACAGTCTTCTGTCCAAGTCTTCTAACTAGGGAAAGCCCAGAGAAACATTCTTAGAAGTGTGCCATATATTGGATCAATTCAATATTTAAGGAAAATTCAAATGAATTATTAAATATAATAATGCTATGGCCATAATGAATATATATAATTATAAACAAAAAGGAAAAACCCCTAATGTCAATTGATTCCCAAAGACCAGGAAAAAACTAGCTTTAGATCAAAGTGTATCAATGGTCTATTCTAGATACTTGGTAGTAGCCCTACGATAAGGAAGGCTGGTCAGGACACAGTGCACCTAGAATAACAAAGCCACATACACTAAGTGAAATCTGTGTGTGTATAACTGTCCACAGGAGTATATGCTCAAAGTTAAATAAGCAAGCGATGAGAACATTTTCTTTTTCATACATACAAATGTGTAAACTTCATAATTCTCCAGAAGCCTTTGTTATAAATCCCAACTTTATGTCACTGTAGAAGTTCTAAATATAAAAAAGACTTAAAA
Source organism: Apodemus agrarius (assembly GCA_964023405.1). Classification (NCBI taxonomy): domain Eukaryota; kingdom Metazoa; phylum Chordata; class Mammalia; order Rodentia; family Muridae; genus Apodemus; species Apodemus agrarius. Next base: position 22,683,237 of record OZ030011.1, on the reverse strand, counting down.
ACAAGTAGTTAAGACCCTACCGCTGAGGACAGCACACGTGTTGGTCAGGCAGGCACTGGGCTGTGTGCTGCTGGGGAACACTTAACACCCAACAGTTTCACTGTGCTATCCAACTCATTTAAACACCAAGTTACCAGGCAAAATGAGCTCAATAGAAGCAAATCTGTTCTGGGGGTAACCAACTGCATTTTGATTAGGTCTGATGCCCAATCCAAAGAACAGAATGCACATCTGGTATTATAAATCTGGTCAAAAGCCATGGCTAGGGAGATCATAGGCCCAGGTACAATTAGTAGATGTCTTGATAAATGGACATGATGTGTTTGTTGACTTCCTTTCTAAAAAACTATTATTGTCCATATATTAATGTTGCTGTCAGCTCCGGTGAGAGAAGCTTGTTTTTTGTGGTAGTCACAATGATTGTTAATGTTCACCCATAAACTGGACATCTCTCCAAGGGAGATTCAGAAAACACCACTGGAGAAGGAATAGAAAGACTATAAAAGCCAGAGGGGGTGGAAATGTAGCACTGTAGAACTGTCTTCTGGAATGCCACAGCATTCTTGAACTCATAGCAGTTAAGATTACTTGCAATACTGGGGGCCGGGCGTGGTGGTGCACGCCTGTAATCCCAGCACTTGGGAGGCCAGCCTGGTCTACAGAGTGAGTTGCAGAACAGCCAGGACTACACAGAAAAACCCAGTCTCGAAAAACAAAACAAAACAAAAACAAAACAAAACAAAAAAAGATTACTTGCCATACTGGACACACTGACATTCTGTCATGGAAATAGGGGCAGGAGTCATGGGGCCCCATCATTCCCACCCACCCTGGGCATTCATACACAGCTGATGGTCAATGAGGGGTGTGGAGAGAGGCATTTCCTTCAGTGGTGTGGGATACTTATGCTCTTAGAACAAACAACCTTAGCGAAACAAACTGGATAGATGGATACACTGAAAGGACAGACATCACTGAAGTAAAGAGGGGTTCACTGGAAAGACAAAAGGTCTTAGTGGGAGTGGGAGAAGAGGGTAAAGAAAGGTGCTGCATAACAATTGTAAACATGTCTAAAAATGTCATAATGAATCCCATCATACATAACTAATATATGCTAATTTAAAAAGAAACAGGGACTTAGAAGCCTTTACAAGTAAATATAATTTAAGCTTGAAGATTGTGAAATGAAATAAATTTTGCTGAGTATTTAGAACACTATTAGATCAGCCCAGTAGGTCAAACACAGTGGTAAAGGGATGTAAAAATTAGGTCCTATATGAAATTACTTAGCAGGAGACACAGCCTTTAGTCCCAGAACTTAGATTGAAGACAAGCAGATCTGTCAATTCGGGGTCTTCACACTGACTTGCAAGTTAGCCAAGGAAAGACCTGGGTGGTAGTGGGGAACACAAGGATGAGACAGACAGAAACACAGGCACATGCTCACATGAGCATACACACTGATATTGATAGATTTTGAAAGGGTTGATGACTTTTGCCTTAAAATACACTAAAAAGTGATACGACTGATTTTAAACCAGTTGGGCTGCACTACTCAAAGAATGTCAGACACATTTGATTTCTACCAAGTTGATTCTGTGTTGTGAATTACACAAGTTTTCATTATAGCTTTAGGTTCCTAATCCCCACAAAAAAAGGGAAAAAAAGTAAGATTCTCTTATTCATAAACAAAAATAGAGACAAAAATGCATCTCTTGAACTCAGATCTAATAATTGCTAGAAAGGGGATACTTGAAAATGGAAACATTTTTAGCTATTTTAACATATAAAAATGATGAAAGAGCTTCAAGAAAGAAACATGGGATCTAGAAAACTAGATCAGAACCTACAAAATAGTATGTAACTGAGGCCAGGCTGTGGCGGCAACTTGCCTTTAATCTCAGCACTTGGGAAGCAGAGTTCTTAAAACAAAACAAAACAAAACAAAACAAAACAAAACAAAACAAAACCAAACCCAACAACAACAACAAAAAAAACCCACATGCCGGGCGGTGGTGGCGCTCACCTTTAATCCCAGCACTTGGGAGGCAGAGGCAGGTGGATTTCTGAGTTCGAGGCCAGCCTGGTCTACAGAGTGAGTGCCAGGACTACACAGAGAAACCCTGTCTTGAAAAACCAAAACCAAAACCAAAACCAAACCAAACCCACATGATGGGAGTTTTTTAATACGCCTAAATAAACATTTGAAAGAATTTAAGTCAATATACCATAGATACTTGCATATCCATGTTCAATACACCAAATAAAATTGCCAAAATAAGGAGCCAGGCCCAGAAACACATCATTACTAGGTGGGCGGATAGAGCAAATATGGTATATATACTTAATGGGGGTTTTATTCAGTTGTGAAAAATGAAATGTCATTTGCAGGAAAATGGATGGAACTAGAGATCATCACTAGACAAGACAGACAAAACTGTTTCTTTTTATAGAGAGTCATAAATAGGGCATGAATGTAGAATAGACTATCAATCAAGTAAGAGTTTGGTTTTCTTTCTTTCTTTCTTTTTTTGGCAACAGGGTTTCTCTGTATAGCCCTGGCTGGCCTTGAACGCAGAGACCTGCTTGCCTCTGCCTCCTGAGCATGTGCCACCATGCCCAGCAAGTTTGCTCTTCTTGCAGCTGTCCCCAGCTCTACTAACATCCTTCCTCTCGCTCAGGCCAAAACTTGAGCTGTCCTTGGCTCCGTCTCTGCCTTTCACCCCATGTCTGGTGTCCGCAGACTGTGCTGTTCCTGCCTTCGGGATCTGCTGAGCCTCGCTTGTCTCTCACTCCCCACATCTCTCAACTGGGTATCCCCCCTTTGCCCCAGTTTATCCTTAGCATGGAGCTGCTATGCTTTGGTAAGTGTATCACAAAGATCTTAAGGGAGAAGCAACAGTTAGGTAATGGAGAAGAAGAAAGATAAACTGTTTTCTTTCATAGACAGAATCTAGCTTTAACAGATAACAAAAGCAGGACTACTTGAGAAAAAAGGGAACAAGGGCAGAAGGACAACAAAAGGCAACAATGGAGATATAAACAATACACAACAATGTATTTATATCTATCTATTTTATTTTTTTGGTTTATAGTTGTTGTTGTTGTTATTATTATTATTATTATTTTTTTTTTCAAGACAGGGTTTCTCTGTGGCTATCCTGGAACTCACTCTGTAGACCAGGCTGGCCTTGAACTCAGAAATCCACCTCCCTCTGCCTCCCAAGTGCTGGGATTGAAGGCGTGTGCCACCACCGCCCACCTATATTTAAATATCATCATGAAACCCACTATTTTGTATATTGAATGAAAAATCATTAAAAACAGCATATTGTTTCTCTATGCTCATAATTACCTGACATATTTTCTCCCAAATTTCATCGCATCCAGCTTTTTCTTGAAAGCTAAGGGCCAAGTCATAATTTTCTGCTTCAGACCACACAATCAGAGTGTCCTTTGAATAGAAAAAAAAGTCTGAATAACTACATGTGCTACCACAAATCCTTCAAGGTATACAGAGAATAGAAATTCAGAACGCTGTTTTTACATTGCAAACATCTCTACTGGTAATTATCAATGCTGTTTTACAATTCACTCTGTCAAATCTATACAAGTGAAACAATGTTTTAAAAATAAAAGTTTGGCCAATATATGAAAAACATTGTAAATAAAATATATACATAATACTTACATACTAAACAAACAAACAACCCCCCCCAAACCATTATATCAAGACCATCTTCATCCATTACATTTCTATTTGTGAACATGTGTGCACAAATACCTATGGAGTACAGAAGTCTAGTCCCCTGGAGCTGGGGTTACAAATGGTTATGAGCTGCCATGTGGATGCTAAGAATCAAATCCAGGTCCTTTGGAAGAAGAGCAGCCTGTGCTTTTAACTGCTGAGCCATCTTCCTTCCAGCCCCCAATATATTTTATAGTTGCATGAATATGTCCAAAATCCATCTATCCCTCCCCTCAGTTGTCAACATCTGTTTTTATCTATGGCTTCTTTAGCCTCAGAAATGAATGAGCCATGCCTCTAATCCAACATTAGGGGCTGAGGTAGAATGCCTACACTGAGTCTGAAGCTAGAATGGTCTATGGAACCAATTCTAAGCCATGCTATATATACTACAGAGTGAGATCTGCTCTCAAAACAAACATGGTTAAGTTAGTATCGTGTGAGTCACCCATTTATTTTCATTTTAAATTACCTTATTACATACACTTCATTTACCAATATCTTGAGGATAACTTCTAACACACACACACACACACACACACACACACACACACAAACACACACACGGAAAGAAAAGTGATTTAAAAAAAAAGTCATCCTCTATAACTGGCTCTAAGTACCTCCTGCCCTTTTCCTCCCATTCCAATAGACTTTATTTCTGAAAAAGTTTGAGATGGCACAGTGTTCAAGAGCATTTGTTGCTTTTGCAGAACAGCTGAGTTTGGTTCCAAGAACCTGTATTGAAGCCCATAACTGTTACTCCAGTTCCATGGAATTCAATACACTCTTCTGATCTCTTCAGGGAACGAGTACACATGTGGCTTACATGGATGCAAAACATCATTTACATAAAAATTTACATTTATTAGTGCATTTGTGAGAGTCTGTTCTCTCCCTCCACCATGTAGATGTAGGGGCTAGAACTCAGGTTATCTGGCTTGACAGAAAGTACTTTTACTGGCTGAATCATTTTACTAGCCCAGAACTTTATTTTGAAATGGGGTCTCATAGTACTGTTCTACGTGGGTTTGCAACTGGGTTGAGTAGCTAAGATTACTAGTATATGTGTCTATACCTAGTACAGAATTTTGTATTCTAAAAAAAGGGAGGGGGGCCGCTAATAACCAGCCTAACATCAAAATAAAAAGGAGTCAGGATGCAAAGGTTCAATGAACCTGTGTACTCACAACAAAGTCTACAGCAATGATTAATTAGCATTGTAAGCAGGAGAAATACTAAAAACTAAAAACTTAAAAAAAAAAAAAATGAACCTAGCTGGGCGTGGTGGCGCACGCCTTTAATCCCAGCACTTGGGAGGCAGAGGCAGGCGGATTTCTGAGTTCGAGGCCAGCCTGGTCTACAGAGTGAGTTCCAGGACAGCCAGGGCCACACAGAGAAACCCTGTCTGGGGGAGAGGGGGCGGGGAAGGGAAGACCCTGCCACCTCTCCACAGGGTCAGATCACACTCTCATGGTCCTGCTGCTGCTGCTGCAGCCCCAACTCTCTGGAGCTAGCCCCTTCAGCATCTGGCTCACTTGTCCCATGAGCCACTAGTTCCCTCTGTCACAATCCCCTATAATGGGTGGTCTCACACTCCAGTAACCAAATAGAACTGCCAACCTCGCGGTTGTATAACACAATATCCAGTAACCCTGTAGAATCAAGATTCTTAAAGCTAAATTAACCAATCACATTTATATATCAATAAAATCACAATTTACAAGATGCCAATACAGTAATTTCAGAGCCAACTGATAATGATAAAGATTTATCCCAATATTTCTAACCTTGTGAAATCATAGCTACTTGTGACTGTTAAAACCATGTGGGATCAGTAGTTTCTTCCTGCCCTACTCTCTGAGAGGCTCCCTGTCTCTGCAACTCTTAGAGATGCCTCTCTTTTCCCTGTCCAATCACAGACCTCCCACTGTCATAATTGGACAAGGAAAATCCTGCAACATTTCACCCTGTTTAATAAAAAAAAAAAAAAGAAAGACTTTCTCTCAATATATAAATTGAACAACTATTACCATTTTGTAAATTGTATAAGAGAGACCTAACAACCAGTCCAACATTATTTGCCAATAAAACTGAATGAACCCTGTCCTCTATTTAAAAGACTATATAGTTCTGCACCTGACTTATGTCCTAGCTTTAGATTGTATGTCATCTAAAAACCATCCTCTCAAAGTAAATAGCCTGGGTTGGCTATGAGATTATAAGTCTTCAATTCCATCAGAAATCCAAGAACGACTGATATTAACTAAAAATATATGGGAATCCTAACACAGCTTCCAAAAGTTAGCCAATTGATAGAGACTGCTGATCACTTGAACAGTCCCTTACTTCTGGCCAAGGACATCCTGTAGGTTTAGAACACCTTGTGTCCTTTCTTTGGATAGTATTATATCTGTAAATGAAATGAGGCAATTCATGCTTAGTGGCTATCTCGCCAAAACTGGAGTAATTCATAGACAATTTCTTCTTTGAATCCAAGACAGGGAAAGCTGTCAGAAGCAGACTAGTCTTAATAAGTGAATAAATAACATTAAATGTCACATTCTGTGGATTTCTGACGTTTTTGAAAACCAACTACTCTCTATGTAAAGTAATCTGGACTATTGTCCATGAACAACTCTCAGCTATTTCTAATTAAAATCTTGAAAACACCCTAACAATAAACTCAGAGCCAGGAATTTGCTATTTGGCCCTAAACTCACAGGCTTAAACGTCTCAGATCTGTTTATAATAGCAACAGAAGGACTGGGTTTAAGCCCTGTACTTTCAAATTTTTAGTAGCAATAGAAGTTTATACCAATGAAAACCTTGATTTTGCATCAAAATAAATTCTGTACTAAAATAAGAACTTCAGCTTAGTAACAATTATAGATTTCTGCCAAATAGCGCACGCCTTTAATCCCAGCACTTGGGAGGCAGAGGCAGGTGGATTTCTGAGTTCGAGGCCAGCCTGGTCTACAAAGTGAGTTCCAGGACAGCCAGGGCTATACAGAGAAACCCTGTCTCGAAAAAACCAAAAAAAAGAAAGAAAAGATTATAGCCATACACAATCACTAGGAGGCTTGAGTGGTCCTAAAGGATGCATCAGGTGACAACTAAATGGCTTCTAGAGCTAAGCTAGAGATTCTGGGTAAGATTCTGGCAAGAATCTTATCAGACACATTTCTACATAGAAAGGCTTGAGTAGTAGGCTCCCTCTAGGAGCCCAGCCTCTTCTATGATGCTACACCAGTAAGTGTGTCTAGCCCCTGTTAGCAATAGCCTAGGCTCAGGAAGTCCTATAATCTGGGCCAGCCTCTACCCAAAGGCTGAGTTTTCCCTAGGGGTCCACGGAACTCCTCTCAAACCTAGAAACCTTCAGTGAGTACCTGAGCTGGGTAATCTCTGCTTCCAGTATGCAGTTGCCCTGGCCTGCTGCAAGTAGTCATTTGCAAGTCTCACTAAGCCCATAGTCCTTATCAATATCCCCACATCCTCTTCATGTTGCTCAGGAACATTTCTGCCAAGTTTCCAGTCTAAAAGTGGGATTGAGGCTAGTTGGGTTTTAGTGGTTCCTGCCCCTGAAATCTCTAAAGCACCTACCTGCTCTCCCCAACGTCTTGAATTGTAAAAATGTATGTTCTTGATCCCAATGGCTTTGTGGAACACTCAGTATATGTTATTTATATATGCAAAATACTTAAATACCTGTATGTACCATATAAAGAATTTACCTTAAGGTTAGAAGAAAATAAAGAGTATAGATTCAAATTGAAGTTATTTTCCAAGATTTTTAACAGCGCTCTAAGGTCCTACTGAGTTAGTATCCGACTTCTTATCTATAAAACACCGTTCTAAAGGACATTCTAAGATTCTGTCTGCAGAATCATCTATGACAGCACAAAAAGGAACTTCAACCACATGGCTGTGTTAGTAGTTGATTATTAGACCAAAGAAACTGCTATTTTAATTTTAGAGAACCATGCATTGCTAGAATGTCTGGAATGTGAACTCAGCTTAAGACAGCCTTTTTCTTCTTTCTTTAAAATGTGGCTAAGAACTGGGGAAGAGAGGCTAAATGAGTAAAAGCACTTAGTAGCAATTGTGACAATGTCCCCAAAGCCTAAGGCAGAAAGAATAGACTGACTCCTGAAGTTGTCTCTTAATGTCTGGTACCCATACTCTCACACAAAGTAAATAAATTTAAAAAGTGGGGGATGCCCTCCAAAACAGCAACCTAAAATTAAAAAGGGCCTGAAGAAATGGCCCAGTGATTAAGAGCAATTATTGCTCCATCATGAGCACTCCAGCTATGCCAGGAGTCTCCCAAACACCTGCAGCTCCAAGGGATCCAAACCTCTTCTAGCTCTGCAGGTAACTGAATACATGCACACACAAATGCAGACACACAAAAAAATAGTGGCTGGTGATACAGTCAAGTGATCACATGCTTGTGAGCCTGCAAGAGGCATAGTTATCAGCAGAAAAGAAAAGAACCGAAAAAACAAAATAAGCCAAGGTTACAGAGATGGCTCAGTGGTTAAGAGTATTTGCTGCTCTTGCAGAGGATATGAGTTCAGTTCTCAGCATCCACATGGCAGCTTACAACTATTCCGAAGGGGAGTTAATACTGTCTTCTGATTGATACCCAATTCCTGAGGGCACCAGTCATGCATGTGCTACATAGATATAATTGCAGGTAAAATACCCATACACATAAACCACCAACAACAACAAAAATAAGTAAAATACCTTTTAGCCATTAACAGACTGGTAAAATTAGACTGTGTATGCAAAAAGGTTCAATATATAATGATGGCTGTCATCAAACTTGACAACCCAAGTCTAATACCCAGAATAGAGAATCAGCTTCCTCAAGTTGTTCTCTGACCTCCATAGGTACAAGACAGACAGACAGACAGACAGACACACACACACACACTTTAACATTTTGGCAAAATGTTATATAACCTACTCTGATTTTACTGTAAGGAATCCAATGATACTTAATCACCAAATTGAAAAAAATAACACAATACACAACAGCATAACTTTTTTATTTTACCTGTTGTTTCTGGTATGCAGTGTTAGGATTTATTTTGGACTCTAGAAGAAGAGAACCTACAAAACAGGAAAAATTTGTTATTGCAGAAAGAAAATTAGGTTTCCTTATATGTACTTATGCCTATTTTCTCAGTCAGTCGCATGTAAACGTTCAGTTGAGGAACACATTTTTCAGAAATGTAATTTGGGGCTGGCCAGATGATGGCTCAGCAAGTAAAAGTATTCTCTGCAAGAACCTGATGACTTGATTTTGATCCCAAATGCCATTATGGAACAATTCCCAAAAGCTATCTCTACATGCCCACCTTGGCACAGAGATACAAACAAAACAATGAACACAAAGAAATGTAAATACAGTAACTTGTAGTTTAAAAAAGCTGCTCACCTTCTGGGGATTTCTGGTAGTAATACAGCTAAGCTCAAGTCTTACACACACACACACACACACACACACACACAGCTAAGCTCAAGTCTTACACACACACACACACACACACACACACACACACCCTCCTAGCCAAACTTACTTTTGTCTTTTTTGTTTCTGGGTTTTTTTGTTTTGTTTTTACAAGAAAGACATGGTAATATTAAGTGTGAAGACTGGGAAGCAATAAAAAACTAACAATTTGGCCAGGGTAGGAGGTCAGTCTGGTCTACAGAATGAGTTCCAGGACAGCCAGGGCTACTCACAAAAACCTTGTCTAGACATCCCCTGCCCCCAACTAACCTAACAATTTATAGAAAGCATAAGACAGCAAGCCAGAAGTATGAAGCTAGATATTAATTTCAAAAAATCTTATTATATTTACAGGACACTAACATTTCAATAAAAACAAATAACATTTACTGGTCTTCATCAGGTTAAGATTTTTCTATACCATTATTTTGTTTGGAGTCTCTGAAATCCTCAGATAATCTGGGGTTAATAATGTCTGATATGCTGTATGACTTACAGAGTACTTTCAATACAGTGTTGACCAGTGTCAAGACCAGTGGGTTTTGTGGTTGAAAGAATTCATGTCAAGCCTAAGTATAACTCAAAATATGAAGGAGAGATCAGTTTACAGGTCGTCTTCAGCCTTGATTTTTCTATTTTTCCCATCCTTCCTGTTTTTTTGTTGTGTTCTCACTATGTAACACAGACACTAAAATTATGATTCTCCAACCTTGGTCTCTTAAATGGCTCAGATGCACCATAACGTTCACCCACCATGTCTACCTTCTTGGCCTTCTGCATATTTTAAGAATGAAATTCTACACATCATCTCATCATTCAGTTCTAGTTTATCTGGAGACAGAATATCTAAACAGGAGTTTTGGATTGAGAAACAATTTTTCTCTGCAGCTGTTTCCTCCCTTCTCATATCACACTTTACAGCTGCTTCAGACTCCAAAAGCTGACAAAGAGCAATGCTTACTACTTCCAAATTCACTTTGGCCTTATCCTAAAGCTTGCTCAGAGCAGACCACTCTCGAGGACTCCATCTAAAACCTCTTATCCTTTCAGAAATTAAGGTAACTAAACATTTTTTTGTTTACCCACACCTACCAAATCCCATTTCTTAAGTCTTCTTTCCTTTTTGCCCCTTCCTAACTTCTCACTTAGGTTCATCCAAGAATTACTACAAATTTAGGGAGAGAAAAGGGTTTTTTGTTTGTTTGTTTTCGAGACAGGGTTTCTCTGTGTAGCCTTGGCTGTCCTCGAACTCAGAAACCCGCCTGCCTCTGCCTCCCAAGTGCTGGGATTACAGGCATGCGCCACCACCGCCCGGCGAGAGAAAAGGTTTTAATCACCTTCCTTTCCCCCAACTATTATCAAATTAATCATTTAACTCTATTCACAATTTTCAGACTTTTGTTTTATGGATTACTAGTGATCCATCACAAGAAAAAAGCAGGCAAATTAAAAGAATGTTCAGAACTTTTGAAAATGGTAATGTCAGTGGGAAAGGACACAGCATAGTGGTACACTACATTCTTAGCATGTTCAAGGGCAAGTACATTCCCTAGTACTGTGGAAATAAACACTCATGTCCCATGTCAACTACTTTTGTATTTTTTCAATTTGTTTACTAGAACAAAAACTGCATCCTATTACTTTACACACACACACACACACACACACACACACACAGTGTTTACGCTATGCATTTAAAAGCTAAATGTATTTTTTAAAGGATTAGTGAAGACATATATGTAATTACATTTAAAATGGTTTCTATGGGACAATGCAGGGGGCTGGAGAGATGGCTGGCAGATTAGAGATTGTATGGCTGCCTCTTCCAGAGAACCAGACTTCCAATCCTAGCACCCACCTCAAGCAGCTCACCACAGTTATCACCACCTATAACTCTGACTCTGCCTGCATCTGGATTCATGTTCACATACCACCCCACATACATATAACTAAAAATAAATCTAAAAAAAAAAATCCAGCTCAACAAAATCCATTAAAAATTACAACTTGAATCCTCAAAAGCAATCCACCTATATGTTGGGAGTTACAAGTCAGCCAGGGCTATACAGCAAGACCAGCTGAAAACAAAACAAAACCCAACCTAACTCTAGGGGGGAAAAAGAGAGAGAGAGAGAGAGAGAGAGAGAGAGAGAGAGAGAGAGAGAGAGAAAACACAAGAATTAAAACCAAACCAAACCAAAAACCCAATAAAACCAAAACCAAAACAAAAAAACAAAAAACAAACAAACAAAAACCTCAAACAAAAAACCCAAATAAAACAAACACAACCAGGTTTTGTTTTCTTTTCTAAAAATAAAGTTTTATTTAAGGGCCAGGGATATAGCTCACTGGCAATCCTTGCCCAGTATGTAAGGCTCTAGGTTCAATCCTCAGTACCAGAAGTTTTATTTTATTTACTTATTTATTTCTTTGTTTTTGTTTTTTGTTTTTTTGAGACAAGGTTTCTCTGTGTAGCCCTGGCTGTCCTGGAACTCACTCTGTAGAGCAGGCTGGCCTCGAACTCAGAAATCCACCAGCCTCTGCCTCCCAAGTGCTGGGATTAAAGGCGTGCGCCACCACGGCATTACATTTAAAAGGAGAGAGCTAAACTAAGAAAAAAAGTTCATTCTAAAATTAGATTGTGGTAATGGCTACAACCTTGAGGTGCCCTAAAAATTAAACTGTGGCTTTATTGTATACTTTAGGTTGTTGATTAAACATGCATTTGTTGCTTTAAAAAACTAAAGTAGAAGCAGTTAAGGAACCAGGTTCAACCGGGCGTTGGTGGCGCACACCTGTAATCCCAGCACTTGGGAGGCAGAGGCAGGCGATTTCTGAGTTCGAGGCCAGCCTGGTCTACAGAGTGAGTTCCAGGACAGCCAGGGCTACACAGAGAAACCCTGTCTCCAAAAAAAAAAAAAAAAAAAAAAAAAAAAAAAAAAAAAAACAAAACCCAGGTTCAATTCCAGCATCTACATGGCTCACAACCATCTTCAACTCTGGGGGATCTGACTTCTGGTCTCCAAGCACATGGTGTAGACATAGATTCATAAAATATCCTTTAAAAAAAAAATCACATATCCTAAAAGCCAAAGATTATCGGTGATATATCAAAACAGAACTGCCAAACTTTACATGAATGTTATGACATGAAGTAGATTTCCTACACAGCAGACAAGATGTCCAGAATATCATTGTGATTGGGTTCTGTCCTCCAACAAAACAGTTTCAGAGGGATGAAAACAATAGTCTTATCTTTGATGGGTAAAGAGTTAAGGAAGGAGCCTGGCAGTGGTGGCACACGCCTGTAATCCCAGCCTTCTTGGAGGCAGAGGCAGGAGGATTTCTGAGTTCGAGGCCAGCCTGGTCTACAAAGTGAGTTCTAGGACAGCCAGGGGTATACAGAGAAATCCTGTCTCAAAAAACAAACAAACAAAAAAAGGAACAGTGATTCTCAACCTGTATGTCAAGACCCCATTGGTAAACATCTATCTCCAAAAATGCTTACATTGTGTTAACAACAGCAAAATTACAGTTGTGAAGTATTAACAAATAATTTTATAGTTGGGGGTCACCACAACATGAAGAAATGTATTAAAGGCTTACAGCATCAGGAAGGTTGAGAACCACTGATTTAGAATGTTCTGGGTTGAGAAATGGGAAAAGATCTTTCCTGAAACCTTTCTCCCATATCCCTTGGTCTTATCTAAGAAACCACTTTACAAGTCCAGCTCTGATCTCCAATACTCCCCGAGTAGTATATAGGTTGAAATTGGGGAAACAGTTCTTCAATGTAGGAGTTAAATAAGGTAACTAAAAAACAAATTACTACACTTGGGAGGCAGAGGCAGGCGGATTTCTGAGTTTGAGGCCAGCCTGGTCTACAAAGTGAGTTCCAGGACAGCCAGGGCTACACAGAGAAACCCTGTCTTCGAAAAAACAGAACAAAACAAATAAATTACTATCTTATTCCTGTGTTTACAGTTTTTAAAATGTATTCCAGCCTATCTAATCACTTGTCTGCTATCTACTGATTCTTACTGGGTCAAGTTATGAACACGTGTTCGGTTTACTAAAAAAGCTCCAATTAGTTGGGCATAGTGACCCACACTTTTAATCCCAGTTCACACCTTTAGTCTGAGCACTGGTGAGGCAGAGGCAGGTGGATCGATTTCCAAGTTTCAGGATAGCTGTGGCTACACAGAGAAACCCTGTCTCTAAGGAAGGAAAGAAGGAAGGAGTTCCAATTATATAGTGCTAATGTCAGCCACAGACCTGAAACAATAATTCTATTGTAATGTATAGATGTGGATGCTGACATAGAGTTCAATTTTAGCTGAGAGACATTCACTACTCCAACAAACGAAAGTAAGTATGGTCCTGAGATTAGAGAGATAGCTCAGTGTTTAATAGTAGTTGCTCCTATAGGACTAGGATTCAGTTCCCAGCACCTATATGGCAGCTAACCACTATCTGTGACTCCTGTTCCAGGGGATCTGACACCCTCTTCTGGCTTCCACAGGCACCAAACATGTGTATGTATAAACCCATGAAGGCAAGACCTCAAAACACAATAATAACCATGATCCTTAGCAGGGGACTTCAAGTAACATTAATGAAGTCAATGAAGGCTCATCCAAAGCAACACAGGCTTCTGGCAAAAGTAACTTAACAGCAACCCCAGTAAGCATTCAGGACAGTCTTTTCCCACTCTAACTCATGAGAAAGCACAGGCATGGTGGCACATATCTTCGAGTACTTGGAAGACCTCTCTTTGAGTTCAAGGCCAGCCTAGTTTACACAGTGGGTCCTAGATCTACATAATGAGAAACCCTGTCTCAAAAAAAAAAAAAAAAAAAAAAAAGAGATCAGAAGAAAAAACACATCTAACCAGTATTTTGTTGATAATCAAACCATTTAAGTGAATAAATAAGTCTCAGTTTTAGTTTCCAATACAATAAATAGTAATAGATAAAATCATATAATTGTGTGAGATCCTCAAAAGAACGAAGGTATTTTAAGCAAAATCTTGAGAATGCCACCGAAAGGGTGCTGTGCTACTTTTATGAGAGGTTTGTATAACCTCACACAGATAACGAAACTATACAAATATACCAATAACAGATAACCAGCATGGTTCCTCCTATAAAATAAAATATGGAGCATTTTCTTCCTATTTGTTGCTATAGCCACTTAGATGGGTTAGGGATGCGTGAGGATTGCTAGTTATCAAGAAATGTATCACAGGAATTCTCAGAAGACTCTTAACTAATTGGCACACATACTTTAAAAAAAAAATCTTTTTTTCAGGCTGGAGAGATGGCATTAACTGCTCTTACAGAGGTGCTAAGTTCAATCCCCAGCAATCAACCACATGGTGACTTCTTCCAGTGTGTCTGAAGATAGCTACAGTGCACTCATATACATAAAATAAATAAATCAAACTTTTTTCCTAAGGTCCAGCAAACTACAAGCCTGACAATCAGTTAGATCCCTGGGGCTCACATAATGGAAGAACTGACTCTTGTGGGTTGGGCGCCCAATCTCTTCCTGAGCCTGTGTGAGCTGAGATTATCTACAGTTCATGTTTTAAGCCATGGTGTTTCATGCTTTCTAAAGTGCTATTTTCCTCATTTTTGTTCAGTGTTTTTATAAGACTTGATAACAGAATTCAAGAAAAAATTAAGAAAAGTCAAACCCAGACTGGTGACAACAGCCTACTTGGAGACTGAGGCAGAAAGAGGGCAGACTCAAGGCCTATGTGAGCAAGTGAGAGAAACTCATCTCAAAATAGAAGTAAAAAGAATGAGCTGAGGAGATAGCTCAGCAGTTAAGAACATGCACTGCCTCTACAGAGCACCAGAGTTGATTTCCACCATACACACCCCAAGACTTATAACTACTTGTACTTCCAGCTCCAGGGGATGTGAATCCTAGGGCACCAGAATTAACTTGCACATAACTAAAATAAATCTTGAGCTGGTGAAGACAAGCCCTAAATTCAATCCCTGATAATTTCAAAAAAGCTGGAACTGCAAAACAAAACAAAACACCAAGGCCCACACCCCAACACCTAGATTTTTTTTTGTTTGTTTGTTTAGAGGAGAAAACCTTCATTGAAAACTATTCAAAGATTCAAAACATTAAAGTTTGTGGTTAGGAAAATGTTATGGGTATTCACTGTAAGTTATGTGAAGGGCCTATCCCAATTATCTAGAATACCACCAGCACTTAGTAACTTAGATTTTTAACTGCCAGTCATTTGAATAGGAAGTAAAGCTTTAACAATGGTGATCCAGCACCACATTACAAACCTAAGGTTCGTGATACTGTTTGCTTTAGTCAACATTCCATGCAACCTGTCATTACTTCTAAACTTCTAGTACATAAATACTTAGCTTTATAAGTATACTTTATATGGATCTCATATCCCTTCACAAAAGAAACTGGTTTAGTGTGAGAGTTCTTTGGCTAGGGATGGTGTAGTTCAGTAGAACACTTGCCTAACAACTCGCAAAGGACACACTGGCTTCAAACCCCATGCTGAGGGTTGGGATAAGCTAAAAACTTGAGAGTTGTAATTTTTCCAACTCTATCTTCATCTTCAACCCAATTAATTAACTAACTAGATTCAAGTGGTACACAAATGTGTTTTGGTCCTAGTCTTAGTTGTAACATCAATACAGATAGTGCCACCCCAACAGAACACAACTTTCCCAGAATATTTCACCAGCATCACAGCTTTACAAGCACGAACAAAGCATCACCAAAAACCACGTTAATGGCCAGGAGGTGGTATGGTTCATGTCTACAAATCCAGCATATACAAAAACAGGGGAAAGAACCCAGATTGCGGTCAGCCTGGGCTATACAGCAAAGATTCTGGCTTTAAAACAAACAGAAGCAGGGCTCAAGAGTTAAGAGCCCTCACTGGACGTTCTTCTAGAGGATCTAGGTTGATCACGAGCACTCACATGGCGGTCATCAATTGTCTGTAGCAATTGATGCTACAAGGGGATCCAATGACCTTTTCTGGCCTCTGAGGATACTGGTTGCACATGGTGGCACAAAACCATGCAGGCAAAACATCCACAAAGTTATTAACGTTAAAATGTGTATCATGGGGGCTAAAGAAAAGGCTCAGTGGTTAAGAGTACCTCCTGCCTTGAAACTTTTCTTTTTTTAAATTTATGTATATAGGGGTTTTGCCTATGTTTGTGCACCTGGTGTCCAGAGGCCTGAAGAGGGCACTGGATTCCCTGAAACTGGAGTTAAAAATTGTTGCTAATTTGTGCTCGGAATCTTTCCTACGTCCTCTGAAAGAGCAGTCAATGCTCTTAATTATTGAGCCAGCTCTCCAGTCCACTGCTTGCTGTTCTTCCCCCAGATCACTGATTCTCAACCTTTGGGCCTCAACCCATTTGGGAGTCATATGCAGATATCCTGAATATCAGGTATACATTATGATTTATCACAGTAACAAAATCAGTTATGAGACACTGTATGAGAGTTGCAGCATTAGGAGGATAAGAACCACTGCCTCAGATGATCCACATTTGGTTCCTAGCACCTAGGAACCAAATCAGGTGGCTCATAATTGCCACTAACTCCAGTTCCAGAGTATCCAACATTCTCTTCTAGTCTCCATGGACACCACACACTGTTAATACAACCTTTTCTCCCCATGATTAAAAATAAAAACAAAAATTTAAAGGTACAGTATTTAGATCCGCTCCTATAACACTCAGGTACCATTAACTATTTCCATTGGCTGATGGGCCTCAAACGTGCATAAGTTATCACATTTAGTTATTAAGGTTTTGATTAATCCACTACTGTTAGCCTTCTACAAAGCTGTTGTACACAAATTTTAAATGTACTTCTCTTCGAAGTACACTATTGACACAGAGCTCTGGGCTCTGGGTAACTAAATATACATGCCAAATACATGCTCCCTGTAGGCAAGGTGCACTACAAACACTGACTCAGTGGAATAGCCATGAAAACATATGGATGCCCAATGCCTTTGCTTCTCTTCTCAGAGCAGCCAAAAATGAAAACAAAACAAAAACCAGAAGGAAAACCCTTTCCACCCAAAACCTCTCTTTTTAAATTGTAGGGCAGGCCGGGAGGTGGTGGCACACGCCTGTAATCCCAGCACTCTGGGAGGCAGAGGCAGGCGGATTTCTGAGTTCGAGGCCAGCCTGGTCTACAGAGTGAGTTCCAGGACAGCCAGGACTACAAAGAGAAACCCTGTCTCAGGGAAAAAAAAAGTATGTATGTAAAGTGTTTATATAAATGTGGCCACAAATACTGACATTTAGAAACTGCCTTATTTTTGGAAATACATGTATGATGGTTTGAATAAGTATATGCCCACAAAACTGGCTCATACCTTTGAATACCTGAGTCCCCAGTTAAGTGGAACTGCTTGAAAAGGATTAGAAGGTGAGGCCTAATCGGAGGTGTTAGCAGTGAGAGCAGGCTCTTAAATTTCAAGACACAGCCACCATTCCTAGTGTGTGCTCTGCCTCCTGCTTGTGGGGCAGCATGTGAACTCTCAGCAGCCATCGCAGCTACTTGTCCTCATGTCTTTACTCTGCCACCACAGACTAACACTCTGGAATCATAAGCACAAGTAAGCCCAGTCTAAGTTGTCTTGGTCATGGAATTTTATCACAGCAATTAAAAAATAGCTAAGTCTGGGATGCCAAACAAGAAAATTAACACATCATAAAAGCTTACTTCATGGCTGGAGAGATGGTTACGACCTGAGTCTATTGCTAGGACCCACAAAGTGAAAGGAGAGAACCTGCTGTGCAATCTGATCTCTGACCTCACACCACACACCACTGTGAAGTCAGATGGATGTTCTCACTTACCTAGCATGTACAGCCCTGGGTTCATTCAAATTACTGTATTTCAAAATTAGAAATTAAGCATCTTGTAAAGTCAGGTGGTGGCGCACACCTTTAATCCCAATATCCAGGAGGCAGATGCAGGTAGGTGTCAGGGTTTAAGGACAGCTTGGTGTTCCAAAATTTAATATGTAGTCCTAGTACTTTGATTGATTACACATATGTACCTCCAGACTGCTAAATTTTCAAATAATATGAGAAACTTGAATTCATGGAAAAAAAGGGGGAAAAAATATTACCATATTCAATGATTTTGAAAGACTTTCCCCCCAGGGGGCACAATTACTAGAGGTCAATCCCATCCACAATAATTTTTAAAGTTTCTTTTTCTTCTTTTTTTGAGAAAGGGTCTCTCGTGAAGCTTAAGCTAACTAGAGATACTTCTGCTTCAAGCTCCCCAAACATTCTGTTTACAAGATCATAATGCCATTTGATTTTCCACTGGACAATGATCCATTTTATGGAGAAACCAAATACTTCCCATTTTGCCAGGTATGATGGCAGACACTTATATCTGTAGTCCTTGCCCTTGGGATATGAAGGTAGAGGACAGGAATTCAAGACCAGTCTTGGCTATATGAAACCCAGCTGCTCTTGTAGTGGACTGGGGTTCAGTTTTCAGAGCCCACATGGTAGCTCATGACCCTGTAACTCCAGGTCTAAGGGTCTTCTGACCTTCAACAGAACCAGGCATACATGTGGCACACATACATATAAAACATCCATACACACGAAATAAGTATGTTAAAAAAAAAAGCCTACACTGTCCACACTGGGGGAAAAAAATAATTCTCAATTATATGTAACAGAACAGAGAGCAGCAGATACTGGGTGATCCAAACTAGTAGGAGATACCATAACTTTAGGCAGCCAGGCAGAATCCTAGCTAAATAAATACATATATAGGACGATATTAAAGCTGAAAGTATGACTAAATTGGTGCTTGCCCACCACTCATAAAAGCCCAGGGTTTGCCCCCCCACTAAAGCACGATGGCACAACATAAGTAATCTTAAGAGAAAATGGAGGCAACCTTACTATATAGCTAAGTTCAAGAGACCAGCCTTAGGATACATGAAAATTTGCCTATAACAAAATTAAAGTCTGTAAAACTTAATTTTGTTTTCTTTGAAAATAATCCTTGAGGACAAGAATAAAACAGCACTCAGGAGGCTGAGGCAGGCAGATTTCTGCGTTCGAGGCCAGCCTGGTCTACAGAGTGAGTTCCAGGACAGCCAGGACTACACAGAGAAACACTGACTCAACAACAACAACAACAACAACAACAACAACAACAGAATAAAACAGCAGGTAAAGAGACTAAAGCACAAAAGATTACATTCATTATAAGTAGCTCTAAGTGCTTTAAGTTAAGGCTAGATTTCTCACTAAAATAACAGACCACCACCCCAGGATGAACTTGTACCAACCTATACTTAGCACCCCAGACTCACAATTATCTATAAAACATGGCTAATTGTATTACCTAAATTTGAGAATGGTTTTAAGAATGCCTATAAATACAAATTGCGTAAAGAGGCCCTGGCACATAGGAGGTACTCAATAAACAATCTATTACTAATCTTATTTGGAATGTATCTGTTAAGGAGGAAAAAAAGCTTTAGTAATAAGACTATAAGAGTATCCTGCACCTTTTCTAAGTCCATTTTTTCCCTTTGTTGTTTAGTGAAAATGTTTTACTATGTAATCCCTGAATTTGAGATTCTCCTACCTTACTTTCTCAGTGGTGTAATTAGGAGTAAGGTACCACACCCAGCTTAAACCCATTCTTTGAAATTAGTTTCCCACAGAACACAAATTTAAAGAGGTGGCTCAATAATTATGTTTAGCTCTTTTCCCTCCCGGGAAAAGTAAAAACCATTTTGCTGCGGTGCAGTGGTGGCGCACGCCTTTAATCCCAGCACTTGGGAGGAAGAGGCAGGCGGATTTCTGAGTTCGAGGCCAGCCTGGTCTACAGTGAGTTCCAGGACAGCCAGGGCTACACAGAGAAACCCTATCTCGGAAAAACCAAAAGAAAAACAAAAACAAACGAACAAAAAACCATTTTGCTTGTTCTAATAAATTAGAACTTCAAAATTCCACGTGGAAGAAAGGGGCTTAGATAAAATAGTGATAAAAATATAAAAGGGTATAAAAACACCAGACATTTTACAAAACGTTGTCTGAAGAGATTCTCTAAGATGATATATGACATTAAGTCTACAAGTTTATCCTTTCAAAAGGTCTTTGTAAAACCAGATGGCTGTGGAGGCTCACCGCAGTAATCCCAACACTTGAGGGGTTTAGGCAGGAGAATAGCTTTGAGTTGCAGGCCAGCCATAGCCAGATAACAAAACAAAACAAAACAAAACAAAACAAAACAAAACAAAACAAAACAAAACAGGTTGAATGAAGTAGCACACCTACAATTCCAGGCTTTGGGAAGACAGGGCTAAGAGAAGAACTTCCATGTTCTGGGCTACACACAATGTTTGTTTTGTCTGGTACTACAGAAGACTCCAAAACACCAAAAGGATCTTTGCATAATCAAATAAAGAACACCGGTGTAAGTAATGTATTATTTTTGAAATTCAAGGGCTTCATCTAAAGTTTATCTGCCTAAACCTCATAATTACTTGGGTCTTAGAGGTAGTTCAGTGGTAGAGCACTTGCCTAGCATGCTCAGGTCCCTGACCGGATTCAATGCCCAGTTATCCCACCCTCACAATGCACTCGACCCTGAAACCTACACTTCCACTTTACTGTAAGGAAAAGTTTTCCACATGTACAAACATGCAGAGGTTGCGATTATGTGACAGTCACAAACACATTCAACTTGTATATATTAACAGCCAAATAAGAACCCAGTTCTGGAAATATACATATTGTAATGAGAAAATTTTTTTCAGACCAAGTCTTACTATGTAACCATAGCTGGGCTAGAACTCTATGTAGACCCAGGCTGGCCTCCAGTTTACCGGAAACTGCCTGCCTTTCATGTTAGAAAGTAACATTTTACCAGTGGAAACTAATTTTGGGTATCTTTATAATTACTCCAAATTACCCATTTTCGATTCAAATCAATGTTTCTACAGTCATCAATTAGAGACAGGAAAATCTTGGTTTTGTGTAATGAGTTCTGAGTATAGTCCAAAAAAAGGAGGAAAAGAAAAATCTCTGAAATAAAATTGCAATATTTCAGACATGAAACAGCTACAAATAGTTCTCAACTGTAAAACTGCAAATTAATGCAACAAGATAACTATACTTCTGCTCCAAAGAAACAATTTGAAAAGTTTTGACCAACATGTATATTTTTTTCATTAAGTGAAGTTCAGAGAATGCAACCAAGAAAATGGCAAATCCTAAAGAAAGGAATATTTTAAAACGTGAAACCGTTATTTCAAACATCCAGATCTTTGGATACTGAAGACTGTTTCAAGAAGGCAAAAGCAGAAGGACCTATTCAAATGTTAAAAAAAATACTTCACCCCCACCAGCAACCTGAACCAAGTAAGGACCATACGTTTAAACAATCAGAAAAGCATGCAATAAAATGTTCCAAAGGTTCACGAGTTCGCACAGTAGACCTACAAAGTCTTTCTTTCTTAGCCAGGTGTGGCGGCACTTTAATCCCAGCACTCGGGAGGCAGAGGAAGGCAGATCTGAGTTCGAGGCCAGCCTGGTCTACAGAGAGAGCTCCAGGATGGTTGGACTACGTACAGAAACCCCGTCTCGAAATACAATAACAACGCTAATCTCCCTTTCTTATGAAAAAGACAACCAACCCTTACCAAGCCAAAGCAGCATTTTCTGTCTAGTGGAGTTGCCTGATTTATAGACCAGTATTGTCGACCCTACGATCTGAAAGATGCAGTGGAAAATGTTTCAAACAACAACCAAAAGAAAGAAAAAAAATCCAGAAAAGAACTTTCTCAAAAGTGTGCAACAGCTATGAACTTTATGAGCGCCAAGCAAGGTTTTATGTCTGCCTTACAGATTAGTGTAGTAAGTGCAGATCCTTTTCGTTAAATGCCTTTCTCAAGGTCACGATAGTGCAAAAACCACTCGGGCAGAGGATCCCAGGTCTCCGACCTTTCTGCACTGGAAAGGCGGCACAGCGCAACGTGCTCCGCTCTGCTCGAAATCGCAACGCCACAAGGCTCTCGGGTTAAGGGGCCGCCCCGAATGTGCTCCACCGAGCTCCACCGGACTTGGGTACCCGTGGCGTTCCCGCCCGCACTCCCGTGGTCCCAGGCTGGGCGCCACTGCTCTGGAGGGACCAGTGAGGTTTACTTACCGTCGCTCTCTGCCCTGACGAGCAGGGACATGCCCTTCAGCCTCTCCACGTAGCCGGAGGACACATGGCCAGTACCCCGGTCGTCCCACTGCCGGTCCTCGTTGAGCGTGTAGACCTTCACCCGCCGTCGGGTGTCGGTCATGGTGCCGGCCGGGGGCCCCGCCCGAGTGGCCCAGGGACGGTGTCCAGGAAAGGCGGGCGGCAGCAAACGGGAATCTCCGGGCCCTCAGTGCCGCCGCTGGCCGCCGCGGGGCTGCGCCGCCGCTCGCATGGCCCGCTCCCGGGTCCGAGCCCTGGGCCGCCGCCTTCTCTCGTCTCCTTCCCCTCGGCGCTATTGTCCAGGCCGAGCGAGCGCGGCCGCCCAGCAGCCCCGGACAGGGACGCGCAGCACTGCGCAACCTACCAGCCCGCCGTTCAGACAAGGTGCAGCTCGGTTCACAGCCCCGCTCCAGCCTCCGCCATGACCTCCGCAGAGCCGCTTCCCGCGCCGCCGCCTCCTCAGGCCGCCGCCGCCATGTTTTCCTTCCTTGTACCTGGCCCAGCCGCTGCAGCCGGAGCCTCCGCTCCGCTCCTCCTGCTTAAAGCATCCGAAGCCGATGAGGTAGCACCTCCCGGGAGACTCTGAACGCCCCTGGCCACCCGAGAACCCCTGGCTCTTCTTAGAAGCCGCCTTCCCTACTCCGCCGCCTCTTCCGTCTTCCTCACAGAGCCAAAGCCGCCGCCATCTTGACTCGCCCCTCAAAAGCGGCGCGCGGGGCCACCTAGGCAATAGCGGCAGGGGCGGCCCGCAAGCCCCACCACTTAAAGGGACAGGAGCGGAGCCAGCAGCTTCGCTCCGGCGGAGGCCTCGCACCGAAGCGGTCGCGGAGCTGCGGGGGTGGCGGGAGCGGAGGAGGCGGGACGCGAGTCGCGCCGGTGACGGACCGGGACTCCCTCGCGCGTCCTGCACGTACTGTCGTGCAAGCGCGGGCTGCGTGCGCGTCCGTCGCACGCTGTAGTCGTCATCAGCTCTGCTCGCGGCTGGGAAGGGGTGTGGACTCTGTTGGAGGCTTTGGGGGAGCCAGTGTGGACTCAGATCCTGGAGCTCGCCCTTTCCCTTGTGTGCCTTCACCCGACGCTTTAGGGAGGACCTTTGCAGTCCGTCCGGGGTCGCGGGCATCTGGCCTCCTCCTCCTCCTCCCTTGGTCTGAGATAGACAAGTTTCTGAGAGAGGAACGTTTGGACAGCGAGGTTGGCAGGATGCGGTGAGGCATGCACTGGCCTGGCAAGTCTCAAACCCTCGGCGGCGTGGTGTTCGTCGCGTGGCACTTGTCCCCCGGGTCATTCTGAGCACTCACCTCACAATACAGCGACTACCTCCCTTTCTCTGTCGGTTATCAAAGCTGATAGTCTTTAGCCCTTGGCTGGTTTGTTTTTAAACTAAATAAACAGCAAAACACATCTTGAAGGGCTTGCAAAGATAAATGTTGTACTGTATGATTAGGATGGATTTCTTTTTGTTTTTTTTTGAGACAAAATCTCACTATGGTGCTCTGACTGGCTGAAGCATCCTGTGTGAGAAGCTGGGATCTTTCTTAACCCACGTCAGTGACAAGTGGTCCAAAAAACAAAAACAAAAAACCAGGAAACAAGCAAACAAAACTGCAAGTATGTAAAAACAAAGCCGTTGCTGTTTCTAACTACCGGACTGCAATCTTTTCAAGCATCTAGATGGAGCCCATGAACTCCAACAGATTAGCAGTATGGCCCTCTCTATGCTTATTTTATAGCAGTGGTTCTCAACCTTCCTAATGTTGCTACCCTTTATAATAAAGCTTCTTTGATGCGGACCCCCCCCCCCATAAAATCATTTTGTTGCTACTTCACAACTGTAGTATGCAGGATATCTGCTATGTGCCCCGTGTTTGAGAACCACCTTTTTGTTTGTTGGTTTGGTTTTTGTTTTGTTTTTTTGGTTTGGTTGGTTGGTTTAGTTTTTCTGTGACAGGATTTCTCTGTGTAGCCCTGGCTGTCCTGGAACTCACTCTGTAGACCAGAACTCAGAAATCTGACTGCCTCTTCCTCCCAAGTGCTGGGATTAAAGGCCTGTGAGGCACCACCACCCCGCGAGAAACATCGTTTTAAAGGGCCTTGGAGATTGGAGATTGGCTGGCAGAGTTTATACTGTGACTAGTTTTTATCTTCCTTTTTGTTTGTGCCCCGCCCCCGCCCCCCCAAGACAGGGTTTCTCTGTATAGCCATGGCTGTCCTGGAACTCACTCTGTAGACCAGGCTGGCCTCGAACTCAGATATCCGCCTGCCTCTGCCTCCCAAAGTGCTGGGATTACAGGCGTGCACCACCACTGCCAGCTCCTTCCTTAACTCTTTACCCATCAAAGAAAATACTATTGCTTTCATCCCTCTGAAACTGTTTTGCTGGGGGACAGAACCCAATCAAACACACATAGCCAGCCTCACTATTTTGTCTCCTGGCTTATTCTGAGGAAGGAAATCATTTACAAACTATTTTGTGTCTTCCAGAGCTTTTCTCTGCTATGCTCCGGGTCTCCCTCTCCTCTAGAAAATGTATTTTAGAGACTTTGTATCGGGCCACAGCCACGCCAGGATTTGTACTTCTCAGAATTTCAGGATAGCCAGCTTTTGGGACAAGTACAGTGAGGAAATACTTTATTTGGCTTATACTTCAAGGTCACAGTCCATTGCTGAGGGAAATCAGGGCAGGAACTCAGCGCAGGAGCCTGAAGCAAAAACCGTGGAGGAGTGTTGCTGGCTTGCCCCCCTCATGCTTCGCTTTTTTTAAAATAAAGTCCAGGACAACCTTACTCAGGGGATGGTGTCAACAGGGCACTTGGGAGGCAGAGGCAGGGGGATTTCTGAGTTCGAGGCCAGCCTGGTCTACAGAGTGAGATCCAGGACAGCCAGGGCTACACAGAGAAACCCTGTCTCGAAAAACCACAAAACAAAACAAAAAAACAGGGAATGGTGTCACTGCCGTGGACTGGGTGCTCCTACATCAACTAACAAGACAACCCCCACCCCACCCCCAGACATCCCCGTTATGCCAAACACATGCCCACAGGGTAGTCTGATCTAGGCAATTCCTCAACGCAGTGTTTTCTCTCAAGTGACACTAACTAGGCTGTATCAACTTGACAAAACAAAGTAGGGCCCATGGGATCTGTTTAATTAGAGGATTGTGAAGCAATCTTGCCGTCTATTCCGGCGCACACAGCCAACCCTGTTGGATTATTTGCAGAACCAAAAGTTCACCTGTGGGGTGAAAGCAAAGTCCCAGAAGTGGCTGCAGTCTGGTGGCCTGCCACATCTTGCCCTTTCTGTTCACAAATTTCTTGTCATTAAGAGATAACTTCAGCAGAGCAGTTTAAAGCCTGTCTGCTGATATATCGGATATACACAAGAATATGGGAACATTGTTCAGTTTATTGAATAATAAAATGAGAATCTGTGAATTGACATATGCAATATACATTAGCTTTATTTTCTTAGTAGTATCTTTTTCTCTGTCTTCATTTATTGAAAAAATACGCAGGGGTTCCAATGCAGGGCCTTATATGTACCTGACAAGCACTGTGCTACTGAGCTACATCCCCATTGTTAAATCCTCTGTTTCCTTTCCTCCTCTCTTTCTGCCCACCTCCCCTTCTCTGACAGGTCTTACATACCCCAAGCTAGTGACCTAACTTTGAACTGATTTCAGGCAACAGGAAATGCTAAACCATTCACTCTTCATATTTGAAAACCTTAATATCTAATCCCAGCACTTCAGAGGCGGAGGCAGGGAGGTCCAAAGTGCAAGGCGATCTCTGGTTACGTAGTACGCTGGTCCCTGGAAAACGTAAATAAAGAAGTTTGTACCTGCTCAAGTTCTGAGAAGGCCTTAATCAGAAAAAAATGGTCACACCGGGCGTGGTGGGGCACGCCTGTAATCCCAGCACTTGGGAGGCAGAGGCAGGTGGATTTCTGAGTTCGAGGCCAGCCTGGTCTACAGAGTGAGTTCCAGGACAGCCAGGACTATACAGAAAAACCCTGTCTCGGGAAAAACAAAAAACAAACAAACAAACAAAAAAACAAAACCAAAAATGGTCACATAACTTTCTTGCTCCTGTTCAGGAGGCCTGGATCCTTTCCAGGTCACATCAAATATCTACTTCCTTTTCTGTCTTGTTCTTTACTAAGTCCCAATCCAGTTGCATTCAGCTTAACATCTCTGGTGTCCAAATGACAAGAAAGCCTTTTATTTTGAAGGATTACTTTGTAGTTTTTTTTTTTTTTTTTATAACTGACAAAAAGAAAATGGCCTATCTCGTTTGAGTATACAAGTGCTTGTCTACTCCGTTCTCTTTGCTGCTTTAAGACAGAATCTCATATAGCCTAGGATGGGCTCAAATGCATTGTGTAGTCAAGAATGACCTTGACTTTTCCTGGTCCTCCAGTCTACTTCCAGAGTACTAGTATTACTGGCCTGTGCCACCACTCCTGGCTTCTTTTCCACCTTTGATAATCCAAA
Source organism: Apodemus agrarius (assembly GCA_964023405.1). Taxonomy (NCBI): domain Eukaryota; kingdom Metazoa; phylum Chordata; class Mammalia; order Rodentia; family Muridae; genus Apodemus; species Apodemus agrarius. The sequence goes on along the minus strand of OZ030011.1, from coordinate 22,656,225 downwards.
GTGGCAAAGATGGTGGACATAAGTGTATTGACTTAAAACAAAGAAAAAAAAAACAAAAAAAAAAAAACCAAAAAAAAAAAAAAAAACATGGTCTTGCTATGTAGACCAAGCCCATCCTCAAATCTCTATTTTCCTACCTCTGCCTCCTGAATGTAGTAGTACACCATCACTACACGAGACATTTTTTTTAAAAGCTATCTTTAATGGCCTACAGGTGGTGTCTTGGCTTTTTGTAATTCCAAATACTCTTGCTAATTTTTTGTTTGGGGCTAATGTGATGTTCCTTAAACAGTGGGACATTTCAGTACCTCAATATCTGGTCACAGCGGTTAGGGTTGTACTTGACAAAAGTCAGGCCAATGTAGAGCTTACATTTTTTCAGACGGTTACTGAGGGAGAGGGAGGAGGATGTGCATATCATGCACCCACAACTCCACCCCAAATGTAAATAAATATCTGCAGGTTGAGAAGAAAGCAGAACATTCAGTGTGGGCTGAGTATCCTCTTATAGTACAACAGTTCCTTCCTGAGTTCTGTTAGTGAGATGGATTGCTCTATATAATGTAACTCTTATTTGCCTGTTGAAATTGTCATCTTGGACGTTTATTGCCTCTGTATCCTACCCTAGGCCTAGTCCTAGAAGCCTCTATCCTCTGCATAATCTAATCTAGGCCCAGAATGTTTTCAGCCTCTGAGACATTCTGAATAATCTCATCCCTTTCTAGTTCTTTCTGATTTCTGGCTGACTGGCCAACTCAGCTGTTCTGGCTCAAACTCCTCCTCTCCAAGATAACTGATCCAAATTGGCTTCTCTCAACTTCTGACTGGATTTCTCTGCTTGGCTTCATACTAACTTTAGAAATCTGTTCTTATCTTTTGGCTCCTCGTTTTCTAGCTTGTTCTGTCTTCACCTGTGTCTAGCTTGCTTTTCCTCTGCAAACTGTCTCTGTACAGCTGTCCCAGTAAAGCTGCCCCTCCTGAGAGTTGGGCATGTCCTATTCTGTCAAATCTTTTTCTGCCACTCAGACATCACTTTACTTTCACTGCTTGGGATTAAAGGTGTGTCCTAAGGGTGGGTCTGTATTCCAGCCAGAGGGATTAAAGGTGATGTGCCAAGGGCTGAGCCACAGCAAAATTAAAAACAGCTTTTTTTTTCTTCTTCAGTAAATAAGACAATCTCGGGATTCAGTGTGATAAGATATCCTGAAACTATACTCTTTCTACCTCTGGAATTTACCCTGCTTCACTGGATGCAAATGCAACCTTTCCTCTTAGCAGCTGCATGAGTAAACATCCAAGATGACTTTTTTTTTTTTTTTTAAAGGAGATTTATCGCCGGGCGGTGGTGGCGCATGCCTGTAATCCCAGCACTTGGGAGGCAGAGGCAGGCGGATTTCTGAGTTCGAGGCCAGCTTGGTCTACAAAGTGAGTTCCAGGACAGCCAGGACTACACAGAGAAACCCTGTCTCGAAAAACCAAAAAAAAAAAAAAAAAAAAAAAAAAGGAGATTTATGTGTTACAGAGTTTGCCTACATGTATGTATGTATGTGCACTATGTGTGTGCCTGGTGCTCTTGGAGGCCAGGAGAGGATGTTGGAGCACCTGTTAACTGCAGTTATAGGCAATTGTGAACTACATGTGCATGATGAGAAACAAAACCTTGTCCTTTACAATAGAGCCATGTGATTTAAACTGCTGAGCTGTCTTTCTAGTTCCAAATACCTAAGAGGAGTCTAAAGTCCCTCTCAAAGGACCTTGAGATATCTTAGTGAGTGAGGAAAGGCACTTACTGCTAAGCCCAATGATCTGAGTTTGCTCCTTGAAACCCACATGATGGAAGGAGAGAACCAATTCCCTTAGATTGTTCTCGGACAGCTGCACACCCCTCCCTCTCCCACAGAAATAAAATGTTAAAAAGAAGTTACTTTCAAGTTCTTTGACATTTTTCTAAGACCGTAAGACATTTTTTCAAAGGCTCTAAAATGGACCCTTTACTGGTTCTGATGGTCTATGCCTTTATTCTAAGTCTTTGGAGAGGCAGATGGATCTCTCTGAGTTTGAGATTCTAGCTCTTTAAAAAAAAAATGGAGTCTTGGTTGGAGTGGGAGAGATAGTTAAGCAGAGAACCTAGGATCTGTTGTTCGAACCTACATGAGGCAGCTCACAACCATCTGTATCTTTAGCTACAGGTGATCAGGCACTCTCTTCTGGTCTCTATCCTTATGGGCATCTGCACTCAGATGGTACATATTTATTCATTCACACTCAGGCATACACACATAAAATAAGTCTTTTTTTTCTTCGATGGAATCTTGGGACTGAGGATGTAGCTCAGTTGGGAATGTTTGCTTAGCACAAATAAAATCCTGGATTCAGTCCTAGACACTGCTTAGACCAGGAACGGTGGAGAGTGCCTGTAATCCCAACCCTTGGGAGGTAAAGGAAGAAAAGAACTGAAATTCAATGTCATCTCTGGCTTCACAACAAGTATGGGGCCTATCCCATACAAAAACCTGTCTCACCAAAAAAATAGTGTCTCAAGACGACTGAGGTAGCACAGGCCTCCCAGCATTTTGGAGGCAGAGGCAGTAGGATTGTGAATTTGTGGGCATCAGGGCTATATGTGAGTTTGAGGTCAGCCTGAGCTAAATAATAAGACCTTGTTCTCTGTAGCCCAGGCAGGCCTTGAGCTTTTCAAAATCTAGCCCCTCAAACCATCAAACAAATTAAAACAAAAGCACCAACTCCTCCCTCCCCAAACCTGGGCAGATGCCAGCACTGGTTTGGGTCAACAAAGGCAAGCAAGATTGACACTGTTGACATCAGAGATTAGGACAGAACGGGCAAATGACTTCAGCCCTCTTCTCTCAGAATGCATTCTGTGGGGAAACCAGCCACTATGTAAGGACTCAGATAGGGCATCTGGGCTGCACAGGTGTAGGGAACCCTGGCTGAGCTCCAGATGACAGCCATCAACGCCATGTGTGTTTCATTGTAACTGAAGGACAGCCTCAGGCCAGGGACTGCCCAGCTAAGCCTTCCCCATCCCCGACCCATCCCTGACTCAAAGCCCAGTAAAATGCCTGCCTGTGCGGATTTTAGAAGTAATGGTACATCATAGCAATAGGAAGCAGGCTGTTACTTGTATAATTGAGTCTGTTTTCTTTTTTGTTATTGTTTTCTTTTATTCTGTTTTCCAGACAAGATTTCTCTATGTAACCCTGGCTGTTCTGGAACTTACTCTATAGACCAGACTGGCCTTGAACTCAACAGAGATCTACCTGCTTCTGCTCCTGAATGCTCAGATTAAAAGCGTGTACTGCTAGCTGGGCATGGTGGCGCATGCCTTTAATCCCAGCACTTGGGAGGCAGAAGCAGGCGGATTTCTGAGTTCGAGGCTAGCCTGGTCTACAGAGTGAGTTCCAGGACAGCCAGAGCTATACAGAGAAACCCTGTCTCGAAAAACCAAAACCAAAAAAAAAAAAAAAAAAAAAAAAAAAAAAAAGTGTGTACTGCTACACCTGGAGAGTCCGAGTTCAAAGAGGGTAGAAATAACTTTTTGTCAGGACTGAATGAATGGGATAGAGAGAGTTTGTGTTTTATTTTAAGGCCTGTGCATGCAATTACCTTGAGCGGCATTCTCAGCTTTAGTTGTAACATGCCTGCTGAGAAAGCGTGAGAATTGTGTTCCTGGTACCCACCTGAAAGATAAGCACAGTGGCTTATTCCTATGACCCCAGTGCTAAGAGACCAAAGACAGGCAGAGCCTTGAAGCCAGCTGGCCAGCCATCGTAGCCAGTTAGTGAGATTGGGGCTCAGCTAGTGACGATCCCCAAAAGTAAGGTAAAGGGATTGGGAAGGGTGCTTGCTTATATCCTTAGGGCCCAAGTTCAGGTCTAAGCATATATACATATTGGCAGCTCACAAATGTCCGGAACTCCAGTTCCAAAGGATTTGATGTCCTCTTCTTACTTTATGGGGTATACACATGTACACACACTCACACACATTCATAAAAAAAAAAACAAAAACTAAGGTAGAGAGTTGAGGAAGATATCCAACGTTGAGTTCTGGCAGCCACACGTATGCTATGTATTTGCATGTATGTACACATGCACATACACACATGGGGAAAACAACCCTGCTGGTAAGAGGTATAGTGCTTCTATGCAATGGACCTTCTTCCTTTGTTAGTAATGAGGATTAAACTGAAGACCTTTCACACGATAGGTAAGCAATTTACCACTAAGACATACTCCCAGCCTTTTACTGGCTTATTTATGTCTTTCTTTCTTTTCTTTCTTTCTTTCTTTCTTTCTTTCTTTCTTTCTTTCTCTTTCTTTCTTTCTCTTTCTTTCTTTTCTTTCTTTCTTCCTTCCTTTCTTCCTTCCTTCCTTCCTTCCTTCCTTCCTTCCTTCCTTTCTTTCTTTCTTTCTTTCTTTCTTTCTTTTGGTTTTTCGAGACAGGGTTTCTCTGTGTAGCCCTGGCTGTCCTGGAACTCACTCTGTAGACCAGGCTGGCCTTGAATTCAGAAATCTGCCTGCCTTTGCCTCCCAAGTGCTGGGATCAAAGGCATGTGCCACCACGCTCGGCTTACTGGCTTATTTATTATTTGATATATGGTGTGTACGATGTGTATGTGTATGCATGAACGTGGCACATTCTAGGCATGCCTGTGGAGTTTAGAGGACAACTTTCAGGAGATGGTTCTGCCTTTCCATCATGGGTTCCAGGGACTGAATTTAGGTTATCTGGTTTACATAGCTTTTACTTGCTGAGTAATTTCACTAGCCATATTCCCAGTCTTTGCTTTCGTTGTTGTTGTTTGTATGTTTGTTTCTTTTTGAGAAAAGATTGCCCCAGATTTGCATACACAGACCCCGATTATCATATACAAACTCATTGTATATCATAGGGTGACCTTAAATTTGTCACTCTCCTGCACAAGCCTCCAGAGTACCTGGAGTTACACGCCTGGCTAGGTATCTTAGTTAGGGTTTCCACTGCTATGAAGAGACACCATGACCAAAGAAACTCCTACAAAGGAAAACATTTCATTGGGGCTGGCCTTCAGTTTCAGAGGTTTGGTCCATCATCATCCAGGCAGAAGCATGGTGGTATCAAGGCAGACATGGTGCTGGAGAAGGAGCTGAGAGTTCTACATTTTGATTCAAAGGCAACCAGGAGAGACTGGCATCCTTGGGCAGCTGAGAGGAAGCTCTCGTGTAATGGGTGAAGCCCGAGCATAGGAGCAGACCTCCAGAGCCCACCCGTGACACTCTTCCTCCAACAGGGACAGTATCACTCCCTGTGGGTCAAGCATATTCAAACCACCACATCCCACTCCCTGGCCCCCATAGGCTTGTTCCAACACACTAGTCTCTGGGGGCCATTCTTAGCCATGGCATAATGCAAAATGCATTTAGTCCAACTTCAAGAATCTCCATAGTTTCATCAATGTTTAAAAGTCCAAAGTTCAAAGTCTCTTCTGAGATACATGTACTCTCTTAACTGTAATCCACTATAAAGTCAAAATCAAAACGCAGATCACATTCTTCCAACACCATGGCATAAGATAGACATTACTGTTCCAAAATGTCATAATGCAGAAGTACTGCAGCAAAGCAATACCAAAACCAGCTGGTCAGACTCTAAATTCAGAGTCTCTGTGTCCAATGTCAAAGCACTCTTTAAATCTCCAACTCCAGCCGGGCGGTGGTAGCGCTCGCCTTTCATCCCAGCGCTTGGGAGGCAGAGGCAGGCAGATTTCTGAGTTGGAGGCAGGCCAGCCTGGTCTACAGAGTGAGTTCCAGAACAGCCAGGGCTACACAGAGAAACCCTGTCTCGAAAAACCAAAATAAATAAATAAATAAACAAACAAATAAATAAATACATAAATACATAAATAAATACATAAATAAATAGAAAATAGAAGAGATTGGCATCACTGAGGTGAAATGAAATCTTCTGGGAAGTGTTTTCTGACAGCACAAATAAGCTGTGTTCCAGAGATAGCCAAGGTTGTATGCAGTGGAAATTTCTGGTTTCTTTGGAGACTCAGTTGTGTTGTGTGATGTTTTTCTGTAAACTGTCTTATGAAAGAATGTTTTTGCTGAAGCAGAAACAGGGGAGGCTATTTGGAAAGGATATAAATATAACCCAACAGACAGTAGATAATACTGCGTGGTATTGGTATGCCATACTGTTCTTGGCTGGTCATTGTTGGTACACCTTACCATTCTTTCCTGGCCATTGCTTGTCATGACTTCATAGAAAGAAATTGACCTTCTTGCTACTTCTGAGAACTTGTACGGGTTGGCAGAGCCTTGTGGTTTCTTCTGGATCTCCCTACCATTGTTTATTTGTGAATGGTGTTTGTGAGTGGATCAAGCTGCCATGAACTGCTGACATCCTGACAGGACAGAGTAGATCTGCTTTAAAGAACTATTTCTAAACAGGTATACATCCTCCTTTGCTCTATTAACCTCTCCTTTCCACTATCTCTGGATGATGGGTTAGAAGGGAGGTTAAAGCATTTAAGATCCCTTATTAAAAGTAGGTTTTGCCGGGCGGTGGTGATGCACGCCTTTAATCCCAGCACTTGGGAGGCAGAGGCAGGCGGATTTCTGAGTCCAAGGCCAGCCTGGTCTACAGAGTGACATCCAGGACAGTCAGGGCTACACAGAGAAACCCTGTCTCAAAAAAAAGTAGGTTTTGAAAAATCTAAGCCTACAGATGTACCTTGTGCAGCAGCTGGACTTGGTGATATGTAAGAATGACCCAGATAGTACTGTTTTTGAAGGCATGAAGGGGTCATGGAGAGAAGATGAGGCTTGGCACTTCAAGAAGCCAGGGAAGGCCATTGGTGAAGGTACAGCCTCAGTTACAGTTGACAGCCCAGGACTGAAGGGTCATGCAAAGACGTTGAGGCTTGGCATCATGAAAGGAGCCTATGAGAGACTATTGGTGTTGCAGCAGAAGACCACAGCATATTGGCAATGCCAGTACCATGGGATGATGACCAAGAACAGCAGCAGCAATGGAGTGGAGTCAACCAGAGCCTACAGTGCTATAGAGGGCAGAGCTGGAGAAGTGACCCAAGCCCTTTGCAGGATCCCAGAAGGTCATACATCATGTGTACATCCCAGACATTGGAACAAGAAGCTGGGAAGTTGAAGCTCTCTTGGATATCCCAAGATGTTTGAGATGCCAGATATATGAGATGCCTGCCAATGAAAGCTGCTAATGGGTGTGCAACCAGAGAAAGAAAATGAAATTTGTTGCTGCAGATTTGCCAAAACCAGTCATAAAAGTATAAAAGGAGTTGGATATTTCTGTTTTGTTTTTTTCAAGACGGTTTATCTGTGTAGCCCTGGCTGTCCTGGAACTCACTCTGTAGACCAGATCTGTAGAACTCAGATCCGTATGAGTCTCTCTCCTGGAATGTTGGGATTAGAGTCGGGTACCACTACCCCTGGACCTAAACTTTTCTTTAACTGGAACCTGCACTATACCAGGCTGGTCTTGAACTAGAGAGATCTGTTTCTCTGACTCCTGTGATTGAAGGTACATACCACCATGCCTGGACCTATGCTTTTCATTATAGATCTTAATCGAATTGAGAACCAAGACTAGCCATCACAATTCATCCCTTGTCAATTTGACATATAACCATATCTCCTTATGTCCAAATGAAAACAAGAATCAAGTTATAATACCTAACTGCTGGAACCAGCTGGTCAGGCAACACAAAAACCATGACTGGGGGAGTGAGGATGATTATAGGCAAGGTGGAAAGAAGATGCAAGGGACAGATGAGAGGGCTGCTGGTCAATACCATTCCAGCAGTGAGTGTATTTTCTCAGTGTCTTTTAAAGGCAAGTAGCAGAATGCATGACCAACTCCAGGAAGTGAAACAATGGCCACAAATGCTTATGTGGTAAGTTTATGGTACATAGTATCTCTGTTTTATTAAGGACTTTTTCTTCAGGCTTGGACAGTCTCTCAAGAACTTATGCGTAAGTGGAGGAACTTGGCAGGATATAATGCACATCTTACTTGAAAACAAAGACAGATGTCAGCAGACTCACTCACGATTAATCACAAGCAAGACAAGCAAGAAGTCAGCCAAAGGTTCCTCAGAAAACTGGGCATACTACTACTGGAGGACCCCGCTATACCACTCCTGGCCATATACCCAGAGGATTCTCCAGCATGTAATAAGGACACGTGCTCCACTATGTTCAAAGCAGCCCTATTTATAATAGCCAGAAGCTGGAAAGAACCCAGATGTCCCTCAACGGAGGAATGAATACAGAAAATGTAGTATACTTACACAGTGGAATACTACTGAGCTATTAAAAACAATGAATTCATGAAATTCTTAAGCAAATGGGTGGAGCTGGAAAATATCATCCTGAGTGAGGTAACCCAATCACAAAAGAACACACGTGGTATGCACTCACTGATAAGTGAATATTAGCCCAGAAGCTTGGAATACCCAAGACACAATTCACAGACCAAATGAAGTTCAAGAAGAAGGACGAACAAAGTATGGATACTCTGGTCCTTCTTAAAAGGGGGAACAAAATACCCACAAAAGGAGATACAGAGACAAAGGAGCAGCATCTGAGGGAAAGACCATCCAGAGACTGCCCCACCTAGGGATCCATCCCATATAGAGTTACAAGACCCAGACACTATTATCAATGCCCACAAGTGCTTATTGACCAGAGCCTGATATAGCTGTCACCTGGGAGGCTCTGCTAGTACATGACAAATACAGAGGGAGACACTCTCAACCAGCCATTGAACTGAGCATAGGGTCCCCAATGGAAGAGCTAGAGAAAGGACCCAAGGAGCTGAAGGGGTTTGCAGAACCATAGGAGGAACAAAAATATGAGCCACTCAGTGCTCCCAGGGACAAAACTATCAACCAAAGCGTACACATGGAGTTACCCATGGCTACAGACACATAGGCAGCAGAGGATGGCCTTGTTAGATCCAAAGGGAGGAGAGGCCCTCGGTCCTAGAAAGGCTCAATGCTGCAGTGTAGAGGAATACCAGGACAGGGAAGTGGGAGAGGGTCAATTGGGGAACAGGGGGAGGGGAGATGGCTTATGGGATTTTCCAGGGGGGGGGACCAGGAAATGGGACGTTTGAAATGTAAATAAAGAATATATCTAATAATTAAAAAAAAAGAAGTCAGCCAAAGTTTACTTTGGACGTACTCCCCACACCTAACATGATATAACGTCCTCATACAATTGCAAGTGTATGAATTAAGCTGGTAGGATCTTGCTCCAAGGTTACCACTTCCTTAATTCCATTTAATATCCTTGGACACAGAATTTCCCTTCACTCTGTTTTTGTACCCCTTTACTCTTAGAATCATACATTTTGTATTTTTCCTTTATAATCTTGCTACACTTGATCAAAACACTCTTCATGAGAGTAAACCAGAGAAAAGTCTATAATAAAAATTTTGATACTTCCTTTGTCAATGCAATTAATATAAATCTCTCTACCTTAGCCACAGGCAGACTATTCAGGTAAGGACAAAAAGCAGCAACATTCTTCATGCAAACATTATAAAAACCATCTCCAGAGTTCAAATCACCCTCAGCACCAATGTTTTCCATATTCCTACTAGGATGACCCATTAAATCCCACTTAAAGCATTCGATAGCTTTCCAAATCCAAAATCCCAAAATCCATATTCCTCCAACATGGTCAGGCCTATCACAGCAATACCCCAGTCCCTGGTACAAATTCTATCTTAATTGGGAGGGTTTCCATTGCTATGAAGAGACACCATGGCCAAAGCAACTCTTATAAAGGCAAACATTCAATTGGGGCTGGCTTACGGTTTCAGAGATTTAGTCCATTATCATAATAGCAGGAAGCATGGTGGCATAAAGGTAGACATGGTGCTGCAGAAGGGGCTGAGAGTTCTACGTTTTGATTCAAAGGCAACCAGGAGAGACCGGCATCCTCAGGCAGCTAGGAGGAAGCTCTCTTCCAAAATGGGTGAAGCCTGAGTACAGGAAGAGACCTTCAAAGCCTACCCCTACAGTAGCACTCCAAGGTGGCTACAACTTTCAACACTATTACTCTCTATGGGCCAAACATATTTAAACCACCACAATAGGAATGCATTTTTGAGCACAGTCTAGAGGTCTGCTTCCAAGATTTGATTTGGTAGAGACCATGTCTCATCATGCCACTTTTACAGTGGCTGTACTTAGACTGTACACAACAAATACAGATGTTTGTACTAAAGAGCTATGCAGTTTTATTTTTGTTTTTATATAAGTGAACTTTAAATTTTAATGTAATTAGCTTTGTCTTTCTTGGGGCTGGGAGGTAAATACGGGGACCCATGTGTAACAAGGTTTTGTGTAGCTCAGACTGGCTTTGAACTCATTGTAAACTTCCTGTTTCAGCTTCCTGAGTTGCTGGGGCTGCACTGAGTGGGTGGCCGTGCATCAGCACGCCTGGCAGTGGGATTGAAGTTTACTGATTTGTATTGAAGCTGAGTCAAAGGAAAATATGAAGTATCAGTGATATAGATGGAGCAACCTGGTAGCAGAATGTTATGTTATGTGTATTATTTGTATTGGAGTTAGATCAAGGAAAAATATGAAGGATTTGTGATATAGCTTGAGCATGGGATAAGATTCTTACCTATAATTCTAGCACTTGGGAGGCTGAGGTAGGAGAACTGCAAATTTAAGGCCAACCTGGCTATGCAGTCAGATACTACCTTTATTAGAGATTTTATTCTTAGGTGTGTGTAAGCATTATGTGTGTATGTGTATGTGTGTGTGCATGCATGTATGCTTGTATTTGCACATTATATACATATGTATGTGTGGGTATCTGTGTGTGTGCATGTGTGCCTTCAGTGTCTAGAAGAGGTTTTCAGATCCTTTGGCCTTGAAGTTATAGGCAGATGTGAGCATCTCAGTCTTGGTGTTGTGACCTGAACTCTAGTCTTTTACAAGAGCAACTGTAAGACCCGAAAGAAAAATGGGGGGACCCCTGCACCCCACGCCTCGGAAACCGGCACCCCAATCACTCACGAGAAACAGTCTTGATGCAAATAGCAAGAGGGATTGTAATTTCCAGAGCTCTGGGGGTCACAGTCTTACCATACAGGGTAAAAGAAGTGAGCCGAGTGGGCAGAATCGGATTAGCTTTTTATAGGCTTATAACAGAACCCGCCTACCACAAGTTTCTAAGCCAATCAGTTCAAACCATCCGAGCTTGCTATCTCTGAGAACAAATCAGCCTCCCACAGAGGCCGGATGGGACCTGGTTAAGTAATTTCTGCTTACCTGGCCACCATGCACAGGGTCTCGCCCACCCTCTCCCACTGGCAGTAGATGTTGGGGACCTAAGTGCCCCCAGGCATGAGCTCCGCAGTCCCCGCGGTGATTCTGCCAGCCCCCAGCCGTGCTTGTCCTTGCCATAGCTGCTCTGCTGAGGCAAGATGGGAAAAGGCACCAGGGACACTCCCAGAGGTTCGCCGCCGGACCCTGGAGGCGGGTGTGATATGTGCACACTTTCAGGCCAACAAAGAGTGGACTGAACCTCTGCTCCTTTGGGGTCACCCAAGACTCAGGCACGGGGGATTCCTAGCTTGCAACCTTATCCTTTCACAACAAGTGCTCTTAACCATTGAGTTATCTCTCCAGCTTCCAGACACTGTTTTTTTTTTTTTTTAAAAACAAAAACAAAAACAAAAAAACACTAAAAAAAGATTAAGTATAGGATCTTCCTTTTTAACCCTGACTAAATGGGAACACTGTTTCTCAGAGCACTAGTTAAAGGTCAATGCCATTACCCAGCCCCCTTGCAGGCTAATTAAACTAAGAATGAGTACTTGTAAGATTAGCATGGGAAGAGAGGTCATGGTTCAAGAATCTGTCTCTCAGAAAGTCTGGTCTTAGGAGGCCATGAAGAATGCCAGAGCTGAGAGAGTGCTAGAGATGCTGAGAGAGCCCAGAGAAGAGCCAGGCAGCTAGAGAAAGAAAAGGTATAGCTTTGTGATGTCATAATCCAAGGCCACGGGCAAGCCTTTATATTGATTTGTTTCTTTTATACGATGGTCCTCCTTCTCTGTTACCTTCCTCCATTAATCATGGTGAGGCAGATGCGACCCAGGATGTCAGATATGTGAACCGTCTCCTCTTATCCTTCGTTATTGTTAGAAACAGTTACTACAGTCCAAATAGCAGTTTTAGTTTTCTAAGTTGTAAGTGTAAGATATAATGGTGAGAAGAAAGTATGGGGCGGGGGAAGGTGTGTGTGTGCGTGTGCGTGTGCGTGTGCGTGTGCGTGTGCGTGTGCGTGTGCGTGTGTGTGTGTGTGTGTGTGTGTGTGTGGCATGGGAGTGGAGCTGGAAAGATGGTTTAGTGGCAAAGACCACTGAGTCCTACTTCCAGAGGACCCAGGTTTGATTCCCAGGGGGTCGGATGCTCTCCTCTGTCCTCTGCAGGAGCCAGGTCTGTACATTGTTATATAGACACACATACATGAAAATACTTATTAAAATAAATATTTTTAAAAGAAAGAGGAAGTACGGGCATACCTCCCAGGTATGGTGCATGGCTCTGACGCCCATGTTTGGCTGAAGCAGGGAGATATCTGTCAGTTAAAAGCATCTCAGTCTATATAATACGTTCCAGGCCAGCTAGGTCTGCATAGTAAGACACTGTCTTAAACAAAATGAAGGAGAGACAGAGACAGACAGGCAGATATAAAGATATAGATAGATGATAGGCAGGTATGTATGTATATAGATAAGAGTCCTGGAGAAAAAAAGCAAGTATGCTCCTTGAGGCACTGCAGATGAAACCCAGGGAAATGTGAATGACTGGCATTTGTCCCTTTAAAACTTTGCTCTGAAAACAATGACATAAATAAAACATTTGATCCAGTAAGAATTATTTTGACTTTCGAGGTAAATAAGGAGAGGAATAATGTTAAATTATTTCTAGCAGTTTTGAACTTGACACTGACAGTAAAAGAGGAATTAATAAACTGAACTTTGTAGGAATTTAAGGTTTCTTCTGTGAAAAATCTTGTTACCAGTTGTGTTAGAGTTTCATTGCTGTGAAGACACAATGAGCAAGGCAACTTTTTTTTCTTTTTGGTTTTTTCAAGACAGGGTTTCTCTGTGTAGCCCTGGCTGTCCTGGAACTCACTCTGTAGACTAGGCCGGCCTCAAACTCAGAAATCTGCCTGCCTCTGCCTCCCAAGTGCTGGGATTAAAGTCATGTGTCACCACTGCCCAGCGCAAGGCAGCTCTTATAAGGACAACATTTATTTGGGGCTGGTTTATAGGTTCAGAGTTTCAGTTCATTAGCATCAAGGTGGGAGCATGGCAGCATCCAGCCAGGTATGGTGTAGGAGGAACTGGGAGTTCTACATTTTCATCTGAAGGTCACTAGGAGAAGACTGACTTCCAGGCAGCTAGGAGGAAGTTCTCTCAAAGCCCACCCCAACAGTGACACACTTCTAACAAGGCCACATCTCCTAATAATGCCACTCCCTGGGCCAAGTACATTCAAACCACCACATTCTATTCCCTTGTCCTCATAGGCTCGTTCAAACACATGAGTCTTTGGGGACAAGACTAAAAACCAGCTGGGCAAACTCCAAACTCCACATCTCAATGTCTCATGTTCAACTCCTTCTTTCTTTCTCTTTTTCTTTCTTTCTTCCTTCCTTCTTTCCTTCCTTCCTTCCTTCCTTCCTTCCTTCCTTCCTTTCTCTCTCTCTCTCTCTCTCTCTCTCTCTCTCTCTCTCTCTTTTAAGATTTATAAGTCGGGCAGTGGTGGTGCACGCGTGTAATCCCAGCACTTGGGAGGCAGAGGCAAGCAGATTTCTGAGTTCAAGGCCAGCCTGGTCTACAGAATAAGTTCCAGGACAGCCAGGGCTATACAGAGAAACCCTGTCTTGAAAAACCAAAAACCAAACCAAACCAAACCAAAACAAAAAAACCCAACATTAAAAGTCTTAGCCGGGTGGTGGTGGTGCATGCCTGTAATCCCAGCACTTGGACTTGGAAGGCAGAGGCAGGAGGATTCTGAGTTTGAGGCCAGCCTGATCTACAGAGTGAGTTCCAGGACAGCCAGGGCTACACAGAGAAACACTGTCTTGAAAAAAAAAAATTTATATATTTTATATATGTGAGCAACATTGTATCTTCACACACACCAGAAGAGGGCATCAGACCCAATTACAGATGGTTGTGAGTAACCATGTGATTGGTGGAAGTTGAACTCAGGACCTCTGGAAGAGCAGTCAGTGCTCTTAACCACTGAGCCATCTCTCCAGCCCCTCAACTCCTTTCAGTGTTCCACTCCCCATTAGCATCTTTCCTTAGCAGGTATCACATGGTTCCATCATCTCTTAAATCTTAAGGTATCCCAGGAAACTTCAACTTCACAGGTTCTTGTTCCAATGTCTGGGATGTACACATGATGTATGACCTTCTGGGATCCTGCAAAGGGCTTGGGTTACTTCTCCAGCTCTGCCCTCTATAGCACTGTAGGCTCTGGTTGACTCCACTCCATTGCTGCTGCTGTTCTTGGTCATCATCCCATGGTACTGGCATTGCCAATATGCTGTGGTCTTCTGCTGCAACACCAATAGTCTCTCATAGGCTCCTTTCATGATGCCAAGCCTCAACGTCTTTGCATGACCCTTCAGTCCTGGGCTGTCAACTGCAACTGAGGCTGCACCTTCACCAATGGCCTTCCCCGGCTTCTTGAAATTGAATGCCTCATCTTCTCTCCATGACCCCTTCATGCCTTCAAAAACAGTACTATCTGGGTGATTCTTACACATTACCAAGTCTAGCTGCAGCATGAGGTACAACCTTGGCTATCTCTGGAACACAGCTTTTTAGTGCTCTCAGAAAACACTTCCCAGAAGATTTCACCTTAATGATACTGATCACCATTAATTTCTTTTTTTTTTTTTTCTGGTTTTTTGAGACAGGGTTTCTCTGTGTAGTCCCGGCTGTCCTGGAACTCATTCTGTAGACCAGGTTGGCCTCGAACTCAGAAATCTGCCTGCCTCTGCCTCCCAAGTGCTGGGATTACAGGCATGCTCCACCACGCCCGGCAAGATAAAACATTTAGTTGCAGTCTAGATGATCACATTCTCACATACAAAAAATTGTATTGTATAAACTTTGCTTGCTAATCCTCTCTCTGACTGGTTAAATAAATGTGTCTGACAGCCAGTTACTAGGGAGAGAGTTGAGGTAGGCAGAGCTTCCGTTCCCAGGATGGGAATCACAGGTAGGAACCACAAGGAGATGAAGAGGAGAAAGAAGACAGAGAGAGCAGGAGATCTCCTTTAGGATGGTCAGGAGTACAGAACAAGGAAGAGAAGTGCATCCTAACAAGAACTGACAGAGCAAAACAAGTAACCTGGGGCGGGGCGTGTACCTGATAAGTAGCCACTCTAGCAGAGAAAAATAGGGGTAGTCACCCAGCAATTGTGCTAAAGCTGATTAAATAAATCAGTAGGACTCTGACTCGATTATTGGGGTGCTGCCCAGGTTATAATAAGAACTAACAGAGTTATTAAACACCTTACAGCAACAGTTCCTACCGAGGTCAGAAGGAGGCATTGGGTCCCTGAAATTGGGGCAGTCGCTGCCTTTGCAGAGAGCTGAGTTTCTGGCACCCACACGGCTGCTCAAGACCATCTGTAACTCTAGTGCCAGAGGACTGATGCCCTCTTCTGGCCTCTGTAGGTACTGCATGAACACACTGCACAAGTGTACATGTAGGCAAAACACCTACATACATAAAATAAAAATAAACTTAAAAAAGGAAGGACGTGCAGGCAGCTTGACAGGTCAAAGAATGGCCCAGGCCACTCAGCTAGCCTCTTCCTGGGTGCTGCACTCCCTTCTAGCTCTGCAGCAATTGTTTTACTGCTTCTGTAACTACGGGGAGGACCCAGGAATCTCCTTACTTTCAGCTCTCCAGGATTGGTAAGTTTATGTCTTAGTTGTGGTTTCTATTGCTGTGATATAACACCACTGTAATCCTTCAATTATCTAATATTTAGACCAAGAAAGACATGGGACGCATAAACCGAGGTTAAAATTTGCTAGTTTAGCAAGGTATCTTTGTTTTCTTAACTAAATACAAAATACCTATTGACAAGCTTGATTCTACACCTAAAATGTTAGCTCTTTAGGAATCTCTTAGCCGGGTGGTGGTGGTGGCGGCGGCGGCGGCGGCGGCGGCGCACGCCTGTAATCCCAGCACTCTGGGAGGCAGAGGCAGGCAGATTTCTGAGTTCGAGGCCAGCCTGGTGAGTGAGTTCCAGGACAGACAGGGCTATACAGAGAAACCCTGTCTCGAAAAAACCAAAAATCCAAAAACAAAACAAAACAAAACAAAACAAAAAAACCAAAAAAAAAAAAAAAAACAAAAAAAAAAAAAAAAACAAAAACCAAAAACCAAAAACAAAAACAAAAAAAGGAATCTCTTTCTATCTGTGTCATTCTACCTAGCTAATCTACCTTTCCCTTGTGCTCTTCCAAACCCAAGAGGGCTCTTAGTTCTCTTTCCTAGAATAATGGCTTACCTATGTCCTGGCAGCTATGTCTTTGCTGTTCCTGTTAGCCCAAAGAGAAAAATCCCTTTCTTTTACCTGGAGCTCCTTCCAAGCTGAGAGAGAAAAAGAGAGAAAGAGAGGGAGGGAAGAGATGGGGGTAGCGGGACAGAGAGGAAGAGGAGAACACTCTATCAAAGGTCCAATTGCAGCCGGGCTTGGTGGCGCACGCCTGTAATCCCAGCACTTGGGAGGCAGAGGCAGGCGGATTTCTGAGTTCGAGGCCAGCCTGGTCTACAGAGTGAGTTCCAGGACAGCCAGCTAAACAGAGAAACCCTGTCTCGGAAAAAAAAAAAAAAAAAAAAGTCCAATTGCCTATAAAAGAAGTCTCTAAACTTCTCCACTCTCGGCAGGCTGAGCCATGTCACCATCATGGTGTGTGTGTGTGTGGGGGGGACTCCAAGCTAAGTCAGCAGGGGCTGAACCACATTACAGTGGGGTGGTAGCTCGAGGCCACCCAGCTGATTTTGCCCTGGCTCATAAAATACTCAAAGACTCTCCAAAATGTCCTGTTGGGAGCCTGCTCAGCCTGGAATGGGTTGAAGCAGAAAACAGCGTTGGACATAGGTGTAGCTTTAAAACTGCGGGTCTCTGGCCTTCTAGCTCTCTAGCTACACCCAATGCTTACTGAAAACTTCTAAAAAAAAAAAAAATCCTAAAAACTCTCTTGCTCATTCTGAGGGTTAAAACCAGAAGACTTGGGCAATTAACACCTGTAGCCTAACAGCTGGGAATTAAGTAAAGGATTAATTTCTAGGGCTTTTTCCCCCCCTCTTGCTTATAAGCCTTGCTCTGGCTTGTTAGGCTGGAGGGAGGTTTGGAGCAATAAACTTTTATTGAACCAGGACAAGGAAAAACTTTTACACAAGCAAGTATGCATAAATTCACACAAATTCATATGCAAATTCAAGCATACATATTCATATATCTTTATGCAAACCAGTTGGACCCAACTACATACTTATAATTACATACTTACCCATACACGTCCATACTTACATACGCATATTGAGCAAAAGACCAAGCACCTGGGCAGAGTACTCATTCATTCTGGATGGAAAATGAGCTACAATCTTTATTCCATAAAGAAAAAGCCTCTACCCTTTTATTGCTAAATGAATCAAACCCAAGACTATAAGAAGAAAGCTTTGTCCTCTTTAGTAAGGCTAAGCCTGCCTTGCGGTTAAGACAAGACCCATTCAGTTCCATGGTAAGGAGAAGCCTGCCTGCTACTTCTGCTCTCTCTACAGCTTCTTCTTTGTCTTTCTCTCTGCAATCTGCATATTGCTCTCTCAATTTCTAAGTTTCCTTTTAATTTCTAACTTATTCTACTCTGCTGTCCTCCTTCCTACCTCGCTCTCTCCTCCTGCTCTGATGTAATAATAATGACCTCTGATGCAATAATTCCCTTGCTCCAAATGCAATTTAATCATTTCTAGTCTTTTGTACCTTGTCTAGGAAAAGAGAGAACACGGTCTTTTTCAAGCATCCTTTTTTTTTTTTTAAAAAAAAAAAAAAAACAAAAGTTCACTAAAAGTTCAAACATAAATTCAAATCATAAATTGAATAAGTTTACAACAGAGATATTTACATATGTATCCTTTAAGACTAGACATTTGTCTTAGGGTTTTACTGCTGTGAACAGACACCATGACTAAGGCAAGTCTTACAAGGACAATATGTAATTGTGGCTGGCTTACAGGTTCAGAGGGTCAGTCCATTATCATCAAGGCAGAAGCATGGCAGCATCTAGGCAGGCATGGTACAGGAGGAGCTGAGAGTTCTACATCTTCATCTGAAGGCTGCTAGTGGAAAACTGACTTCCAGGCAGCTAGGATGAGGATCTTAAGCCCTTGCCCACAATGACACATCTACTCCAACAAGACCACACGTCTTAATAGTGCCACTCCCCTGGCCAAGCATATACAAACCATCACAACATTCATTCTCCATCACCAGCTCTACAGGTTCTTGGGGAGTTAAAGGCCATAACTAAGTTACCATTGAAGCTTTGTAGTGATAAACTCAGTCAATATTTTATCGGCTGGCCTTGCACCTACCATAAATTGTTAGCTCCCTTTTTATGAAGTTAGGTTAATTGTTTTACAATCTCTTGGAATGTGTTCTAAGTTGTAAATGCCTGCTTTCTATCTCAGAAGCAATCAACTCCTGACACGAAGACCAGCAGAGTTCTCATTGCAGTTATGACATCAGGGAGGACTTAATAGCAGTCCTATTATAAAAGGGCTTGATAATTTTAGAAATTCTTATAGAACCATCATTAATAATTAAGAAATCATCTATTTGTCTATATAGCACCACTACAAGACAGCACATATTCATTGTTCTGCAGAGATCTGCTCAATAGGGTGCACTAATACCTAGTGATTGTTATATATATTTAATAATAACAAGAAAAGCATATTAATAGCAGGAATCTTTCCTCACATGTAATCTTATTGGCCTCGCCTAAAGGAATGAACTCATCATAGCTTTATAGTCCGTGGTGGAACCATCTCAGGGTTTCTCTGTGTAGCCCTGGCTGTCCTGGAACTCACTCTGTAGACCAGGCTGGCCTCGAACTCAGAAATCCGCCTGCCTCTGCCTCCCAAGTGCTGGGATTACGGGCGTGCGCCACCACGCCCGGCCACAACTGGTTTCTAATAGTGCTAAACTTTAGCAGCTATCCATGACTCCTTCATGCCTTCACAACCGTACTACTTGAGAGACTCTTACATATCAAGTACAGCTGACAGCAGGAGATGCAGCCTTGGCCCTCTTTGGACCACAACACCTGTGTGCTGACCCTGAGGAAATATGTCCCAGGAGATTCTACCTTAGGGATACTGTTTTCTTCTTAATCACAGATGATTCTTCATCCCCAGCTGACACTATTTTTTTAAAAATATTTATTTATTAATATATATATATTACAGATGGTTGTGAGCCACCAGGTGGTTGCTGGGATTTGAACTCAGGACCTCTGGAAGAACAGTCAGTGCTCTTAACCACTGAGCCATCTCCCCAGGCCCCAGCTGACACTATTTATTGTCTTAGTAAAGCAAAAAATTCACTGTGTGGTTTTCTCGTTAGTCACAGACAATTCTTCAGCTCCAGCTAACCAGAAACACGAATTCTTAATTCAAAATATTAAACTGCCCCCACTCGAGGGTTTAAGGGACTCTCAAACTTCCTTCTGAAACTTCTCAAGCCAGATCTCCATTGCCTGCATCTCCTCATCTTTGAAGTGCTCTTATCTTGAATAGTCCACTGAGTACTCAACAGATTTTTCCAGCCCAAAGTCCAAGTGCTGCCACAAGGTTCTCAAAACACGTGGTCTGGTCTGTCACAGCAACACCCCTCGGCTCTGACCCAATTTTTGTCCTAGGGTTTACATTGTCATAGTAAAACGCTATCACCAAAAACAACTTAAAAAAGAAAAGGGTTTATTCGAATTACAAATTCCGTGTCACAATTCATTGAGAGAAGCAGAGGCAGGAACTGAAACAGAAGCCGGGGAGGAATGCGGCTTCCTGGCTTGCTCCTCTGGGCTTGCTCAGTTTGCTTTTGTATACTACCGAGGACCACAAGCCCAGGAGAGTCAGTGTCTGTAGTGACCCAGGCCCTCCCACACCAATCATCAATGTAGACAGCACCGCTAGAAACTTGCCTATAGGCCAGTCTTATGGGAGCGTTTTCTCTATTAACATTTCCTTTTTCTAGTTAGTCTGGCACAGTTTACTTCCTAATTCTCACGTGATACCCTCGCACCAGCAGAGAAAGTTTCAATTCCCAGAGAATGTTTCGCTCAGAGGGAATCCTCCACAAGGACTGCCAGCCTTGGTTTATTACTTTGTTGCTGAGTATCTTTCTGTCAGCGCTTGAGTGAGTTATCACCCCAGCTCCTCTACCTCTTTGGCTTGTTTGTTGATTTGTTTTTGTTGTCATTATTGTAAGACAGTCTCACTAATTATCTAATAACTGGTTTTGAGATCAAGAGTCTCCTACCTCCCACCCCTAAATGCTGAGATTATAGCTGGCTTCAGTTATTTAAAGGAACCTTGTCTCCAAACACAGGTTTGGCAAGATGGCTCAGACAGTGTCTTAGTCAGGGTTTCTAATCCTGCACAAACATCATGACCAAGAAGCAAGTTGAGGAGGAAAGGGTTTATTCAGTTTACACTTCCACATTGCTGTTCATCACCAAAGGAAGTCAGGACTGGAACTCAAGCAGGTCAGGAAACCGGAGCGGATGCAGAAGCCATGAAGGGATGTTTCTTACTGGCTTGCTTCCCCTGGCTTGCTCAGCTTGCTTTCTTATAGAACTCAAGACTACCAGTCCAGGGATGGCACCACCCACAATGGGCCCTCCACTGATCACTAATTGAGAAAATGCCCCACAGCTGGATCTCATGGAGGCATTTTCTCAACTGAAGCTCCTTTCTCTGTGATAACTCTAGCTTGTGTCAAGTTGACACACCAAACCAGCCAGTGTGGGTGTGTGTGTTTGAGGGGGGTCAAGTGCTTGCTGTGCAAGCCTGAGAAATTGAGTTTGAGCCCTGAAATGGGGCGCACACCAATAATAATTTTAAAAATTTAAAATTTAAACAAAGAAGCAAACATTTTTTTTCGAGACAGGGTTTCTCTGTGTAGCCCTGGCTGTCCTGGAACTCACTCTGTAGACCAGGCTGGTCTCGAACTCAGAAATCCGCCTGCCTCTGCCTCCCAAGTGCTGGGATTAAAGGTGTGCGCCACCACCGCCGCCCGGCCTTTTTATTTCTTTTTCTTTTTCTTTTTCTTTTTCTTTTTCTTTTTCTTTTTCTTTTTCTTTTTCTTTTTCTTTTTTTTGGGGGGGGGGAAATTATTTTAAAAAATGGTGAGAAGTGCTAGGAAGATAGCTCAGTGGGTAAGAGAATATATGGCTCTTCCAGAGGACCTGAGTTCAATCCCTATTGAAGTTTGGTTTGTTACTATGTATTGTAATGCTGAATTCTGTACTGGAGGGTCTAGGCCTATGAGTGAATCTCACTTTTACCAGCCTTTGTTGTGCAAACCTTATTCTTTAATTCAACACAGTTGAGGTTTGGTCTGCTGCCAGGGATTGTAATGCTTAATACTGACTCTGGTTGCCTCAGGGATGAGGAGTTCCTCATCTATACAAAGTGATGCTATGCAGGGTTGTCTTTTTTTTTTTTTAAGATTTATTTTTATTATTCTAAATTATATATGTATGTATAATACATTATATATTATATAATATATAATATATAGCATATTATATATATACTTGCTCCCCCAAATTATCCTTGATCGATCAATAAAGATGCTTACAGCCAATACTTAGGCAGAAGAGGTGTGGTTTTGGGTAGGCAGACACAAGGATAGAGGAGGTAGAAGGCAGAGAGAGAAGACACTGTGGGGCAAGGGTTTGCGAGAACTGGCCATGAGGGCTGGCCAGTCAGAGTAAAAGTGGCGCAGGCAAAACAATGCAAGTCATATCTTGGGGTTATTGATAGGGAAATAGGTATACTAGCATAGAGGGTAGATATCTGCCCAACTCTAGTGCTTTAAAGGCATATTATAAAAATAAAAGTCTTGTGTCTTATCTGAGAACTGAATGATCAAAGTAGAAAACCCTGATTGAGATTAATTACAGCAAATCCCCAGCCACGTATCAGGCTGCTCAACTCTCAACCCCTTTTTCTCCAGCTCCAGGAGGATCCAACTACTCTAGGCCCTGTGGGCAACTACACTCACATCCACATACCTTTCCCCATATATATATATATATATATATATATATATATATATATATATATATATATGTATATATATATATATATATACATACACACACACACACGCGCGTGTGCACGCGAGTGTGAGTGTGTGTATGTATATATGTATGTATATAATATGCCATATTATATATGCTATATAATATATGTATTATATATGTTATACACACATATATATACACATATATGTTATACACATATATAATTAAAAATAAATCTTACAAAAAAAACCTCCTCTGCATAGCAACAATGTACTATTATATTTGAAATGTTAGTGGTGGTGGCTTTAGGAAGAATTGGGTAAGTTATTCAGAATACTTTGAGCTTTCTATTTACAGATCAGACTAAGGCCCTCTTATATTACAGGGTCTGTGTAGTTGTGATGGCCTAGAATTTACTATATATACCAAGTTGGCCTTGAACTCATAGATATGTCAGCCTCTGCCTCTCGAATGCTGGGATTAAAGCATGTGACTCTATTTGACTAGTTATTCTAGTTAACTGAAACTCCAAGTTTATATATATTTCAAAGGCTCCTTGAGTCTTGAATGCTTTGCTCTTCAAATGGCTCTCTGGATCTTTGTGTTGCACTTGTCTTCTGGACCAGGATATAGGAATGTTTCTCATTCCTTACCCAAGAAATTGAGGAGTTTTCTTTCCAGCTGAGCCAATCTTTTGAAAAATTCATAATGGCATTCATATCTTATAGTGAATAATATAAAACACTCTGAAGGACTTATTTGAGAATCACGTCTACATTTGAAAATGCCTGATACCCACCTTAAAAAAATACATCTGAGCCAGGTGTGGTGGTGCTCACCTTTAAACCCGCATTCCAGAGGCAGAGGCAGGCAGATGTCTGAATTTGAGTGCAGCCTGCTCTGTAGAGAGTTTCAGGACAGCCAGAGCTACACAGAGAAACCTGTATATGTAACTATTTTCCTGTAGTGGTTGTCACAGAGGCTTACTGCCTCCATCTGCTCACCTAGGCCTAGTCCTGGAAGCTTCTAGTCACTGTACAACTTACCTAGGTCTAGGATGTTTTCAGCCTCTGGGATTTACTGCTGAGTATGCTCTCCCTTTCTCACTTAACTCAGCTCTTCTGGCTCAAACTGCTCTCCAAGCCGACTGATTCAAACTGGCTTCTCTCAGCCTCTGACTGAATTGCTCTGCTTGGCCTCATACTAACTTTGGCAATCTGTTCTAATCTTCTGGCTCCTTCTCATTCTCCGGCTTGTTCTGTTTTCTCCTGCGTCTAGCTTGTTCTTTCTCTGCCACCTATCTCTCTGTACAACTGTTCCAATAAAACTGCCTCCGCCCTCCTTCCCGCCACACTGCTTTTTCTCATGTTGCCTCTCTCCTCTCTGTTGATGAGATTTGGGCGTATCCTATTTTGTCAAATATCTTTTGATTTGTTACTCTGTCTGCCTCCCAGTTAGATATCACTTTCAAACATGGGTGCTCCCTTCTACAAACTTTCTTTACCTTCATTGTTTTGGATTAAAGATGTGTACTAGGAGCTTGTTTGCATTGCAGTCAGATCATATAGACCAAGAAGGTCTTTGAATATAATCAGAGCAGCCAGCCATGTTACTGGATTAAAATTCCTATATAGAAACCCTGTCTTGAAAAACAGGGACAGTTAAAAAATGCGTCAGAAATTGAAGATACCTTTTTTGTTTCTGGATGAGAAGGAGGTAAAGAATAGAGCTTGTGGTCCAGTAGACCACCGATCCTCTATTTTCAGTTAAACCTTTAGGAGAAAGAAAAATTGGGGTGGATTTGGTGGTCCATGCCCTTAATCCTAGCACTGGGGAGGCAATGTCAGAGGGAATCTATGTGAGTTCAAGGCCAGCTTGGCTTACATAAGGAATTCCATGTCAGGCAAGGGTATGTAGTGAGATTCTGTCTCAACAAAAAAGCAAAACCGATTATGGTTGAGGGTCTATTGCTTACCCATCTCTGCCCAGGGACCCACACCTCTCCAGTCTGCTCAGCTCCTTCCCTAAGTAGAGTGCTTACTTTGGCAGTGTCTCCATCTCTCTATCTTTATGCTCCTCGGTATTTGATGTTAATAAGGGTTTTATTTGGTTCTTGTTTGAATGTTCTTTTTGTTTTGCTTTATTGTCAATGTTGGTTTAACACTGGTTGGTTAATACACTTTTCAACCACTTTCAGAAATTTGGTGAAGTGTATGCTTTGCCAGGTGGCAACAATTCAGCTAATCTTTTCCCCAAGAAATTAAGACTCTCACTAAAGACAACTTAGAATCACTCTTGGGAGAAAGTTTCTTCTCTTTAGAATATTTGAGACCATCTTCAAGTTATTATGATTAATATCATCATCATTATTATTAATTTATTTTTAAATCCATTTATTAGGTGCATGTACACCTCTTGACTGCTTGGTGGCACAGAGATTAGAAGAGGAACAGATTTGGAACTGAAACAGACTGCCACTTAGGTTCTTGAAATTGAACATGGGTCCTTTGGAGAGTAACAAGCATTCTAAGCCACTGAACCATCATTCCAGCTCAAAAATTGCCTTAAGCTTTTCTGTTTATTAAGTGTCCATGAATCTTGAGACTCTTTTCATTCAAGATAATGTTATCTTGCTTAGTAAGAGGTGATTATACAACAAGAAAATGACCCTGATCTTAAACTTTACAGCCCCTGGGGGGGGGTGACCATTTGTGAGTGGTCTATTCTGTTCCTTCTCCATGCCCAACCCACAGCACTGACCTCACTTACAATCCTCCATGTGTGCCAGGTCTGATCCCTGGGTATAGACAGCACTTTCTGGATCCTGGGAATAGGTTCACCAAAAGCACATAGAGACATATCCTCTGGAGTTCTGTAGGCTGAATGTTTGAAACCAACATCTGGACCAATCACTGTACTCCTGAAGTACTCTATAATGATGTCATAATCCCTTGTCATTGGGTACCACAGGATGATTGTGGCTTCTTCAAGCAATCTGTTACTCTTTTTTTTTTTTTTTTTTGTTTTTTTGAGACAGGGTTTCTCTGTGTAGCCCTGGCTGTCCTGGAACTCACTCTGTAGACTAGGCTGGCCTCAACTCAGAAATCTGCCTGCCTCTGCCTCCCAAGTCCTGGGATTAAAGGTGTGCGCCACCATTGCCTGTCTTATAGTTATTCTATTGTTGTGATAAACACCACAATCAAGGCAGCATATAGAAGGAAGTGTTGCTTTGGCTTATGGTTCCACAGGCATAGTATTTCATAATGGCAGGGAAACAACAGGTCCACAGCTGGTGTAGCAAGCTGAAAGCACGCATCTTGAGCCACAAACAGGAAGCAGAGAGAGTGAACTCAAAATGATATGAGCCTTTAAATTCTTAAAGCCTGCTTTTAGTGACACACATCTACTAGCAATACTGTACCATCTATGGCTGCCAAGCAGAGCTACCAGTAGGAATCAAGTATTCAGATGCCCACAATGATGGGGGCATGTCTCATTCAAACCATCACTAAACCCAATGGCTTTCTTCCTGCCTCTTTCCCCCCCAGCCCAGGGCTCTGAGAACATATCCACTGATGACCTCTCCTCACCTGACTCACACAATGTAATAACACCCTTGTCGTACCACTGTTCTATCTAGAACCTGGCTCTACACAATGGATTGCAGACCGCAAGAGTGGAATGATGCAGAAAATCCATTCCATTCAGAACTGATTATAAGTTTATATTTTTCAAAACAATCTAAAACAAAACAAAACCCATATAAGTGATAAAATAATTTTCTATATTAACTATGGAACTATTGACCAAAATCAATTTGAACTATAAATATAATAAATTCTATAGCATTTTGCCTAATTTGTATTTTTAAAATATAAATATATTGTGTGTACATGTTGAGTAGAACTAGGAAATAAAGATGATCATTTGTTCACTATCCAGGACTTCTTTTTTCTTTTCTTTTCTTTTTTTTGGTTTTGGTTTTTTGAGACAGGGTTTCTCTGTGTAGCCTGGCTGTCCCGGAACTCACTCTGTAGACCAGGCTGGCCTTGAACTCAGAAATCCGCCTGTCTCTGCCTCCCAAGTGCTGGGACTAAAGGCGTGTGCCACCACTGCCCAGCAACTATCCAGGATTTCATTTGTCAGGAGCCATCATAGGAGAAGCTGAAAACTAGCAGATGGTCTTCATGAAATGGGTGTACCTTAGATTAAAATCTATGAAGGAGTTTACTCTGGTAGACAAGGCCCAGGAGAAATCCATTTTAGGAAAAATTCCTACTGTTAATATCTTTTTTCCTGTTATTATTAAACTTATATAACAATCACTAGGTATTAGCCCACCGTTTCAAGCAAATTTCTGCAGATCTATGAAGATGTGCTCTCTTGTAGTGATGGTATATGGACAAACAGGTAATTTTCTATAGAATTCCTGATATGATTCAAATAATTTTAGGAAAAAAGCTTTTAGAGATAGTCTTCGTTGCTTTGCTAGAGAGATGTAATAAAGTTAGAATCAGAAATAGAATATGTCCACTCTTCAGAATAATAAGTAAAGGCTGCATAATAAGAAATACAATGGCCTTCTGGTGTGAGCCAGTGCCCTGAGCAGACCTTGTTTTTGTTTTTGTTTTTGGTCTTTCGAGACAGGGTTTCTCTGTGTAGCCCTGGCTGTCCTAGAACTAGCTCTGTAGACCAGGCTGGCCTTGAACTCAGAAATCTGCCTGCCTCTGCCTCCCAAGTGCTGGGATTAAAGGCGTGTGCCACCACCTCCAGCAAATTGATCCATTCTTATCTCCTTGTACTAAGCTCAAGTTCAAGTGGATCAGGGACCACCACATGAAACCAGACACACTGAAACTAATAGAAAAGAAACTGGGGAAGAGCCTTGAACACATGGGCATAGGGGGAAATTTTCTGAACAGAGGAACACTATGGCCTTATGCTCTAAGATCAACAATAGATAAATGGGACTTGATAAAATTGCAAAGCTTCTGTAAGACAAAGGACACTGACAAAACGACAACCAACGGGTTGGGAAAAGATCTTTACTAATCCAACATCCAATAGAGGGCCAATATCCAATATGTACAAAGAACTCAAAAAGCTATTAGACTCCAGAAAACCAAATAACCCTATTAAAAATAGGGAGCAGAGTTAAACAAAGAATTTTCAACTGAGTAATATCGAATGGCCGAAGATGCAAAACCCTCAGCTCCTGCACCATGTCTTCCTGGATGCTGCCATGCATCCCACCTTGATGATAATGGACTGAACCTCTGAACCTGTAAGCCAGCCCTAATTAAATGTTATTTTTTATAAGAATTTCTTTGGTCATGGTGTCTCTTCGCAGCAATGGAAACCCCAACTAAGACAAACACTTCGATTTAGCCCACATTTCTTTCTTTTTTTTTCTTTTTCTTTTTTTTTTTCCAAGACAGGGTTTCTCTGTGTAGTTCCGGCTGTCCTGGAACTCACTCTGTAGACCAGGCTGGCCTCGAACTCAGAAATCCGCCTGTCTCTGCCTCCCAGAGTGCTGGGATTACAGGCATGCGCCACCACCACACAGCTGGTTGTGATACTTTTAATTGTTGTGGATAGTCCTGGTGCTGTTTGTATTTTGATGCTAATTCCTCTTTCCCAGCAAGGGCTGTGGACAAGGATTGAATCACATACTTCTTGTGAATCTTCTGTCTACCTTAACTTGTAAAACAAAGGCTAGAGCTAGATTGGGCAGTGGAAGGGAAGGTGGAGCTGAAAAGTTTGGGGGAGAAGAAGAGAGAGGGAGAGGACAGAGGGAGAAGGAAGGAAGATGGAGGGAGAGGGGTCAATTTATCTTATCTAGGTGGGCAATTTATATCAATTGGCTCTGAGTAAATTGTGTGGATGTGTGTGAATTGAGAATTTATTGTGAAAGGATGAGAATTACAGCCCCCAAATCCCCCATGCCTAACTCTTAAATGACCCCAAAAAGTCAGAGAGAAGTTTAGCTCACTCTTTGTTAGAAACTAGGTGAAAGGTCACATTCCTTGAGCCTACCCAGGGTTTGGTTGTAAGCCTATAAAAGCTGTCCTGATTCTGCAGTCGGGGCTCACACGTCCCACCCGCCTGTGGTGTCCAGCTGTGAGCCATAGGCCTGGGAAGGTCCCAGGTGTCCTTTCCAGTCTCTCCTCCACGGAGCAGCTGGGGCACAGGTGAGCGGGGCTGGGCCAGCAGGGTCACCGCACAGGCTGCAGGGCTTGTGCCTGGTGGGTTCTCAGGTCCCCAAGCACCTACCACTAGTTGGAGGGCCTTGAATACGTGATCATGGCCCTGTAACAGGAAATGTGTAACAGGAAATGAGCTAACTAGTTGCTATCTGGCTTCTATAGGAAACTGATTGGTCCTTGGAGCACAGGCTTGGATAATTTAAACTGATTGGCTTAGAAGCTATGGAGTGGTACAAATCAATTGGCTCGCACTGTGTGGGCTCTCGATGCTAAGGAATGATTGGTTTGCGTTATGTGGGTTTTGTTGTAAGCCTATACAAGCTATCCCGATTCTGCACTCGGGGCTCACAGTCCTCTACTCCTGCGTGGTGTATGGTTTTATTCCAGAGCCTCTGGAATAAAAATCCTCTTTCTGTTGCATCAAGACCGTTTGTCGCTAGTGATCTGGGTTTTGCCTTCCGAGGTGTGGGGTGCTGGGGCACCCTCGTTTTTTTTTTTTTTTTTCCGTGTCTTACATTTGATATATAAATCTGATTGGTTAATTATAAACTTCTGGAGTTTTGATTTTACTGGGTTACTGGGATTTGGCACCGCTGACCACAGTGAGTGGACGGCTGGGAATGTGAGTGGAATCTGCAGCAAGAGTAGCTGCATGGGGCTACCTAGAGGAGCTGAGAGAGCCAGAGCCGAGAGGAGCTGGGCATAGTGCAGGGTCACGCCCCCTTTTAAATATTTCCTGCAGCCCTTAATGACTGCTTCTATTTCCTTGGTGTTTTAGGAATATTTAAATAGTTTATCTGACCTTGATTTAACTTTGGTAGTAAGTGGTATCTATCTAGAATATTTCTTTTAGATTTTCCAATTTTACGGAATACAGGCCTTTTGAAGTAAGACCTATGATTTTTTAAATTTTCTCAGTGTTTGTTGTTATGTCTTCCTTTTCATTTCTTATTTTGTTAATTTGGATACTGTCTCTCTGCTTTTTAGTTAGTTTGTCTATCTCGTTGGTTTTTGTCAAAGAACCAGCTCTTGGTTCTGTTGATTCTTTGTATTGTTCTCTTTGTTTCTGATTGATTTTAGCCCTGGGTGTGACTATTTCCTGCCATCTACTCCTCTTGGGTCTGTTTCCTTCCTTCCTTCCTTCCTTCCTTGCTTGCTTGCTTCCTTCCTTCCCCCTTCTCTTTCTTTCTCCTTTTTAAAAGAGTTTTCAGGTATACTTTTAAATAGTTTGAGAACTCTCCAATTTCTTTATGAAGGCACTTATTACTATGAGCTTTCCTCTTAATCATTGCTTTCAGTGTGTCCTATAAGTTTGGATATGTTGTGCCTTCATTTTCATTTAATTCTATAGTCTTTGATTTCTTTATTTCTTCTTTGACAAAGTGGTCATTGTGTAGAGAGTTGTTCAGTTTCCATGGGTTTGTAGGCTGTCTATCGTTTCTATAGTTGTTGAATTCCCGTTTTATTCTATGGTGATCTGATAAGATGCAAGGGGTTATTTCAATCTTCTTGTATCTGTTGAGGCTTGCTTTGTGACCAAGTTCATAGACAATTTTGAGAAGGTTCTGTGATGTGCTGTAAAGAATGTGTATTCTTTTGTGATTGGGTGAATTGTTCTGTACATATCTGATAGGCCCATTTGATTCATAATTTCTCTTAGTTTCTTTTTTTTTCTTTTTTCTTTTTGGTTTTTTTTTGAGACAGGGTTTTTCTGTGTAGCCTTGGCTGTCCTGGAACTCACTCTGTAGACCAGGCTGGCCTCGAACTCAGAAATCCACCTGCTTCTGCCTCCTAAGTGCTGGGATTACAGGCGTGCACCACCACCACCCGGCTTCTCTTAGTTTCATAATGTCTCGGTTTAATCTCTGTCTTGATGACCATTCTCTTGGTGAGAGTAATGTGTTGAAATCTCTCACTTGAAGTGTGGGGTTCAATTTGTAAGTTAAGCTTTAGTAATGGTTCTTTTATTATGTGGGTGCCCTTGAATTTTGTGCATACATGTTTAGAATTGAGACACCATTCTGGTGGATTTTTCCTTTGAGTATGTGTCCTTCTGCATTTTTTTGAATAAAAGTTTATTTTATTGGATATTAGAATGTCTAGTTCAGCTTTGAAAATCTTTCCCCAGCCCTTTACTCTGGGATAGTATCTATCTTTGTTTCTGAGATGTGTTTCTTGTATACAGCAGAATGATGGATCCTGTTTACTCATCTACTCTGTTAGCCTGTGTTTTTATTGTTGAGTCCATTGATGTTGAGAGACATTAATGACCAATGATTGTTAATTCCTCTTATTTTGCTCTTATTTTGATGTTGGTGGTGTTAGTGTGTATATGTGTGTGCGTGTGTGTGTGTGTGTGTGTGTGTGTGTGTGAGAGAGAGAGAGAGAGAGAGAGAGAGAGAGAAAGAGAGAGAGAGAGAGAGAGAGAGAGAGAGAGAGAGGAAGGAAGGGAGTATTTTTCTCTTCTTTTGGATTTGCTGTGGAATTATTCATTTCTTGTGTTTTCTTGGGTATAGTTACCTTTCTTGTGCTCAAGTTTTCTTCTGGTATCCTCTGTTGGCTTGGATTAGTTCAAAGATACTATTTAAATTTGGTTTTCATCATGGAATATCTTGGTTTCTCTATCTATGATTATTGTTTGGTATGGTAATCTGGGCTAACACCTTTGGTCTTTTGGGGTTTGTAAGACATCTGTTCAGACCCTTCTGAATTTTAGAGTCTCTGTTTCAAAGTCATTTGTAATTCTGAAAGGTATGTCTTTATATGTTACCTGGTCTTTTCCCCTTGTAGCATCTAATATTCTTTCTTTATTCTGTACATCTAGTGTTTTGATTATTATGTGGGGAGAAGATTTTCTTTTCTGGTTTAATCTATTTGGTATTCTGTAATCTTTTCCTACATGTATTACCATCTCTTTCTTTAGGTTAGGGAAAAATTCTTCTATGATTTTGTTGATATTTTCTGGGCCTTTAATCTGGGATTCCTCTTTTTCTATTCCTATTATTCTTAGGTTTGATCTTTTTCATAGTGTACTAAATTTCCTGGATGTTTTATATTAGAAACTTTTTAGATTTTGCATTTTTTGACTAATATATCAATTTCTTATATTGTATATTTTATGCCTGACATTATCTCTTTCATCTCTTGTATTCTGTTGGTGATGCTTCTGTCTCTAGTTCTTGTTCACTTTCCTAGGTTTTCCATCTTCAGAGTTGCCTCTAATTCTGTTTTCTTTATTACTTCTATTTCCATGTTCAGGTCTTGAATAGTTTTATTCATTTCCTTCACCCATTTATTGTATTTTCTTGTATTCCATTATATTTATTCATTTTCTCTTAAAGGCCTCGACCTGCTTGACTGTATTTTCCTGTATTTCTTTAAGGGATTTATGTATTTCCTCTTTAAAGGTCTCTATCATCTTCATAAGATGAGATTTAAGGTCTTTTCTTTTTCTTCAGATGTGTTAGAATATCCAGGGAGTGCTGTAGTAGGAGAGCTGGGTTGTGATGGTGCCATATTGCCTTTGCTTTTGTTGATTGTGGTTTTGTACTCTCATTTAGCCGTCTGTTTGTTGCTGGTGTTGGCTGACCTGGTAGTCCCTGGTGGTAACAGGTCTCTGGTTCTGCAGATAGAGATGGTCTGTAATGGCAGCAGGGTGCTGATTGTTTTGGATAGCAGCAGGTCTCCAGGGAGGCAGGCTAGGCTGGTTGTTCTGGGTGGCAGCAGGCTCCCAGGTAGGCAGGCTGAACTATAACCTGTGGAGTAGCATGCAGATCTGGGATTTCAGTTAGAGGTGTGGAAGATGGAACACAGTGGAGACAGTGTCACTTGTACTTTTGATCTGAGCTATTCTGACAGGTATAAGATAGAATCTCCAAGTTGTTTTGATTTGCATTTTTCTGATAACCAAGGATTGTGAACATTTCTTTAAGTGCTTCTCAACCATTTGATATTCTTCTGTTGAGAATTCTGTTTAGATCCATAATCCATTTTTAATTGGGTTATTTTGTTTGTTGATGTCTAGTTTCTTGAGTTCTTTGTATATTTTGGATATTAGCACTATCAACTATGGAGTTGGTGGAGATATTTTCCCATTCTATAGGCTGCCATTTTGTATTATTGATGGTGTCCTTTGCCTTACAAAAGCTATTTGGCATCATAAGGTTCTATTTATTAATTGTCAATTTTAGTCCCTGAGGGATTAGTGTTCTGTTAAGGAAGTTGTCTCTTGTGCCAGTGTGTTCAAAGCTAGTCCATACTTTCTTTTCTACCAGGTCCAGTATATCTAGTTTTATGTTGAGGCATGTGATCCACTTGGATTTGAGTTTTGTGCAGGGTGATAGATATGAATGTATTTGCATTCTTCTATATGCAGACTTCTGTTTAGACTAGCACAATTTGTTGAAGATGCTTTCTTTTAACATTGCATATTTCTGGCTTCTTTATAAAAATTCAGGTGTCTTTGTTGGATGCATGCTTTGTTTCTAAGTTGCTGTTTCTTCTGTGGTCTTCTGGTCTCTTTGATCTATATTTCTGATAGCCTTCACAACTTCTGGTTCAGCCGGACTCCCATCAGTCAGAGTTGTGAGCTGGACTTCTGCCAGCTAGTGTGGCCTTTGACCCAACATGGGATCTTTCTTCTTTGGCATTTTACTTGCATCTGAGCAGAAGATATCTGACTGAGGTGTGGGTAGGGCAGGATTGTGGAGTTAGAGGGTGAGCAGGAAGTTGTGTCAGTGGCTTTTTTGAATCCAAAATACCGAGAGTATGGGAAGTTTCTGAGGTGGGCCTCTTACCTGTTCCTACCTACAAATATTTTTAAACAACACTCTTCACTAGAGACAATACCCGAGGGAAATTGATATATTCACTACTGGTATGATTATAAGTTAAGGCAAGTTACCTAGAAAATGATTTGAACTACACATTAAGAAAACTCACATTAGGCCTTTGTCAGATGCAGGGTTGGTGAAGATCCTTTCCCAATCTGTAGGCTAATTCGAAAAAAAAAATCCTAATTTGGATCATCTTTAGATATGGCAAAAGTTTGCCTTTTGGGGATTAAAGAGGGCACTTCCAGGGCCCTCTACAGACACCAAAATCTGAGGATGTTCAAGTCCCTTATCTATATAATAGTTTAGCATTTGGAATAGAGAGATGGCTCTATGGTTAAGAGTACTGACTGCTCTTCCAGAAGACCCAAGTTGACTGTCAATTACATGGTGGTTAACAACAGTCTATAAATCCAGTTCCAGGAGATTTGATCCGTTTTCTGGCCTTTGAAGGCACAGAAAACGCATAATGTATAGTTTTATTTTATTATTTGTAACTATGGGAAGACATGTGTGTCTGCATGTAGGTAAGTGCACCAGAAGTGTTGGTTCATCTGGTGCAGGAGTTCCAGATAGTTATGCCTGATGTAGTGCTGGGAACTGAACTTGGGTCATCTGGAAGTACTCTTAACCATTGAGCTGCCTCTCCAGGCCTTTCCCCCCCATCATTAATGATCAAGTTTTTTTGTTTATTTGATCATGATGCTCTGAGAAATATTTATTCACATTTTCATGTGAGTAAAAATGTTTAGTATTGTTTTCTAAGAAATTACATATGTTTTATCATTGTACATGGAACTTTTTAATAAGAAACTTTGCTGATGTAATGCTGTTTAGCATTGGTAATCGTATATTTGTTTCATATTTTAGATATTCGGAAATTAAACATTTTTATCATTGATGTGTCTTATGATTATTGTCCACCAGGTGGCAGTCATACCATAGACATTTTCTAGTAGCACTTCCAAGGCTCTCTACAGACACCTAAATCTGAGGATGTTCAAGTCCCTTACCATGTAATAGTTTAGCATTAGGGATAGAGAGATGGCTCTATGGTTAAGAGCACTGACTGATCTTTCAGAGAACTCAAGTTGGCTGTCAATTACATGGTGGTTAACAACAGTCTGTAAATCTAGTTCCAGGAGATTCTATATTTTTTCTGGCTTCTGCAGGCACCTAAAGCACATAATGCACAGATATACGTGTAAGCAAAACATCCATATACATAGAATAATAAATGAATAAATATATATGTCTTTAAAACTAATTTAACATTAGCATATGACTTATGTACATTCTCATATATATATGTATATATATATATATATATATACATATATATATATGTATTTTTTTTTGAGACAGGGTTTCTCTGTATAGCCCTGGCTGTCTTAGAACTCACTCTGTAGACCAGGCTGACCTCAAACTCAGAATTCCGCCTGTCTCTGCCTCCCAAGTGCTGGGATTAAAGGCGTGCGCTACCACTGCCCGGCTATCCTCATATATTTTATATTATATATTGCTAGATATAAATTACTGAAAACAATGTGAACTCTGAATAAATAATTGTTACACTTTATTGTTAGAAAATAATGACAAAGGGAAAGTTTTTCTGAAATTTTTTTTTTTTTTTTTTTTTTTTTTTTGAGACAGGGTTTCTCTGTGTAGCTCTGGCTGTCCTGGAACTCACTCTGTAGACCAGGCTGGTCTTGAACTCAGAAATCTGCCTGCTTCTGCCTCCCAAGTGCTGGGATTAAAGGCATGTGCCACCACTGCCTGGCTAAATATTTTTAATCTTTAGAAGAATCTAGAATTTTGAAATCCATACATACCAGTGAACAATTGTTCTTTGTATCCACTTTAATACTGTCATCTCCCCCTCTCTCTTTTTCTCTCATCATCTAAGGGTTGCAAGGCCTTTACAACTACTTGCATTTAGACTGGCAGAAGAATGCAGAATAGTTCTATAGAGAACAACACTTGTGATATAATATTGTAACTACATTTGGTTACCACAACAATCATAGGTTTTATAAAAATAGGGTGATGTACTATTTATGGATATGTTAGGACACTTGCTAGGAGGGTAGAAAAAAGAATATCTTAGACCTTTAAACATCCAATCTGAGGTCAGAGCAGCTTTAAGGGAGAAAAATTAATATCATTCCATAGTACACATAAAATGAGAGATTCTACATAGGCCCATGTATGAAATTTGAAATAGCCTACCTGCTAGAAGAGCAGAAAACTGCTTCATAATGTTGGGGTGAGAAAATAGTTATTAAATGAAATGTAAGATATAAAAAGCACTATTCATAAAGGAAAGGATAGATAATTTGAACTTGTAAAAATTAATAGTTTACCTGTGCCTGTAGCAGACCCAGGGCTCTGGCTCCCTACCCACTCCTGCAACATGCAGAGAGAGCTTGTCTCCCAGGTGCTCTAACACACTAGGTTCTCAGGTGAGGCCTCAAACTCTGCCCAGATACCTGGCACAACTGGGTCCCCTGGGACCCAGGGGACATAGGAATCCCTGCCAAGCCAGAGGCACAGGATCCATCTGGTTTGCACCACCCAGAGTAGACCCAGGGCTCTGGGCCCCAACCATGCCTACAACACCCAGAGCAAGCTTGATTCCCAGGAGCACTGAGACACGAGGATATCAGGATCACAGGATGACAGGATCTCAGGATCATTGGATCACAGAGACAGCTGGACTCCCAGAAGTTCTGACACAACCAGGCTCATACGAGGGACAGGCTCCAGTCAGAGGTAGCAAGGTCAGTTAGCGCTAGAGATAACCAGATGGTAAGAGGCAAGCACAAGAACATAATCAAATAGAAACCAATGCTATTTGACAACATCAGAACCCAACTCTCCCACATGCCAAGCCCTGGATATCCCAACACACCTGAAAAGCAAGATTCAGATCTAAAATCCCATCTCATGAATATGATAGAGGACTTTAAGAACAACATAAATAGCTCCCTTAAAGAAAAACAGGAGAACACAGGTAAACGAGAGGAAACCCTTAACGAGGAAACATATAAATCTCTTAAAGAAATACAGAAAAACACAATTAAACAGGTGAAGAACTAAACAAAACTATTTGGGATATAGAAATGGAAATAGAAACATTAAAGAAAACACAAAGGGAAACAACCCTGGAGATGGAAAACCTAGGAAAGAGATCAGGAGTCACAGATGTAAACATCACCAACAGAATACAGAGATGGAAGAGAGAATCTCAGGTGTAGAAAATACCATAGAAGATATAGAAGATAACAGTCAAAGAAAATACAAAAAGCAAAAATCTCCCATTTCAAAACATTCAAGAAATACAGGACACAATGAAAAGACCTAACTAAGAATAATAAGTATAGAAGAGGGGGAAAACTCTCAACTCAGAGGGCCGGCAAAAACTTCAACAAAATTATAGAAGAAAACTTCCCTAACCTAAAGAAAGATATGCCCATAAACATACAAGAAGCTTACAGAACACCAAACAGATTGGACCAGAAAAGAAATTCCTCTTTACATAGTAATCAAAACACCACATGTACAGAACAAAGAAAGAATATTAAAAGCTGTAAGGGAAAAATGGACAAGTAACATATAAAGGCAAATGTATTAGAATTACAGCAGACGTCTCAACAGAGATTCTAAAAGCTAGAAGATTTTGGGCAGATGTCATACAGACCCTAAAAGAACAAAAATGCCAGCCCAGACTACTATACCCAATAAAACTTTCAATTTCTATAGATGGAGAAACCAAGATATCCCATGACAAAAACAACATCTTTTAAACAGCATCTTTCTACCAATCTAGCCATACAGAGGATACTATGAGGAAAACCAATATAAAGAAGAAAACTATACACAGAAAAAGCAAGAAATTAATTTTCTCACAACAAACCCAAAAGAAGAGAACCACATAATTCTACCTCTAATAACAAAAAAGGACAATCATTGGTCCTTAATCTCTCTCTCTCTCTCTCTCTCTCTCTCTCTCTCTCTCTTTCTCGAGACAGGGTTTCTCTGTGTAGCTCCAGCTTTCCTGGAACTCACTCTGTAGACTAGGCTGACCTCAACCCAGAAATCCACCTGCCTCTGCCTCCCAAGTGCTGGGACTAAAGGCATGTGCTACCACTGCCCGGTGGTCCTTAATATTTCTTAACATCAATGGAATTATTTCCCCAATAAAAAGCCATAGAGTAACAGACTGGATATGTAAACAAGACCCAGCATTTTGCTGCATACAGGAGACACACCTCAGTGACAAAGAAAGACAGTACCTCAAAATAAAAGGCTGGAAAAAAAATTCCAAGCAAATAGTCTCAAAAAACAAGATAGAGTAGCATTCTAGTATCCAGTAAAATAGACTTTCAACCAAAAGTTATCAAAAAAGATGGGGAAGGACACTACATACTCATCAAAGGAAAAGTCACCAAGTTGAACTCTCAATTCTAAATACCTATGCCCCAAATACAAGCATGCCCACATATGTAAAGGAAACATACAGAAGCTCAAAGCACACATTGAACCTCATACAACAATAGTAGGAGACTTCAACACCCCACTCTCTCAGTAATGGACAGATCATGGAAACAGAAACTAAACAGAGACACATTAAAACTAACAGAATTTATGAACCAAATGGACTTAACAGATATCTATAGAACATTTCACCCTAAAAAAATGAATATACTTTCTTAGCACTGCACAGTACCTTCTCCCAAAGTGACCATATAAACGGGCACAAAACAAACCTCAACCCATACAAGCAGATTGAAATAATATCATGAATCCTATCAGATCACCACAGACTAAGGCTGGTCTTCAATAACAACAAAAACAATGGAAAGTCCATATACACATGGAAGCTGAACAGCTCTACTTAACGATAACTTGGTCAGGAAAGAAATAAAGAAAGAAATTAAAGAATTTTTAGAATTTGATGAAAATGAAGGCACAACATATCCAAACTTATGGGACACAATGAAAGCAGAGGTAAGAGGAAAATTCACAGCTTGAGTGCCTCCATAAAGAAATTAGAAAGAGCATACACTAGCAGCTTAACAGCACATCTGAAAGCTCTAGAATAAAAAAAAGCAAATACACTCAAGAGGAGTAGACAGCAGGAAATAATCAAACTCAGGGCTAAAATCAACCAAGTAGAAACAAAAAGAACTATACAAAGAACAAAACCAGGAGTTGGTTCTTTGAGAAAACCAACAAGATAGAAAAACCCTTAGCCAGACAAAACAGAGGGCAGAGACAGTATCCAAATTAACAAAGTTATAAATGAAAAAAGGGAGCCATAACAACAGAAACTAAGGAAATAAAAAAAAACATCAGATCCCATACAAAAGCCTATACTCAACAAAACTGGAAAACCTAGATGAAATGGGTGATTTTCTAGAGAGATTCCAGACACCAAAGTTAAATCAGTATCAGATAAACCATCTAAACAGTCCCATAACCCCTAAATAAATAGAAGTAGTCATTAAATGTCTCCCAACCAAAAAAAAAAAAAAATCCCAGGACCAGGTGGTTTTAGTGCAGAATTCTATCAGACCTTCAAAGAAGACCTAATACCAACACTTCTCAGACTATTCCACATAATAGAAACAGAAGGAACACTACTCAATACATTCTATGAAGCCACAGTTGTGCTGATACCTAAACCACACAAAGACCCAACAAAGAAAGAACTTCAGACCAATTTCTCTCATGAATATTGATGCAAAACTACTCAATAAAATTCTTGCAAACTACTTCTGCTTTCCATCTGCACCCAGGAACTAACAAATCCTGCCAGAAGAGAGCTGGTCTCCCAGGAGTGCTATCACTTTTAAGCTCAGAGGTGATACTACCACTTTCTCTCCAATAACTGTTCAAAGCAGGACTAGCCAGGAGAGCATAGGGCACAGGAACAGTGGAGCAGCTGGGGATAGGATCCTTCAGGTCTCCATCTGCACCCTGGAGCTAAGACTGTTCTACAACCCTCTGCACCCAGGAGAGAGCTGGTCTCCCCAGGATTGCTGTCACACCTAAGATTACAGGCTTACAGGCCCATAGGAGGGACAAGGTCTAGTCAGAGACAGCAAGACCAAATAATACCAGTGATAACCAGATGGCAAGAGGCAAGCACAAGAACCTTATCAACAGAAACCAAGGCTACTTGTCATATTCAGAACACAGTTCTCTCACCACAGCAAGTCCTGGATACCCCAACATACCAGAAAAGCAAGATTTGGATTTAAATGATGATGATAGAAGACTTTAAGAAGGTCATAAATAACTCCCTTAATGAAATACAGGCAGACACAGATAAACAGGTAGACGTCCTTAAAGAAGAAACACAGAAATCTCTTAAAGAGGAAAACACAACCAAACAGATGAAGGAATTGAACAAAACCATCCAGAATCTAAAAATGAAAATAGAGACAATAAAGAAATCACAAAGTGAGGCATCTCTGGAGATAGAAAACCTAGGAAAGAGATCAGGACTTGCAAGCATAACCAACAGAATATAAGAGATAGAAGAGAGAATCTCAAGTGTAGAAGATACTATAGAAAACATTGACATGCTGGGCGGTGGTGGCACATGCCTGTAATCCCAGTACTCTGGGAGGCAGAAGCAGGCGGATTTCAAGGCCTGAGATCGAGGCCAGCCTGGTCTACAGAGTGAGTTCCAGGACAGTCAGGGCTACACAGAGAAACCCTGTCTCGGAAAAAACAAAACAACAACAACAAAAAAACAACCAACCAAATCCACCCCCCCCAAAGAAAACATTGACACAATAGTCAAAGAAAATGCAAAATGCAAGAAGCTCCTAACCCAAAACATCCAGGAAATCCAGGACACAATGAGAAGACAAAACCTAAGAATAATAGGTATAGAAGGGAGGGAAGAATCCCAATTTAAAGGGCCAGTAAATATCTTCAAAACAATTATGGAAGAAAACTTCCCTAACCTAAAGAAAGAGATGCCCATGAACATACATGAAGCCTACAAAATTCCAAATAGATTGGACCAGAAAAAATTCCTCCTGTCACATAATAAACCACTAAAAGCACAAAACAACAAAAGAATATTAAAAGCAGTAAGGGAAAAAGGTCAAGTAACATATAAAGGCATATTAAAATTACACCAGACTTTTCACCAGAGACTTTTCAGCCAGAAGATCCTGGGCAGATGTCATACAGATCCTAAAGGAACACA
The DNA here is from genome assembly GCA_964023405.1 of Apodemus agrarius. Lineage (NCBI taxonomy): Eukaryota > Metazoa > Chordata > Mammalia > Rodentia > Muridae > Apodemus > Apodemus agrarius. Next base: position 22,615,530 of record OZ030011.1, on the reverse strand, counting down.
AATGCCAGCCCAGGCTGCTATACCCAGCAAAACTCTCAATATAGATGGAGAAAGCAAGGTATTCCATGTCAAAACCAAATTTACACAATATCGTTCCACAAATCCAACCCTACAAAGGATAATAGATGGAAAACACTAACACAAGAAGGGAAACTATACCACATAAACATAATTCCATCTGTAACAACAAAAATAACAGGACACAACAATCACTTTTCCTTGATCTCTCTCTCTCTCTCTCTCTCTCTCTCTCTCTCTCTCTCTCTCTGGTTTTTCGAGACAGGGTTTCTCTGTGTAGCCCTGGCTGTCCTAGACAGCTGGCCTTGAACTCAGAAATCCACCTGCCTCTGCCTCCCAAGTGCTGGGATTAAAGGCGTGCGCCACCACTGCCTGGCTTCCTTGATATCTCTTAATATCAATAGATTCAATTCCCCAATAAAAAGACATGTTACATATGTAACAGAACCCAACATTTTGCTGAATACAGTACATATACCTCAGTGGCAAAGACAGACACTTCCTCAGAGTAAAAGGCTGGAAAAAAATTCCAAGCAAATGGTCTCAAGAAGCAAGCTCGAGTAGCCATTCTAATATTGAATAAAATCAACTTTCAACCAAAAGTTTTCAAAAAAGATAAGGAAGGACACTCCATATTCATCAAAGGGAAAAATATACCAAGATGAACTCTCAGTTCTGAACATCTATATTCCAAATGCAAGAGCAACCACATTCATTTACTAAAGCTCAAAGCACACATTGCACCTCATGCAATAATAGTGGGAGACTTCAACACCCTATTCTCATCAATGGACAGATCAGGGAAACACAAACTTAACAGAGACACAGTGAAACTAACAGAAGTTATGAACCAAATTTATCTAACAGACAGCCACAGAACATTTCATCCCAAAAAAAGAATATACCTCCTTCTCAGCACCTCATGGTACCTTCTCCAAAACTGACTATATGATTGGTCACAGAACAGGACTCAACAGATACAAAAAGATTGAAAATAATCCTATGCATCCTATCAAATCACCACAGACTAAGGCTGGTCTTCAATAACAACAAAAACAACAGAAAGCCCACATACACATGGAAGCTGAACAACACAATACTCAATGATAAGTTGGTCAAGGAAGAAATGAAGAAAGAAATTAAAGACTTTTTAGAATTTAATGAAAATGAAGGCACAACATACCCAAACTTATGAGATACAATGAAAGCAATGTTAAAAGGAAAACTCATAGCTCGGAGTGCCTCCAAAAAGAAACTGGAGACAGCATACAATAGCAGCTTGACAGCACACCTGAAAGCTCTAGAATTAAAAGAAGGAATTACACCCAAAATGAGTAGACAGCAAGAAATAGCCAGACTCAAGGCTGAAATCAACCAAGTAGAAACAAAAAGAACTATACAAAGACTCAACAAAACCAGGAGCTGGTTCTTTGATAAAATCAACAAGATAAATAAACCCTTAGCCAGACTAACCAGAGGGCACAGAGACAGTATTCAAATTAATAAAATCAGAAATGAAAAGGGAGATATAACAATGGAAACTGAGGAAATTAAAAAAAATCATCAGATCCTACTACAAAAGACTATACTCAACAAAGCTGGAAAATCTAGATGAAATGGACAATTTTTTAGACAGATACCAGGTGCCAAAGTTAAATCAGTATTAGATAAGAAGCAATAAGGGAGACAATGTGTGGAGCAGAGACTGAAGTAAAGGCCACCCAGAGACTGCCCTACCTGGGGATTCATCCTATAAATGGTCAACAAACCCTGACACTACTATGGGTGACAAGAAGTGTATACCAAAAGGAGCATGTCATGATTGTCTCCGGAGGAGCCCTGCCAGAGCCTTACAAATACGGAGGCAGATGCTAGCAACCAACTATTGGACTGGGCATGGGGTCCCCAATGGAGGAGCTGGAGGATGGTCCAGAGGAGCTGAAGGGGTTTACAGCCCCATGGGAAGAACAATGATTTTGGCCACCCAGATGCCCCAAGACTCCCAGGGACTGAACCATCAACCAAGAAGTACACATGGTTCCAGTCAAAAATGTGGCAGAGGAAGGGCTTGTTGGGCATCAGTGGGAGGAATGGTCCTTGGTCAGGTAAAGGCTCAACAGAGGCCCCAACAAAAGGAAAACAAGGTGGGGAGGGGGGAGTGCTTTGGGAGGAGAGGCATGCATATACGTGAAGGCAGGGGGAAGGGTTGGGGGTCTTAGGGGAGGGGGATATCGGGAAAGGTTTTACCATTGGCAATACAAATGAAGATGATATTCAATTTAAAAAAATAAAAGAAAAATTAAAAAAAAACCTAAACTGTCCCATAACCCCTAAAGAAATAGAAGCAGTCATTAATAGTCTCCCAACCATAAAAAGCTCAGGACCAGACCGGTTTAGTGGAGAATTCTATCAGACCTTCAAAGAGGACCTAATACCAATATTCTTCAAACTATTGCACAAAATATAAACTATATATAAAATATAAATACTGTGGAACACCACTGTATACAAGCTGGAACTATTACAGAGAAAGGAGCTTCAGGTGAGGAAATGCCTCCATGAGATCCAGCTGTAAGGCATTTTCTCAATTAGGGATCAAGGGGGGAGGGCCCCTTGTGGTGGCACATGCCTGTAATCCCAGCACTTGGGAGGCAGAGGCAGGCAGATTTCTGAGTTTGAGGCCAGCCTGGTCTACAGAGTGAGTTCCAGGTCTATACAGAGAAACCCTGTCTCGGGGGAAAAAGGAAAGAAAGAAAGAAAGCTGAGCAAGCCAGGGGAAGCAAGCCAGTAAGTATCATCCCTCCATGGCCTCTGCATCAGCTCCTGCTTCCTGTTCTGCTTGAGTTCCAGTCCTGACTTCCTTAGGTGATGAACAGAAATGTGGAAGAGTAAGCTGAATAAACCCTTTCCTCCCCACCTTGCTTCTTGGTCATGATGTTTGTGTAGGAATAGAAATACTCACTAAGACAACTACCCAATTTGTTCGATGAAGCCACAATCACACTTATACCTAAACCACACAAAGACCCAACAAAGAAAGAGAACTTCGGTCCAATTTCCCTTATGAATATTGATGTAAAAATACTCAATAAAATTCTTGCAAACCAAATCCAAGACTCATCCAAATTATCACCAATCATGATCAAGTAGGCTTCATCTTAGGAATGCAGGTTCAATATGTGGAACCAATATATGTTCAATCCAACACCCCTTCATGGTAAAAGTCTTGGAAAGATCAGGAATTCAAGGCCCATACTTAAACATAGTAAAAGCAATATACAGCAAAACAGTAGCCAACATCAAACTAAATGGAGAGAAACCTGAAGCAATCCCATTAAAATCAGGGACTAGACAAGGCTGCCCACTCTCTTCCTACCTATTCAATATAGTATTCGAAGTCCTAGTCAGAGCATTTACACGACAAAGGGAGGTCAAAGAGATATGAATTGAGAAGGAGGAAGTCAAATATCACCATCCGCAGATGATATGATATTATACTTAGGTGACCCCAAAAATTCCACCAGAAAACTTGTAAACCTGGTAAGCAATGTCAGCAAAGTGGTTGGATATAAAATTAAGTCAAATACGGGCCGGGCGTGGTGGCGCATGCCTGTAATCCCAGCACTTGGGAGGCAGAGGCAGGCGGATTTCTGAGTTCGAGGCCAGCCTGGTCTACAGAGTGAGTTCCAGGACAGCCAGGACTACACAGAGAAACCCTGTCTCAAAAAACCAAAAAAAAAAAAAAAAAAAAAAAAAAAAATTAAGTCAAATAAATCAGTAGCCTTCTTCTACTCAAAAGATAAATAGGCTGAGAAAGAAGTTAGGGAAATGGTGCCCTTCATAATAGTCATAAATAATATAAAATACCTTGGTGGGACTCTAGCCAAGCAAGTGAAAGATCTGTATGACAAGAACTTCAAGTCTCTGAAGAAAGAAATTGATGAAGATCTCAGAAGATGGAAAGATCTCCTATGCTCATGGATTGGCAGGATTAGTAAACTAAAAATGGCCATCTTGCCGAAAGCAATCTACAGATTCAATACAATTCCCATCAAAATTCCAACTCAACTTTTCACAGACTGAGAAAGAGCATTTTTGCAAATTCATCTGGAATAACAAAAAACCCAGAATAGTGAAAACTATTCTCAACAATAAAAGAACTTCTGAGGGAATCACCATCCCTGACCTCAAGCTGTATTACAGAGCAATAGGGATAAAAACTGCATGGTATTTGTAAAGAGACAGGCATGAAGATCAATGGAATAGAATTGAAGACCCAGAAATGAACCCACACACCTATTAGGATCACTTGATCTTTGACAAAGGAGCTAAAATCATCCAGTGGAAAAAAGACAGCATTTTCAACAAATGGTGCTGGGTCAACTGGCAGTCAGTGTGTAGAAGAATGCAAATCGATCCATTCTTAATCTCCTTGTACAAAGCTCAAGTTTGAGTGGATCAAGGACCTCCACATAAAACCAGATACACTGAAAATAGTAGAAGAGTAATTGGGGAAGGTCCTCCAGCACATGGGCACAGGGGAAAATTTCCTGAGCAGAACATCAATGGCTTATGCTTTAAGATCAAGAACTCACAAATGGGACCTCATAAAATTGCAAAACTTCTGTAGGGCAAAGGACACTGTCAATAGGACAAAATGGAAGCAACAGATTGGGAAAAGATCTTTACCAACCCTACATCAGATAGAGGGCTAATATCCAAAATATGCAAAGAACTCAAGAAGGTAGACTCCAAAGAACCAAATAACCCCTTTAAAAAATAGGGTATAGATCTAAACAAAGAGTTCTCCACTGATGTATACCGAATGACTGAGAAGTACTTAAAGACATGTTCAACATCTTTAATCATCAGAGAAATGCAAATCAAAAGACTAAGATTCCACCTGACATTCATCAGAATTGCTAAGATCAAAAACTCAGGTGACAGCAGATGCTTTTTTTTTTTTTTTGGTTTTTTGAGACAGGGTTTCTCTGTGTAGCCCTGGCTGTCCTGGAACTCACTCTGTAGACCAAGCTGGCCTCGAACCACCTGCCTCTGCCTACCAAGTGCTGGGATTAAAGGCGTGCGCCACCACCGCCGGCAGCAGATGCTTTTGATAATGTGGAGAGGGGCTGGAGAGATGGCTCAGTGGTTAAGAGCACCAACTTTTTTTTTTGTAGGTCCATTTCCAAGTATCATTATGTATTTTTTTAATTGAATATAATCTTCATTTACATTTCAAATGCTAAAACCTTTCCCGGTTTCCCCCCTCCCAGAAAACCCCCAACCCCTCCTCTCACCCCCTGCCTCCAAGTATATGCCCCTCCACCCAACCCACTCCCACCTCCCCCGCCTCGATTCCTCTTTGCTGGGGTATCTATTGAGCCTTCACCTGACCAAGGACCACTCCTCCCACTGATACCTGACAAGAGCACCAATTTCTATTCCAGAGGTCTTGAATTCAATTACCATCAAGCACATGGTTTCTCACAACCATCTGTAATAGGATCTGATGCCCACTTCTGGTGTGTCTGAGGATGTGGAGAAAGGGGAACACTCCTTCGTGGCTGGTGGGATTGCAAGCTGGTACAACTACTCTGGAAATCAGTCTGGTGGTTCCTTAGAAAATTTGACATAGTACTACCTGAGGACCCAGATATACTGCTCCTGGGCATATACCTAAAAGATGCTCCAAAATATACCAAGGACACAAGTTCCCCTATCCTCATAGCAGCCTTATTTATAATAGCCAGAAGCTGGAAAGAACCCAGATGTCCTTCAACAGAGGAATGGATACAGAAAATGTGGTACATTTACACAATGGAGTACTACTCAGCTTTTAAAGATGATGAATTCATGAAATTCTTAGGCAAATGGATGCAACTAGAAAATATCCTGAGTGTGGTAACCCAACCACAAAAGAGCACACATGGTATGCACTCACTGATAAGTGGATATTAGCCCAAAAGCTCAGAATACCCAAGATACAATTCATAGGCTACAAAAGCCCAAGAAGAAGGAAGACCAAATTGTAGATACTTAGTCCTACTTAGAAAGGGGAACAAAATACCAATGGGTGGAGATACAGGGACAACATGTGGAACAGAGACTGAAGAAAAGGTCACATAGAGACTGCCCCATCTGGGGATCTATCCTATATATTGTTACCAAACCCAGACACCATTGTGGATGCCAAGAAGTACTTGCTGACAGGAGCCTGATATAGCTGTCCCCTGAGAGGCTCTGCCAGTGCCTGACAAATACAGAGGGGGATGTTTCCAGCCAATCATTGGACTGAGATGGACTCCAATGGAGGAGTTAGAGAAAGGTTTGAAGGAGCTGAAGGGGTTTGCAGCCCCATAGGAGGAACAACAATATCAACCAACTAGAAACCCCTGAGCTCCCAGGGACTAAACCACCAACCAAAGAGTACAAATGGAGAGATTCATTGCTCCAGTTGTATATGTAATAGAGGATTTCCTTATTGGACGTCAATGGGAGAAGAGGCACTTGTTCCTTTGAAGGTAAGATGCCAATAACACCATGCTCGGGAAGCAGGAGTGGGTAGGTGTGTGGGGAAACATTCTCATAGAAGCAGGGGGAGGAGGGATGGGATAGGAGGTTTTCAGGAAAGGAGATAACACTTGAAATGTAAATAAAGAAAATATGTAATTAAAAAAATTCCCACAAAAATAAATCCAAGAACACATCAAAATGATCATCCCAGGGATTCAGGGATGGTTCAATACATGGAAATCCATCAGCATTGACAATCCACAATATAAACAAACTCATAGAAAAAAAATCACACTACCATCCTTAGATGCTTAAAAAGCATTTAACAAAATCTAACATACCTTCATGTTAAAAGTATTGGAGAGATCGGGAATTCAAGGCCCACACCTAAACATAGTAAAAGCAATATACAGCAAAATAGTAGCCAACATCAAACTAAATGGAGAGAAACCTGAAGCAATCTCACTAAAATCAGGGACTAGACAAGGCTGCCCACTCTCTCCCTACCTATTCAATACAGTAATCAAAGTCCTAGCTAGAGCAATTAGCCAATAAACAGAGGTCAAAGGAATACAAATTGGAAAAGAAGAAGTCAAAATATCACTATTTGTAGATGATATAATAGCATACTCAGGTGACCCCAATAATTCCACTAGAGAACTCCTAAACCTGGTAAACAACTTCAGCAAAGTGGCTGAATAGAAAATTAACTAAAAAAAAAAAAAAATCAGTAGCTTTCCTCTACTCAAAGAATAAACAGGCTGAGAAAGAAGTTAGGGAAATGACACCAGTCTAGATATTCACAAATAATATAAAATATCTTGGTGTGACTCTAACCAAGCAAGCAAAAGATCTGTATGACATGAATTTCAAGTTGCTGAAGAAAAAAATTGATGAAGACCTCAGAAAATGGAAAGATTTCCCCATGCTCATGGATCGGCAGGATTAACATAGTAAAAATGGCAGTCTTATCAAAAGCAATGTACAGATTCAATGCAATCCATATCAAAATCCCAACTCAATCATTCACAGAGATAGAAAGAGCAATTCACAAATTCATCTGGAATAACAAAGAGCCAGGATATCGTAAAAAAAAAATTGTTAACAATAAAAGAGCTTCGGGGGAATCACCATCTCTGACCTACCTGCTGCACTACCAAGCAAAATGTTAAAACTGCATGGTATTGATGCAGAGACAGGAATGTTGATCAATAGAATAGAATTGAAGACCCAGAAATGAACCCACACACCTATGGTCACTAGATCTTTGACAAAGAAGCCAAAACCATTCAGTGGGAAAAAAAAAAGACAGCATTTTCAACAAATGGTTCTGGTTTAACTGGTAGTCAGCATGCAAAAGAATGCAAATTGATCCATTCTTATCTCCTTATACAAAGCTCATGTCCAAGTGGATCAAGGACCTCCTCATAAAAACAGATATGTTTAATCTAACAGAAGAGAAAGTGGGGAAGAACCTTGAACATTTTGACAAGGTTCTTTCCTGAAGATATTTCCTGAACATAATAGCAATGGCTTATGCTCTAAGATCAAGAATTGACAAATGGGGGGCTGGGGAGATGGCTCAGCCGTTAAGAGCACTGACTACTCTTCCAGAGGTCCTGAGTTCAATCCCAGCAACCACATGGTGGTTCATAACCATCTGTAATGAGATCTGATGCCCTCTTCTGGTGTCTCTGAAGACAACTACAGTGTACTTACATATAATAATAAATAAATCTTAAAAAAAAAAAAAGAATTGACAAATGGGACCTGATAAAATTGCAAAGCTTCTGTAAGGCAAAGGACACTGACAGTAGGACAAAATGGCAACCAACAGATTGGAAAAAGATCTTTACCAACCCTATATCTTATAAAGGGCTACTAGCCAAAATGTACAATGAACTCAAGAAGTTAGACTCCCGAGAACCAAATAACCCTAATTAAAAAATGGTGTACAGAGCTAAATAAAGAATTCATAACAGAGGAATCTTGAATGGATGAGAAGTACTTAAAGAAATGTTCAGCAACCTTAGCCATCAGGGAAATGCAAATCAAAACCACCCTGAGATTCCACCTCACAGCAATCAGAATGGCTAAGATAAAAAAACCTCAGGTGACAGCAGATGCTGGCAAGGATGGGGAGAAAGAGGAACACTCCTCCATCGCTGGTGGGATCACAAGCTGGTAGAGCCACTTTGGAAATCAGTCTGGTGGCTCCTCAGAAAATTTGACATAGTACTACCTGAGGACCCAGCTGTACCACTCCTGGGCATATACCCAAAAGATATTCCAACATTTAACAAGCCCATATTCTCCCCAATGTTCACAGCAGCCTTATTTATAATAGGCAGAAGCATGAAACGATCCAGCTGTCCCTGAACAGAGGAATGGATACAGAAAATGTGGTACATTTACACAATGGAATACTACTCATATATTAAAAATAATGACTTCATGAAATTTTTATGTAAATGGATGGAAATAGAAAATATTCTGAATGAGGTAAACTTGTCACAAAAGACCACACATAGTATGTACTCACTGATAAGTGGATATTCTCCAAACAGCTTGAAATACCCATGCTACAACTCACAGACCATATGAAACCCAAAAAGAAGGAAGACCAAAGTGTGGATGCTTCAGACCTACTCATAGGTGGAACAAAATAGTCTTGGGAGGTAAAGGGAGGGAAGGATTTGGGAGGGCGAGATGAGGGGGAGGGAAAAAGGGTCATGGTCAGGTGTGGGAGGAGATGGGGGAGAAGTACAGAGGGCAAGGAATTTGAATGGAGGTGTGTAGCAGTGGAGGATGGGGAACTGGGGGTAGCCACTAGAGAATCTCAGATGCCAGGGACACAAGAGGTTCCCTGGACCCAACAAGGATGATACTAGCTGAAATACCCAACAAAGCGGAGATAGCACCTGTACAGACTATATCCATTTGGATAGGCAGGGCCCCTGGTTGTGGGATCTCAACAATATTAATCCGGAATTGCTCTTGTCAAAGGGAATGCAGTGATAAAGAATGGAGCAGAACTTGAAGGAATGGCCATCCAGTGTCTGCCCCAGCTAAGGATCCATCCCTTTTGCAGACACTAAACCCAGACATTATTGCTGATGCCAAGAAGCTCTTGCTGACAGGAGCCTGGTTTAGCTGTCCTCTGAGAAGCTCTCCTAGAGCCTGACTAATACTGACTTGGATGCAAGCAGCCAAACATTGGGCTGAACATTGGGAGTTAGGGGAAGGACTGAGGAGCTGAAGGGTTTTGCAACCCCATAGGAAGAACAACAATATCAACCAGAACTTCCAGAGCTCCCAGGGACTAAACCACCAACCAAAGAGTACACATGGAGAGACCGATGGCTCCAGCCGCATTTGTAGTAGAGGATTGCTTTATCTGGCATCAGTGGGAGGGGAGGCCCTTGGGTCAGTGGAGGCTCTATGACCCAGCATAGGGGAATGCTAGGGTGCTGTGGCAGGAGTGGATGTGTGTGGGAGCACCCTCATAGAGGCCAGGGCAGTGGGCATGGGATAGGGGGGTTGTGGAGGGGAAACTTGGAATGGGATAACATTTGAAATGTAAATAAATAAAATAACTATTAAAAAAGAAAAATTAGTAGCTTATACTCATGGAATAGTAGAGAATAAAATGAGAAACATCCTGTTAGAAGACATTAGTACTTTCACATAAAATTCTCACTGGAAATTTATATCTATAATATAATAAAAATTCACAGAAATCGACAAAAACTCAATCCAATAAAAATCGAATCAAGGAGACAAAGTAAAATAAAAAGTTGACCTAACATTTGAAACACGTTCAACATTATTATGCAAGCAAAACAAATATTTCATGAAACACTGTCTTAGTTAGGGTTTTATTGGTATGAAAAAAATACCATAACCTTATAAAGGACAACATTTAATAGGAGCTGCCTTACAAGTTCAGAAGTTCAGTCCATTATCAAGACTGGAGCATGGCGGTAGCCAGGTAGGTAGGATGCTGGGAGAGCTGATTGTTCTACACCTCCTTCCAAAGGCAAACAGGAGAAGACTTACTTCCAGGCATCTTGGAGGAGGGTCTTAAACCTCATGCCCATAATAACACACTCCCTCCAACAAGGCTACACCTATTCCCACAGGTCACAACTCCAAATAGTGCCAGTCCGTAGGCCAGGCATATTCAAATCACCAGAAACACCATTATATACTTATCACAATAGCTCACATAAAAAACATTAATGAAGGGCTAGTATCTTAGTTACTTTTCTATTGTCATGACAAGACACCATGACCCAGACAACTTGCAAAGGAGAACATTTAATTTGGGGATTATGGTTGCAAAGGGCTAGACTCCATGAACATCATTCAGGGAACATGCCAGCAGGCAGGGAGGCAGGGATGGTGCTGAGTCAGTAGCTAGAACTTACAGCTAGATCTGAAAGTAGGAGGCAGAGAGAGCTAGCTAGGAATGGCATGGGCTTTTGAAACCTCAACACCCACTCCCAGTGACACCCTTCTTTCAATGAGGCCACGCCTCCTAATCCTTTTCCCAGAGATCCACTAAAGAGCCTCTGGGAGACATTCCCATTCAAAACCACCTTAGCTAGGGAAATAGTTCAGTCAGTAGAGTGCCTGCCTTTTCTAACATGAGGACTTGAGTTTGATTCCCAGTACTCATGTAAAAAATGCTATGCATGTTGGTGCAGTCCTGTCATAATCCTAATGCTAGAGAGAATATTGGAGCTTGCTGGCCAGGTAGCTTATCCTAATTGGTTAGCTCTTGACCAATGAAAGACCCTGTCTCAAAGGAGGTAGATGGCATCCCTAAGGTTGTCGTCTGGCCCCTACATGTATCACCATCCCCTGAGGTTGTCCCCTGGCTTCTAATTTACCACCATCCCCTGAGATTGTCCTCTAACCCCTACATGTACTGCCCCCCTTCACCAGTTGAACATGAATGCATGTATAGATGTACATGAACAAAAGATTAATGCTACTAGCTCAGGCATAGTACTTTAATGGCAGTACTTGGGAGGCAGAAGCAGGCAGACCTCTGTGAGTCTGAGGCCAACCTGGTGTACATAATGAATTCCAGAAGAATCAGAGCCACCTAGTGAGACCCTGTCTCAAATCAACCAACCAACTAACCAACCAACCAACCAACCAACCAACCAACCAACCAACAGCAATAATAACAACAAAAAAGTAATGATATTAAATGTTGCCAAGAAGTGTAAGGAAAACTTATTCATATTGCTGGTGGCAGCATAAATTGATTTTGTAATAACATTTATTTATTTATTTATTTATTTATTTATTTTGTAATAACATGAGTTTCACTAACTAGTTTTTCCACAAATCTAAATAAACATTTACTTTGTGATGAACAGTTCAATTCCTAGGTGTATAAAAGAAAGCTTATCCAGCAAAAGACTGATAAGGAAATCATTGTCACTCTGTTTACTATAAACCTTAAATGCAAGCAATTCAATATATATATCTCAGAAGCAAATAAATGAATAAAATGTAGTAACATCCACACTATGAGAGACTATAGTGGTAGAATAAACACAGATCCTTTGACAAATATGAAAGTATCATTTAGTTATGTCAACTGACAAAAGCCAGACACAAAACAATTGATTCTGTATAATTTCATTTTACAAAGCTAATCTATATATTAGAAATCAAAATAATGACTGATCTGATAGACAGAAGAATCATGGCATAAGGATCTTTTGGATACTGGAAATGTTTCATATTGTGCCCCCTAGATGCTTCTAACAATACATTATTTTGGTCACTTTATTTCACAATTAGATGTTGTATCCTATCAGAGTCTAATGTTCTATAGCTCATCTTCTTTTTGAACATGTGGTTTATACAACTAAACAACAATGATTTTTTTGTTTGTTTTTGGATTTTGTTTTTGTTTTTGTTTTTTTTTTGAGGCAGGGTTTCTCTGTATAGCCCTGGCTGTCCTGGAACTCACTCTGTAGACCAGGCTGGCCTTGAACTCAGAAATCTGCCTGCCTCTGCCTTCCAGAGTGCTGGGATTGCAGGCATGCACTACCACCGCCTGGCTAACAATGATTTTTTAACTTAGGTGCCAACATACAGTGAAGACTTTTGTCAGGAGGATGGAGAATACATAAGCATTGTGGGCAAGCACTGAAAACACAATCAGATTTCGTCATCTCTCCTTTTTCTTGAATAAGGGAAGTCTGGGGCCATTTCAGCTGCAGAGCACTGAGGAATGCCACAGAGGCTCTGAATTATTGTTTCTGAAGTGATCTCAGATTAAGTAGGCACTTGCTTTTCTTTTTTATGTATAACACCAAAAGACTAGCAACAAAATAAATACATGAATTGGATACCATTCAAATAAAGACTGTGCTTCCAAGAACAGTTGTAAGAAAGGAAAAAGAGCAGGGCATGGAAGTACATACCTGCAATCTCAGCTTTTAGGAGGCCAAGGCAAGAAGACTGTTGTTGGATACATAGAGAGTACTGGGATATCCAGGGATACACAGGAAGATCAAGTAATTCCCCTGTCTCCCTCTCAGAAACAGAAAAGCTAAGGCTAGGGAAATAGCTCAGAGGTAACACACATGCCTGGAGAAACTCTGTTTTTGATTCCTAGCTCCTTCAAAATGAGATAAAATATTTCCAAATAATATGCCTAATGAGGAATTTGTATCTTGAATATATGATCTACACACAGTACTAAACAGTGAAATGACAGCTAACTCAAATTAAAAGTGGGAAAGTAGCATAGATGCTTTTTCAAAGAATATGAATGAGTACTAAGTGTGTGGAGATGTTTAGCATCCTTAGTCATTAGGGAAATGTAAATTCAAACCAAAATGAAATATAATTTCTCTCAAATATAACTGGAATACCTAAAATTAATTTTTGTGATAATACAAAGAAAAAAACCTTTATGTAATGTCAGTGGAAGCATAAGTTGATACATCCAGCTTGGAAGATTCTCAACATATTATTCATGATATTAGTATGTGTCACAGCACTTATTCTCCTTGATATGGATCCAAGAGTAATAAAAATATATTTCTACACAGAAAATTGTATGCAAGTATTCACAGTAGCATTATTCATAATAGCCAAGAAAGTAGAAAAACCCTAAATGTTCAGCAATGCAAATAACACACACACACACACACACACACACACACACACACACTACAGTTTATCTATATACAATGAATTACTTTTAGTCATAAAAGGAACAAAAACTTATTTATGTTACAACATATATAAATTTTGAATAGTCAATTGATATAAAGTTATCACACAGGAAACCTACTGTATTATTTCACCCATGAAGTACTTAGAGGAGGAATATGCACAGAGCTGGAGGGCAGTTGCCAGTAGCTTGGAGATAGGGCAATGTGGGTTGAATGTTTAATGGGTACTGAGTTGGTTTGGAAAGGTGATGTTCTGGGGAAGGATGGTGACAGTTCCACAACAATGTGAACATACACACTTCTACACAAGTGTATTGTGGTGGTTTGAATATGCTTGGCCCAGGGAATGACACTATTTGGAGGTGTGGCCTTATTGGAATGGGTGTAGCCTTAGAGGAGAAAGTGTGTTGAAACTTTAATGTTTTCAAACCTTACTTTTAATGGTAGTTCTCAGATGTGTTAATCTCCCTTGTAGCTCACCATCCACCAGAGGTAGTGAAAAAGAAAGGATATGGGGGAAGTGGACCTGCTTAGAAAGGTTCTTTGGAACAATTTCCACCTGTGTTGTCTGGAAGTCAGTTTGGTTTACAGGTTAGCAGGGGCAGTTTGATACACTCGCAAACACTTTATGGATACACCAGCAGTCCACTTTGGTAGAGTTGAAAGAGCAAACAGAAATCAGCAGCGGTGGCACAACCTAGCAGAGACAGCCAGTTAGCCTTGGCTCAAGTCAGCAGGAGGGACCCAAAGGGGCACCAGGAGAAGTTCTCTGCTGTGCCTCTTTCAGGGAAGCAAAGATCAGCAAAGAAGGGAGACCCATACGTGTTGTACAGCTAGCTGCACCAGCAAGCCAAGCTCTGTCTCCATAACTGTCCAGTCTTATTTATACCCTCCAAACATCATGTGTCCTCCACGTGCCTTGCTTAAGTGCAGGTCTTGCCTCAGCACGTGCATCCAATCAGCAGGAGCCCATGTAAACAGCGAGAAACTCCAGCACACCACCAAGATGTTTTTTTGGTACATTTCTCTCTATGGAGTCCTAACAAATGCAGCTCAACTAAGCAATGTAAAGTAGACCAATATATGGGTGGTGTTAGCAAAGAATCTCTCATCACATCCTTTCACGTGCTTGCCTAAGCAGAACATCCTCTCTCCCGTGTCTGCTTCAGCAAGACGTTCCTTCGTGAGCCTGCCTTAGCCTTTCACACTTGTGTCCACTTTCACATTTGCCCCCACCAAAACACTGTCCAACTGACTTTCCAAAGAACTCTTATGTTTCCACTTCAGTGTGCCATTGTGGCTGTGGGCTTTAAGACCCTCTTCCTAGCTGCCTGAAAGCCAACCTCCTGTTTGCCTACAGAACAAGATGTAGAACTCTCAGCTCCTTCATCATGCTTGCTTGGATGCTGCCATGCTTCCTGCCTTGATGATAGTGGATTGAACCTCTGAACCTGCAAGCCAGCCACAATTAAACGTTGTCCTTATAAGAGTTGCTTTGGTTGCTGGGCGGTGGTGGCACCTGCCTTTAATCCCAGCACTTGGGAGGCAGAAGAAGGTGGATTTCTGAGTTCGAGGCCAGCCTGGTCTACAGAGTGAGTTCCATACACAGAAGACAGTCACATTAAACTGAGGACCAATTGATCTTCGACAAAGGAGCTGAAAACATCCAGTGGAAAAAAAGCCTTTTCAACAAATGGTGTTGGCTCAACTGGAGGTCAACATGCAGAAGAATGAGAATTAATCCACTCTTATCTCCTTGCACAAAGCTCAACTCCAAGTGGATCAAGGACCTCCACATAAAACCAGACACACTAAAACTAATAGAAAAGAAACTGGGGACATTGGCTCAGGGGGAAAATTCCTGAACAGAACACCAGTTGCTTATGCTCTAAGAGCAAGAATAGACAAATGGGACCTCATAAAATCACAAAGTTTCTGTAAGGCAAAAGACACTGTCAAAAGGACAAATCGGCAACCAACAAATTGGGAAAAGATCTTCACCAACCCCACATCTGACAGAGGGCTAATATCCAATGTATATAAAGAACTCAAGAAGATAGACCCCAGAAAACCAAATAACCCTATCCAAAAATGGGGTACAGAGCTAAACAAAGACTTTTCACCTGAAGAAATTTGCATGGCTGAGAAACACCTTAAAAAATGTTCAACATCATTAGTCATTAGAGAAATGCAAATCAAAACAACCCTGAGATTTCACCTCACACCAGTCAGAATGGCAAAGATTAAAAACTCAGGAGACATCAGGTGTTGGCGAGGATGTGGAGAAAGAGGAACACTCCTCCACTGCTGGTGGGACTGCAAGCTGCTACAACCACTCTGGAAATCAGTCTGGCGGTTCCTCAGAAAACTGGACATGATACTTCCAGAGGACTCAGACATACCACTCCTGGGAATATACCCAGAAGATTCCCCAGCATGCAATAAGGATACATGCTCCACTATGTTCATAGCAGCCTTATATATAATAGCCAGAAGCTGGAAAGAACCCAGATGTCCCTCAACTGAGGAATGGATACAATAAAAAAAAATGTGGTAGATATACACAATGGAATACTATTCAGCCATTAGAAACAATGAATTCATGAAATTCTTAGAGAAATGGATGGAGCTGGAGAACATCATACTAAGTGAGGTAACCCAGTCTCAAAAGAATACCCATGGTATGCAGTCACTGATAAGTGGATATTAGCCTAGAATCTTGGGACAACAAAGACACAATTTACATACCAAATGATGTCTGACAAGAAGAAAGGAGTGGACCCTGGTGCTGGAAAGGATCAAAGCATCAGTGTAGGGGATACCAGAACAGGGAAGTGGGAAGGGGTGGATGAGGGAGCAGGGGGGGAAAAGGGCATGTGGGACCTTTGGGGGGTGGGGAACCAGAAAAAGGGAAATGAATTGTAAATATAGAATATATCCAATAAAAAAATTAAAAAAAAACTGAGGACCAAGTAACCAGCCATATGATGTGACTTACAATAGAATAAATGGGTTATTAAGTTCTGAGCTAGTTGGGGAACAAGTAAATCTTTTGCCCTAGGCATTTATTCATTAAATATTAAGTCTTAGAGCCTTTATTTCTGTGAATAAGGTGGATAAGGTGGAAAAACACGAGGCTACAGGTGGCTTTAAGATAAGGAACAGCTGAATAGTTGGACTAAAGGTCAACACAGTGGGAGGGAAATGATGCTTGGTACTGCACACCTGACTGTGTTAGTCAGGGTTCTACTCCTGCACAAACATCATGACCAAGAAACAAGTTGGGGAGGAAAGGGTTTATTGAGCTTACACTTCCACACAGCTGTTCATTACCAAAGGAAGTCAGGACTGGAACTCAAGCAGGTCAGGAAGCAGGAGCTGATGCAGAGGCCATGGAGGGATGTTTCTTACTGGCTTGCTTCCCCTGGCTTGCTCAGCCTGCTCTCTTATAGAACCCAAGACTACCAGCCCAGAGATGGTATCACCCACAAGGGGGCACTCCCGCACTTGATCACTAATTGAGAAAATGCCTTACAGCTGGATCTCATGGAGGCACTTCCCCAACTGAAGCTCCTTTTCCTATGATAACTCCAGCCTGTGTCAAGTTGACACACAAAACTAGCCAGTACACTAGCCAATTAACCTTGGCTCACGAAGCCATGGAATCATGGAGGAGGAGGACCTATTACCACCACCACCACCACCACCACCACCACCACCACCACCACCACCACCACTACTACTACTACGATTTCAAACCATTATCATCTCTAACTGCGATCTTAATCCTTATCCTTATATCCACAGATAAATGTAGCTCTTAGCTCTCATTAAGGAAAAGACTGCAGCACAGACTATTACAAATTGCCACAACTGGCCAGTACTCAGAGAATAACACACCACGTGGTACCCAGCCTCTATAGATGCATCTAAAATATAATCCCTGCGACTAAGGCTCATGGGGTGATGATAGAAAGATTGTGAGAGCCAGAGAGAAACAGGATATTTGCTTGCAGATTGAGTTTTCTATATATAACAGGGGAGCTGAAACCACGAATTCTCATCTATATGGTTGCAAAAATAGGATCTGAAAAAAAATGACAGCACCAGTCCACATGCCAAATTTTGAAGGGGAACTTTCCTGGGCGCCCACCCCTAGATAAAGTGATGTAAATGATTATGGCTGACAAGACATGGAATTTTCATTCAATGAAAATTCAGGAAAAAAAAAAGGCCATAGATTTGAGGAGTGTGGTCTACATCTGAGAGACTAGAGGGAAGACAAGGGAGGTATGAAATAATGTAAAGAAAGTCCATGTATATGAAATAAAAAAACAACATCCTATTTTTCTGTAGGTAAAATCGAGTCAGTGTTTACTTTTGGCACATCATCTTCAAACGGTAAGATTCCCAGCATTCTCTGCTCTGGGAGTATACCCCGTGGCTAAAGAGCTATTAAATTAGTCCACTAGTTCAATATTCCCAATCCCTGGAGTTTGATATTTCTCTTCTTCCCTTCTGGGTACTTACAGCAGTATGTTCTGTTTTGACACAGCACTTATGAGTAGATTGCATAACAAAATAAAACATCACATATTTCAGCCAGTAACTTTTTCAGATTATTTCCATTCAGTAAAACGTAATAATGTCCAGTTTCCCTAATACTACAATAAAGGATAGCATATTTTCTTAAGATTTCTCATGCTGTGATGAAACACTGTGACCAAAGAACAAGTTGGAGAGGAAGGTGTTTATTTGGCTCACTCTCCCATGTCACTGTTCATTCTCTATGGAAGCCAGGACAGGAACAAGAACAGGGCAGGAAACAGGAGGCAGGAGCTGATGCAGAGGCCACGGAAGGGTACTTACTGGATTGCTCCCCATGGCTTGCTCAGCCAACTTTCTTGCAAAACCAGGACTTGTAGACAGCCTAGGTGTGGTCCTATCCACAATGAGAAGAACCTGCCCAATCAATCACTAATTAAGAAAATGTATTACAGGCTTGCCTACAGCCCATCTTATGAAGGTATTCTCAATTGACACTTCCTACTCTCAGACTATTTTAGTTTGTGTCAAATTATCCAGCACAATTACAAATATTACATGTTAGCACAGTCAACTTGTAAGGTTGCCAGATAAAGTGCTTGGTTACATTTGAATTTCACACAAACAACAAATAATATTATCTGTAAATATAGCAGCTCAGTTATATTTACATGGGTATTTACAGATATTGTATGGCGCATCACTCCGAATTGCACCATTCTCTCCAAATAAAAGCATTTCCTCCAGAGGGCTTGCCTTGTTTCACCAGTTAGAGGTTAACAAAAGGATAGAAAACCAGAGCACAAATGTAGAACATTTTTGAGTGCCTCCAGCCAGCTGTGTGAAGGAGTAAACATTTGCTGGGGTAGAGACTGACCAGACACCCCAGAAGAGAGAGATTTTGTAGTGAGCTACAGTGCTGTAGGATTTGGTGGAGACTCGCAACCCATGTTATGGTGGGCTTTCTGGTGATGCAGCAGCATTTGAGTTATTTGTGTTTCTCATAAGTAATCCATTACAACAAGTTTAGTAAGCCTCAGAAGAACTCGGTTCACCAAAATGGACATGGTGTGATACTTTGTTGCTGGCTCCCTTTCTGGATCAAGTAGACAGGTTCCATCTCCCCATGAAAAGTCTGTCACACAATACTAGAGACAATACCTCATTTATTTTATGAAGTCAATGCTGCTAAATTTGGCAATGCAGACCCATGCGTATAAGAATTACTTAGATCACTCTTACCTGTGTTTACTGTGATGTTTTCTCTAGGAATATCAATTTACCAGTCAAGCCAATCGCTGAACTTGAAGGCAGAAGAAATCAAATTATGTTAGTTTGTAATGTTAATACTAACACTTACTTTGGCATATTCTGCCCAGTCTTTTAAAAATAAAAGCAGCCAACAATATCAAAATACATACACATATGTATATCTACAGAGAAAGAACTTTTACTAGCAAATTTCACTGTTAGGGATTTTCCTCATGTTATACTCACATATGACTGAAATGACACATATTCAAAAATATTTTGCATCGATGTTTATAATAGAAGATTGATGGCAATGTTAATAAGATATCTAATTATGTAGCCACAGGTTGAAACAGCCCAGGAAGCACAAAGTTGAATCAGTATTCACTTGATAAGTCAGAGTCAAGGCATGGAGCTGGTGGAATACTTGGAAATTTAAGAAGGAAATTCCAGGAACAGGAGAGCAGTAAGAGCAGGGAGCTCTAACACAGAAAATGTATTTACAACAGAAAACATGTATAAATCCTCTGCTATACCACTACACAGAACACTCCCAGATCAGCTTTAAAAGGAAAGCAGGGGAAGCCAAAATCAAACCCCAGAAATAATAACCATCAGAACTACAGGTAATAGAGTTTGCAGGATTTTTGATTGTTACCAAGGAAACCATCTGCCTTTTAGACTAACAGTAAAAAATAGCACCTCTTAGAAGAACAAACCAGAATCCAGAGTCAACATGTGTTAGCTTCAGTGTCCAGTATTCCACAACAAAAAGAAGAAACATGATAGGAAAATAAACAGACAAATGGAACTGATATTATGGGGGAAATGAAGACAATAAATTCAGCAAACAGAGAATGGATTAAATGCTGTTCTTGCAAATCTGTGCAAGGCACAAGCAAACTGTCCTAATGAGTGAACGCATAGGTAATCCCAAACAGCAGAAAAGCTGCACAGACAAGACCACATGCAAGCAATAAGGCTGTAAGGATGGTAAAAAAAATACATGCTAAGTAGGACCAGTAGGAGACTGAACAAGATCCAAAAGGAAAGCCTGAATTTAGAGATATACAAGTCACCCAATAATACAAGAGAAGAAAGCAGGACCATGGCTGAAGACGCTAACAATGCACTACAGATTTTAAAACGTTAAAAGGAACTTTAGTATTTTTACCCTAAGTCATGAAATTCTGCCTGAAGTAAAAATAAATAATAGAAAGCAAAACCAAGAACAAAAATGGTACATATTTGAGAGAGTATATTTAATCTAAAGACAAATGTTACATGATATGTACATTTATTGAAATACCATCAGGTACCCCACTAATATGTACAATATTTATATCTTTATGTATCAGTTGAATTTAGGAAAAATGAAAATGTCTAAAGAAATCTAATAGTTTCAGAAACTTGTAAGATGACGGCTTGCTTTCCAAATTTGTATAATTAGAGACCAAAGAAGAAAAACAAACAAAAAGGCAACAAACAATACAGAAATAGTTATTCAGGGCTTCCAACATTCAGCAGACACAAAATATGGCGTTCAGATATCCAGACAGGAAGGTAGAAAGAGAAACATTTAAATGTGCAGAAAAGAGTGACAAATTACATACAGAGAGAATGATTAAATTTAAAGCCACTTCTTATCTAGAAACAATGGTGCCAAGTGACTTTAGAATGGGGTGTTGCAAGTGCTGAAAGAAAATTAAGTCAATGAGAAATGGCATATCTGACAAAAACCATCTGACAAAACTTAGGCGGACTAATAAAAATCTGTTAGAAGTCCCAATATATTTAGCAAAATTGTAAAGGAAAAGAACACAAAGATAAAATGTTGGGAATAGATTTTAAAAACGGCAGCTTTACTTGCAGATTGAACACAGTCCAAGCAGACTATTTTGTAGTCACTGGCAAGGTTCTTTTAAAATTAGGAACCCAAAGGGACTCAGACTAGGCATAAAACAGTGAACAGAGGAAAAATGAATTGAGGCTTCTTCAGCATTTAGCACGATGCCATGATATTAAGATCACATGGGGGTTAGACAGGCAGATCAAAGCATTAGTATAGTTTTCAAACAAACAAACAAACAAACAAACAAACAACAACAAAAATAGTCTTCCTCAATATAATTTGCTGGAGTGTACTCAAGACAATAACTCTAGCCTTCTAGGGCTCCGCCCACAGGCTGCTTGCTCTCTGATTGGCTGTTGCTTCTGAGGCGGCTGGGAAACAGCGGTTAAAACTCCAGTTGGGAGGGGAAGAGGAGACAAGGAAGACTAAGGGCTGAGTGATTACTTTGAGCAGATGCTGAACTAGTATCATGAAGGAAGAGGTAAAGGGAATTCCTGTAAGGGTGGCATTGCGGTGCCGCCCTCTGGTCCCGAAAGAGATTGGCGAAGGTTGTCAGGTGTGCCTTTCCTTTGTGCCTGGGAAGCCTCAGGTGGTGATTGGTACTGATAAATCCTTTACCTACGATTTTGTGTTTGACCCCTCCACTGAACAGGAAGAGGTCTTTAACACAGCAGTAGCACCACTCATTAAAGGGATATTTAAAGGTTACAATGCCGCTGTCCTGGCTTATGGACAAACTGGCTCTGGAAAAACCTACTCTATGGGAGGTGCATACAGTGCCGATCAAGAGAATGAACCAACCATCGGGGTCATTCCTAGGGTAATACAACTTCTTTTCAAAGAAATGGAAGAAAAGAGAGACTGCGAGTTTACACTGAGCGTGTCTTACTTGGAGGTTTATAATGAAGAAATTTTGGATCTTCTACGCTCACCTTGTGAGAGAGCTTCTCAAATACATATCCGGGAGGATCCCAAGGCAGGAATACAGACTGTGGGACTCACTGAGAAGATGGTTTCAGTTGCCTCTGACATGGTTTCCTGTTTGGAGCAGGGAAACAATGCCAGGACTGTAGCTGCCACAGCTATGAATTCACAGTCTTCCCGATCTCACGCTATCTTCACAGTTTCCATAAGGCAAAGGAAGAAAACGGACAAGAACAGCAGCTTTCGCTCTAAGTTGTGTCTGGTAGATCTTGCCGGATCAGAAAGGCAGAAGAAAACCAAGACTGAAGGGGATCGATTGAGAGAAGGCATTAATATTAACCGAGGACTCCTGTGCTTGGGAAATGTAATCAGTGCTCTTGGAGATGGCAAAAAGGGCAGCTTTGTGCCCTACAGAGATTCCAAATTAACTCGCTTGCTTCAAGATTCCCTGGGAGGCAATAGCCACACACTCATGATTGCCTGTGTGAGTCCTGCTGACTCTAGTCTAGAGGAAACATTGAATACCCTACGTTATGCTGACAGAGCTAGAAAAATCAAGAACAAACCTGTTATTAATACGGATCCCCAGACAGTCGAACTTAATCATCTTAAGCATCAGGTACAACAGCTACGAGTCTTATTGCTACAGGCCCATGGAGGGAGCCTGCCTGGATCTATAAAAGCAGAATCATCAGAGAGTCTCCAGTCTCTGATGGAGAGGAATCAGTCCCTGGGAGAGGAGAATGAAAAGTTAAGTCACGCTCTGAGCGAGGCAGCTGGTCAGACAGCTCAGATGTTGGAAAGGATCATTGTGACAGAGCAAGCAAATGAAAAACTGAACACCAAGCTACAAGAGCTCAGGCATCATGTAGCCTGTAAAGTGGATCTTCAAAATCTAATGGAGACTTTGGAAGACCAGGAATTAATAGAAAAAGTAGAGATAATTCGCAGTCTGCAACAAGTTGTTATTCGTCTATCAGATGAAAATGTTATGGCCACTGAATTGGCAGTGGAAGCTCAAGTGGTAATCAGTCCAGAAAGTAGGAGGTCTTCTGATGCCCTCACCACACAGCATGCTCTACGTCAAGCTCAGATGTCTAAGGAACTCATTGAGTTGAATAAAGCTCTTGCAGTGAAAGAGGCCCTCGCTAGGAAGATGACATTCAATGGTGGCCAACTACAGCCCATTCACTGCCAGTATGAGGCTAACATCAAAAGTCTAGAATCAGAAGTCACCAGTCTGCAGAAGGAAAAGGAACAATTGCTTCTGGATCTTCAGTTGGCCAAGAAGGATGTCAATCAAGCCAAGTTGAGCGAACACCGCCGCAAATGTCTCCAAGAGCTGGAAACTCAAATCGCTGATTTGAAAAGGAAACTAAACGAACAGTCCAAGCTTCTGAAACTGAAAGAGTCCACTGAGAATACGGTCTCCAAACTGACTCTGGAGATACAGATGATGAAAACCCAGAGAGTCCAGTTAATGCGTCAGATGAAGGAAGATGCTGAGAAGTCTAGACAGTGGAAACAACAAAAAGACAAGGAAGTAATCCAGCTAAGAGAACAAGACCGTAAACGGAGGTACGAGCTGGTTAAACTTGAAAGAGACTTCCAGAAACAGTCCAACGTGCTCAGACGGAAAACCGAAGAGGCGGCAGCTGCAAACAAGCGCCTCAGGGATGCCCTCCAAAAGCAACGGGAAGCAGCAGCCAAGAGGAAAGCGACTCAGAACCGTGGACTAGAAGGCACAGAGGCACAAGTGAAGAACTGGCTTAGCAATGAAATTGAAGTTCTGGTCAGCACTGAAGAGGTCAAACGCCACCTCAGTGACCTTCTGGAAGAGCGAAAGTTACTAGTGCTGGATGTGGCTCAACTTAAAGAAATGAAGGAACCTGGGGAAAATCCACCCCCTAAGCTCCAGAAGTGGACATTCGCCAGTGATGAAGCACGTGGTCGTATTTCAGAGCCTGGGGATTCTATTACAAAGCAGATTAAGAGCCTAGAGGCTGAAGTGGAACTTAGGAGTGCTCAGATTGCTGACCTACAGCAGAAGCTCCTGGATGCAGAAAGTGAAGACAGGCCAAAACGACACTGGGAAAATATTGCCACAGTTCTCGAAGCCAAATGTGCTCTAAAGTATTTAGTTGGAGAGGTGGTCTCCTCCAAACTTCAGGTCGGTGAGCTTGAAAGCAACCTGAAACAGAGCCAGGCAAGCCATTCTAAGATGCAGACGATGCTGTTTGAGAAGCAGAGCCATCTTGTTGAGGTAGAGACGGAGTTGAAAGCTGAGCTGCTCAAGGTGGAGCAAGAGCACCAAGAGAAGGTGCTCTACCTTCTCAGTCAGCTGCAGCAAAGCCAAATGGCGGAGAAGCAGCTGGAGGTGTCAGTCAGTGGGAAGGACCAGCAGCTGCTGAGCACACTGCAGTGTCAGGAGGATCAATTTAGGAAAATGCAAGAACTGCTTGAGCAAAACCAGCAGCTTCTCCAAGAGAACGAAGCCATCAGGCAGAAACTGAGCCTCCTTCAAGGAGCCAAAGACCAGAAATGTCATCTTCCCAAGGATGACCTTCAATCTCCAGATTCCACCTTTGACTACATTCCACCTCCACCCAAAGCATCCCATGTTAGAGGCAAGCTCCTGGATCGAAGCATGGACACTGATGATTTAAAGTACTGTTCAGAACATTCTGTGAGTGAACCTGAAGATAGTGATGGAAATGACAAGGAGTGGAAACCAAGGAAACTGACTAAAGTGTCCAGGAAGACTCTCCAAGGGTGTTCCTGCAAGGGATGGTGTAGGAACAAACACTGTGGGTGTAGGAAGCAAGGGGTGGACTGCTGTGTGGCCTGTGGCTGTGACCCCACAAAGTGCCAGAACCGCCAGCGAGAAGAACAAGAGCGCTTGGGTACTGTTGAGTGGAACCAGGATTCTGAAGGCTCCTTCAAACTGGACGACCCTACAGAGGTGACCCCAGGACTGAGCTTCTTTAACCCTGTCTGTGCCACTCCCAATACAAAGCTTCTTAAAGAGATGTGTGATATGGATCAGGCTCTGTCGAGGAAGGCTGATCTTGCAGTTTCCTTAGACCTCCCAGACAGAAAAAGCAGAGCAACAGAATCCCAAGAAAATAAGGTCACAGGGAAGAAAAAGAAACGAATTCTGGCCTGTAATAGCACCTTCTTCTCTGGATGCTCTCCTCCCAAAGAAGAGACCTGCTGAGATATGGTCAGCTCTATCCCCATTTGTCCTGACAGACACTTCCAAGTTGCAGCAGGGAGTGGTTTCTACTGACTTTCCTGGATCTTCCTTTTCTTTGTACTGAGAAAAAGGGACAAGGTGTTCTTGAAAGAGCAGCTTTTGTCTTCAGATCCCCTATTGGGACCACTGTTGTCTTCTTCAGAATTCAAGCCATCTAAGAAAGGCTCATGGGCACTCGAGGAAACCATTTCCAGGTCACTGCAGCTCTTTCTTTGTGACCTGAGGCTTGCCAGATCAACATAAAGAGGCTGGGCTCAGCTGCTTCACCCCCACTTCAGGGACCAGGCTGGGATAATTTCTATCCTGATTCTTTCTGGATTTTAAATGTTTTAACAGGACCCCCAAATTGTTTTCATTTTAAAACGTTGAATAAATTAACCTTAGCTATTCCAAAAATGGTTATCAACTCTTATTTTACTGTAGTAATCAAAAATGAATGATAAAGTTGTTTAAAGAGAAAAAAAAGTGAAAGCTATTGACACCTGGAACCTTTAAGACTTTGAATTAGGTGACGGTTTTCTGCATGTGAGAGAAAGAGCATAGTAACAAATCTAAAAATCCAAACAACAACAACAACAACAACAACAACAACAACAACAAAAACCAAAGCCCAAAAACAACCTTAGATGTATTGGAAGATGTGAAAAAAAAAGAAACTATAGAGTACATAGGGGGATGCTGGAGGGGTGTGGCTGGAGAGCGTGGGTGAGTGGGGGAGCACCCTCATAGAGGCAAAGGGGAGGGAGGAGGGGGAGGTTGTGGGATGAGGGACTTGTGGAAGGGTACCTGGAAGTAGGATAATGTTTGAGATGTAAACAAATGGAATGATTAATTTAAAAAAAGGCACTAGTGTGATTGCATTAGATCAGCTCCTGTGTGTTTTTTGGGAATCATTAACATTTCCCTGGTACTGTACACCAAAGAATGACACCCCAGACTCAGTGTGCAACAGCAGAGAACATTTATTCTTCAGAGAACCAGCATGCAGGTGTCTACTACACATCAAAATGAAAGACAGAGGTATGCGCTTTGCTGGGTCAATTTAAAGCTTATTAGGGTAGGAGGGAGGGACTTTCCTCTTTCTCTACCTTGATTGGTTGGCTCCATTTCCAGGGGTAAGGTTGCCTTTGTGATTCGTTAGGACTATGGGGACTTTCCAGGGTGACAAGGCATCCTTGAATTGGCTGCCCACAGCTGTGGTTGGCTGCCCAGTGGGTTCCTGGATCCAGGTTCTCATTTCTGGGAAACAGAAACTTAGGCCTAGTCTCCCAGACTGCCAGTTTGCAGCCTGTCATGGAGTCAGCCTGGCTCTGACTAACTCAGTCCTCTCATTCCCTGCCTCTGATTTGTAACTCAATCAACTCATTCATTCATCTCTTCTTTTTCCCAAGGTCCAAGTCATTGGCCACATGGTCAACTGGGACCTAAGAATCATAAGTTATTGCCACAATGTGGGCCTTTTTGACTTAGCATCTCAGCCTGTAAGGTGGGGTAATGAACGTAGTACTTTTTTCTGTAATTGCTTCCTGCTGGCATTGGGATGTTGTCTTAGCCCCAAAAGGCTGAAGTGCTAGTGAAAGGCTGGGCAATGGGGAATTTATCTGAAGCTTCTGATTAGGTGATCCAGTTGAAGGACAGGGAACAGTCATATCAATTGGGCTGATTAATCATAAGCAAGTCCGAAGTCAGCAGTTTGCAGTCCTCAGGTGGTCCCTGGATATCAGCCTTGTGAAAATCTGCTGGGACAAACATAAACCAGGAACATAAGTTAAAATTTACCAAGTAACTGGGGAAGGTAAGAAACCCTCCAGACCAAGGGGCAAATCCCACTCTCAAGAACAGGCAGGTACACCCATCTGAAGTCCACAGGTAGATCCAAATCATATGTCTTCTTGATTCCCTGAGCTTATGTGATCTTTAGTTACAAGAGGATATACATTAGTATTTATCATGCATTGGAATCCTATTTTAGAAAAAGCAGTTAAAAGGTATCTGTAAAGTAATAGGAGTAGACTTATGTCTTTGAGACCTAGCGAAAGCTATAGTTTGGGGTTAAAAGGCATGAGACCTTTTGTTTCTTCAGTCCAAAGGACTAGATATACAGATTGAACAGAGATGTTTTTTAGCATGATGGGAAACACCTTTAAGTTTACGTTTAGAAGACAGTCAAAGTTTTAAAACCTAGAACTAGTGACTGGATTGTAAGCAGCCAGTGCTCCATTTGCTTATCAGAATTCCATTGATCAATGTTAAAATTTTCTACTTTTGAAATCTTAGTTTAATAACACAGATGAGGAAAAGAAATCTGAACCATTTTCCATTCTTTCAGATACTTTAAATCACTTTCTTATACCTCTACAACTTGCATTTACATGCCCTAGATAATTTTCAGACCCTCAGAATGTGCCTAAGCTTTTACATCCTCAGATCTTTCTTTTCTTTTCTTTTTTCTTTTCTTTTCTTTTCCTTTCCTTTTTTCTTTTCTTTTCTTTTCTTTTCTTTTCTTTTCCTTTCCTTTTCTTCTTTCCTTTTCCATTCCTTTTCCGTTCCTTTTCCTTTCCTCTCCTCTCCTCTCCTCTCCTCTCCTCTCCTCTCCTCTCCTCTCCTCTCCTCTCCTCTCCTCTCCTCCCCTCCCTTCCCCTCCCCTACCCTCCCCTTTCCTTCCCTTCCCTTTCTTTCCTTTCCCTTCCTTCCTTCCTTCCTTCCTTCCTTTCTTTCTTTCTTTCTTTCTTTCTTTCTTTCTTTCTTTCTTTCTTTCTTTCTTTCTTTCTTTTTTCCGAGACAGGGTTTCCTTGTGTAGTCCTGGCTGTCTTGGAACTCACTCTGTAGACCAGGCTGGCCTCGAACTCAGAAATCCGCCTGCCTCTGCCTCCCAAGTGCTGGGATTACAGGCGTGCGCCACCACGCTCAGCTGTGAAACAGTTTTAAGCTTTTTCTTTTTTTTTTCTTTTCTTTCTTTTTTTTTTTTTTTTTGGTTTTTTTTCGAGACAGGGTTTCTCTGTATAGCCCTGGCTGTTCTGGAACTCACTCTGTAGACCAGGCTGGCCTCGAACTCAGAAATCCACCTGCCTCTGCCTCCCAAGTGCTGGGATTAAAGGTGTGTGCCACCACCACCTGACTTTTTAAAAAAAGATTTATTTTTATTTATATGAGTATACTGTAGCTGTTTTCAGACATACTCCAGAAGAGTGCATCAGATCCCATTATAGATGGTTGTGAGCCACCATGTGATTACTGGGAATTGAACTCAGAACCTCTGGAAAAGCAGTCAGTGCTCTTAACCACTGATCCATCTCTCCAGCCCTCAGATCTTTATATGCTTTAAAACACTCAGAACTTGCGTAGAACCTTTTTCTTTCCATCCAATCATTTATCAGAGACACAAGTAGTTATGATGAGCACAGTTATTGCAAAGCAAGCTTAAATAAAGGAACAGTAAAAAGCTACATCTTTATATTTTAATTTGAAGCCTGTTAGTAAAGCAAACTTTGGTGTTCTATTCAGGAAAATTTCCCCTGTACCCATGTATCCAAGGCTCTTCCCTACTTTCTCCTCTATAAGCTTCAGTGTATCTGGCTTTATGTGGTGGTCCTTGATCTACTTGGACTTGAGCTTTGTATAAGGAAATAAGAATTCTATTCCATTGATCTTCTTGCCTGTCTCTGTACCAATATCATACAGTTTTTTTTTTTTTATCACTATTGCTTTGTAGTAGAGCTTTAGGTCAGGGACAGCTATTTCCCAAGAGATCTTTTGTTGTGGAGAATAGTTTTTAGCTATCCTGGGTTTTTTTTTTGTTATTCCAGATGAATTTGAGAATTTCTCTTTCTAATTCAATGAAGAATTGTTTTGGAATTTTGATGGGGATTGCATTGAATCTGTAGATTGCTTTTGGCAAAATAGCCATTTTTACTATAATAATCCTGCCAATCCATGACTGTGGGAAATCTTTCTGTCTTCTGAGATATTCTTCAATTTCTTTCTTCAGAGACTTGAAGTTCTTGTCATACAGATCTTTCATTTGCTTGGTTAGAGTCACACCAAGGTATTTTATATGATTTGTGGCTGTTGTGAAGGCTATAGTGAGATCTGCCCAGAATCTTCTAATTTGCACAGTCTCTGATAAGAAGCCTGGTATAATTCTGATAGATCTGCCTTTATATGTTACTTGACCTTTTTACCTTACTGCTTTTAATATTCTTTGTTTAGTGCATTTAGTGTTTTGATTATTATATGACACGAGGAATTTCTTTTCTGGTCTAATTTATTTGGAGTTGTTTAGACTTCTTGAATGTTCATGGGCATCCCTTTCTTTAGGTTGGGGAAGTTTTCTTCTCTAATTTTGTTGAAGATCTTTACTGGCCCTTTAAGTTGGGAATCTTCACTTTCTTCTATGCCTATAATCCTTAGGTTTCATCTTCTCATTGTGTTCTGGATTTCCTGGATGTTTTGGGTTAGGAGCTTTTTGCATTTTCATTTTCTTTGACTGTTGTGTCAATGTTTTCTATGGTATCTTCTGCACCTGAGATTCTCTCTTCTGTCTCTTGTATTCTGTTGGTGATGCTTGCATCTATGACTCCTGATCTGTTTCCTCAGTTTTCTCACTCCAGGGTTGTATCCCTTTGTGATTTTTTTTAATGTTCCTATTTCTATTTTTAGATATTGGATGGTTTTGTTCATTTCCTTCACCTGTTTGATTGTGTTTTCTGTAATTTTTTTAAGTTTTTTTTTAAAATTTATTTATTTTCTATATTCTTTGTTAACATTCCAAAGGCTTTCCTCTTTCCTAGTTCCCCCCTCACCATATGTCTCATAAGGCCTCTTCCCCCTCTCCCCCCCATTTCTCTGTTCTGGTACTCTCCTACAAAACTGGAAAACTGGATTCAGTCTTTTTGCGACCAGGGTCCTCTCCTTCCTTCTTCTTGGGAATCTTTTGATTTGCTAATTGTGCCTTGAGTATTCAGAGCTTCTGGGCTCATTAATATCCACTTATCAGTGATTGCATTTCATGTGTATTCTTTTGTGATTGGGTTAACTCACTTAGGATGATATTTTCCAGATCCAACCATTTGCCTGCAAATTGCATGAATTCATTATTTTTAATTGCTGAGTAGTATTCCATTGTATAAATATACCATATTTTGTGTATCCATTTTTCCTTTGAGGGACATCTGGGCTCCTTCCAACTTCTGGCTATTATAAATAAGGCTGCTATGAACATAGTGGAGCATGTGTCTTTATTGCATGCAGGGGAATCCTCTGAGTATATGCCCAGGAGTGGTATGACAGGGTCCTCTGGAAGTGTCATGCCCAATTTTCTGAGGAACCATCAGACTGATTTCCAGAGTGGTTGTACCATCTTGCAATCCCACCAGCAGTGGAGGAGTATTTCTCTTTCTCCACAGTTTTTAATCTCCAGAGTTTTAAATCTTAGCCATTCTGACTGGTGTGAGGTAGAATCTCAGGGTTGTTTTGATTTGCATTTCCCTGATGACTAATGATGTTGAATATCTCTTAAGGTGCTTTTCAGCCATCCGAATGTCTTCAGGTAAAAAAATCTTTGTTAAGCTCTGTATCCCATTTTTACACTTGATCTTAGCCAAAAGGCCGAGAAGTGATCTGTATCCCATTTTTAATAGGGTTATTTGGTTCTTTGGGGTCTAACTTCTTGAGTTCTTTTATATATTGGATATTAGCCCTCTGTCAGAAGTCGGGAAGGTGAAGATCTTTTCCCACTTTGTTGGTTGCCGTTTTGTCCTTCTGACAGTGTCCTTTGCCTTATAGAAATTTGTAATTTTATGAGGTCCCATTTGTCAATTCTTGATCTTAGAGCATAAGCTATTGATGTTCTGTTCAGGAATTTTCCCCCTGTGCCCATGTCCTCCAGGGTCTACCCCAGTTTCTTTTCTAATAGTTTCAGTGTGTCTGGTTTTATGTGGAGGTCCTTGATCCACTTGGAGTTGATCTTAGTACAAGGAGATAAGAGTGGGTCAATTTGCATTCTTCTGCATGTTGACCTCCAGTTGAACCAGCACCATTTGTTGAAAAGGCTATCTTTTTTTCCACTGGATGGTTGTAGCTCCTTTATCAAAGATCAAGTGACCATAAGTCTGTGGGTTCATTTCTGGGTCTTCAATCCTATTCCATTGATCTACTTGCCAGTTGCTGTACCAATACCATGCAGTTTTTAACACAATTGCTCTGTAGTACTGCTTGAGGTCAGGGATATTGATTCCCCCAGAAGTCCTTTTATTGTTGAGAATAGTTTTAGCTATCCTGGGTTTTTTGTTACTCCAGATGAATTTGAGAATTGCTCTTTCTAGATCTATGAAGAATTGATTTGGGATTTTGATGGGGATTGCATTGAATCTGTAGATTGCTTTTTGGCAAAATGGCCATTTTTACTATATTAATCCTGCCAATCCAAGAGCATGAAATATTTTTCCATCTTCTGAGGTCTTCTTTGATTTCTTTCTTCAAGGACTTGAAGTTCCTGTCATACAGATCTTTCGCTTGTTTGGTTAGAGTCACGCCAAGATACTTTATATTGCTTGTGGCTATTGTGAAGGGTGTTATTTCCCTAACTTCTTTCTCAGCCTGCTTGTCCTTTGAGTACAGGAAGGCTACTGATTTGCTTGAGTTAATTTTATAACCAGCCACTTTGCTGAAGTTGTCTATCAGCTGTAGGAGTTCTCTGGTGGAGGTTTTTGGGTCGCTTAAGTATACTATCATATCATCTGCAAATAATGATAGTTTGATTTCTTCCTTTCCAATTTGTATCCCTTTGATTTCCTTATGTTGTCTAATTGCTCTCGCTAGAACTTCAAGTACTATATTGAAAAGCTGTGGAGAGATAGGGCAGCCTTGTCTAGTCCCTGATTTTAATGGGATTGCTTCAAGTTTCTCTCTATTTATTTTGATGTTGGCTACTGGTTTGCTGTATATTGCTTTTACTGTGTTTAGGTATGGGCCTTGAATTCGTGTTCTTTGCAAGACCTTTAGCATGAAAGGATGCTGAATTCTGTCAAATGCTTTTTCAGCATCTAATGAGATGACCATGTGGTTTTTTTCTTTTGGTTTGTTTATGTAGTGGATTACATTGATGGATTTCCATATATTGAACCATCCCTGCATCCGTGGGATGAAGCCTACTTGATCATGGTGAATGATCGTTTTGATGTGCTCTTGGATTCAGTTGGCAAGAATTTTATTTAGTATTTTTGCATCGATATTCATAAGGGAAATTGGTTCTCTTTCTTAGTTGGATCTTTGTGTGGTTTTGGTATCAGGGTAATTGTGGCTTTGTAGAATGAGTTGGGCAGTGTTCCTTCTGTTTCTATTTTGTGGAATAGTTTGAAGAGTATTGGTGTTAGGTCTTCTTTGAAGGTCTGATAGAATTCTGCACTAAAACCATCTGGTCCCGTACATTTTTTTGGTTGGAAGACTTTTTTTAACCCCTTCTATTTCTCTAGGGGTTATGGGACTGTTTAGCTGATCTAATTGATCCTGATATAATTTTGGTATTTGATATCTGTCTAGGAAATTGTCCATTTCCTCCAGATTCTCCAGTTGTGTTGAGTAAAGGCTTTTGTAGTAGGATCTGATGATTCTTTGAATTTCCTCAGTTTCTGTTGTTATATCCCCCATTTCACTTCTAATTTTGTTAATTTGGATACTATCTCTGTGCCCTTTGGTCAGTCTGGCTAAGGGTTCATCCATCTTGTTGATTTTCTCAAAGAACCAGCTGCTGGTTTGTTGATTCTTTGTATGGTTCTCTTTGTTTCTACTTGATTGATTTCAGCCCTTAGTTTGATGATTTCCTGTCTTCTACTCCTCCTGGGTGAATTAGTTTCTTTTTGTTCCAGGGTTTTCAGGTGTGCTGTTAAGTTGCTAGTGTTTGCTCTCCCCAGTTTCTTTTTGGAGGCACTCAGGGCTATGAGTTTTCCTCTTAGCACTGCTTTCATTGTGTCCCATAGATTTGGATAGGTTGTACCTTCCTTATTCATCAAATTCTAAAAAGTCTTTGATTTCTTTATTTCTTCCTAGACCAAGGTGTCATTGAGTAGAGTATTGTTCAGTTTCCACTTGTATGTGGGCTTTCTGTTGTTTTTCTTGCTATTGAAGACCACTTTTTCTCCATAGTGATCTGATAGGAGGCATGGAATTAGTTTGATCTTCTTGTATTTGTTGAGGTCTGTCTTGTGACCAATTATATGATCGATTTTGGAGAAGGTACCATGCAGTGCTGAGAAAAAGGTATATTCTTTTGTTTTAGGATGAAATGTTCTTTATATATCCATTAAATCCAATTGGTCCAAAGCTTCAATTAGTTTCACTGTGTCCCTGTTTAGTTTCTGGTTTCCTGATCGGTCCATTAAGGAGAGTGGAGTGTTGAAGTTACCCACAATTATTGTGTTAGGTGCAATGTGTGCTTTAAGCTTTAGTAAAGTTTCTTTTATGAATGAGGGTGCCCTTGTATTTGGAGCATAAATGTTCAGTATTGAGAGTTCTTCTTTGTGTGTTTTCCCTTTGACCAGCAGGAAATGACCTTCTGTGTATCTTTTGATGACTAGGTTGAAAGTCAGTTTTATCTGATATTAGAGTGGCTATTCCAGCTCGTTTCCTGAGACCATTTGCTTGTAAAATTGTCTTCCAGCCTTTAACTCTACGGTAGTGTTTGTCTTTGACACTGAGATGTATTTCCTGTATGCAGCAAAATGTAGGGTCCTGTTTCCTTATCCAGTCTGTTAGTCTATGTCTTTTTATTGGGGAATTGAGTCCATTGATGTTAAGAGATATTAAGGAATAGTAATTATTACTTCCTGACATTTTTGAAGTTATTATTTTTTTAATGAGTGATTTTCTTCTTTTGGGTTTAATCAGAGGAGGTTTCTATCTTGCTTCTTCTGTGGTGTAGTTTCCTTCCTTGTGTTGATGTTTTCCCCTATTATCCTTTGTAGGACTGGGTTTGTGGAAAGACATCATGCAAATTTGGTTTTGTCATGGAATACCTTGGTTTCTCCATCTATGGCGATTGAGAGTTTTGCTGGGTAAAGTAGTTTTGGCTGAAACTTGTGTTCTCTTAGAGTCTGCATGGTATCTGCTCAGGATTTTCTAGCTTTCATGATCTCAGGTGAGAAGTCTGGTGTGATTCTGATAGGTCTTCCTTTATATGTTACTTGGCCTTTTTCTCTTACTGCTTTTAATATTCTTTCTTTGTTTAATACATTTGGGGTTTTGATTATTATGTGTCGGGAGGTATTTCTGTTCTTGTCCAGTCTGTTTGGAGTTCTGTAGGCTTCTTGTATATTCATGGGCATGTCTCTCTTTAGGTTGGGGAAGTTTTCTTCCATAATTTTTTAGAAGATATTTGCTGGCCCTTTAAGTTGTAAATCTTCACTCTTATCTATACCTATAATCCTTAGGTTTTGTCTTCTCATTGTGTCCTGGATCTCCTGGATGTTTTGGGTTACAAACTTTTTGCATTTTGCATTTTCTTGGACTTTTGAATCAATGGTTTCTATGTTTCCTCTTTAAGGACTTCTATCTATTTACCTGTGTTCTTCTGTATTTCTATAAGGGAGTTATGTCTTTCTTAAAGTCTTCTATTGTTGTGAATAGCCCTGAGCTTGTATTTTGATGCTAATTCCACTCCTCAGAGGGGTTGCAGATGAGGAGTTGCCTTGTGAACCTTCTCCCCACCTTAACTTTTCAAATAAAGGCTTGAGCCAATGATTGGGCAGGAGGAAGTAGGAGGAGCTGAGAGTCTAGGGGAGGAGCTAAGGGAGGGAACAGGTGGGGGGAGGAGTGATGGGAAATCAATGGAGAGCCGGGGGTGGGGGGTTGGGGGGGTTGGGGAGAGAGAGAGAGAAGCTTGTGGCATGGAGAAACCACAAGTTATATGGGATAATATAGATGGAAATAGAGTAGTGTAGTGGGAGGTCTGCCCAATCTAGGCTTGTAGCTTGTTTTGTTAACTGATTGAGTTGAGCTTTCTTTTGCTGGGGAATTGGGTTGGAAACAAAGTAGCAGCACTCTATCATCATCATGAAAAGTGATTTTAGATCTGAACCTTGCTTTTCCAATGTGATGGCTTATCCAAGACTTGCTATGATGGGAGAGTCGTATTCTGATGATGCCAAGTAACCTTGGTCTCTGTTGCTTATATTCTTATGCTTGCCTCCCACCATCTGATTATCTCTAGTGCTACCTGTCCTTCCCGTATCTGACTGGAGCTTGTCCTTGTTTTGATCTTAGTTGTGTCAGTACTCCTCAGAGTTAAGTTATCTCTGGGATCCTGTGATTCTGGAATCCTGTGATACTGAGATCCTGGGTGTTTCAAAGTTCTTGGGAGTTAAGCTGCCTCGGGGACCCTGAGTTCATGGTGTGACCAAGCTCCTGTGATCCTGGGATCCTGTGATCCCAGTCATGTTAGAGCGCCTGAGAGTGGAGCTTCCTCTGGGTGTTGTGGGAATGGTTGTGGAGTTCATGCCCAAGGTCTTCAGGATCCCTCTTTTGTAAACTCCCGTGTCTCTCTGGCCACCAGCCAAACTTGAAGAACTGATGGTTCCTCGAGAGATGATCCTCTCCAGCTTTCTGTCAGAGGCCTCCTGTCCTCTGTAACATTTCTGTCAGATGTCCTCTGCTTTCTGCAATTTTGCTGGGCTTTCTTCTTCAATCATGTTGGGTTTTCCTTCTACCCAAGTTGAGTGTCATATGTCAAAGTAACTTATTCACCCGAATAATTGTTGTCTCTGAGTCACACCCTTTCTAGAACAGGTTCAAACATCCTGTAACAATGCATTGCTTCAGAGTTTGGATTTTGGGATTACCCAACAATGCACTATTAAAGGGAGATTTGACATATAATTACAAAGGACCACAAAGTAAAGGTGATGAGATATTACAAAGTTTACTCACAGAGTGGGGCTTTGATTCAGTCACTTTCAAATCAGGAAGTGTTATACCTTTCAAGTCAGGATGCTTCTAGGCCCTAAGAAGCATCAAGTGTTTTTGGTTTATACTGGTGGAAGACTCACGTTTGAAAGAGAAGTGCATAGATGCTGCTTTGGAATTAATTGTATATGCATAGTCCTTTCTGTCTAAGAAGGTCCTTAGTAGGTGGCACTGAAATACATGTCCTCTGTGCTGTTTACCCTATTTACAATGAGTTTGAAGTTGGACCCATGTGTAAGCAGGGATTTTACTTTGTTTCAGAACTACCTAACTATGGATGGCTTCTTCTTGTAGGAACTTTGAGACATGGGAAAGTGTGTGGTCACTGTAGGTATTCAAAAAATCATCACTTGAATATTCCAGACTAAAGTAAATTATTCAGAGAGTTGTTAGAGATCACAGAGACCACGTCCATAGTGATTTTTAATTTGGTCATATGGGAGGAAATGTCTATATAAATACTTTGCTGATGGATGAATTAATCTCAACTGTAGTTGTCCCGAATATTAAAAAAAAAAAAACAATACTTTTTGCTAAATAGGCATAATAAGAAAACCAGTGACAGGTTTCAGTTTATTAATAGCATTTTGGATAGTATGGTCCCAGCCCAAGAAAGGGATAGCATTTTGAAAAGATTAAAAATAATTGTATTTGATGCCAAATTTTCAATTGTGTCTGTGTTGGATACCTGTCCATTTATGGGCTGTGTCTCTTAGGCTTGCCACTGGGTGTCATCAAAATCAAGTGCTACGGAATTCACACAGTCAGTACAGGGGGGAAGGCAAACAGGAGAGTGATCTGAAGTATCTGTCTAAACGGTGAATAGAAAACTAGGGACATAGAGAGGAGAGCAAGAAACAGGAACCAAGCAGTGGAAGACCTGTATTGCAAAGAGCCCACGTATATTATTAGAAAAGAAAGGAGATCGAGTCTTTACAGATATAAAATATTTGATAGGATTTCAAATTATTAGAGTCTATTTATTGAACTTAGAGATTTATTCATAAGTTATCTACAGAAGTGTTCCAGGACAGCTTGAATACATATGAATTCCAGAATAGTTAGGGCTATATAGAGGGATATATTGTCACAAAGAACCAAAATAACAACAACAACAACAACAACAACAATAATAATAGTTGTTTGACTTGTAGAAAAAAATAGTATTTTCACATACAATGACATTTCTCTTATATTTTAGATAAAGTTTATACAAGCAAAACTAAGCCTTTAGGATTTAGGCAGTTTAATAAAAATTACTAGCTTATTTTATTAAATAAAATTTAAGATCCTGAGGTTAAAAAATGGTGTGATCAGCCGGGCGGTGGTGGCGCACGCCTGTAATCCCAGCACTTGGGAGGCAGAGGCAGGCGGATTTCTGAGTTCGAGGCCAGCCTGGTCTACAGAGTGAGTTCCAGGACAGCCAGGACTACACAGAAAAACCCTGTCTCGAAAAACCAAGGAAAAAAAAATGGTGTGATCTATTTTTTTTTTAAAGAACAGAGTGCTTATCTTGCTATTTCAAAAGCAAAATGTTAATTTTTCACTTTAGACTCTGTTTTATTATTTTAATATTGGCATATGGTCTCATAAAGCTGGAGAACAGTCATTACCAGTCTTTGTAAAATGACAAGCTATACAGGGCATGGCAGCTTCAGCTCATGACTTTGTAGTGCTCAGTGGGCACATGGTCCATCACTGTAGGAATAAGAGGCCCCTTATTCCACCTTGCCTCAGCCAAATCAGCCTAGTATTTTTGTTTTGTTTTATTTTTTGTTTAAATATTGACATTTCTTCTAAAATTCCCATTAATTAAAAAAAATGTTTTGAAAAGCAATATTTATCATGTTTTTTATGTTATATAAACTTTAATAATTATTTTATGGTTTAGAATGTGAACAAATACATATACAGACATAAAATTTATGGTCACATTTCTATGAAGACATATGGTGACATGTCTATGACATAATCAACACGTCCAACTCAGATGTCATAAGCAGTGTGAGAGCTAATCTTTCTTCTCTCCTCTCTCAGCTTTGCCACCAAGTTTGTCACAATCTCTTACCTTTCTTTAATGTTCAGCCATGTGAGCTGTGTCTAAGAGTAAATAATTTGTGAAAAGCATGTTTATTGGAGATGACTTGTTGGTTTTGAGGCCTTCATTTTAGCTTTTCTCCATTAATTAATTTATTCACTTTACCTATCTATCAATGCTTTCCTCCTCCCAGTTTCCCCCTTTAAGCCACCCTCCTCCAGGCCCCTCCCATTTTCCCCTGAGAGGGTGGAGTCCCACCATTAGGTATCTTCCTATCATGGCACATCAAGTCTCTGCAGGGCTAGGTGCATCCTCTCTCACTGAGGCTAGACAAGGCAGCCCAGCTAGAGGAATAGGATCCACAGGCAAGCAAAACTTTAGGGACAGCCACATCTCCAGTTGTGTGGGGAACCTGCATGAAGGCTGAGCTGCACATCTGCTACATATTTGCTGGGGTTGGGGCAGGGAGTGGTTAGGTCCCAGTCAGAATATGCTTCTTGGTTGGTAGCTCAGTCCCTGGGAGCCCACAAGGGTCCAGGTTAGTTGACTCTGTTGGTCTTCCTGTGGAGTTCCTATCCCTTCTCTCCAAATTGTTACATAAGACTCTCTGAGCTTTGTCCAATGTTTGGCTGTGGGTCTCTGTATCTGATTCAGATTCTTGGTGGAGCCTCTTAGAGGACAGGTGTGCTAGACTCCTATCTGCAAGTGTAACAGTATCATTAATAGAGTCCAGGATTGGTGCCTGCCCATGGGATGGCCCCCAGGTGTGCCAGTCATTGGTTGGCCATTACTTAGTCTCTGTTCCATCTTTGTTCCTGTTTTTCTTGCAGATAGGATAAATTTGGGGTCAAAAGTTTTATGGGTGGGTTGGTGTCCTTATCTGTCTACTGGGAGTCCTTCTAGGCTGCAGGAGGTGGACACTTCAGGTTCTATAGCCTCATTGCTAGGAGTTTTGGCTAAAGTCACCACATAGACTACTGGGAGCCTCACCAATCCCAGGACCTTTTAGAGATGTCCCCCACCCCCTCACCCACATCAGCCTCTCATTTCCAGTCATTCTCCTAGCCCCCTGGCCCTCCCTCCCACCATCTGATCCTTTTTTAAATTATTATTGGATATATTCTATATTTACAATTCATTTCCCTTTTTTTGGTTCCCCATCCCCCAAAGGTCCCACATGCCCTTTTCCCTCCCCCTGCTCCCTCATCCACCCCTTCCCACTTCCCTGTTCTTGTATTCCCCTACACTGATGCTTTCGTCCATTCTAGCACCAGTGTCCACTCCTTTCTTCTTGTCAGACATCATTTGGTATGTGATTTATGTCTTTGGTGTTCCAAGATTCCACTAATATCCACTTATCAGTGACTGCATACCATGGGTATTCTTTTGAGACTGGGTTACCTCACTTAGTATGATGTTCTCCAGCTCCATCCATTTCTCTAAGAATTTCATGAATTCATTGTTTCTAATGGCTGAATAGTATTCCATTGTGTATATATACCACAATTTTGTATCCATTCCTCTGTTGAGGGACATCTGGGTTCTTTCCAGCTTCTGGCTATTATATATAAGGCTGCTACGAACATAGTGGAGCATGTATCTATTAAGGTTCAGCTTTCCACCAGATGTCATGCCAGCTTTCGATACATATGCGTAACGCCATTAATCTATGATAAGCAACATAATTGGACTCTTACTAAAAATCATTTGTTGGGAATTTGGAAAGATAATAATATTTCACATGATATGGCTCAATTAAAAACTCAAATTGCGGTTATGAGTAAAGCACAAGATGGATCGGTTAACTTAGAGGATTTGGCTCAGGCTTTTAGTTCTGGTTTAAAGTCTCTAAACCCTGTAACTTGGTTACATTGGATTGTTGTCGTTGCCGTGGCTGCAGGGGTAATCTTTCTTTTTCTTCTTATCCTTCCAATAATTTTCAAACTAATCTTCTCCTCCATTTCTGCTGCCAAAAGAGATATTCATGAGCTCAAATTAAAAAATAAAAAAGCGGGAGAAATCACACACATTTCTTGAATCCCGTAGTTTCACGCAGCCAAGCTGCAATCCAGGCAGAGGCCCTGTGATATCTACTGGGGCTGTTCAAGAAATGCCGCTGTGGGCCTCCTTGGCTGCAGATAGAGCTGAGCTGAAATTTCTCATGGCAAGCTGTGTAAACCTTTTTCTGACCTGTTCTTTTACTTACAAGATGTCCCTGCCAGCCGGAGGTGCGAGCATCCAAGCGTGATAGTTCATCAGAGTTCATTCTTTGAGCTATGGCACTGGCCATGATTTATTTTCTAGAGATCCATTGCTTTGCTTTTAATCAGCTGTACAGTTATTACCTAGATACATTAAAGAATTAACCTCCCAACAATATCTATTATTTGCGTAGTTAACTGACTCTGGCACTCTGACATGGAAACCATCTGTTTGGTAAAGTTTCAAGGTAAACCTGAGGGGGTCTTACAAGAAGGAAGCAAGATTTAAACTAAAACTGCACTAACAATACCTAGCCCTGTAACATAGTGGTTTCCAAGGACTCTTGAACTACTAGCTTATCATTAACTACAGAGGGACGTAATGCTTTGTGTGTATTCTCTAACGTTCATACCTGATTGATTTTGTATTTCCTTGTGCCAGATACTCATGGTAACCATTTTTTGTATACATTTCCCTGGATACAATTTTTCTTCAAGTAATGTAATGCCAACTTGTATAAAAGTTCCTGCCTCAGAAAAGTAAAGTGCATTCAGACGCATTCAGATCTTGTGTGTGTCTGTCTGTCATTCGCCGGACCTGTACCTTCCTGCATACCAAAGACCCTGATTCCCCACGGGAGTGTGTGTTCCGACTGAGTCGGTCCGTGGCAGCTGGCGCCTCAGAACAGGGACCTTGGGCAGGTAAACTTTCCTTCTTTCTTTTTTTTCTTTCAAGGTAACAGGCCGGATCTTGCGAGGGAGCCGCGGTCCCGCCGGTAAAGGATCACCGGTTAAGTGCAAGTAATCTGATATCATGGGGCAGACCGAGTCAAAGCAGGAACGAATGTTCTTTTCAGTGTTTAAGCATATGATGGCTAGCAGAGAGTTAAAAGTTTCAGAAAGTATAACCAGGGAATTCTTTGAGATACTCCTTAAGCAGTTGGCTTGGGAAAATGCTAATGCTTTATGCCAAGATTTGATAAGACCTGTCAGAAAGACAGGAACAGTGCAGGACTATGTAAAAGCCTGCGTGGATGCCTCACCAGCCGTAGTCCAAGGTATGGCCTACGCTGCAGCTATGAAGGAAGAGGAACTCAGTGCCTATGTTAAAAAGACTTATGGTAAAGGAGGAAAAGAAACCTCCAAGCCCACTTGTTTTAAATGTGGGAAATCAGGACATATGCAAAAGCAATGTCCAGGAAACAATAAGAGGGACTCCAATAGAAGGGGTTCTCCCCCAGGAGTATGCCCTCGTTGCCAAAAAGGCAAGCACTGGAAAAGTGAGTGCAAGTCTAGGTTCCACAAGGATGGAACACCCCTTAATGGGGAAAAGAAGGAGGAGGAATCAAAAAACTAAATCAGGGGCAGCCTCTCAGCCCCGAACTCGAAAGAGAGGAAACTACTGTAGTTACATCAGGGAGTCCTCTGAATCCTGAGGCTCCTGAATTTACTATACATGATTTGCCTAGAGCTACTCCTGGTAGTGCTGGTTTAGATTTAGCCTCTTGTGATGATGTAATATTCTCTAGATGGGACAGTGTTTCTTTAGTTTCTATGCCTACCTTGGGAACTCTGCCACAGGGAACTGTAGGGTTAATAATTGGCCGTAGTTCAAATTATAAAAAGAATTTTGAAGTGTTGCCTGGTGTGATTGATAGTGATAGCACAGGAGAAATAAAAGTCATGATTAGACCATTAAAAGAAACTATACAAATTCATAAGGGGCAGAGAATAGCTCAGCTTCTGCTCCTGCCTTATCTTAACTTACCTAATCCAATCTTAAAGCATGAACGTGGACAAGGGAAGTTTGGTTCTACAGATGTTGTGGCATGGGTCCAAAATATTGGTATCGAAAGACCTTTTAAAGCAGTTAGAGTAAATGGAAAGTTGTTTCAAGGACTTTTAGATACAGGGGCAGATAAGACTTGTATAGCAGGAAAGGATTGGCCTTCATCTTGGCCATGTAAGAGGACTTCTTCTTCTTTGTTAGGTTTAGGGACAGCTTTTAATGTGGCTCAAAGTTCACAGTTTCTGAAATGGGAATTGGAAGGAAAGACAGGAATGATTCAGCCTTACGTTGTTCCTTCTCTCCCCTTTTCCTTGTGGGGAAGAGACATGATGAGTGACATGGATGTAAAATTAGTCACCTCAGATAATCTGAGTGAACAGCATTTTTCATAGGGGCCGCTGAGGGCTTGTTGTATGCAGATAAATTAAATTGGAAATCAGAACAGCCTGTATGGCTCAGTCAGTGGCCCCTAACAGAAGAAAAAATACAGGCTATAGAACAACTTGTGCAAGAACAAAAAGAAAAAGGACATCTTGAAGAAAGCAATAGTCCTTGGAACACTCCCATATTTGTAATAAAGAAAAAATCTGGAAAGTGGAGATTGCTACAGGACCTTAGGGCAGTAAATGCTACCATGGAAGACATGGGAGCGTTGCAGCCAGGACTGCCCTCTCCAGTGGCAGTTCCTGCAGGATGGGATGTGATAGTAATTGATTTGCAAGATTGCTTTTTTACTATAAAATTACATCCTGAGGATTGTAAAAGATTTGCTTTTAGTGTGCCAGCTGTAAATTTGAGAAGGCCATATAGAAGGTATCAATGGAAAGTGTTGCCTCAAGGAATGAAAAATAGTCCGACATTATGTCAAAAATTTGTGGATCAAGCTTTAGTATTTATCAGAAAAAAATATCCTGAAGCTTACTTTGCCCACTTTATGGATGACATCTTGATTGCTCATCAATCACCATCAATTAATAAGGAAATATTACTTTATACAATTGAACATTTTACCAAATTTGGATTAGTAATAGCCCCAGATAAGATACAAAAGAATAGACCTTTAAGTTATTTGGGACAGTTAATTCATGATGACTATATTGCCTCACAAAAGGTGTCTATAAGAGTAGACAAATTAAGGAATTTAAATGATTTTCAGAAATTATTAGGAAATATTAATTAGATTAGACCTTTTTTGAAAATTACTACAGGAGAATTAAGTCCTTTGTTCCAACTATTACAAGGGGATACTGATCCTAAGTCTCCAAGAGTTATGACTCAAGAAGCCATAAAAGCCTTAGCATTGGTGGAGGAAAACTTAAATGATGCAAAGGTAAAGCAGATATCTTATGATAAAGAGTGGGACTTGATAATTTTTAAAACACCTTACACTCCCACTGGATGCTTATGGCAGGATGGTGTGTTAGAATGGATACATTTACCTCATGTGCAACAGAAAATGTTGGCTTCTTATCCATATATGTGCTCATTATTGATTAATAAAGGAAGAATGAGATCCAGGGAACTATTTGGTAGAGAAATGCATAATATTATTTTACCATATAATAAAAGGCAATTTGAAATACTATTGATGGAAGATGATGATTGGGGAATTGCATTGCAAGGTTATACAGGACAAATTAAATATCATTATCCTAAACATCCTTTAATTGAATTTTTTAAGGAAACAGAAATAATTTTCTCAAATAAGTGTTCTTCACAACCTTTGGAGTCTGCCTTATGTATTTTCACAGATGGCTCCTCTAATGGGAGGTCCGTGGTTTATGTACCAGGACAAAAGCCTCTGATAGAGGAAGGTGTGCAGACTTCTGCTCAGCAAGCAGAGATAAGAGCAGTTCTACTTGCTTTTCAAAATTTCACAGAAAAATTTAATCTTTATACGGATTCAAAGTATGTGGTTAATTTGTTTCCAGCCATAGAAACAGCCTTGCTTTCAGGGCAGTCTCAAATTTTAAATTTATTACAGCAATTGCAAAATACGATTAGAAAAAGAGTAGAAAAATTTTATGTAGGACATATACGGGGTCACTCTAATTTACCAGGCCCCCTTAGTAAAGGAAATTATATGGCTGATGCATTAACTAGAGGAACAGTTATGAATGTATTAGAGGCAAAGAATAGTCATGAGCTACATCATCAAAATGCTCTTGCTTTAAGAAGGATGTTTCATATTACTAGAGAACAAGCCAGACAGATAGTTAAGGATTGTGGTAATTG
Organism: Apodemus agrarius; assembly: GCA_964023405.1. Taxonomy (NCBI): domain Eukaryota; kingdom Metazoa; phylum Chordata; class Mammalia; order Rodentia; family Muridae; genus Apodemus; species Apodemus agrarius. Next base: position 22,570,738 of record OZ030011.1, on the reverse strand, counting down.
TCCTCAAGTTTACCACCCACAAAAAATGGGAGTAAATCCCCGAGGCCTTAAGGCATTAGCTTTATGGCAAATGGACGTTACACATATCCCAGAATTTGGAAAATTGGCTTATGTTCATGTGACAGTGGATACTTATTCTCATGCGCTGTTTGCCTCTGCTAGAAGTGGAGAAGCTGTAAAAGATGTAATTCAACATCTTGTACAAAACTTCATGATGATGGGAAAGCCATTGAGAATTAAGACAGATAATGCTCCAGCTTATACATCTAAGGCTTTTGCCTCTTTTCTGCGAGCATGGGATATACACCATACCACAGGAATACCATATAATCCCCAAGGACAGGCAATAATTGAGAGATCTCACCAAACTTTGAAAAATCAAATTGAACTCCTCAGAGCTGCTAATAAATATTTTTCTCCCCATCATCTTTTGAATCATGCTCTTTTTGTGATAAATTATTTGAATACTGATAAACAAGGAAACTCCCCTGCTATAAAACATTGGGAAGAAATAAAAGGAGAACAACTTCCACAAGTAATGTGGAAAGACTTATTAACCGGATCCTGGAAAGGACCGGATGCTTTAATTTCCTCCGGGAGAGGATATGCTTGTGTTTTTCCACAGGATGCAGATAGTCCAATCTGGATCCCAGACAGGCTCATTCGACCGTTTAACCGGAGGGCCTCTATCAAGGAATCAGAGGAGAAAGCAGAGACTGAAAAAGAAGAAGATGCTGAGAATGATGATGGAGCTTGATCTTGCTGTTCTACGGGAGACCTCAACTGTTCCTGAACCGTCACAGGAGTCAAGGGAGGATCTGCCCACCTGGGGACAGCTGAGGAGACTCGCCCGAGAAGCGCAGCAGATGATCACTAGCACCAGAAAGCAGTTATCGACAGAAAACATGTTTCTTGCTATGTTTGTTATCCTTTCTATGCAAATGTGTCCTGTGTCTGCAGTTTCATATTGGGCTTATGTTCCTCATCCCCCACTCCTTCATCCCGTGGGTTGGGGGGAGAATGTAAATATTAGAGTGATGACCAATGATACTGGACTTATGGGGGGATATGCTACTCTTTCCTCACATCTAACCTCTACTCCATTTAAGATTTATGTGGGAAAATTAAACTAAAGATTTTGGGGACTAATTTTCATAATGAAACCTTTGAGAAGTTATCTAAGGACATTCCTTTAGATTCATGTTCCCGGAACTATAAAGATAAAGATAAGAATATATTTTGACTAATTGTATTGATCATAAGTTGATTGAATCCTATTCACGCATTGTGATATTACAAAGACCTTCCTACGCAATGCTTCCTGTAGATCTAAAGGATGAAGCTTGGTTTGACAATGAGGCTTTACAGGTAGTTACAAGAATTAGTGAGCTTATTAGGCCAAAGCGTTTTGTAGCAGCTTTAATGTTAGGTATCAGTGCCTTGATAGCTATTGTAACTTCACTTACAGTTTCATCAGTTGCTTTAGTCTCAGAAATGAAGACTGCACACTTTGTTAATGATTTGAATAAGAATGTTTCTTTGGCATTGGTAAAACAAGAGGTTATAGATAAGAAATTGGAAGCAAAGATTGATGCTTTAGAGGATGTAGTTCTGGAGTTAGGACAAGAGATAGAAAATATTAAGGTTCAGCTTTCCACCAGATGTCATGCCAGCTTTTGATACATATGCGTAACGCCATTAATCTATGATAAGCAACATAATTGGACTCTTACTAAAAATCATTTGTTGGGAATTTGGAAAGATAATAATATTTCACATGATATGGCTCAATTAAAAACTCAAATTGCGGTTATGAGTAAAGCACAAGATGGATCGGTTAACTTAGAGGATTTGGCTCAGGCTTTTAGTTCTGGTTTAAAGTCTCTAAACCCTGTAACTTGGTTACATTGGATTGTTGTCGTTGCCGTGGCTGCAGGGGTAATCTTTCTTTTTCTTCTTATCCTTCCAATAATTTTCAAACTAATCTTCTCCTCCATTTCTGCTGCCAAAAGAGATATTCATGAGCTCAAATTAAAAAATAAAAAAGCGGGAGAAATCACACACATTTCTTGAATCCCGTAGTTTCACGCAGCCAAGCTGCAATCCAGGCAGAGGCCCTGTGATATCTACTGGGGCTGTTCAAGAAATGCCGCTGTGGGCCTCCTTGGCTGCAGATAGAGCTGAGCTGAAATTTCTCATGGCAAGCTGTGTAAACCTTTTTCTGACCTGTTCTTTTACTTACAAGATGTCCCTGCCAGCCGGAGGTGCGAGCATCCAAGCGTGATAGTTCATCAGAGTTCATTCTTTGAGCTATGGCACTGGCCATGATTTATTTTCTAGAGATCCATTGCTTTGCTTTTAATCAGCTGTACAGTTATTACCTAGATACATTAAAGAATTAACCTCCCAACAATATCTATTATTTGCGTAGTTAACTGACTCTGGCACTCTGACATGGAAACCATCTGTTTGGTAAAGTTTCAAGGTAAACCTGAGGGGGTCTTACAAGAAGGAAGCAAGATTTAAACTAAAACTGCACTAACAATACCTAGCCCTGTAACATAGTGGTTTCCAAGGACTCTTGAACTACTAGCTTATCATTAACTACAGAGGGACGTAATGCTAATCTTCTCCTCCATTTCTGCTGCCAAAAGAGATATTCATGAGCTCAAATTAAAAAATAAAAAAGCGGGAGAAATCACACACATTTCTTGAATCCCGTAGTTTCACGCAGCCAAGCTGCAATCCAGGCAGAGGCCCTGTGATATCTACTGGGGCTGTTCAAGAAATGCCGCTGTGGGCCTCCTTGGCTGCAGATAGAGCTGAGCTGAAATTTCTCATGGCAAGCTGTGTAAACCTTTTTCTGACCTGTTCTTTTACTTACAAGATGTCCCTGCCAGCCGGAGGTGCGAGCATCCAAGCGTGATAGTTCATCAGAGTTCATTCTTTGAGCTATGGCACTGGCCATGATTTATTTTCTAGAGATCCATTGCTTTGCTTTTAATCAGCTGTACAGTTATTACCTAGATACATTAAAGAATTAACCTCCCAACAATATCTATTATTTGCGTAGTTAACTGACTCTGGCACTCTGACATGGAAACCATCTGTTTGGTAAAGTTTCAAGGTAAACCTGAGGGGGTCTTACAAGAAGGAAGCAAGATTTAAACTAAAACTGCACTAACAATACCTAGCCCTGTAACATAGTGGTTTCCAAGGACTCTTGAACTACTAGCTTATCATTAACTACAGAGGGACGTAATGCTTTGTGTGTATTCTCTAACGTTCATACCTGATTGATTTTGTATTTCCTTGTGCCAGATACTCATGGTAACCATTTTTTGTATACATTTCCCTGGATACAATTTTTCTTCAAGTAATGTAATGCCAACTTGTATAAAAGTTCCTGCCTCAGAAAAGTAAAGTGCATTCAGACGCATTCAGATCTTGTGTGTGTCTGTCTGTCATTCGCCGGACCTGTACCTTCCTGCATACCAAAGACCCTGATTCCCCACGGGAGTGTGTGTTCCGACTGAGTCGGTCCGTGGCATGTATCCTTATTGCATGTTGGGGAATCTTCTGGGTATATTCCCAGGAGTGGTATGGCTGGGTCCTCTGGAAGTATCATGTCCAGTTTTCTGAGGACCCGCCAGACTGATTTCCAGAGTGGTTGTACCAGCTTGCATTCCCAGGAGTGTTCCTCTTTCTCCACATCCTCGCCAACACCTGATGTCTCCTGAGTTTTTAATCTTAGCTATTCTGACTGGTATGAGGTGAAATCTCAGGGTTGTTTTGATTTGCATTTCCCTAATGACTAATGATGTTGAACATTTTTAAAGGTGTTTCTCAGCCATCCGAATTTCTTCAGGTGAAAATCTCTATTTAGTTCTGTACCCCATTTTTGGATAGGGTTATTTGGTTTTCTGGGGTCTAACCTCTTGAGTTCTTTGTATACATTGGATATTAGCCCTCTGTCAGATGTGGGGTTGGTGAAGATCTTTTCCCAATTTGTTGGTTGCCGATTTGTCCTTTTGACAGTGTCTTTTGCCTTACAGAAACTTTGTAATTTTATGAGGTTCCAGTTGTCTGTTCTTGCTCTTAGAGCATAAGCAATTGGTGTTCTGTTCAGGAATTTTCCCCCTGAGCCAATGTCCTCAAGGGTCTTCCCCAGTTTCTTTTCTATTAGTTTTAGTGTGTCTGGTTTTATGTGGAGGTCCTTGATCTACTTGGAGTTGAGCTGAGTGCAAGGAGATAAGAGTGGATCAATTCTCATTCTTCTGCATGTTGACCTCCAGTTGAGCCAGCACCATTTGTTGAAAAGGCTATCTTTTTTCCACTGGATGTTTTCAGCTCCTTTGTCGAAGATCAATTGGCCATACATGTGTGGGTTCAATTCTGGGTCTTCGATCCTATTCCATTGATCCGCCTCCCTGTCACTGAACCAATACCATGCAGTTTTTAACACTCTGCTCTGTAGTATTGCTTAAGGTCAGGGATATTGATTCCCCCAGAAGTTCTTTTGCTGTTGATGATAGTTTTAGCTATCCTGGGTTTTTTGTTATTCCAGATGAATTTGAGAATTGCTCTTTCTAACTCTATGAAGAACTGAGTTGGGATTTTGATGGGGATTGCATTGAATCTGTAGATTGCTTTTGGCAAGATTGCCATTTTAACTATATTAGTCCTGCCAACCCATGAGCATGGAAGATTTTTCCATTTTCTGAGGTCTTCCATTTCCTTCTTCAGAGACCTGAAGTTTTTGTCATGCAAATTTTTCACTTGTTTGGTTAGAGTCACACCAAGATACTTTATATTGTTTGTGGCTATTGTGAAGAGTGTCATTTCCCTAATTTCTTTCTTGGCCTGCTTATCCTTTGAGTATAGGAAGGCTACTGATTTGCTTTAGTTGATTTTATAACCAGCCACTTTGCTGAAGTTGTTTATCAGTTGCAGGAGTTCTCTGGTGGAGTTTTTTGGGTCACTTAAGTATATTATCATATCATCTGTGAATAGTGATAGTTTGACTTCTTCCTTTCCGATTTGTATCCCTTTGACTTCCCTCTGTTGTCGAATTGCTCTAGCTAGTACCTCAAGTACTATATTGAAGAGATATGGTGAGAGGGGGCAGCCTTGTCTAGTCCCTGATTTTAGTGGGATTGCTTCAAGTTTTTCTCTGTTTACCTTGATGTTGGCTACTGGTCTGCTGTAAATTGCTTTTACTATGTTTAGATATGGGCCTTGAATTCCTGCTCTTTCCAAGACTTTTAGCATGAAAGGATGCTGAATTTTGTCAAATGCTTTTTCAGCATCTAATGAGATGACCATGTGGTTTTTTTTTTTTTTTGAGTTTGTTTATGTAGTGGATTACGTTGATGGATTTCCGTATATTGAACCATCCCTGCATCCCTGGGATGAAGCCTACTTGATCATGGTGAATGATCGTTTTGATGTGTTCTTGGATTCGGTTGGCAAGTATTTTGTTTAGTATTTTTGCATCGATATTCATAAGAGAAATTGGCCTGTAGTTCTCTTTCTTAGTTGGATCTTTGTGTGGTTTTGGTATTAGGGTAATTGTGGCTTCATAGAATGAGTTGGGCAGTGTTTCTTCTGTTTCTATTTTGTGGAATAGTTTGAAGAGTATTGGTATTAGGGCTTCTTTGAAGGTCCGATAGAATTCTGCACTAAAACCATCTGGTCCTGTGCTTTTTTTGGTTGGAAGACTTTCTATGGCCCCTTCTATTTCTTTGGGGGTTATGGGTCTGTTTAGACAATCTATTTGATCCTGGTTTAATTTTGGTATTTGGTACCTGTCTAGGAAATTGTCCATTTCCTCCAGATTCTCCAGTTGTGTTGAGTATAGGCTTTTGTAGTAGGATCTGATGATTTTTTGAATTTCCTCAGTTTCTGTTGTTATATCTCCCTTTTCATTTCTAATTTTGTTAATTTGAATACTGTCTCTGTGACCTTTGGTAAGTCTGGCTAGGGGTTTATCTATCTTGTTGATTTTCTCAAAGAACCAGCTCCTGGTTTTGTTGATTCTTTGTATGGTTCTTCTTGTTTCAACTTGATTGATTTCAGCCCTGAGTTTGATGATTTCCTGTCTTCTAATCCTCCTGGGTGAAATTGCTTCTTTTTGTTCCAGAGCTTTCAAGTGCGTCATTAAGTTGCTAGTATATGCTCTCTCCTGTTTCTTTTTGGAGACACTCGGGGCTATGAGTTTTCCTCTAAGCACTGCTTTCATTGTGTCCCATAGATTTGGGTATGTTGTGCCTTCATTTTCATTAAATTCTAAAAAATCTTTAATTTCTTTCTTTATTTCTTCCTGGACTAAGGTATCATTGAGTAGAATATTGTTCAGCCTCCACGTTTATGAGGATTTTCTGTTGTTTTTGTTGCTATTGAAGAACACTCTTACTCCATTGTGATCTGATAGGAAGCATGGGATTAGTTCGATCTTTTTATATTTGTTGAGGTCTGTCTTGTGACCAATTACATGGTCGATTTTGGAGAAGGTACCTTGAGGTGCTGAGAAAAAGGTGTAGTCTTTTGCTTTAGGATGAAATGTTCTATATATATCTGTTAAATCCAATTGGTCCAAAGTTTCAATGAGTTTCTTCGTGTCCCTGTTTAGTTTCTGTTTTCCTGATAGGTCCACTAAGGATAGTGGAGTATTGAGGTCCCCCACAATTATTGTGTTAGGTACAATGTGTGCTTTGAGCTTTAGTAAAGTTTCTTTTACGAATGAGGGTGCCCTTACATCTACATACGTAGATGTTTAGAATTGTGAGTTCTTCTTGGTGGATTCTTCCTTTGACTCGCAAGAAGTGACCTTCTGTGTCTCTTTTGATGACTTTGGGTTGAAAGTCAATTTTATCTGATATTAAAATGGCTATTCCAGCTTGCTTCCTGCAACCATTTGCTTGCAAAATTGTCTTCCAGCCTTTTACTCTAAGGTAGTGTTTGTCTTTGACTCTGAGGTGTGTTTTCTGTAAGCAGCAAAATGTAGGGTCCTGTTTCCGTATCCAGTCTGTTAGTCTATGTCTTTTTATTGGGGAATTGAGTTTATTGATGTTAAGAGATATTAAGGAATAGTAGTTATTACTTCCTGACATTTTTGATGTTATTTTTGTTTTTGAGTAGTTATCTTCTTTTGAGTTGATGGAAGAAGGTTACTGTCTTGCTTTTTCTTGGGTGTAGTTTCCTTCCTTGTATTGGAGTTTTCCTCCTATTATTCTATGTAGAGCTGGGTTAGTGGAAAGATATTGTGTAAATTTGGTTTTGTCATGGAATATTTTGATTTCTCCATCTATGTTGATTGAGAGTTTTGCTGGGTATAGTAGTCTTGGCTGACATTTGTGTTCTCTTAGGGTCTGCATGAGGTCTGCCCAGGATCTTCTAGCTTTCATGGTTTCTGGAGAGAAGTCTGGTGTGATTCTGATAGGTCTTCCTTTATATGTTACTTGGCCTTTTTCTCTTACTGCCTTTAATATTCTTTCTTTGTTTAGTACATTTGGGGTTTTGATTATTATGTGACAGGAGGTATTTCTGTTCTGGTCCAGTCTGTTTGGAGTTCTGTAGGCTTCTTGTATATTCATGGGCATCTCTCTCTTTAAGTTAGGGAAGTTTTCTTCCATAATTTTGTTAAAGATATTTGCTGGCTCTTTAAGTTGTAGATCTTCACTCTTATCTATCCCTATAATCCTTAGGTTTGGTCTTCTCATTGTGTCCTGGATTTCCTGGATGTTTTGGGCTACAAGCCTTTTGGATTTTGCATTTTCTTTGACTGTGGAGTCAGTGGTTACTATGATATCTTCAGCATCTGAGATTCTTACCTCTATCTCTTGTTTTCTGTTGTTGAGGTTTGCATCTACGACCCCTGATTTCTTCCCAAGGTTTTCTATCTCCAAAGTTGCCTCCTTTTGTGATTTCTTAGTTGTTTCTACCTCTGTGTTCAGATCTTGGATGGTTTTGCTCAGTTCCTTCATTTGTTTGTTTGTGTTTTCTTGTAATTCTTTAAGAGATTTTTGTGTTCCCTCTTTCATGACTTCTGCCTGTTGTTTTAAGTTCTGCATTTCTTTAACTGATTTTCTCATTTCCTCTTTGTTGGTTTCTGTCTGTTGGCCCATATTCTCCTGGAGTTCTTTAAGTGATTTTTGTGTTTGCATTGTAAGAGCTTCTACCCTACTGATGTTCCTCTGCATTTCTTTAAGAGATTTGTTTATGTCTTTTTTGTGTTCCTCTAGCAGCATCATGACCAGTGCTTTTATATCCAACTCTTGTTTTTCTAGTGTGCTGGGGTATCCAGGACTTGCTGTGGTTGGCGAATTGGGTTCAGATGGTACCTTGATTGCCTTGATTTCTGTTAGTAACATTCCTACATTTGCCTTTTGCCATCTGTTTATCTCTGGAGTTAGTTGGTCTTATTGTTACTGGTTGGAGTTTGAAGCTCCTGTGAGCCCGGCCTTTGGCACTGCTGTAGTAGAGGGCGTCCGTGCTCCTGATCCCAGCCTCCAGTTGTCCGCCGTGACCTGACCCCAGCAGCCAGCACTCTGCTGTGTTCCCGAGGCAAGATGGCACCTCCTGCAAGCCTGGCTAGCCGGGTCCACAGCGGTCTGCAACCACAGCTGAGCTGTAGGTGCACAGATCTCTGACTCCGGTCGCCGGCCAGAGCCTGAAGGTGTTGTCTATGCTATACTAAGCTAGGTCTCTGTCCATGCACCTGACTCCAGCTGCTAGCAGTCCGCGTGGTGTCCCGAGGCAAGATGGCACTTCCTGCAAGTCCGGCTAGCTGGTCCGCAGTGGTCTGCAACCACAGCTGAGCTGTAAGTGCGCAGATCTCCTGCTGAGAGCTCCTCTGGCTCTGGGCGCCAGCCAGAGCCTGATGGTGTTGTCTATGCTAAGCTAAGCTAGGTCTCTGTCCACGCACCTGACTCCAGCCAGCCCGCAGTTCACACGGTATCCCGAGGCAAGGTGGTGGCCTCGCTGAAAGCACAGCGAGCCTGTCCCCAGAGGTCAGTAACCGCTGCTGAGCTGTAGGTGCACAGATCTGCCAATATTGTCTGACTCTGGGTGCCGGCCAGAGCCTGATGGTGTTGTCTATGCTAAGCTAAGCTAGGTTTCTGTCCACGCACCTGACTCCAGCTACTAGCATTCCGCGCGTTGTCCCGAGGCAAGATGGCACCTCGCTGCCAGCCCGGAGAGCTGGTCCCCCACCATCTGATCCTTAATCTCCCCCAATTCCCATCCACAACCCCCTCTCCCACCAAGTCCCTTCCCTCTATCTGGCTCCTATGACTTTTTTATTCCCCCTTCTATGTGAGATTCAAGCATCTTCTGAAGTGGAAATTTCTGGTTACATAGGAGACTCAATTGTATCATGTGATGTTTTTCTGGAAGCTCTCTTATGAGAGGATATTTTGATGGAGCAGATGCTTGATAGGACATATGATATTTGGAAAGAGTGCAAGTATAACCCAACAGACAATGGACAACACTCTGGCATTGGTTTGCATTTTTCTAGTCTTTGCTGGGCTTCGCTGTTGACACTATTGCATTGATTGGTTTACTTTGTTTTCTTCATTGGTTTTCACTGGTCATGACTTTGTAGAAAGAAACACACCAGGCAGAGGCAGGCAGATTTCTGAGTTCAAGTCCAGCCTGGTCTACAGAGTGAGTTCCAGGATAGCCAGGACTGCACAGAGAAACCCTATGTCGAAAAACCAAAAAAAAAAAAAAAAAAAAAAAAAAAAAAAAAAGTACACCAAAGTGTAGTGGGAAATATTACTTATAATATAGTTTCCTCCCTGCCAAGCCTCTGCTCCAAGTATCTGGTAAAGCATGACTCTTAAACTTGAATAGTTAGCCAAATATATTTATGTATATGAAACTCCCAAGTACATAATGCCAATTTACAATGATAAAGTTTTATCCCTATATATATATATATATATATGTATATATATATATATTTGGATTTTTCAAGACAGGGTTTCTCTGTGTAGCCCTGGCTGTCCTGGAACTCACTCTGTAGACCAGGCTGTCCTTGAACTCAAAAATCTGCCTGCCTCTGCCTCCCAAGTGCTGTGATTAAAGGCGTGTGCCACCACCGCCTGGCTTATCCCAATATTTCTAACCTCTCAAATCACCAGAAACATATCCGAAACCTTTGGTCTGTGGGCTATAAGGGAGGTTGAAGAGTTTAAGAACCCTTATTAAAATAGGTTATAAAAAATATAAGCCTACAATTCTCATTTGGGCCTTTGTTTTTGTTTAGCTTCTCTGGGTCTTTGGAACATAGCATGTGTATCCTGTACTTTAGGGTCTGGGCTATGTCAATCAGGATGATATTTTCTACTTTCTCCATTTCTTGAAAAATCCATGAGGTTCTTGTTGTTAATTCCTGAGTAATATTCCATTGTGTTAATGAATCACATTTTATGTATGCATTCTTCAGTTGAGGGGCATCTGGGTTATTTCCAGTTCCTGGCTATTACTCATAAGGCTACTATGAACTTAGTGGAGCACATGTCCTTGTGGAATAGTAGAGCATCTTTTGAGTATATGCCTAGGAGTGGTAGCTGGGTCTTGAGGTAAAACTATTTCCAGTTCTCTGAGAAACCACTAAATTGATTTCCAAAGTAGTTTTACAAGTTTGCACTACCACCAGCAATGAAGGAGTGAGTGTTCCTCTTTCTCCACGTTCTTACCAGCATTTGCTGTTGCTTGAGTTTTTTGATCTTCATCATTCTTGTTTTTATTAATCTTTTTATTCATTTACATTTAAAATGATATGCCACTTCCTAGTTACCCCTCCACCATCCTCCCTATTCCATCCCTCCTCCCCTTTGCTTCTATGAGTGTGCTCCTCCACCCATTCACCCACTCCTGCCTCACTTCCTTATGCTGGGGTGTCAAGGCTCCCTCCCCTCACACTGATGTCAGACTCGGCCATCCTCTGTTACTTATGGATCTGCAGACCTGATTCCCTCCATCTATATACTTTGGTTGGTTATTTAGTCCCTGGGAGCTCTGGGTGGTCCAGTTAGTTGATATTGTTCTTCTTATGGGGTCGGAAATCCCTTCAGCTCCTTCAGTCCTTTTCCTAACTCTTCCATTGGGGTCTCTGGGCTCAGTCTGGTGGTTGGGTCTAAGTATCTGCATCTGTATTGGTCAGGTGCTGGTAGAACCTCTCAGGGAACAGGTATATCAGGCTCCTGTCAGCAAGTACTTCTTGGCCTCAGCAATAGTGTGGAGGTTTGGTGTCTGCAGATGGGATAGATCCCTAGGTGGGGTGGTCTCTGGATGGCTTGTCCCTCAATCTCTGTTCCACTTTTGTCTCTGTCTTTCCTTAGGACAGGAACATTTCTGGGTTTAAAAATTTGAGATGTGTGGGTGGCCACATTCCTCAGCTGGGGGCCATGCCTATTTACTGGAGGTGGTCTCCACAGGCTGTATCTCCCCCTTTTTGGATATTTCAGCTAAAGTCATTGCCATTGGCTTCTGGGGGCCTCTCATTTCCCTGGAGTCTGGGACTTTCTAGTGGCTACACCAGTTCCCAATGCCCCTCTCCTACATGTTTCTATTTAATCTCCTGATCCTCTGTACTCTCCTGTCCCTTCCAATACCTGCTCTTACCCCCCTTCTTTGCCTCCCCTTCCCCTCTCCCTTCTTCACTCTAGCTCTTGTGATTATTCTGTTTCCCATTCGATGTAGGATTTAAGCATGTACACTTTGGTCTTCCTTCTTCTTAGGCTGCATATATTTTGTGGGTTGTGTGTTTGTGGGTATTCTGAGCTTTTGGGTTACTTTACTCAGGATGGTATTTTTTCTAATTTCATCCATTTACCTGCAAATTTCATAAAGTCATTGTTTTTAATGACTGAGTAGTACTCCATTATGTAAATTTACCACAATTTTTGTATTCATTCTTCTCTTGAGGGTCATCGGCATTTTTTTCTAGCTTCTGGCTATTGTAAATAAGACTGCTATGAACATAGAGGAGGATGTGTCATTATATGTTGGAGCATGTTTTGGGTATATGCTCAGTAGTGGTATAGCTGGATCTTCAGGTAGAATTATTTCCATTTTTTGAAGATGTTTACTGGCCCTTTGAGTTGGGTGTTTTTTTTATTCAATATATTCTTTATTTACATTTCAAATGATATCCCCTTTCCTGGATCACCCCTTCCTGAAAGTCCCATAAGCCCTCTTCCCTCCCCCTGTTCCCCAATCACCCCCTTCCTGTTTCCCTGTCCTGGTATTCCCCAGGGGAATACCCTGGTAGGAGATCCCTTTGTATTTCCTTTAATGTTTCTATTTCCATTTTTAGGTCCTGGATGGTTTTGTTCAATTCCTTCACCTATTTGACTGTGTTTTCCTGTATTTGTTTAAGAGACTTATGTGTTTCCTCTTTAAGGACTTCTATTTGTTTACCTGTGGTCTCCTGTATTTCTTTCTTTCTTTCTTTCTTTCTTTCTTTCTTTTTTTAAAAGATTTATTATTATATGTAAGTACACTGAAGCTATCTTTAGACACACCAGAAGAGGGCGTCGGATCTCATTAAAGATTGTTGTGAGCCACCATGTAGTTGCTGGGATTTGAATTCAGGACCTTCAGAAGAGCAGTCAGTGCTCTTAACTGCTGAGCCATCTTGCCACCCCCTCCTGTATTTCTTTAAGGTAGTTGTTGTGGATAGCCCTGGGCTCATACTTTGATGTTAATTCCACTCCTCAGAGGGGCTGCAGATGAGGAGTTGCCTTGTGAACCGTCTCCCCACCTTAACTTTTCAAATAAAGGCTTGAGCCAATGATTGGGCAGGAGGAAAGTGGGAGGAGCAGAGTCTAGGGGAGGAGCTACGGGGTATAAAACAGGAGGAGGAGGAGCAACGGGAGGAGAGAAGAAACTAAGAGAAGAAAGGAGAAGAAATGAAGAGAAACGGTTAAAGAGAACCGGAGAGGTGGCAGGGAGAGAAGCTCGGGGCCTAGAGAAACTGCAAGTTGTATGGGATAAAATAGATTGAAACAGAGTAGTAGAGTGGGAGGCCTGCCCAGTCTAGGCTTGTAGCTTGTTTTGTTAACCGCTGAGTTGAGCTTTCTTTTACCGGGGACCTGGGTTGGAAACATAGTAGCAACAAAATGGTTGCCCAACGTATTGTTTAGAACCTAACAAACCTGAGATAAAACGTTAGCTGCCTGAAAAGCCCTGAACGGCTCGGACAGCAGATAGAAAGGGTTCCAGACCAGGTAATTCATTGATATAAGAGAGATATATAGCATCTTGATACCTAAAGATGAGTAGAACAATAAAGACTGTATTGGCTCTACGTGATGATATTTTGAGTGATTTGACAGGAATGGATTTAGAGGAAAAAGACATTGGTATTGCAGTACTTATTCTCTTGATTTACTATGTCATCTCAAGAGTTCTAGACAAAAAATTCCTTGCCGTAGAAAAGAGATTACAAGTAACACTAGAAATAAAGGTTCAGGATTTCATAGGTCAAAATAAGGCAGATGCTGCAATATTAGAATTACAATACAAAGAGAAGCTACAGAAGATACAGGAAATTATAGAACAGAATAAGAGACAGAAGGAGGAGAATGAAGGTAGGAGACAGGAGTTAGAAAAGATGCTAGAACAAAGGATGCAGCAGTTCGAAACACTAGAATTGAAGACCCAGGAAATTATAGAACAGAATAAGAGACAGAAGGAAGAGAATGAAGGTGTGAGACAGGAGTTAGAAAAGATGCTAGAACAAAGGATGCAGCCGTTCGAAACACTAGAATTGAAGACCCAGGAAATTATAGAACAGAATAAGAGACAGAAGGAGGAGAATGAAGGTGGGAGACAGGAGTTAGAAAAGATGCTGGAACAAAGGATGCAGCAGTTCGAAACACTAGAATTGAAGACCCAGGAAATTATAGAACAGAATAAGAGACAGAAGGAGGAGAATGAAGGTGTGAGACAGGAGTTAGAAAAGATGCTAGAACAAAGGATGCAGCAGTTCACAGATAAGACTGAGCAGCAGAGAGAAAAAAATGAGGATTGGAAGCTAGACTTGGAGAAAAACCCTTTAAAATTAATCAATCAGAATAAAATAGACAGTGAGTATCAGAATTGCAATATAAAGAAAAGATCAAAATTTGGAGGCAGAACCTTGAACAGAAAATACAGGAACTCAAGGAAAAGGAAAATACTCAGGGAGGGATAGAAGATAAAAGTAGAATAAGCCAACCAAAAGTTATTAAAAAACAAACTTTAGTCTATCCTGTCAGTATACAACAAAGACCTCCAGATAATTTTTTAAATGTCAATGAACAAAACACCACAGCTGCTGAAAGACATTGTACTGTGGAACGAACTATTGAACTAAACCAGCCTGTTTACATTAAGGATATTCTAACAACAGAATGGAGAATGGGAAATGTGTTACGCTGGGGGAGGGGCCATGCCTATGTTTCCACAGGAAAAGAAAAGCTGTGGGTCCCTTCCAAGTTGATAAAAATCAGACATGACAAAGGGAGACCTCCTGAGGACCTTGGCTACAGAGAAGAAAATGGAGACTAACACAATCAACAAAATAGGTGATGTATATGTAGTAATGTTTATGTCTCTGTATATGGAGACAGCTCTGGAACTGGCTGAGACTAAAATGTCTATAAACAGCCATTAACACTTATTGGGTGTTACAAAACATCCTTTATGAGGACATGGATACACAGTTACATTTTAGTTTGACCAAGTGATCAAGCTAATCTGAGGAAAGGCAGTCAGATGTCTTTCTTTATTGATCTTCATTGGCCAATCTGTGCCTCCTGCATGCTCTGTGTGAATGTCTTTACCTGTTTACTTGTTGCTTTTAAGTTTTGTATACTATAGGGATGAAAGAAGAGAAAGACAGCCCTGAAAAGATTCACACACCAGGATGCTGAGATTTGGGACCTTCCATTCCAGCTTCACAATTGACTCTACTTTAACTACATCAAAGACTTGCTTCCAGAACTTTACTTGCCTCTCCGGCCTTTCAGAATGTCATGGTCAAGATGTCATCTGACACAGAGGCATGAACTTTCTCACAACATAGTGACTGGAAGACAAATAATGCCAGCTAGTTTTCAAAATTTCCCTTTGGGCCCCCAGATGGGAATTCTTCGCCCCAATTCAGCTGGAAGCAGACAGAAGACAATCATCGTCCCAGTTCCTTATGTGGGGTGGATAGTTATGGTTATTTTAGGAATTATAGATATGTTATAATTTTAGGGATACATCACAAATGTAGCTTTGGTCAAGGAGGAAACTAAAGAACTTAAACAGGGATTTCTACCTTTCCTTTCCTCTTCTCTATCCTTCTTTCTTGGGTAAAGGAGAAGTGGGTGGAAAAGAAAAAGGGAGATAAAGTAATATCATAGAAATTATAGAAATAGACAAATAGGGATTGGTGAGAAAATGTACTTTTAAGCAAAACATTACATAGCCAGATCTTACATTGGTAGAATTCTTTATAATTGATGCAAAGTCTATTGGTTCGGAATTTAGTTGATGTAAATTTAAGGTTTTCATTGGTATGAATTTACTACTGATATAAAACTGGGATTAATATTGTTACTCCCATGTAGGCATTGTGCCTATATAACACATTTAAGAATACAAGGCTTAGACCCAGTCCTTCTATAACTGCTAGTATAAACTGCTTTTAGATGATTAAGTAATACAAGTTAAGGGCCAGATAGCAAACTCGTGGTTATGAATTAGTTAAAAGAGTGTTCCTGAGCTATTTTGATTAGAAACAGCCGAGAATAGTCAAGGCTTAACAGTTCAGAGATGTCTTAGGTAGACAAATGGTCTTCAAAGGTGTCAGAAGTCCACAGAATATGTTTATTGACATTTATTTATTAATATTTGACTAGAGACCTGTCTGCTCCTGACAGCACCCCTTTCTTGAATTCAAAGAACTTGAGCATCAGTGGAGTTGCTTTAGTTGTGGTGAGACAGTCACCAGGCAAGAATTGCCTCATTTCATCTACAGACAAATACTGTCCAAAAAAGGACACACTGCAGAATAGTCGACTGATAATCTCTGCCAAGACAGAGTAATCAGCCCTTCAAAATTCTGCATTACCAAGGTATGTCAGATGATCCTGGGCCAGAAGGCTGAAGACTGATGCTCCAACGTTTTGGTGTATAGGGCCTGTCCAGGTGATCAGCGGTCTCTATAAATTGGCTAAGTTTTAGAAGTTATATTTTGTGCTTCTCATACTTTCAGGTAATATTAGTCATTCTTGGATTTCTGATGGGGTTGAAGATTAATAGTCTTATAGCCAGTCCAAGCTGGTTAGCATTTAGAAAGATAATACAGATTTGAGAGGATGTTTTTCAGATGGGTTACAGTCTAAAGTGTACTTGAGTCAGGTGTAGAATTATAAGTCTTTTAAGTTCCAATAGATGACAGGGGTACTACTTAATTGATTAAAAAATGATTGACTGGGTGTTAGGTCTATCCTATATGCTATATATTACAAAATGGTAATAATTGTGCTCAATTGATGTCTGAGATAAAAGAGTCTTTTAATTGGACAGAAAGGGGGAAATGTTGTGGATAGCATTAGGCTCGTACTTTGATGTTAATTCCACTTCTCAGAGGGGCTGCAGATGAGGAGTTGCCTTGTGAACCGTCTCCCCACCTTAACTTTTCAAATAAAGGCTTGAGCCAATGATTGGGCAGGAGGAAAGTGGGAGGAGCAGAGTCTAGGGGAGGAGCTACAGGGTATAAAACAGGAGGAGGAGGAGCAACGGGAGGAGAGAAGAAACTAAGAGAAGAAAGGGGAAGAAATGAAGAGAAACGGTTAAAGAGAACCGGAGAGGCGGCAGGGGGAGAAGCTCGGGGCCTAGAGAAACTGCAAGTTGTATGGGATAAAATAGATTGAAACAGAGTAGTAGAGTGGGAGGCCTGCCCAGTCTAGGCTTGTAACTTGTTTTGTTAACCGCTGAGTTGAGCTTTCTTTTACCGGGGAACTGGGTTGGAAACATAGTAGCAACAGTAGTTATTTATGTTTTTCTTAAAGTCCTCTATTATAGTCATGAGATGGGATTTTAGATCTGAATCTTGCTTTTCAGGTGTGTAAGCGGATCCTGGGCTTGCTGTAGTGAGAGAACTGGGTTCTGATGTTGCCAAGTAGGATTGTTTTCTGTTGCTTATGTTCTTGTCCTTGCCTCTCAACATCTGGTTATCTCTAGGGCTACCTGCCCTTGCTGTCTCTGACTGGAGCCTGTCCCTCCTGTGAGCCTGTGATCCTATGGTCCTGTGATCTTGGTTGTGTCAGACCTCCTGGGATTCCACCTGTCTCTTTGATCCTGTGTTTCTGGCATTCTTTGATCTTGAGATTCTGGGTCTGTCAGAACTCCTGGGAGTTATGCTGCCTCTGTGATCCTATGTGTGTCAAAACTCCTATGATACTGAGATCTTGATGTGTCAGAGCTCCTGGGAATCAAGCTTTCTCTGGGTGTTGTAGGAATTGGTGGGGCGCTATAGGGTTGTTTGCCTTTTGTGCATTCTGCCACAGGGGAGGCAGGATGCTGGGAGTTTGACTGTACTTCTCCCATGTTGTGCAGAGTGTGTGATGGACTGTAGGGAAGTGCAGAGGCATCACTTGGGGTGGGAAATTGCAGTCATAGGCAAGGGACAACCAGAGCTGGTTTGGGGGTTCACAGGCCTGCTATGAGGCCAGAGCGTCTGTTTTTCAGACTCTCAGACACCCAGGTGTTGCTCCATCTGCAGAAGAGCTGAGAACAGAGTTGGGCCTGTGGGTTGGATCTAGCCTGGGGTCTGGGGAGGTGGGAAGGGGAGCTCTGGCTAGTCCCACGGTGACTGTCCTTGTCTTAACAGTGAAGATCCTGCCCCATCTCTGCATTCATCCTTGGCCCACACTCCCTTGTCCCTGCACTGAGCCAAAGTGACCAGCACTCCCTCCATGTTGCCTTCTCTCCCCTAATTAACAACCAGCATTTCTTTAGTGCAGATGGCTCCCGCCCTTAAAGGAGGCAGGAGCCAGTATCCTTGATAAAAGCCCACTCTTAGACTTTGGGAAAGAGGCAAGTAAGTGTTCCTAGACACTGTGATCAGTTTATAAAATACACTAGCTTCTGATAACGGATGAGTTACTTCTTCCCAGGTCAGGAAGGTCCTTTTTCAGCTGCAGGGTTCTGCCTACTGTCCGAACAAATGCTACTCCTTCACCCTCTCCCCAATCATGTGCCAAAGCTCAAGAATCCCAGCTTATGCATGCTTCTGGGGTATGCTGAGGTCCAGCCTTGACACAGGACCGGAGTTCTCAACTAGTAGCAGGGATATCTGAAAGGTGCATAATAAATATACACAGACTACTTTTTGGGTACAAGCTGACAGGCAGTTTTTCAAGGCTTAAAGTTTCTCTTCTCATTCTCTGCTCTCTTTCTCTCTTGCTCATTTGCTCACAACTTGAGGCTGCACACATTCTGCATTCTCCTGCGCACTCTGCTCCTCTCCTGTGTGCTTTTCTTTTCTTGCACTCTCTCGCTCCTACCCACTTCTGTGTGTTCCCTTTTCACTCACACACACTCTTCACACACATTTCCCACACACACCACATATACTCTCCTTTCACTCACATACACACTCTTCACACACACCTCACATTCTCTCTTCACTCACTCTTCACAAGCTCTTCTCATGCTCTCCACATTCACTCTCTCACTTGCTCTTCACATACTCACTACTTGCTCTCTACATGCTCTCTACATGCTTTCTTGCCTTTCTCTTGCCCCAGTCTTTTATTGATACTCCAAAAGCAGATAAAAAGATTGTGTATTCATTGCCAAATCAAATTCAAAAGAATAACCATGTCCCACAAAGAATTAAGAATTACAATTGTTTCCCAAAGCTTCAAGCTTCCCTATTCCTAGGCCTATGGCCAAAATAATAATAATTGCAATCTTATCATTATTTAAACTTTAACTTTAACTATTATACTTCAGAGCTCAGAGCTCCGAGGCCAGTTACTTGCATTTTTTTTGTGTGAAGCTCTAATGATAAATGACATGGGCAAAGCTGCCAGGCAGTGGCCAGAAAGAATGGCCTTTAACTCTGTAGTTCCCCTAGCTTTCCACTTCTACACATTGCACACAATTACTCTCCTAAGAGTCCCAGTGCTTTGACTTAGTTTTACTAATGTAAGATTTTATATATTCTATACTTGCTTATCCAGGAACCACTCAAATGCTGTGCAAAACTTATTTCATAACTTTAATAGGTTTTTCTTTCTTTGGGGTCCCAATGTTGGCTCTAATTCATTTTCTAATAATTTCATCAAACTTTCTTTGCAAGCCAAGCATTAATCTGGAACTACCATTGTGCAGTTATTGCATTGTTTCTAAGATGAGGACACATAGCATGCACCTGGGTCATTAGGACTGAGCTGTGCTGTGCCCCATGTCTCAATTTTTAATTGTTTAAGAATTATTACATTAGGGAACATCTAGTTTCACAGAATTCGCAGAAGAAGTAAGAAAGTCAGGTATAATAGAATAATTATGCACACCAAGATCAACTGAAAAATAGTCACGCACAAATGAAATCTGTACAGCCGTTGTCCAGGGCTAAGGTTGGGAGATATGGGAACAACTGTTGTTACAAAGAACTGTGGCGGGCTACTGAAATGTCTCCATCCAGGCCTACTGCAGGCAGTCCCTTATTTCAGTTGGCGGGTCCCTTGGAGGGATGTGGACCCTGCTTCTCAGGGTCCCAGACACCATCCTTTTCTACAAGGAACTGCTGTGGGCTTCTGAGATGCCGCCATCCTGGCAGTCCCTGCCATTGTTTGCTGTCCCCAGCACCTGTATAAGATGTCAACTTGAGCATCACATTCCTAACCTGCAGAGCAGGGAAGCCTTGTGATCCGAGTCAGACTTGTATAATAAAGACTCTCTCTGTTCTTACATCATACTTGCAATTCCTGGTGTCTCCTGGGGTTCCCACAAACTGGTTATAACAACAGCATTAGACTTAGTGGTGGTTGTGGCTGGGAGTGCAGAGAGGCCTTCTATGGAAGATTAGACCACAGCTCTGTAGGCAAAGACCTTCTCCATAGCTCCCATCAGTGGATCCCAGTGAAAGAGATAGTCTGTGCTTTCAAATCATTTATTGCAATGGTGGAAAGTGGATGCATAAAACCATATCCCACTTCTCAGAAGGCCTGAGATTAAATACCTTTTGCAGGGAGGAATGTATGGGAAGGAAAACTATGCTCTCCACATATCTCATTAGCATGGAGTTCTCTGTCTTGAGCCTATGTGACCACAGGTCACATCTCTTTTCCTATTATCTTCATCTAAGATGTTAGGGATGCTCCATCTATGTGGGAGGGCTTGAGGAAATTGCCCTTACATGACTGATGGTTACAAATCTATGGGGGGCTATGGGTCGTAACAGGGGCCTTGTGCCAGGGAACAGGCAAAGCTCCTACTGTCCCTTCATGGTCTCCGGAGTTTCAAAGCCTTTAGCTCAACAGAGAACCAAGCTACCTCTCATTGTCCACTGCTCCACAGGGATCCAGAACCTTGTGCCCACTCCTAGCACAGGTGCAAACTGAAAGGAACGTGTGCTTCTGGCTGGGCAGTGGTTCCTGTGTCCCCTGTGTCCCTAGGGTTCCAGCTACCCTGGGTATTGGAGTAGAGGTTGAGGCCTCACCTGAGATCCTGGTGTGTCAGAGCTCCTGAGAGTAAAGTCTTTCTCTGGGTGTTGTAGGAGTGGGTGGGGAGCCAGTGTCCTGGATCTGCTCTAGGCCCAGGTGCAAACCAGAAGGAATGTGTGCCTCTTGATCTTAGTCATTCTTATGGTTGGAGGATGGAATCTCAGGGTTGTTTTGATTGGCATTTTCCTGATGACTAAGGACACTGAACATTTCTTTAAGTGCTCCTTGGTTGGTGGCTTAGTCTCTGGGAGCTCCCAGAGGCTTGTGTTAGTTGACACTTTTGGTCTTCCTATGAGGTTGCCCTTCTCTTCAACTCCTTCAATCATTCCCCTAACTCTTCCATAGGGGTCCCAGACCTCAGTCTAATGGTTGGCTGTAAGAATCTGGATCTGTCTCAGTCAGCTGCTGGTAGAGCTTCTCAGAGGACAGCCATGCTAAGCTCCCATCTGTAAGCATAACAGCATGAGTGATAGTGTCAGTCTTTGGTTGCCCATCCATGAGGTGGATCCCAAGCTGGGCCCATCTCTGGATGGCCTTTCAGTCTCTGCTCCATTTTTGTCCCTGCATTTCTTTTAGACAGGAATAATTCTTCGTCAGAAATTTTGATGGTATGTTGGTAACCCCTACCCTCCATTTGAGGTCCTGTCTATGTATTGAAAGTGGTTTCTTCAGATTCTATTTCCCCACTGTTGGGCATTTAGGCTAAGGTCAACCATACTGAGTCCTGGGAACCTTTCACATTCCAGCCTCTGGGACTTCCTAGAGGGTCCTACCATCCCTATCCCCAAAATTTATGCTGGTTACAAGAAACGCAGGGACAGGAAATAAAGAAGAGACTGAAGGAATGTCCAACCAATAACAGGCCCAACTTGAGGCCCATCCCATGAACAAGCACCTATCCCTGACACTGTTAATGATACTTTGTTACGCTTGCAGACAGGACTCTAGCATGGCTATCCTCTGAGAGAATCCACTCAGTAGCTGACTCGGACAGATCAGACATCCACAGCCAAACAAGGGATAGCGTTTAGGGACTCTTTTTTTGTTTTGTTTTGTTTTTTTTTGACACAGGGTTTTTCTGTGTTTCCCTGGCTGTCCTGGAACTCACTCTGTAGACCAGGCTGGCCTCAAACTCAGAAATCTGCCTGCCTTTGCCTCCCAAGTGCTGGGATTAAAGGCGTGCGCCACCACTGCCTGGTGAGTTTTGGGACTCTTATGGAAGAATAGGAAGAAGAATTGCAGACCCTGGAAGGTATAGGAACTCCACAGGAAGACCAACAGAGTCAATTAACCTGGACATTTGGGGCTCTCAGAGCCTGAACTATCAACCAAAGAACATACATCTGTTGGCTCTAGTTCTTCCCACACAAATGTAGCAGATGTGCAGCTTGGTCTTCATATGGGTCCTGAACAACTGGAATGGGTGAGGGTGGGGATGGGGGTGGAAGGGGGGCAGTGATATGAATCTCCCCAGAGGGGGGATGTAATATGAATTAGTTAAAAATTTATTTTTTAAAAGAAAACATATATATCACTATTATAAAACTATCAGACAACACTGTCCAATTGTCAATGTCTAGACTATGAGAAAAAGAACTTATTGCTTCTTCAGTTAGTTAGGTACAAAGGAAAAATTGAAAAACTGACTAGAAGGAGGGAAATGATTTGCTAACATTTAAATACTTGAAAAGGACAGATACAGGACACTTTACAATGTCACACTCGATGATGAACTGTGTGGATTATAACATCCTGTATTTATATTTATAATATACTATTTTTTAAATTAAAATAGGATTATAATGGGACTGAAAGATTCTTGTAGGCTACTTATATCATTGTTGTGATAATATTATAATACTATATATTACTCATGTTGGTGATAGTGTAATCAAACCTGCAAGGCTACCAGTCATATAAAGTACAGAAGAAATACTTATGGATACAATGTAATAGTTAATGGTCACAATAGATGATTATGCATCTGTTTTATGTAATTACTACATTATAACTTTTTGCTTTTCAATTAGTGTTTACTCCTACTTAGAAATGAAAGTTTATTGTGTAAACAGTAGGCTACAATATGCCCCCAGCAGTCTAAATCAGTTTCTGTATATCCTGTATCTTAATTATATCAAGATGCCATATGGAACAATTAATTGCCTTTTACAAAGTAATTTTGTACATGTCCTCTATGATATTTGCTCAAGATGAAGTCCCCTAAGGATGCATTTCCAGGATGCGTCCTTGACCTTAAGTGATACATGACTACCCATCAATCAGCAACAAAGTATGGATTTTATGCGATCGTGTTTCCTATAACCACAGGAAATTTTATGAATAATGCAACTGAGGAAACATAAGCAGTCGTTGAGTAGCTATACAGGAATCATTATTATTTGTAGGCATGAAATAATTTTTTTTGAACTGAGCAGTGGGTTTGAGTGGGTTTGGAAACCATTCATTCAACAGAATACTTGTCAGGCAAGCAAAAGGACCTGAGTTCAAGTCTCCAGCACCATTATAATAGGTCACTGGGGAGGCAGTCACAGTTTCTATGGCTATTAGCCTCACAGTATCCTCATTCTGTGAGCTCCAGGTTCAGTGAGAGACCGTCTGGAAAGTGTTTACCATCTTCTAGTGCAAGAGACAGCATACAACAGAAAGAAGTTTCCAGTATTGAAGTTATTACTAGTAGAGATGCTTTGTTGTGTTCTGCATTTTCTTTCATGGTAAGGACTAAATTCTTTCATTAAAGTTCACCAGGGGAGAAGAAAAGAGTATTCCTTACACAGGATCTTTCCAGGGACACATTACACTGAGGGCAGTTTATTTTTGTGATATTTATACAAACAGGTTTTATGTGGCCACCTGGCAGTTCTTTTGAAGTAAAGCATGATTATAAAATAGGATTAACTAGCATCACTGCAACATTACTTGTTGGCTTTGTGCCCATTTCTGACTATTTGAAACTGAGGAACTCATTTGGATTTATGCTGGGGACCCTTAGTGAGTCTGTACACCCAACAAAGAGCATCCATACAACAATGAATATGGGAGAAAAAAGGAAAATTCTGTGCACCTGCAGCTCTTCCCAGTCTTTGCAGCTGTGTGCTTGCTTGTTTTTCTTTCAATAAGTTCATTTGCAAGTCATTAGTTTTTAGGTTATTTTTCTTTCAAGACAGATATGAAGCTCTCTCTGATGGTTGCTTTTAGCTTTAACGTATAGAGACAGAATGACCCCTTGGCTGTTATGTTTCTCCTTAAGTACTCAATAAGCATCTGAACACTCTAGAGTAGATATTATATTAAGAATTATAGGTTTGGAGAACTACTACTTCTCATAACTTTTCACAGAAAATCTCTGATACTCTTTTTTTGATACTCTTGATAGAGACAGTCAGTTGGAAATTCCAACTGTCTATCCTTTAAGATTGTTCTTAGCAGGCTTCTGTACATAGTAGCAGCTGATTGGCTGTTACCAAAGTTAGGTAGACGCTAAGGCAGTTAAACTGAAAACTCAGCTTTTGATGCTTGAGTCTTCAATCTGTAGAGAAGAA
The DNA here is from genome assembly GCA_964023405.1 of Apodemus agrarius. Lineage (NCBI taxonomy): Eukaryota > Metazoa > Chordata > Mammalia > Rodentia > Muridae > Apodemus > Apodemus agrarius. The sequence continues at coordinate 22,546,455 of OZ030011.1, read as the reverse complement.
ACAAAGCTAAGACAGAAACGAATAACAACACAAAATCAAAAGGAAAGGCAACAAGGAAGACATACAATTAAAGGTAATTATAGAAGACATTAAAATAAGCTTCCTGCTCTAATGTTAATTTGATAAATCAGTTTTCTGTACCAGGGAAATAGCTGCAAGTGTTCCAAATGAGGAAAAGTTAAGCTTCTTCTCTAGTTGAATTTAAATGTTCTTAATCCCAGAAGAAAAATCATCTCAAGTATCTTGTTTGTCTTAGACAGTTGGGTAAATTGTGTTTTTGATACTGGAAATTCAGTTTATGATATTGGATCTTCAATCTACAGGGAAGAATCTACACAGAAGAAACATGGGTAAAAGATAAAAAGAAAAGACAATCAGATAGCAATTAGAGGCAATTATAGTAATGAATACTAAAATAAGCTCCCTTCTATAATATTAATTTAAAGCAATCTCTTTTCTATGACAATAGAATAGTTACAAATGAACCAGATGGAGAGAAGTGAGGCTCCTTCCTTCATACAGTTCTCAGTATTTGGTACCAGAGAAGAGGGAAATTCCAAATCTGTGACTTGTCATAGACAGTTACATAAAAGCCACAATAATTAAAGGCATGAATACTAGAGCTGTTCAGCTGTTATCAGTTTAATAGCTTTGGGTGAAAAAAATGGGTGAAAGATTTTGTCATGTACCATAATGTAGTTTCAAGGTTTGAATCTGACTAGTGAAAGAAATAGTGTAATTGCCTGATAAGAAGTAACACTTGAATGTAAGAAGTCAAAATTTATATAACATAACAAAGAAGTTGTAGAACTAATAAATTACTTTTCTGTAATGAAGCTGTCAGATACAGTAACTACAGACTGTGGAGTAGTGAGACCAATCTTACTGAATAAAAAGTTAACAGAGAAGCAACTTACTGAAAAGTATTTCAATTGTTCAAGGTTACCTGAAGCTAAAATTTAGATAGTCTCTCTAGATATGAAGTAAAAAGAGGGAATTTCAAGTTAGTAAGTGTTACTATATTGAAAGAGAAAAAGATAAGTGTCACCCAGTTTACTAATAGGTTAACTATAGTCATATTTCTGATATCCTTGAATTTTTTACTTTGTGGCATCTTCTAGTGCTGATTAAACCTGTGGAGTAAAATGATCATGGTTCCAAGCTCATCTGTCTCTAGGTAGTAATGACCTTGAAATGTGTTTTTGTTAGTTGCTTTTCTATTACTGTGATAAACTGACATTACCAAAGCAACATTTAGAAGCAAGAGTATGCTTGGGCTTGTGGTTCACGAGGGTTAGAGTCTATGGTGGCAGAGCAAAGGCATGGAAGAAGAGCAGGATGCTGAGGACTATCATCGTGCACCACAATCAGAAAACAGAGAGACTGAGTACTCAAAGCCCTCCTTGAGTGACACACTTCCTCCAACAAGGGGACATCTCTTAAAGCTCCTAACAGTGCCATCAGTTGAGGACCAAGTGTTCAAATGCCTGAGACTATGAGGGCAGATCATTCAAACCATCAGGAGCCCTAAAGTGCATCCTGCCATTAAACACAAAGAGTAAGTAGAACACAGCAATTAAAAATAATGAATTCATGCAATTTGTAGGTAAATGGTTAGACCTGGAAAATATCATCCTGAGTGAATTAACCCAATCACAAAAGAATGCACCTGAAATGCAATCACTGATAAGTGGATATTAATGAGCCCAGAAGCCCTAAATACTCAAGACACAAATAGCAAGTCAAATGATTCCCAAGAAGAAGAAAGGAGAGGACCCTGGGCCTGTAAAGATTGCTTCCAGTTTAGTAAAGAAACCGAGGGGGGAGGGGGAATTATTGGGGAACAGATGGGGGGGAGAGGAACTATGGGAACTATGGTGGGTGGGAACTGGGAAAGGGGAAAGCCTTTGGAATGTAAACATAGAATATAGAAAATAAAATTTAAAAAAAAAAAAAGAAGAGGAAATGCAAAAAAAAAAAAAAAAAAAGAGTAAGTAGAAAGGCTGAATCCTGAAAAAGGGGGTGTGCAGTTACTAAGAGTCATAGGAAACCTGACCCCATTTCTAATGTGTCTCTTGTAACGCCCTCAGATTTCTTTCCTACATGAATGTTTAAAGTCTTTCACAGTATGTTCTTAGTTCTTTTGTCAAAGATAAGTCATAGTCTAATCCAATAAAATTTAATTAGCAATTTTATGCCTACCAAATAAAAAGGATTAGAGCAACATTGAAGATAACAGTATTATAGGTCAAACAAACTGGAGACCTAAGGCATAATGTATTTTCATTAAACTAAAGGGAAAAGCTGATGGATTCTAATGGTATTATATCATACCCAGGGAGTTTTAAGGTCAGGTGGGGTGGTGGGTGGGAACATCCACATGGAGTTGGGGGTGAGGAGGGGGTATAGGATGTGGAATAGTTGGAGGGTGGATGGGGGGGATAAAATATGGAGTGTAAAACAATAAATAAAATTTAAAAATGCAAAAAAGTAAATAAATGGTTAGATAAATAATACAAGATTTTTGACAAGAGCACTGTTTCTAAATTAAGCAATAACCATATCAACATAATGTTTGGCTTATTCTTACACAGATACATAATTGAAGTATACCACCATGCTGGTATACTTTAACATATTAGCTCTTTTTCTCTTGCCTTCCTCTTCCATAAACTTGTTTATGAGGCTGACTGAAAACATGGACTTTTCTTACAAATATAGAAAACATGTTTTTATACAATATTTTCTGATCAGAGCTTCTCTACCACCAAATCCTCATAAATCCTTTTCATCTCCCCATCCTACTTTATACCTTTTTAGCCTTTATTCATTTAGGAAACAAATAGATAAGTAAAGGGAAAAAAAAGAGAAAGAACACAAGAAACACAGAGAGACATACACACAAAGTCATAAAAAAAAAAAAAAACAAACTTGGAAAACCATAACACCCAAGCCAAAGACAAAAGCAAAAACCAACCAACCAACCAACCAAACAGAAAAACCAAAGCAATATGAGATGCAAAATTAGCATTGAGTTTATTTTGTGTTGGCCATGTACTGCTAGATATGAAACCTACCCTGAAGTATGGTTAGATACTCAGTGAGACTCCATTGAAAGAAACTAATATTTCCTTTTCTTGTTTTTTTTTTTTCTTTTCCCGAGACAGGATTTCTCTGTATAGCTCTGGCCATCCTGGAACTCACTCTGTAGACTAGGCTGGCCTCTAACTCAGAAATCCGCCTGCCTCTGCCTCCCAAGTGCTGGAATTACAGGCGTGCGCCACCACTGCCCGGCTAATTTTTCCTTTTCAAGACAATGTCACCAGGAGATAGCTTCCTGGTTATGGATGGGAGCCCATGTCCATTCCCCTCCTCAGTACTGGGATTCCAGCTGGCTTTCACCTGCCCAGGCCCTGTGCCTGCTGCCGCAGTGTCCGTGAGCACCTGTGTAGACCAGTCCTGGTGTGGTTGGTGGACACTGTTTCCCTGGAGTCACCCGTCACCTGGCTCTTAAAGTCTTTTCACTTCCTCTTTGACATAGCTCCCCGAGCCTTGGGGGGGGGTGGTTCGATGAAAACACCTCCTTTAGGACTGAGTATTCCAAAATCTGTCACACTTAGCACACTGTCCAGGTGTTAGTTCCCACCTATTGCAATAGGAAGTTTCTCTAGTGATGGCTGAGTTGAGGCACTCATCTATAGGTATATCAGAAATTTGATAGGCGTGACGGTTATTTGGGTTTTCCCTAGTCCCATGACCTATTCTGCCCCGGTTTCTTGGAACCTCACTGAGTAGACTTTATACCCAATCACTTTAAAATTAGATTTAACCAGAGGGTTTTTTTTTTTTATAGCAGGCTTGGTGGTTACCTTTATCCTCCAATAGCTTGCAAAAGTACCTTTCAGTTGGTAGAGGTGAAGGCTCTCCTCGACTTTTTCTTGTTCAATGAAATATGTAAGTGTTGTCTTCAACAATAAGACTTTACCATTAGTTTGTGGAGAAGAAATAATACATGTACTTTTAAAAGTTTTCAAAGGTTGTATGGTGGTACATGCCCTTGAAATCCTGGCACTTGGAGGCAGAGACAGGAATGTCTCTGTGGTTTGAAAAACAGACTGGTGTCTATAGTGAGTTGCAGCCTAGCACAGTGAGACCCTTTCTCTAAAAATGACTGAGTAAATAAGAGGATAGACCTCCCCGATAATACAAAAATCATAAATTCACAATTTCAATGGATAGTTGAGCACTTGGTCATTAAATATTCTTAAATAAGCAAATCAGATTTGGAAGAAGGAAATCACTAATTAGTTCAACAGTTATCAGGAGCTCTCCAGAGTCTGAGATCTCAGTCTACTTAAAGTTGACAAGTCAGCATAGTTGAAATCAGTGCCTGTTTTCTTAGATGCTGGCAAGAGACATTAGATTTCTAATTTAGAGACAATTGGCATCATTACTCACAGAGAAGGGCATGGGCAGAGTATCAGAATGAAGCTATTTTCAATTCTTTCACTTCCAAAGTCCAACAGCATTTTCTAAGATTCCAGGACAGAGTGCCATACACTGGGCATATTAAGCCAAAGAATTTTTTCCAAAAGTTTGTAGGCTGGAAGCCTGAGGTCAAAAGGCTTCCATGGTTGACTTCTTCTAGGGGCCATGAGAGAATAATCTGCTCAGGCTTCCCATGAATTTGTAGATGATTATCTTGACTGTGCCTTTGCTTCAACTTTCCCTTGTGTAACTCTGTGCCCAAGTTACTCAGCTTTTAAGGACACTAGACATTTTCAGTTAAAGCATTGCCAATGACCTTATTCTCCTACTAGGATCACATTCTAGGGATTTATTACTTTAATATGCAAATTTTGTTATAAATAATACTTTTACAGGTAATGAGATGCAACACAGGGGAGGAACACTAATAGTGGGAAAGTCAGCAAAGAAACTGGCCTGCGGTTGCAACTCCCCTACATCTGTTTGCTTGAAACAGGAACCTGGGCAAAAGCTATGGGTAAAGAGCAGCAGAGATTAGCATTCTTGCAGTAGACAGAACATGCAAGGATGCTTGGACCTATGTAGACTATCTCTCAAAATATTGCTAAAATAGTAAAAGACATATGTATATAAATATATGAATATTTTATGTATATATACATATATATTCATCTCTATCTTTCCTAGAGAGTTTATTGATCCAGGTTCTGGATCATAGAGTTGATTCAAGATCATAAATCTCACTTCTCACGCAGCTATCTGCATTGAGGAAAATCCAGAGTCCTGCCCCCTCTGTCTCTCACAATGACTATAGTATTAGGGGTTTTAAATCCTGATTAGGAGATTTAGAACCTGGAAAAGTGCTGTGTGTCTGCTTCAGAGTTGTGTTGGCTGGCCAATTTTGATTTGGGTGCTGGGCTCAAAGCCAGCCCAGTATGCTTACTAGGCATGAACTCAAACTCCAGCCCTATCATCTGGCTTTGTCACAAATAGAAAATAATTTTTCACTAGAAATGATGTTTTCTTACCTGTATGTATTTTCTTCTATTTTTCTATATTCTTTGTTTACATTCCAAAGGGCTTTCCCCTTTCCCAGTTCCCCCCTCACCATTGTCCCATAAGTCCTCTCCCCCCTTCCCCCGACCCCCCATTCCCCAATCACCCCCCAACCCTTTCTCTGTTCTGGTACTCTCTTGCAAAACTGGAACCAGTCTTTTCGGGACCAGTGTCCTCTCCTTCCTTCCTTCTTGGGAATCTTTTGATTTGCTAATTGTGCCTTGAGTATTCAGAGCTTCTGGGCTCATTAATATCCACTTATCAGTGATTGCAATTCATGTGTATTCTTTTGTGATTGGGTTAACTCACTTAGGATGATATTTTCCAGATCCAACCATTTGCCTACAAATTGCATGAATTCATTATTTTTAATTGCTTAGTAGTATTTCATTGTATAAATATACCATATTTTCTGTATCCATTCCTCCTTTGAGGGACATCTGGGCTCCTTCCAGCTTCTGGCTATTATAAATAAGGCTGCTATGAACATAGTGGAGCATGTGTCTTTACTGCATGCAGGGGAATCCTCTGGGTATATGCCCAGGAGTGGTATGACAGGGTCCTTTGGAAGTGTCATGCTTAATTTTCTGAGGAACCACCAGAATGATTTCCAGAGCGGTTGTACCATCTTGCAATCCAACCAACAGTGGAGGAGTGTTCCTCTTTCTCCACATCCTCGCCAGCACCTGTTGTCTCTTGAGCTTTTAATCTTAGCTATTCTGACTGATGTGAGGTGGAATCTCAGGGTTGTTTTGATTTGCATTTCCCTGATGACTAATGATGTTGAACATCTCTTAAGGTGCTTCTCAACCATCCGAATGTCTTCAGGTGAAAATTTTTTGTTTAGCTCTGTACCCCATTCTTTGATAGGGTTATTTGGTTCTTTGGGGTCTAACTTCTTGAGTTCTTTGTATATATTGAATATTAGCCCTCTGTCAGATGTGGGGTTGGTGAAGATCTTTTCCCAATTTGTTGGTTACTGTTTTGTCCTTCTGACAGTGTCCTTTGCCTTACAGAAACTTTGTAATTTTATGAGGTCCCATTTGTCAATTCTTGATCTTAGTGCATAAGCTATTGGTGCTCTGTTCAGGAACTTTCCCCCTGTGCCCATGTCCTCCAGTATCTTCCCCAGTTTTTTTGTATTAGTTTCAGTGTGTCTGGCTTTATGTTGGAGGTCCTTGATACACTTGGAGTTGATCTTGGCACAAGGTGTTAAGAGTGGGTCAATTTGCATTCTTCTGCATGTTGACCTCCAGTTGAACCAGCACCATTTGTTGAAAAGGCTTTTTTCTTTTTTTTTCTTTCTTTTTGGATCATTGTTTTTATTGGATATATTCTACCCCCCAAAGGTCCCACATGCCCTTTTCCCTCCCCCTGCTCCCTCAGCCACCCCTTCCCACTTCCCTGTTCTGGTATTCCCCTACACTGATGCTTTGATCCTTTCCAGTACCAGTGTCCATTCCTTTCTTCTTGTCAGACATCATTTGGTATGTGAATTGTGTCTTTGGTGTCCCAAAATTCTAGGCTAATATCCACTTATCAGTGAGTGCATACCATGGGTATTCTTTTGAGACTGGGTTACCTCACTTAGTATGACGTTCTCCAGCTCCATCCATTTCTCTAATAATTTCATGAATTCATTGTTTCTAATGGCTGAATAGTATTCCATTGTGTATATATATCACATTTTTTGTATTCATTCCTCAGTTGAGGGACATCTGGGTTCTTTCCAGCTTCTGGCTATTATAAATAAGGCTGCTATGAACATGTATCCTTATTGCATGTTGGGGAATCTTCTGGGTATATTCCCAGGAGTGGTATGGCTGGGTCCTCTGGAAGTATCATGTCCATTTTTCTGAGGAACCACCAAACTGATTTCCAGAGTGGTTGTACCAGCTTGCATTCCCACCAGCAGTGGAGGAGTGTTCTTCTTTCTCCACATCCTCTCCAACACCTGATGTCTCCTGAGTTTTTAATCTTAGCCATTCTGACTGGTGTGAGGTGAAATCTCAGGGTTGTTTTGATTTGCATTTCTCTAATGACTAATGATGTTGAACATTTTTAAGGTGTTTTTCAGCCATGTGAATTTCTTCAGGTGAAAAGTCTTTGTTTAGCTCTGTACCCCATTTTTGGATAGGGTTATTTGGTTTTCTTGGGTCTATCTTCTTGAGTTCTTTGTATACATTGGATATTAGCCCTCTGTCGGATGTGGGGTTGGTGAAGATCTTTTCCCAATTTGCTGGTTGCCGATTTGTCCTTTTGACAGTGTCTTTTGCCTTACAGAAACTTTGTAATTTTATGAGGTCCCATTTGTCTATTCTTGCTCTTAGAGCATAAGCAATTGGTGTTCTGTTCAGGAATTTTCCCCCTGAGCCAATGTCCAGAAAAGGCTTTTTTCAACTGGATGGTTGTAGCTCCTTTTTCAAAGATCAAGTGACCATAAGTGTGTGGGTTCATTTCTGAGTCTTCAATTCTATTCCATTGATCTACTTGCCTGTTGCTGTTCCAATACCATGCAGTTTTTAACACAGTTGCTCTGTAGTACTGCTTGAGGTCAGGGATATTGATTCCCCCAGAAGTCCTTTTATTGTTGAGAATAGTTTTAGCTATCCTGGGTTTTTTGATACTCCATATGAATTTGAGAATTGCTCTTTCTAGATCTATGAAGAATTGATTTGGGATTTTGATGGAGATTGCATTGAATCTGTAGATTGCTTTTGACAAGATGGCCATTTTTACTATATTGATCCTGCCAATCCAAGAGCAAGAAGTATTTTTCCATCTGAGGTGTTCTTCGATTTCTTTCTTCAAAGACTTGAAGTTCTTGTCATAACCTTTCACTTGTTTGGTTAGAATCACACCAAGATACTTTATATTGTTTGTGGCTATTGTGAAGGGTGTCATTTCCCTAACTTCTTTCTCAGCCTGCTTGTCCTTTGAGTATAGGAAGGCTACTGATTTGCTTGAGTTGATTTTATAACCAGTCACTTTGCTGAAGTTGTTTATCAGCTGTAGGAGTTCTCTGGTGGATTTTTTTGGGTCACTTAAGTATACTATCATATCATCTGCAAATAATGATAGTTTGACTTCTTCCTTTCCAATTTGTATCCCTTTGACTTCCTTATGTTGTCTAATTGCTCTCACTAGAACTTCAAGTACTATATTGAAAAGATATGGAGAGAGAGGGCAGCCTTGACTAGTCCCTGACTTTAGTGGGATTGCTTCAAGTTTCTCTCCATTTATTTTGATGTTGGCTACTGGTTTGCTGTATATTGCTTTTATTATGTTTAGGTATGGGCCTTGAATTCCTGTTCTTTCCAGGACTTTTAGCATGAAAGGATGCTGAATTTTGTCAAATGCTTTTTCAGCATCTAATGGGATGATCATGTGGTTTTTTTCTTTTAGTTTGTTTATGTAGTGGATTACATTGTTCGATTTCCATATATTGAACCATCCCTGCATCCCTGGGATGAAGCCTACTTGGTCATTGTGAATGATCGTTTTGATATGCTCTTGGATTCGGTTGGCAAGGATTTTATTTAGTATATTTGCATCAATATTCATAAGGGAAATTGGCCTATAGTTCTCTTTCTTTGTTGGATCTTTGTGTGGTTTTTATATCAACATAATTTGTGGCTTAGTACAGCAAGTTGGGCAGGGTTCCTTCCGTTTCTATTTTGTGGAATAGTTTGAAGAGTATTGGTGTTAGGTCTTCTTTGAAAGTCCGATAGAATTCTGCACTAAAACCATCTGGTCCCATACTTTTTTTGGTTGTAAGACTTTCTATGAGCCCTTCTATTTCTCTAGTGGTTATGGGACTGTTTAGCTGATCTATTTGATCCTGATTTAGTTTTGGTATTTAGTATCTGTCTAGGAAATTGTCTATTCCCTCAGATTCTCCAGTTGCGTTGAGTATAGGCTTTTGTAGTAGAATCTGATAATTTTTTGAATTTCCTCAGTTTCTGTTGTTATATCCCCCTTTTCACTTCTTTTTTATAATTTTATTTTTTTATTTTATTTTTATTTTCTATATTCTATGTTTACATTCCAAAGGCTTTCCCCTTTCCCAGTTCCCACCCACCATACTTCCCATAGTTCCTCTCCCCCCCAACTATTCCCCAATCATTCCCCCTCCCCCCTCGGTTACTTTACTAAACTGGATGCAATCTTTACAGGCCCAGTGTCCTCTCCTTTCTTCTTCTTGGGAATCATTTGACTTGCTATTTGTGTCTTGAGTATTTAGGGCTTCTGGGCTCATTAATATCCACTTATCAGTGATTGCATTTCATGTGCATTCTTTTGTGATTGGGTTAATTCACTCAGGATGATATTTTCCAGGTCTAACCATTTACCTACAAATTGCATGAATTCATTATTTTTTATTGCTGAGTAGTATTCCATTGTATAAATATACCACATTTTCTGTATCCATTCCTCCTTTGAGGGATATTTGGGCTCCTTCCAATTTCTGGCTATTATAAACAAGGCTGCTATAAACATAGTGGAGCATGTGTCTTTATTGTATGCAGGGGAATCCTCTGGGTATATGCCCAGGAGTGGTATGCCAGGGTCCTCTGGAAGTGACATGCCCAATTTTCTGAGGAACCGCCAAACTGATTTCCAGAGCGGTTTTACCATTTTGCAATCCCACCAACAGTGGAGGAGTGTTCCTCTTTCTCCACATCCTCGCCAGCACTTGTTGTCTCTTGAGTTTTTAATCTTAGCCATTCTGACTGGTGTGAGGTGGAATCTCAGGGTTGTTTTGATTTGCATTTCTCTGATGACTAATGATGTTGAACATCTTTTAAGGTGTTTCTCGGCCATCCGAATTTCTTCTGGTGAAAATTCTTTGTTTAGCTCTGTGCCCCATTTTTTGATAGGGTTATTTGGTTCTTTGCAGTCTAACTTCTTGAGTTCTTTGTATATATTGGATATTAGCCCTCTGTCGGATGTGGGGTTGGTGAAGATCTTTTCCTACTTTGTTGGTTGTCGTTTTGTCCTTCTGACAGTGTCCTTTGCTTTGCAGAAACTTTGTAATTTTATGAGGTCCCATTTGTCGATTCTTGATCTTAGTGTGTAAGCTATTGGTGTTCTGTTTAGGAACTTTTCCCCTGTGCCCAAGTCCTCCAGGGTCTTCCCAAGTTTCTTTCCTAATAGTTTCAGTGTGTCTGGTTTTATGTGAGGTCCTTGATCCACTTGGAGTTGATCTTAGTGCAAAGAGATAAGAGTGGGTCAATTTGCATTCTTCTGCATGTTGACCTCCAGTTGAACCAGCACCATTTGTTGAAAAGGCTATCTTTATTCCATCGGATGGTTGTGGCTCCTTTATCAAAGATCAAGTGACCATAAGTCTGTGGGTTAATTTCTGGGTCTTCAATCCTGTTCCATTGATCTGCTTGCCTGTTGCTATACCAATACCATGCAGTTTTTAACACAATTGCTCTGTAGTACTGCTTGAGGTCAGGGATATTGATTCCCCCAGAAGTCCTTTTATTGTTGAGAATAGTTTTTAGCTATCCTGGGTTTTTTGTTGCTCCAGATGAATTTGAGAATTGCTCTTTCTAGATCTATGAAGAATTGATTTGGGATTTTGATGGGGATTGCATTGAATCTGTATATTGCTTTTGGCAAGATGGCCATTTTTACTATATTGATCCTGACAATCCAGGAGCAAGAAATATTTTTCCGTCTTCTGAGGTCTTCTTCGATTTCTTTCTTCAAGGACTTGAATTTCCTGTTGTACAGATCTTTCGCTTGTTTGGTTAGTTACGCCAAGATACTTTATGTTGTTTGTGGCTATTGTGAAGGGTGTTATTTCCCTAATTTCTTTCTCAGCCTGCTTGTCCTTTGAGTACAAGAAGGCCACTGACTTGCTTGAGTTAATTTTATACCCTGCCACTTTGCTGAAGTTGTTTATCAGCTGTAGAAGTTCTCTGGTGGAGTTTTTTGGGTCGCTTAGGTAAACTATCATATCGTCTGCAAATAATGATAGTTTCACTTCTTCCTTTCCAATTTGTATCCCTTTGACTTCCTTATGTTGTCTAATTGCTCTTGCTAGAACTTCAAGTACTATATTGAAAAGATATGGAGAGAGAGGGCAGCCTTGTCTAGTCCCTGATTTTAGTGGGAATGCTTCAAGTTTCTCTCCATTTATTTTGATGTTGGCTACTGGTTTGCTGTAGATTGCTTTTACTATGTTTAGGTATGGGCCTTGAATTCCTGCTCTTTCCAAGACTTTTAGCATGAAAGGATGCTGAATTTTGTCGAATGCTTTTTCAGCATCTAATGAGATGACCATGTGGTTTTTTTCTTTCAGTTTGTTTATGTAGTGGATTACATTGGTGGATTTCTGTATATTGAACCATCCCTGCATCCCTGGGATGAAGCCTACTTGATCATGGTGGATGATCGTTTTGATGTGCTCTTGGATTCGGTTAGCAAGAATTTTATTTAGTATTTTTGCATCTATATTCATCAGAGAAATTGGCCTGTAGTTCTCTTTCTTTGTTGGATCTTTTTGTGGTTTAGGTATTAGCGTAATTGTGGCTTCGAAGAATGAGTTGGGCAGTGTCCCTTCTGTCTATATTTTGTGGAATAGTTTGAAGAGTATTGGTGTTAAGTCTTCTTTGAAGGTCTGGTAGAATTCTGTTCTCAAACCATCTGGTCCCGTACTTTTTTTGGTTGGGAGGCTTTCTATACCCCTTCAATTTCTTTAGGGGTTATGGGACTATTTAGCTGGTCTACTTGATGCTGATTTAATTTTGGTATTTGATATCTGTCTAGGAAATTGTCCATTTCCTCCAGATTCTCCAGTTGTTTTGAGTATAGACATTTGTAGTAGGATCTGATGATCTTTTGAATTTCCTCAGTTTCTGTTGTTATGTCTCCCTTTTCATTTCTAATTTTGTTAATTTGTATACTGTGTCTGTGTCCTTTGGTTAGTCTGGCTAAGGGTTTATCTATCTTGTTGATTTTCTCAAAGAACCAGCTCCTGGTCTTGTTGATTCTTTGTATGGTTCTCTTTGTTTCTATTTGATTGATTTCAGCCCTGAGTTTGATGATTTCTTGTCTTCTACTCCTGCTGGGTGAATTAACTTGTTTTTCTTCCAGGGCTTTAAGGTGTGCCGTTAAGCTGCTAGTGTATGCTCTCTCCAGTTTCTTTTTGGATGCACTTAGAGCTATGAGTTTTCCTCTTAGCACTGCTTTCATTGTGTCCCATAGATTTGGGTAGGTTGTACCTTCATTTTCATTGAATTCTAAAAAGTCTTTGATTTCTTTTTTTATTTCTTCCTTGACCAAGGTGTCATTGAGTAGAGTATTGTTCAGTTTCCATGTGTATGTGGGCTTTCTGTTGTTTTTGTTGCTATTGAAGACCACTCTTACTCCATGGTGATCTGATATGAGGCATGGGATTAGTTCGATCTTCTTGTATTTGTTGACATCTGTCTTGTGACCGATTATATGGTCTATTTTGGAGAAGGTACCATGTGGTGCTGAGAAAAAGGTATATTCTTTAGCTTTAGGATGAAATGTTCTATATATATCTGTTAAATCCAATTGGTCCAGAGTTTCAATTAGTTTCACTGTGTCCCTGTTTAGTTTCTGCTTTCCTGATCGGTCCATTGAGGAGAGTGGGGTGTTGAAGTCACCCACAATTATTGTGTTAGGTGTAATGTGTGCTTTAAGCTTTAGTAAGGTTTCTTTAATGAATGAGGGTCCCTTGCATTTGGAGCATAGATGTTCAGTATTGAGAGCTCTTCCTGGTGGATTTTCCCTTTGGCCAGCAAGAAGTGACCTTCTGAGTCTCTTTTGATGATTTTAGGTTGAAAGTCAATTTTATCTGATATTAGAATGGCTACTCCAGCTTGTTTCCTGAGACCATTTGCTTGTAAAATTGTCCTCCAGCCTTTTACTCTAAGGCAGTGTTTGTCTTTAACACTGAGATGTGTTTCCTGTATGCAGCAAAATGTAGGGTCCTGTTTCCGTATCCAGTCTGTTAATCTATGTCTTTTTATTGGGGAATTGAGTCCATTGACGTTAAGAGATATTAAGGAATAGTAATTATTACCTCCAGACATTTTTGAAATTATATTTATTTATCTTATTTATTTTTTATATTCAAGAGGTTATCTTCTTTTGGATTTGATGAGAGGAGGTTTCTATCTTGCTTCTTCCCGGGTGTAGTTTCCGTCCTTGTCTTGGTGTTTTCCCCCTATTATCCTTTGTAGGGCTGGATTTGTGGAGAGATATCTTGCAAATTTGGTTTTGTCATGGAATACCTTGATGTCTCCATCAATGGCAATTGAGAGTTTTGCTGGGTAAAGTAGTTTTGGCTGAAGTTTGTGTTCTCTTAGAGTTTGCATGATATCTGCCCAGGATCTTCTAGCTTTCATGGTCTCAGGTGAGAAGTCTGGCGTTATTCTGATAGGTTTTTCTTTATATGTTACTTGGCCTTTTTCTCTTGCTGCCTATAGTATTCTTTCTTTGTTTATTACATTTGGAGTTTTGATTATCATGTGACGGGATGTATTTCTGTTCTGATCCAGTCTGTTTGGGGTTCTATAGGCTTCTTGTATATTCATGGGCATCTCTCTCCTTAGGTTGGGGAAGTTTTCTTCCATAATTTTATAGAAGATATTAGCTGGCCCTTTAACTTGTAAACCTTCACTCTCGTCTATAATCCTTAGGTTTGGTCTTCTCATAGTGTCTTGGATTTCCTGGATGTTTTGTGTTACCACCTTTTTGCATTTAGTATTTTCTTTGACTGTTGAATCAATGGTTCCTATGGTATCTTCGGCTTCTGAGATTCTGTCTACTATCTCTTGTATTCTATTGTTGATACTTGCGTCTAAGGCCCCTGATTTCTTCCCCAGGTTTTCTATCTCCAATGTTGTCTCCCTCTGTGATTTCTTAGTTGTTTCTACTTCTGTTTTTAGTACCTGGATGGATGTGCTCAGATCTTTTGCTTGCTTGATTGTGTTTTCATGTATTTCTTTAATAGATTTTTGTGCTTCCTCTTTCATAGCTTCTACTTGTTGGCCCACGTTCTTCTGTAGTTCTTTAAGTGACTTTTGTCTTTCTTCCTTATTGTCTTCTTCTCTTTGATCCATCTTCTCCTGCATTTCTTGAAGTGATTTTTGTATTTGCCTCGTAAAGGCTTCTAACTTTTGATCCATTTTCTCCTCTATTTCTTTACGAGATTTTTCTATGTGTTCAGCTACCAGCATCCTGACCAGTGATTTTATATCCAAGTCTTGTTTTTTTGGTGTTTTAGGGTATCCAGGGATTCCTGTTGTTGGAGAACTGGGTTCAGATGCTGTCATGTTGCCTTGATTTTTGTTAGTAACGTTCCTTCGTTTTTCTTTTGCCATCTGGTTATTTCTGGTTTTAGTTGGCCTTGTTGTCAGTGGCTGGTGTTTGAATCTCCTGTGAGGCTGGGCTCACCTGTTGTTTCTCTACTGGTGAATATGTGTGACTGCTGCTTTAAGGGATCATAAGCTGGCTGCCACCCATGCGATTGTAGCCCCTGTTGGAGTCTGTCTACCTGGGCTTCTCCAGCTGTGTCCTGGTTGCAAGGAACTCGGCCTGCTTGGCTCCGAGACCCTAGCAGATTCCCCCGTGAGGGTAGCCCTGGAAAGGGTGTTTACCTGGGCCTTTCCAGCTATGTCCTGTTTGCAATATGGAGGCCCGCCGCTACCGCTGGTCCAGGGGCTGGCGAGCTGGTTGCAGAAAGCAGCCTAGGTTCCCTTTTCATTTCTAATTTTGTTAATTTGTATACTGACTCTGTGTCCTTTGGTTAGTCTGGCTAAGGGTTTATCTATCTTGTCTCCTTTTCACTTCTAATTTTGTTAATTTGGATACTGTCTCTGTGTCTATTGGTTAGTCTGGCTAAGGGTTTATCTATCTTGTTGATTTTCTAAAAGAACCATCTCCTGGTTTTGTTTATTCTTTGTATGTTTCTCTTTGTTTCTACTTGATTGATTTCAGCCCTTAGTTTGATGATTTCCTGTCTTCTACTCCTCCTGGGTAAATTAGTTTCTTTTTGTTCCAGAGCTTTCAGGTGTGCTGTTAAGCTGCTAGTGTATGGTGTTTCCAGTTTCTTTTTGGAGGCACTCAGGGCTATGAGTTTTCCTCTTAGCACTGCTTTCATTGTGTCCCATAGATTTGGATAGGTTGTACCTTTATTTTCATTGAATTCTAAAAAGTCTTTGATTTCTTTCTTTATTTCTTCCTTGACCAAGGTGTCATTGAGTAGAGTATTGTTTAGTTTCCATTTGTACGTGGGCTTTCTGTTGTTTTTCTTGCTATTGAAGACGACTTTTACTCCATAGTGATCTGATAGGAGGCATGGGATTAGTTTGATCTTCTTGTATTTGTTGACATCTGTCTTGTGACCAAGTATATGGTCAATTTTGGAGAAGGTACCATGTGGTGCTGAGAAAAAGGTATATTCTTTTGCTTTGGGATGAAATGTTCTATATATATCTGTTAAATCCAATTGGTCCAAAGCTTCAATTAGTTTCACTGTGTCCCTGTTTAATTTCTGGTTTCCTGATCAGTCCATTAAGGATAGTGGAGTGTTGAAGTCACCCACAATTATTGTGTTAGTTGTAATGTGTGCTTTAATCTCTAGTAGAGTTTCTTTTATGAATGAGGGTGCTCTTGCATTTGGAGCATAGATGTTCAGTATTGAGAGTTCTTCTTGGTGGATTTTTCCTTTGACTAGCAGGAAGTGACTTTCTGTGTCTCTTTTGATGACTTTAGGTTGGAAGTCAATTTTATCTGATATTAGAATGTCTACTCTGGCTTCTTTCCTGAGACCATATTCTTGTAAAATTGTCTTCTAGCCTTTTACTCTAAGGTAGTGTTTGTCTTTGATACTGAGATGTGTTTCTTGTATGCAGCAAAATGTAGAGTCCTGTTTCTGTATCCAGTCTGTTAGTCTATGTCTTTTTATTGGGGCATTAAATCAATTAATGTTAAGAGATATTAAGGAATAATAATTACTACTTCCTGAATTTTTGATGTTATTTTTTTTAATATTTGAGTGGTTATCTTCTTTTGGGTTTGATGAGAGGGAGTTTCTATCTTGCTTCTTCTGTGGTATGGTTTCCCTCCTTGTATTGGTGTTTTTTCTCTATTACCCTTTGTAGGGCTGGATTTGTGGAAAGATAATGTGCAAATTTGGTTTTGTCATGGAATACCTTGGTTTCTCCATCTATGATGATTGAGAGTTTTGCTGGGTAAAGTAGTTTTGGCTGAAATTTGTGTTTTCTTAGAGTCTGCATGAGATCTGCCCAGGATCTTCTAGCTTTCATGGTCTCAGGTGAGAAGTCTGGTGTGATTCTGATAGGTCTTCCTTTATATGTTACTTGGCCTTTTTCTCTTACTGCCTTTAGTATTCTTTCTTTGTTTAGTACATTTGGGGTTTTGATTATTATGTGACAGGACGTATTTCTGTTCTGGTCCTGTCTGTTTGGAGTTCTGTAGGCTTCTTGCATATTCATAGGTATGTTTCTCTTTAGGTTGGGGAAGTTTTCTTCCATAATTTTTTAGAAGATATTTGCTGGCCCTTTAAGTTGTATATCTTCTCTCTTATCTATGCCTATAACCCTTAGGTTTGGTCTTCTCATTGTGTCCTGGATTTCCTGGATGTTTTGGGTTACAAACTTTTTGCGTTTTGCATTTTCTTGGACTGTTGAATCAATGGTTTCTATGGTATCTTTGGCATCTGAGATTCTTTCTTCTATCTCTTGTATTCTATTGTTGATATTTGCATCTATGGCCCCTGATTTCTTCTCAAGGTTTTCTATCTCCAAAGTTGTCTCCCTTTGTGATTTCTTAGTTGTTTCTACTTCTGTTTTTAGATCCTGGATCATTTTGCTCAGATCTTTCACTTGCTTGTTTGTGTTTTCATGTAATTCTTTAAGAGATTTTTGTGTTTCCTCTTTCATGACTTCTACTTGTTGACCCAAGTTCTCCTGTATTTCTTTAAGTGATTTTTGTAATATCTCCTTATTGGGTTCTATTTTTTGATCCATATTCTCCTATATTTCTTTAATTGATTTTTGTGTTTGCCTTGTAAGGGCTTCTAATTTTTGATCCATTTCTCCTGTATTTGTTTAAGTGATTTATCTATGTTTTTTGCTATCAGCATCCTGACCAGTGATTTTAGATCCAAGTCTTGTTTTTCTGGTGTGTTGTAGTATTCGGGACTACTGCTGTCGGGGAACTGGGCTTGGATGCTGCCATAATGCTTTGATTTCTCTTAGTAATGTTCCTACATTTGCCTTTTGCCATCTGGTTATCTCTGGTGTTAGTTGGTCCTGTAGTCACTAGCTGGTGCTTGAACCTCCTGTGGACTCGTAAGGCTATTTCCCCACCACTGGATGACTGGGTTTCCCCTGGCACAGATTGCTGATGTGTTATTCTCCTCTTGGGTGCTCTTGGAACCCTGGTGTATCTTGCTTCAAGCAATGTTATATTTGGTATCTCTGTGGACCTGATGCTGCTTGTCTTCTCTGGTTCTGTTTGCTTCATCCAGTCAGCAGCAAGGATGCTGGTGGCGGCTGTGGGCTATGGGGAATGAGGAGTGCAGGGTCTCCCACAGGGCAGAGAACCCATGCCCTGCTGGAACACAGGAGCCGCTGTTCTGCCAAGCTCCTGTTCTTAGATGACTGGCTGGTGGCCCGAGTCCCCAGAGATCTTAATCTTGGGATATCTCAGGTATCTGGTTCTGCTTGCTCAATCCAAGCAGCCGCCACCAAGATGGCCACGGTTGCGCTGAGTGCAGGGTCCCCCTCAGGGCGTAGAGCCCATGCCTGTTTGGAACCCAGGAACTGCTGCTCCACCCAGTTCTCTGCCTGGTGGCCTTGAGTCCCCAGAGATCCCAAATTCTGGATATCATGCGTACCTGGTTCAGGTTGCTTAGTTCAGTCAGCAGCAAGGATGCTGGTGGCGGCTGCATGGAGGGGGGAGTGCTGAGTTCAGGGTCTTCCACAGGACAGAGAACCCACACCCTGCTGGAACACAGGAACTGCTGCTCTGCCAAGCTCCCATTCTTAGATGACTGACAGGCGGCCCGAGCCCCAGAGATCTTAAGCTTGGGATTTCTCGGGTATCTGGTTCTGCCTGCTCAATCCAAGCAGCCGCCACCAAGATGGCCACGATTGAGCCATTTTCTTCTATTTTTAAAAATTCAAAATAGTATTTTCAGAATAACTGAATGGAAATAATTTATATTTATTTCAACAGATGGAATCATCGCTTATATATGTAATGCTTTTGCTTTTGAATGTATTTGAATTTTCATCAGGAATAATACATAATTCGGGTAAGTTTCAGACTATAATTCTTTATTTCCCTCTTAGGAATATTCATATTATTTCCCCATTAGTCATAATGTTTTTCATTTAGCATTCATTCTGGAAAATTTTTTCATCATTCTCATGTATTACCATTTTACTCTGGTGCAGGTGTATACTAAAATTATTGTGAACCCATTGTTACTAAGTTGTGTCTGCAGACCTTTGTTATAGCACTTCTCACCTCAAAGTCATAGAATGCATCACATTAAGAAATGAATTAAGAGCGGTGTAGCGGCGGGCCTCCATATTGCAACCAGGACACAGCTGGAAAGGCCCAGGGTCTCGGAGCCAAGCAGGCGGAGTCCCGCCTAGGCTCTGTGGGACATCCCTGAGCCCTCTGGTGAGCACCAAGGCTGCTTCTGCAACCAGCTCGCCGGCCCCTGGACCAGCGGTGTAGCAGCGGGCCTCCATATTGCAACCAGGACACAGCTGGAAAGGCCCAGGCTCTGTGGGACATCCCCGCCCTCGGGTGAGCACCTAAGCTGCGTTCTGCAACCAGCTCGCCGGCCCCTAGACCAGCGGTGTAGCGGCAGGCCTCCATATTGCAACCAGGACACAGCTGGAAAGGCCCAGGATCTGTGGGACATCCCCGCCCTCGGGTGAGCACCTAAGCTGCGTTCTGCAACCAGCTCGCCGGCCCCTAGACCAGCGGTGTAGCGGCGGGCCTCCATATTGCAACCAGGACACAGCTGGAAAGGCCCAGGATCTGTGGGACATCCCCGCCCTCGGGTGAGCACCTAAGCTGCATTCTGCAACCAGCTCGCCGGCCCCTAGACCAGCGGTGTAGCGGCGGGCCTCCATATTGCAACCAGGACACAGCTGGAAAGGCCCAGAGTCTCGGAGCCAAGCAGGCGGAGTCCCGCCTAGGCTCTGTGGGACATCCCCGAGCCCTCTGGTGAGCACCAAGGCTTCTTCTGCAACCAGCTCGCCGGCCCCTGGACCAGCGGTGTAGCGGCGGGCCTCCATATTGCAACCAGGACACAGCTGGAAAGGCCCAGGATCTGTGGGACATCCCCGCCCTCGGGTGAGCACCTAAGCTGCGTTCTGCAACCAGCTCGCCGGCCCCTAGACCAGCGGTGTAGCAGCGGGCCTCCATATTGCAACCAGGACACAGCTGGAAAGGCCCAGGTAAACACCCCTTCCAGGGCTACACTCACAGGGGTATCTGCTAGGGTCTCCGAGCCAAGCAGGCGGAGTCCCGCCTAGGCTCTGTGGGACATCCCCGAGCCCTCTGGTGAGCACCAAGGCTGCTTCTGCAACCAGCTCGCCGGCCCCTGGACCAGCGGTGTAGCAGCGGGCCTCCATATTGCAACCAGGACACAGCTGGAAAGGCCCAGGCTCTGTGGGACATCCCCGCCCTCGGGTGAGCACCTAAGCTGCGTTCTGCAACCAGCTCGCCGGCCCCTAGACCAGCGGTGTAGCGGCGGGCCTCCATATTGCAACCAGGACACAGCTGGAAAGGCCCAGGATCTGTGGGACATCCCCGCCCTCGGGTGAGCACCTAAGCTGCGTTCTGCAACCAGCTCGCCGGCCCCTAGACCAGCGGTGTAGCAGCGGGCCTCCATATTGCAACCAGGACACAGCTGGAAAGGCCCAGGTAAACACCCCTTCCAGGGCTACACTCACGGGGGTATCTGCTAGGGTCTCCGAGCCAAGCAGGCGGAGTCCCGCCTAGGCTCTGTGGGACATCCCCGAGCCCTCTGGTGAGCACCAAGGCTGCTTCTGCAACCAGCTCGCCGGCCCCTGGACCAGCGGTGTAGCGGCGGGCCTCCATATTGCAACCAGGACACAGCTGGAAAGGCCCAGGATCTGTGGGACATCCCCGCCCTCGGGTGAGCACCTAAGCTGCATTCTGCAACCAGCTCGCCGGCCCCTAGACCAGCGGTGTAGCGGCGGGCCTCCATATTGCAACCAGGACACAGCTGGAAAGGCCCAGGCTCTGTGGGACATCCCCGCCCTCGGGTGAGCACCTAAGCTGCGTTCTGCAACCAGCTCGCCGGCCCCTAGACCAGCGGTGTAGCGGCGGGCCTCCATATTGCAACCAGGACACAGCTGGAAAGGCCCAGAGAAACAACAGGTGAGCCCAGCCTCACAGGAGATTCAAACACCAGCCACTGACAACAAGGCCAACTAAAACCAGAAATAACCAGATGGCAAAAGGAAAACGAAGGAACGTTACTAACAAAAATCAAGGCAACATGACAGCATCTGAACCCAGTTCTCCAACAACAGGAATCCCTGGATACCCTAAAACACCAGAAAAACAAGACTTGGATATAAAATCACTGGTCAGGATGCTGGTAGCTGAACACATAGAAAAATCTCGTAAAGAAATAGAGGAGAAAATGGATCAAAAGTTAGAAGCCTTTACGAGGCAAATACAAAAATCACTTCAAGAAATGCAGGAGAAGATGGATCAAAGAGAAGAAGACAATAAGGAAGAAAGACAAAAGTCTCTTAAAGAACTACAGAAGAACGTGGGCCAACAAGTAGAAGCTATGAAAGAGGAAGCACAAAAATCTATTAAAGAAATACATGAAAACACAATCAAGCAAGCGAAAGATCTGAGCACATCCATCCAGATACTAAAAACAGAAGTAGAAACAACTAAGAAATCACAGAGGGAGACAACATTGGAGATAGAAAACCTGGGGAAGAAATCAGGGGCCATAGACGCAAGTATCAACAATAGAATACAAGAGATAGAAGACAGAATCTCAGAAGCCGAAGATAACATAGGAACCATTGATTCAACAGTCAAAGAAAATACTAAATGCAAAAAGGTGGTAACCCAAAACATCCAGGAAATCCAAGACACTATGAGAAGACCAAACCTAAGGATTATAGGTATAGACGAGAGTGAAGATTTACAAGTTAAAGGGCCAGCTAATATCTTCTATAAAATTATGGAAGAAAACTTCCCCAACCTAAGGAGAGAGATGCCCATGAATATACAAGAAGCCTATAGAACCCCAAACAGACTGGACCAGAACAGAAATACATCCCGTCACATAATAATCAAAACTCCAAATGTAATAAACAAAGAAAGAATACTAAAGGCAGCAAGAGAAAAAGGCCAAGTAACATATAAAGGAAAACCTATCAGAATAACACCAGACTTCTCACCTGAGACCATGAAAGCTAGAAGATCCTGGGCAGATATCATGCAAACTCTAAGAGAACACAAACTTCAGCCAAAACTACTTTACCCAGCAAAACTCTCAATTGCCATTGATGGAGACATCAACGTATTCCATGACAAAACCAAATTTGCAAGATATCTCTCCACAAATCCAGCCCTACAAAGGATAATAGGGGGAAAACACCAAGACAAGGACGGAAACTACACCCGGGAAGAAGCAAGATAGAAACCTCCTCTCATCAAACCCAAAAGAAGATAACCTCTCGAATATAAAAAATAAATAAGATAAATAAATATAATTTCAAAAATGTCTGGAGGTAATAATTACTATTCCTTAATATCTCTTAACGTCAATGGACTCAATTCCCCAATAAAAAGACATAGATTAACAGACTGGATACGGAAACAGGACCCTACATTTTGCTGCATACAGGAAACACATCTCAGTGTTAAAGACAAACACTGCCTTAGAGTAAAAGGCTGGAGGACAATTTTACAAGCAAATGGTCTCAGGAAACAAGCTGGAGTAGCCATTCTAATATCAGATAAAATTGACTTTCAACCTAAAATCATCCAAAGAGACTCAGAAGGTCACTTCTTGCTGGCCAAAGGGAAAATCCACCAGGAAGAGCTCTCAATACTGAACATCTATGCTCCAAATGCAAGGGCACCCTCCTTCGTAAAAGAAACCTTACTAAAGCTTAAAGCACACATTACACCTAACACAATAATTGTGGGTGACTTCAACACCCCACTCTCCTCAATGGACCGATCAGGAAAGCAGAAACTAAACAGGGACACAGTGAAACTAATTGAAACTCTGGACCAATTGGATTTAACAGATATATATATAGAACATTTCATCCTAAAGCTAAAGAATATACCTTTTTCTCAGCACCGCATGGTACCTTCTCCAAAATAGACCATATAATCGGTCACAAGACAGATGTCAACAAATACAAGAAGATCTAGCTAATCCCATGCCTCTTATCAGATCACCATGGAGTAAGAGTGGTCTTCAATAGCAACAAAAACAACAGAAAGCCCACATACACATGGAAACTGAACAATACTCTACTCAATGACACCTTGGTCAAGGAAGAAATAAAAAAAGAAATCAAAGACTTTTTAGAATTCAATGAAAATGAAGGTACAACCTACCCAAATCTATGGGACACAATGAAAGCAGTGCTAAGAGGAAAACTCATAGCTCTAAGTGCATCCAAAAAGAAACTGGAGAGAGCATACACTAGCAGCTTAATGGCACACCTTAAAGCCCTGGAAGAAAAACAAGTTAATTCACCCAGCAGGAGAAGAAGACAAGAAATCATCAAACTCAGGGCTGAAATCAATCAAATAGAAACAAAGAGAACCATACAAAGAATCAACAAGACCAGGAGCTGGTTCTTTGAGAAAATCAACAAGATAGATAAACCCTTAGCCAGACTAACCAAAGGACACAGACACAGTATACAAATTAACAAAATTAGAAATGAAAAGGGAGACATAACAACAGAAACTGAGGAAATTCAAAAGATCATCAGATCCTACTACAAAGGTCTATACTCAAAACAACTGGAGAATCTGGAGGAAATGGACGATTTCCTAGACAGATATCAAATACCAAAATTAAATCAGCATCAAGTAGACCAGCTAAATAGTCCCATAACCCCTAAAGAAATAGAAGGGGTTATAGAAAGCCTCCCAACCAAAAAAAGTACGGGACCAGATGGTTTTAGTGCAGAATTCTACCAGACCTTCAAAGAAGACTTAACACCAATACTCTCCAAACTATTCCACAAAATAGAGACAGAAGGGACACTGCCCAACTCATTCTTCGAAGCCACAATTACGCTAATACCTAAACCACAAAAAGATCCAACAAAGAAAGAGAACTTCAGGCCAATTTCTCTGATGAATATAGATGCAAAAATACTAAATAAAATTCTTGCTAACCGAATCCAAGAGCACATCAAAACGATCATCCACCATGATCAAGTAGGCTTCATCCCAGGGATGCAGGGATGGTTCAATATACGGAAATCCATCAATGTAATCCGCTACATAAACAAACTGAAAGAAAAAAACCACATGGTCATCTCATTAGATGCTGAAAAAGCATTCGACAAAATTCAGCATCCTTTCATGCTAAAAGTCTTGGAAAGAGCAGGAATTCAAGGCCCATACCTAAACATAGTAAAAGCAATCTACAGCAAACCAGTAGCCAACATCAAAATAAATGGAGAGAAACTTGAAGCATTCCCACTAAAATCAGGGACTAGACAAGGCTGCCCTCTCTCTCCATATCTTTTCAATATAGTACTTGAAGTTCTAGCAAGAGCAATTAGACAACATAAGGAAGTCAAAGGGATACAAATTGGAAAGGAAGAAGTGAAACTATCATTATTTGCAGACGATATGATAGTTTACCTAAGCGACCCAAAAAACTCCACCAGAGAACTTCTACAGCTGATAAACAACTTCAGCAAAGTGGCAGGTTATAAAATTAACTCAAGCAAGTCAGTGGCCTTCTTGTAGTCAAAGGACAAGCAGGCAGAGAAAGAAATTAGGGAAATAACACCCTTCACAATAGCCACAAACAACATAAAGTATCTTGGCGTAACTCTAACCAAACAAGCGAAAGATCTGTACAACAGGAACTTCAAGTCCCTGAAGAAAGAAATCGAAGAAGACCTCAGAAGATGGAAAAATATTTCTTGCTCCTGGATTGGCAGGATCAATATAGTAAAAATGGCCATCTTGCCAAAAGCAATATACAGATTCAATGCAATCCCCATCAAAATCCCAACTCAATTCTTCATAGATCTAGAAAGAGCAATTCTCAAATTCATCTGGAGCAACAAAAAACCCAGGATAGCTAAAACTATTCTCAACAATAAAAGGACTTCTGGGGGAATCAATATCCCTGACTTCAAGCAGTACTACAGAGCAATGGTGTTAAAAACTGCATGGTATTGGTATAGCAACAGGCAAACAGATCAATGGAACAGGATTGGAGACCCTGAAATTAACCCACAGACTTATGGTCACTTGATCTTTGATAAAGGAGCCACAACCATCCGATGGAATAAAGATAGCCTTTTCAACAAATGGTGCTGGTTCAACTGGAGGTCAACATGCAGAAGAATGCGAATTGACCCACTCTTATGTCTTTGCTCTAAGATCAACTCCAAGTGGATCAAGGACCTCCACATAAAACCAGACACACTGAAACTATTAGAAAAGAAACTTGGGAAGACCCTGGAGGACTTGGGCACAGGGGAAAAGTTCCTGAACAGAACACCAATAGCGTACGCACTAAGATCAAGAATCGACAAATGGGACCTCATAAAATTACAAAGTTTCTGCAAAGCAAAGGACACTGTCCGAAGGACAAAACGGCAACCAACAAAGTGGGAAAAGATCTTTACCAACCCCACATCCGACAGAGGGCTAATATCCAATATATACAAAGAACTCAAGAAGTTAGACCGCAAAGAAACAAATAACCCTATCAAAAAATGGGGCACAGAGCTAAACAAAGAATTTTCACCAGAAGAAATTCGGATGGCCGAGAAACACCTTAAGAGATGTTCAACATCATTAGTCATCAGGGAAATGCAAATCAAAACAACCCTGAGATTCTACCTCACACCAGTCAGAATGGCTAAGATTAAAAACTCAAGAGACAACAAGTGCTGGCGAGGATGTGGAGAAAGAGGAACACTCCTCCACTGTTGGTGGGATTGCAAAATGGTAAAACCACTCTGGAAATCAGTTTGGCGGTTCCTCAGAAAATTGGGCATGTCACTTCCAGAGGACCCTGCCATACCACTCCTGGGCATATACCCAGAGGATTCCCCTACATGCAATAAAGACACATGCTCCACTATGTTTATAGCAGCCTTGTTTATAATAGCCAGAAATTGGAAGGAGCCCAAATATCCCTCAAAGGAGGAATGGATACAGAAAATGTGGTATATTTATACAATGGAATACTACTCAGCAATTAAAAATAATGAATTCATGCAATTTGTAGGTAAATGGTTAGACCTGGGAAATATCATCCTGAGTGAGCTAACCCAATCACAAAAGAATGCACATGAAATGCAATCACTGATAAGTGGATATTAATGAGCCCAGAAGCACTAAATACTCAAGACACAAATAGCAAGTCAAATGATTCCCAAGAAGAAGAAAGGAGAGGACCCTGGGCATGTAAAGATTGCATCCAGTTTAGTAAAGAAACCGAGGGGGGAGGGGGAATGATTGGGGAATAGTTGGGGGGGAGAAGAACTATGGGAACTATGGTGGGTGGGAACTGGGAAAGGGGAAAGCCTTTGAAATGTAAACATAGAATATAGAAAATAAAAATAACTAAAAAAAAAAAAAAGAAAATTACAATCATCCTCATTCATTCTTGTGGTAGTAGAAATATATATATATATATATATGTATATATATATATATATAATATTTTTCTTAAATTGATTTGAATCTGAAAGATGAATTAGCCATATAACAGGCAAGCTGAGTACAGTTTAGAAGAACAACATTGCTAACTTTTATAGGTTATTTGTAGAAAAACCATATGTTATAGTTATAAATTAACAAATATTAGGTTCTTTAAGTCTTTTAAAAAGGTTTGGCATAGCTGTGATAATTATCTCTACATCACAGATGGATAAAGTAATGCTTACACAGGTTAATTAAAAAAAAAGAAATGAATTAATTTATTGTTTGAATAGATATAAAATTCCTTTGTAAATGAGTGAGTTATTGGGCAAGACAATTAAAAGTAGGATTTCGTGAAAGAAATATGGAAATATGGAAGTAGTTTGCAAAACTTTTATAAAAGAAAAATTTGTTTATTAGAAATTTTTATTCGATATGTTCTTTACATTTCAAATGATTTCCCCTTTCCTGGATTCACCCTCCCTGAAAGCCCAATAAACCCTCTTCCCTCCTCCTGTTCCCCAACCAACCCCTTCCTACTTCCCTGTCCTGGTATTCCACTACACTGCTGCACTGAGCCTTTCCAGGACCAGGGGCCTCTCCTTCCTTCTTCTTGGGCATCATTTGATATGTGAATTATTTCTGGTGATCTGATATGAGGCATGGGATTAGCTCGATCTTCTTGTATTTGTTGACATCTGTCTTGTGACCAATTATATGGTCTATTTTGGAGAAGGTACCATGTGGAGCTGAGAAAAAGGTATATTCTTTCGCTTTAGGATGAAATGTTCTATATATATCTGTTAAATACAATTGGTCCAGAGTTTCAATTAGTTTCACTGTGTCCCTGTTTAGTTTCTGCTTTCCTGATTGGTCCATTGAGGAGAGTGGGGTGTTGAAGTCACCCACAATTATTGTGTTCAGTGCAATGTGTGCTTTAAGCTTTAGTAAGGTTTCTTTAATGAATGAGGGTGCCCTTGTATTTGGAGCATAGATGTTCAGTATTGAGAGCTCTTCTTGGTGGATTTTCCCTTTGGCCAGCAAGAAGTGACCTTCTGAGTCTCTTTTGATGATTTTAGGTTGGAAGTCAATTTTATCTGATATTAGAATGGCTACTCCAACTTGTTTCCTGAGACCATTTGCTTGTAAAATTGTCTTCCAGCCTTTTACTCTAAGGCAGTGTTTGTCTTTAACACTGAGATGTGTTTCCTGTATGCAGCAAAATGTAGGGTCCTGTTTCCGTATCCAGTCTGTTAATCTTTGTCTTTTTATTGGGGAATTGAGTCCATTGATGCTAAGAGATATTAATGAATAGTAATTATTACCTCAAGACATTTTTGAAATTATATTTATTTATTTTATTTATTTTTATATTCGAGCGGTTACCTTCTTTTTGGTTTGATGAGAGGAGGTTTCTTTCTATCTTGCTTCTTCCCGGGTGTAGTTTCCGTCCTTGTCTTGGTGTTTTCCCCCTATTATCCTTTGTAGGGCTGGATTTGTGGAAAGATATTGTGCAAATTTGGTTTTGTCATGGAATACCTTGATGTCTCCATCTATGGCGATTGAGAGCTTTGCTGGGTAAAGTAGTTTTGGCTGAAGTTTATGTTCTCTTAGAGTTTGCATTATATCTGCCCAGGATCTTCTAGCTTTCATGGTCTCAGGTGAGAAGTCTGGTGTTATTCTGATAGGTCTTCCTTTATAAGTTACTTGGCCTTTTTCTCTTGCTGCCTTTAATATTCTTTCTTTGTTTAGTACATTTGGAGTTTTGATTATCATGTGACAGGATATATTTCTGTTCTGATCCAGTCTGTTTGGGGTTCTATATGCTTCTTGTATATTCATGGGCATCTCTCTCTTTAGGTTGGGGAAGTTTTCTTCCATAATTTTGTAGAAGATATTTGCTGGCCCTTTAACTTGTAAATCTTCATTCTCATCTATACCTATAATCCTTAGGTTTGGTCTTCTCATTGTGTCCTGGATTTCCTGGATGTTTTGGGTTACAGCCTTTTTGCATTTAGTATTTTCTTTGACTGTTGAATCAATGGTTCCTATGGTATCTTCGGCTTCTGAGATTCTGTCTACTATCTCTTGTATTCTATTGTTGATATTTGCATCTATGGCCCCTGATTTCTTCCCAAGGTTTTCTATCTCCAATGTTGTCTCCCTCTGCGATTTCTTAGTTGTTTCTACTTCTGTTTTTAGTACCTGGATGGATATGCTCAGATCTTTTGCTTGCTTGATTGTGTTTTCATGTATTTCTTTAATAGATTTTTGTGTTTCCTCTTTCATAGCTTCTACTTGTTGGCCCACGTTCTTCTGTATTTAAGTGATTTTTGTCTTTCTTCCTTATTGTCTTCTTCCTTTTGATCCATCTTCTCCTGCATTTCTTGAAGTGATTTTTGTAAAGGCTTCTAACTTTTGATCCATTTTCTCCTCTATTTCTTTACGAGATTTTTCTATGTGTTCAGCTACCAGCATCCTGACCAGTGATTTTATATCCAAGTCTTGTTTTTCTGGTGTTTTGGGGTATCCAGGGCTTCCTGTTGTTGGAGAACTGGGTTCAGATGCTGTCATGTTGCCTTGATTTCTATTAGTGACATTCCTTCGTTTACCTTTTGCCATCTGGTTATTTCTGGTGTTAGTTGACCTTGTTGTCACTGGCTCGTGTTTGAATCTCCTGTGAGGCTGGGCTTACCTGTTGTTTCTCTACTGGTGGTTATGCGTGATTGCTGCTCAACGGGATCACGAGCTGGCTGCCACCCGCTGACTTTGTGCATGGCCTGAGGTCTCCGGGAAGTGTGGGGGAGTGCAGCAGAGCCTTGGCAGGCGCTGCTGGGCCTGCCTAGTAGCGAGAGCCTAGCAGATCCCCCCCCACGCGGTAGCCCCTGATGGAATCTGTCTACCTGTGCCTTTCCAGCTTTGTTCTGGTTGCAATATGGAGGCCTGCCGCTATCGCTGGTCCGGGGTCCTGGGGAGCTGGGTGGTTCCGGCTGCCTCGGTGCAAGGCCTAAGCTCTCAGGGACGTGCAGCAGAGCCTAGGTGCCTGGGCCCGCCTGGGGTCGAGAGCTTAGCAGATCTCCCTGCTCTAGCTCCAGACAGAGTCTCTACCTGCACCTTTCCAGCTGTGTCCTGGTTGCAATATGGAGGCCTGCCGCTATCGCTGGTCGGGGTCCTGGGGAGCTGGGTGGCTCCGGCTGCCTCGGTGCACGGCCTAAGCTCACAGGGACATGCAGAAGAGCCTAGGCGCCTGGGCCCGCCTGGGGGCGAGAGCTTAGCAGATCTCCCTGCTCTAGCCCCAGACGGAGTCTCTACCTGCACCTTTCCAGCTGTGTCCTGGTTGCAATATGGAGGCCTGCCGCTATCGCTGGTCAACTATCCTGGGTTTTTTGTTATTCCAGATGGATTTGAGAATTGCTCTTTCTAGATCTATGAAGAATTGATTTGGGATTTTGATTGGGATTGCATTGAATCTGTAGATTGCTTTTAGGCAAGATGGTCATTTTAACTATATTGATCCTGCCAATCCATGAACATGGCAGATCTTTCCTTCTTCTGAAACTTTCTTCGATTTCTTTCTTTAGAGGCTTAAAGTTCTTGTTATATAGATCTTTCACTTGTTTCATTAGACTCACACCTAGGTATGAAATATTATTTGGGACTATTATGAAGGGTGTCATTTCCCTAATTTCTTTCTCATCTTGTTTATCCTTTGAGTGGTGGAAGGCTATTGATTTGCTTGATTTAATTTTATATCCAGCCACTTTGCTGAAGTTGTTTATCAGCTTTAGGAGTTCTCTGGTGGAAGTGTCATCTGCAAATAGTGATATTTTGACTTCTTCCTTTCCAATTTGTATACCTTTGACCTCCTTTTGCTGCTTGATTGCTCTGGCTAGGACTTCAAGTACTATATTGAATAGATAGGGAGAGAGTGGGCAGCTTTGTCTGGTTCCTGATTTTAGTGGGATTGCTTCAAGTTTCTCTCTGTTTAACTTGATGCTGGCTACTGATTTGTAGTATATTGCTTTCACTGTTTAGGTATGGGCCTTGGATTCCTGATCGCTCCAAGACTTTTATCCTGAAGGGATGCTGGATTTTGTCAAAGGCCTTTCAGCATCTAATGAAATGACCATGTGGTTTTTTTCCTTTAGTTTGTTTATGTAGTGAATTACATTGACAGATTTCTGTATATTGAACCATCCCTGCATCCCTGGGAAGAAGCCTACTTGATCGTGGTGAATTATAGTTTTGATGCATTCTTGGATTCAGTTGACCAGAATTTTGTTGAGTATTTTTGCATCAATGTTCATGAGAGAGATTGGTCTGAAGTTCTCCTTCCTTATTTGGTCTTTGGTTTAGGTATAAGTATTATTGTGGCTTCATATAATGAATTGGATAGTATTCCTTGAGTTTCTATTTTGTGGAATAGTTTGAAGAGTATTGGTATTAGCTGTTCTTTGAAGATTTGATAGAATTCCCCATTTGGTTCTGGGCTTTTTCTTTTTTTTTGTAGACTATTAACAACTGCTTCTAATTCCTCAGGACTTAAGGTACTATTTAGATGGTTTATCTGTTACTGTTTTAATGTTGGCACCTGGAATGTATCTAGAAAGTTGTCCATTTTGTCCAGATTTTCAAACTTTGTTGAGTATAAGCTCTTGTAGTGGGGTCTGATGATTTTTTGAATTTCCACAGTTTCTTTTGTTATGTCTCCCTTTTCATTTCTGATTTTATTAATTTGGGTACTGCTTCTGTGCCCTCTGGTTAGTCTGGCTAAGGGTTTATCTATCTTGTTGATTTTCTCAAAGAACCAGCTCCTGGTTTTGTGGATTCTTTTATTTTTTAATTAGATATATTCTTTATTTACATTTTAATGATTTCCCATTTCCTGGTTCCCCCATCTCCAAAAGTCCTATAAGCCCTCTCCCCTCATCTTGTTCCCCAATCAAACCCCTCCAGCTTCCTTGTCATGGTATTCCCCTACACTGCTGAATCGAGCCTTTTCAGGACCATGGGCCACTCCTTCCTTCTCCTTGGGCATCATTTGATATGTGAATTGTGTCTTGGGTATTCTGAGATTCTGGGCTAATATCCACTTACCAGTGAGTGCATACTATGTTTGTTCTTTTGTGATTGGGTTACCTCACTTAGAATGATATTTTCCAGTTCCACCCATTTGCCTAAGAATTTCATGAATTCATTGTTTTTAATAGCTGAGTAGTATTCCATAGTGTAAATATGCCACATTTTCTGTATCCATTCCTCTTTGAGGGACATCTGGGTTCTTTCCAGCTTCTGGCTCTTATAAATAAAGCTTCTTTGAACATAGTGGAGCATGTGTCCTTATTATATGCTAGAGAATCCTCTGGGAATATGCCCACAAGTGGTATAACAGGGTCCTCTGGTAGTATCATGCCCAGTTTTCTGAGGAACTGCCAGAATGATTTCCAGAGTGGTTTGTACCAGCTTGCAATTCCACCAGCAGTGGAGGAGTGTTCCTCTTTCTCCACATACTGGCCAGCAACTGCTGTCTCCTGAGTTTTTGATCTTAAGCCATTCTGACTGGTGTGAGGTGACTGGTGATCTCAGGGTTGTTTTGATTTGCATTTCCCTAATGTCTAAGGATGTTGAACATTTCTTTAGGTGTTTCTCAGCCATTCGATATTTCTTAGGTGAAAATTATTTGTTTAGCTTTGTACCCCATTTTTAAATAGGGTTATTTGGCTCTCTGTAGTCTAAGTTCTTTCTATATATTGGATATTAGCCCTGTGTCAGATGTAGGGTTGATAAAGAGCTTTTCCCTATTTGTTGGTTGTGGTTTTGTCCTATTGACAGTGTCCTTTGCCTTACAGAAACTTTGTAATTTTATCAGATTCCATTTGTCAATTCTTGATCTTAGAGCATAAGCTATTGGTGTTCTGTTCAGGAAAATTTCCCATGTGTCCTGGTGCTCAAGGCTCTTGCCCAGTTTCTTTTCTATTAGTTTCAGTGTGTCTGGTTTTATGTAGAGTTCCTTGATCCACTTGGACTTGAACTTAGTACAAGGAGATAAGAATGGATCAATTTGCATTGTTCTGCATGCTGAACTCCAGTTGAACCAGCACCATTTGTTGAAAAGTCTATCTTTTTTCCATTGGATGGTTTTAGCTCCTTTGTCAAAGATCAAGTGACCATAGGGGTGTGGGTTAATTTCTGGGTCTTCAATTCTATTCCATTGATATACCTGCCTGTCACTGTACCAGTACCATGCACTTTTTAACACTATTGCTCTGTAGTACTGTTTGAGGTCTGGGATAATGATTTCCCCAGAAGTTCTTTTACTGTGGAGAATAGTTTTAGCTATCCTGGGTTTTTTTTTGTTATTCCAGATGAATTTGAGAATTGCTCTTTCTAATTTTATGAAGGATTGAGTTGGGATTTTGATGGGCATTGCACTGAATCTGTAGATTGCTTTTGGCAAGATGGCCATTTTTACTACATTAATCCTGCCAATCTAAGAGCATGGAAGATTTTTCCATCTTCTGAGTTCTTCTTTGATTTCTTTCTTCAAAGACTTGAATTCAATTCCTGTCATATAGATCTTTCACTTGTTTGGTAAGAGTCACACCAAGATACTTTGTATTGTTTGTGGCTATTGTGAAGGGTGTCATTTCCCTAATTAATTTCTCAGCCTGTTTATCCTTTGAATATAGGAAGGTTACTGATTTTCTTGAGTTAATTTTATGCTTCCACACTGTAGATAGGGAGGGAGAAGGTATAAGATTTTCCTGTCCTTACCTAGCAGATGCTTATATGACAATCCCACAACTACACCTTCTTGATTCTGCAGATATAAAGCTTATCCTCCATCTGTAGATGCTTCACCAGCTCCTTCATATTACCTCTGCTCCACTGTAGTACTAGCTATGTCAGAGCTATAGTAGTTCCAAATTTGGAAAAGCACTTCCATGGTCCAAAGAGTTATGTAGTCTTTCACCAGCTCTATAAACATATTCAGTCATGCATTGAAATACTTTCTGTTGAGATCTAGCTGTGATTCCAATATAATTTTGAGATCAGGACTCTAGGTGACCTTAAGCTGGTATGTTCTTGCTCGCAACCTAAAGGAAACATATATATGCATATATATATATATATATATGTATATATATATATATATACACATACATGCATAAATAGATATGTATACACATTTTTTTTTAGCAAATTGTGGTTGTGAAGGGTTTCTAAAATAACTGTCTTTCTCACAGTGCCATGCCTTATTTTATCTGCCAAAGTACCCCTGTTCCTTTGTTAAGCAGGAGTCCAAGGCTGTGTTCCAAACTAGAGAGTTATATGTTACGTTTTCTATTATACCCATTATAGCCTTTTTCCTCCAAGATAAGATGAATGGGTTCTCCTTCTAACCTTTTCCTGCCAGCTGTTCTCTATGATTCACCATTCCCTCTCTAGCCTGGTGTCATGGTGTAAATCTACAATCTCAGCACTCAATAGGGTGAAGACAGGAAGGTGGCAGTTATTCAGAGGTTAGCCTGAACTACATAGCAATTTCATGACAAGCCAGGAATAGTCTATGAAATCCTTTCACAAAAGCACCAAGTGTTTTTCCACACTCCAGCTTTTAACAATCATATGCTCATAGCAAGAGTGAGGAACTAAGGGTCATGACCTGGTTTTGTCACCCTCTGAAAACTTGAAATCATGGTCCAGCATACCCTGAACCATATTTTAATGCTTTAGCCTGACAAAGACACATGCATCACATGACCTTAAGGAGTATTTTTTTTTTTACTATAGTTAGGACCATTGTTCAGCTGTCAGTTTGTGTAAGGGGTGATATGACCGTCCTATTCAAGTGATGACAGATTTTTAAACGAGCAAATAAACAAAGTAATGTCAAGCTTAAAGTTTTAGCCCAATAAGTTGTTTCTGACTCCTGATAGTATAGCTTTAAGAAGAAAAAAGTGCAAATTTGAGTTTTCTCTAAAGTCAGTGAATTCAAAATTACAATTCTACTTTCATGAAGTAACTTAGACGTGACCTCCTGTAGCCAAGAATGGCCTCTTACTATTTGTTCGCTTGCCTCTACTTCCTGAGAGGTGAAGTACAGGTGTACAGCCCCATACCCAGCTTTAAATGTACAATTCTTCTTTTAAAATATTTTGTCAGTTTGAAAAAAATGTGTGGTACCTTTTACATAAGTATTTCTACCTTGGACTGTTTGTTTTGTTTTTGTTTTTAATGTTTAGGTAAGGAGCGAGTTTTCTTTTCTTGTTCCGGTGATGGGATCCTCACAGGCCTGCATACAATCAAGTTGTTCCTTACCACTGACAATTTGGTAAAGTCCACCAATTGCATGTATTATAATAGCCCTTTGTGTTCCTTTTAAGCCCATATAGAAAAGTAATGATACTGTACTCTTTCAAGTACCTTCCACTGCCCATACAGAATGGTAAGGTTCTATGGAATTGTTTCTGAAGTTAGATAGGGAAGTATATATTCATTTACCCTTGAGCAACCTGGACAGCCATGCTCTGTGACTGCTGTAAGCAAATGATGCCTACCTTTCATTTCTAAAGCAGCTGCAATACTCTTCATCTGATGTGAATCCAATGTGTTTTTTTGAAGATTGACAGAAGTAGGCTCAGAGGAACATACCTCACATGACCTTAAATAAATATTTCTTTGTATAACCTAATGATAGAGTGCTTGCCTACTATATTCAAAGCCTTGGGTTCAATACAGAAACACACACACATACACACACACACACATGCACACACACACAAACATACACACATACACACACAAACATACACACATACACACATGCCCAAGTACACAATTGTAATAATTTTTTTTAAAAAAATCAAACTTCTCCATCATCTTTTTTTCCACTCCCCCTTCACTGTTTTAGTCTACGATTGATGCTATATTTATTCTTTGGGTTTGTCTTTCCTTCCACCCACATACAAATTTACTCACTATTCTAACCAACAAATTTGTCTCCCTGCCATCCCTAACTTGAATGTAAATTATAAGAAAGAAGCAGGAATTTTGTAAGTTTTATTCCTTTTATATCACCTGTACCTTCACCTCTGCCAAATTATAATATATATCTTATATGTTGTGGTTGGTGATGTCTAAGAAGAAGGCAGGAGAGGCCCCTGGTCCTGGAAAGGCTTGATGCAGCAGTGTAGGGGAATACCAGGACAGGGAAGTGGGAGGGGTTGATTGGGGAACAGGGGGAGGGAAGAGGGTTTATGGGACTTGTGGGGAGGGCAGAATGAGGAAATGGGAAATAATTTGAAATGTAGTAAAAGAATATATCTAATAAAGAAAAAAAATCCAAGAAATACAGGGGAACAGGGGTAAACTAGCTGAAGCCCTTGAAGAGGAAACCCATAAATCTCTTAGAGAAAAACAGGAAAACACAATCAAAGAGATGAAGGACTTAAACAAAACCATCCAGTATAGAAAAATGAAAAAAGAGGCCTTAAAGAAAGATAACTCTGGAGATATAAAACTTAAGAGAGACAGCAGGAGTCACAGATGCAAGCATCACCAACAGAATACAAGGGATAGAAGAGAGAATCTCAGATGTAGAAGATATCAGAGAAGACATTGAAACAACAGTCAAAGAAAATACAAAAGCACAAATCTCCTAACTCAAAATATTCAAGAAACCCAAGATGCAATGAAAAGACCAAGCCTAAGAATAATGATTATAGAAGAGAGCAAAGATAACCAACACAAAGGTCCAGGAAACAGCATCAACAAAATTGTAGAAGAAAATTTCCGCAATCTAAAGAAGGAGATGCCCACAAACATACAGGAAGCCTCCAGAAGACCTATCATATTGGAATAGAAAAGAAATTCCGGCCCTCTGGTGAGCACCTAGGCTGCGTTCTGCAACCAGCTCGCCGGCCCCTAGACCAGCGGTAGCGGCGGGCCTCCATATTGCAACCAGGACACAGCTGGAAAGGCCCAGGCTCTGTGGGACATCCCCGAGCCCTCTGGCGAGCACCGAGGCTGCATTCTGCAACCAGCTCGCCGGCCCCTGGACCAGCAGTAGCGGCGGGCCTCCATATTGCAACCAGGACACAGCTGGAAAGGCCCAGGTAAACACCCCTTCCAGGGCTACACTCACGGGGGTATCTGCTAGGGTCTCGGAGCCAAGCAGGCGGAGTCCCGCCTAGGCTCTGTGGGACATCCCCAAGCCCTCTGGCGAGCACCAAGGCTGCGTTCTGCAACCAGCTCGCTGGCCCCTGGACCAGCAGTAGTGGCGGGCCTCCATATTGCAACCAGGACACAGCTGGAAAGGCCCAGGCTCTGTGGGACATCCCCGTGCCCTCTGGCGAGCACCGAGGCTGCATTCTGCAACCAGCTCGCCGGCCCCTGGACCAGCGGTAGCAACGGGCCTCCATATTGCAACCAGGACATAGCTGGAAAGGCCCAAGTAAACACCCCTTCCAGGGCTACCCTCGCGGGGGGATCTGCTAGGGTCTTGGAGTTCCTTGCAACCAGGACACAGCTGGAGAAGCCCAGGTAGACAGACTCCAACAGGGGCTACAATCGCATGGGTGGCAGCCAGCTTATGATCCCTTAAAGCAGCAGT
The DNA here is from genome assembly GCA_964023405.1 of Apodemus agrarius. NCBI lineage: Eukaryota > Metazoa > Chordata > Mammalia > Rodentia > Muridae > Apodemus > Apodemus agrarius. Next base: position 22,509,332 of record OZ030011.1, on the reverse strand, counting down.
CACACATATTCACCAGTAGAGAAACAACAGGTGAGCCCAGCCTCACAGGAGATTCAAACACCAGCCACTGACAACAAGGCCAACTAAAACCAGAAATAACAAGATGGCAAAAGAAAAACGAAGGAACGTTACTAACAAAAATCAAGGCAACATGACAGCATCTGAACCCAGTTCTCCAACAACAGGAATCCCTGGATACCCTAAAACACCAGAAAAACAAGACTTGGATATAAAATCACTGGTCAGGATGCTGGTAGCTGAACACATAGAAAAATCTCGTAAAGAAATAGAGGAGAAAATGGATCAAAAGTTAGAAGCCTTTACGAGGCAAATACAAAAATCACTTCAAGAAATGCAGGAGAAGATGGATCAAAGAGAAGAAGACAATAAGGAAGAAAGACAAAAGTCACTTAAAGAACTACAGAAGAACGTGGGCCAACAAGTAGAAGCTATGAAAGAGGAAGCACAAAAATCTATTAAAGAAATACATAAAAACACAATCAAGCAAGCGAAAGATCTGAGCACATCCATCCAGATACTAAAAACAGAAGTAGAAACAACTAAGAAATCACAGAGGGAGACAACATTGGAGATAGAAAATCTGGGGAAGAAATCAGGGGCCATAGATGCAAGTATCAACAATAGAATACAAGAGATAGAAGACAGAATCTCAGAAGCCGAAGATACCATAGGAACCATTGATTCAACAGTCAAAGAAAATACTAAATGCAAAAAGGTGGTAACCCAAAACATCCAGGAAATCCAAGACACTATGAGAAGACCAAACCTAAGGATTATAGGTATAGACGAGAGTGAAGATTTACAAGTTAAAGGGCCAGCTAATATCTTCTATAAAATTATGGAAGAAAACTTCCCCAACCTAAGGAGAGAGATGCCCATGAATATACAAGAAGCCTATAGAACCCCAAACAGACTGGACCAGAACAGAAATACATCCCGTCACATAATAATCAAAACTCCAAATGTAATAAACAAAGAAAGAATACTAAAGGCAGCAAGAGAAAAAGGCCAAGTAACATATAAAGGAAAACCTATCAGAATAACACCAGACTTCTCACCTGAGACCATGAAAGCTAGAAGATCCTGGGCAGATATCATGCAAACTCTAAGAGAACACAAACTTCAGCCAAAACTACTTTACCCAGCAAAACTCTCAATTGCCATTGATGGAGACATCAAGGTATTCCATGACAAAACCAAATTTGCATGATATTTCTCCACAAATCCAGCCCTATAAAGGATAATAGGGGGAAAACACCAAGACAAGGACGGAAACTACACCCGGGAAGAAGCAAGATAGAAACCTCCTCTCATCAAACCCAAAAGAAGATAACCTCTCGAATATAAAAAAATAAATAAGATAAATAAATATAATTTCAAAAATGTCTGGAGGTAATAATTACTATTCCTTATTATCTCTTAACGTCAATGGACTCAATTCCCCAATAAAAAGACATAGATTAACAGACTGGATACGGAAACAGGACCCTACATTTTGCTGCATACAGGAAACACATCTCAGTGTTAAAGACAAACACTGCCTTAGAGTAAAAGGCTGGAGGACAATTTTACAAGCAAATGGTCTCAGGAAACAAGCTGGAGTAGCCATTCTAATATCAGATAAAATTGACTTTCAACCTAAAATCATCCAAAGAGACTCAGAAGGTCACTTCTTGCTGGCCAAAGGGAAAATCCACCAGGAAGAGCTCTCAATACTGAACATCTATGCTCCAAATGCAAGGGCACCCTCATTCATTAAAGAAACCTTACTAAAGCTTAAAGCACACATTACACCTAACACAATAATTGTGGGTGACTTCAACACCCCACTCTCCTCAATGGACCGATCAGGAAAGCAGAAACTAAACAGGGACACAGTGAAACTAATTGAAACTCTGGACCAATTGGATTTAACAGATATATATAGAACATTTCATCCTAAAGCTAAAGAATATACCTTTTTCTCAGCACCGCATGGTACCTTCTCCAAAATAGACCATATAATCGGTCACAAGACAGATGTCAACAAATACAAGAAGATCAAGCTAATCCCATGCCTCCTATCAGATCACCATGGAGTAAGAGTGGTCTTCAATAGCAACAAAAACAACAGAAAGCCCACATACACATGGAAACTGAACAATACTCTACTCAGTGACACCTTGGTCAAGGAAGAAATAAAAAAAGAAATCAAAGACTTTTTAGAATTCAATGAAAATGAAGGTACAACCTACCCAAATCTATGGGACACAATGAAAGCAGTGCTAAGAGGAAAACTCATAGCTCTAAGTGCATCCAAAAAGAAACTGGAGAGAGCATACACTAGCAGCTTAACGGCACACCTTAAAGCCCTGGAAGAAAAACAAGTTAATTCACCCAGGAGGAGTAGAAGACAAGAAATCATCAAACTCAGGGCTGAAATCAATCAAATAGAAACAAAGAGAACCATACAAAGAATCAACAAGACCAGGAGCTGGTTCTTTGAGAAAATCAACAAGATAGATAAACCCTTAGCCAGACTAACCAAAGGACACAGACACAGTATACAAATTAACAAAATTAGAAATGAAAAGGGAGACATAACAACAGAAACTGAGGAAATTCAAAAGATCATCAGATCCTACTACAAAGGTCTATACTCAAAACAACTGGAGAATCTGGAGGAAATGGACGATTTCCTAGACAGATATCAAATACCAAAATTAAATCAGCATCAAGTAGACCAGCTAAATAGTCCCATAACCCCTAAAGAAATAGAAGGGGTTATAGAAAGCCTCCCAACCAAAAAAAGTACGGGACCAGATGGTTTTAGTGCAGAATTCTACCAGACCTTCAAAGAAGACTTAACACCAATACTCTTCAAACTATTCCACAAAATAGAGACAGAAGGGACAGTGCCCAACTCATTCTTCGAAGCCACAATTAAGCTAATACCTAAACCACAAAAAGATCCAACAAAGAAAGAGAACTACAGGCCAATTTCTCTTATGAATATAGATGCAAAAATACTAAATAAAATTCTTGCTAACCGAATCCAAGAGCACATCAAAACGATCATCCACCATGATCAAGTAGGCTTCATCCCAGGGATGCAGGGATGGTTCAATATATGGAAATCCATCAATGTAATCCACTACATAAACAAACTGAAAGAAAAAAACCACATGGTCATCTCATTAGATGCTGAAAAAGCATTCGACAAAATTCAGCATCCTTTCATGCTAAAAGTCTTGGAAAGAGCAGGAATTCAAGGCCCATACCTAAACATAGTAAAAGCAATCTACAGCAAACCAGTAGCCAACATCAAAATAAATGGAGAGAAACTTGAAGCATTCCTACTAAAATCAGGGACTAGACAAGGCTGCCCTCTCTCTCCATATCTTTTCAATATAGTACTTGAAGTTCTAGCAAGAGCAATTAGACAACATAAGGAAGTCAAAGGGAGACAAATTGGAAAGGAAGAAGTCAAACTATCATTATTTGCAGACGATATGATAGTTTACCTAAGCGACCCAAAAAACTCCACCAGAGAACTTCTACAGCTGATAAGCAACTTCAGCAAAGTGGCAGGGTATAAAATTAACTCAAGCAAGTCAGTGGCCTTCTTGTACTCAAAGGACAAGCAGGCTGAGAAAGAAATTAGGGAAATAACACCCTTCACAATAGCCACAAACAACATAAAGTATCTTGGCATAACTCTAACCAAACAAGCGAAAGATCTGTACAACAGGAACTTCAAGTCCTTGAAGAAAGAAATCGAAGAAGACCTCAGAAGATGGAAAAATATTTCTTGCTCCTGGATTGGCAGGATCAATATAGTAAAAATGGCCATCTTGCCAAAAGCAATATACAGATTCAATGCAATCCCCATCAAAATCCCAACTCAATTCTTCATAGATCTAGAAAGAGCAATTCTCAAATTCATCTGGAGCAACAAAAAACCCAGGATAGCTAAAACTATTCTCAACAATAAAAGGACTTCTGGGGGAATCAATATCCCTGACCTCAAGCAGTACTACAGAGCAATTGTGTTAAAAACTGCATGGTATTGGTATAGCAACAGGCAAACAGATCAATGGAACAGGATTGAAGACCCAGAAATTAACCCACAGACTTATGGTCACTTGATCTTTGATAAAGGAGCCACAACCATCCGATGGAATAAAGATAGCCTTTTCAACAAATGGTGCTGGTTCAACTGGAGGTCAACATGCAGAAGAATGCGAATTGACCCACTCTTATGTCTTTGCTCTAAGATCAACTCCAAGTGGATCAAGGACCTCCACATAAAACCAGACACACTGAAACTATTAGAAAAGAAACTTGGGAAGACCCTGGAGGACTTGGGCACAGGGGAAAAGTTCCTGAACAGAACACCAATAGCGTACGCACTAAGATCAAGAATCGACAAATGGGACCTCATAAAATTACAAAGTTTCTGCAAAGCAAAGGACACTGTCAGAAGGACAAAACGGCAACCAACAAAGTGGGAAAAGATCTTCACCAACCCCACATCCGACAGAGGGCTAATATCCAATATATACAAAGAACTCAAGAAGTTAGACTGCAAAGAACCAAATAACCCTATCAAAAAAATGGGGCACAGAGCTAAACAAAGAATTTTCACCAGAAGAAATTCGGATGGCCGAGAAACACCTTAAGAGATGTTCAACATCATTAGTCATCAGGGAAATGCAAATCAAAACAACCCTGAGATTCCACCTCACACCAGTCAGAATGGCTAAGATTAAAAACTCAAGAGACAACAAGTGCTGGCGAGGATGTGGAGAAAGAGGAACACTCCTCCACTGTTGGTGGGATTGCAAAATGGTAAAACCGCTCTGGAAATCAGTTTGGCGGATCCTCAGAAAATTGGGCATGGCACTTCCAGAAGACCCTGGCATACCACTCCTGGGCATATACCCAGAGGATTCCCCTGCATGCAATAAAGACACATGCTCCACTATGTTTATAGCAGCCTTGTTTATAATAGCCAGAAATTGGAAGGAGCCCAAATATCCCTCAAAGGAGGAATGGATACAGAAAATGTGGTACATTTATACAATGGAATACTACTCAGCAATTAAAAATAATGAATTCATGCAATTTGTAGGTAAATGGTTAGACCTGGAAAATATCATCCTGAGTGAGCTAACCCAATCACAAAAGAATGCACATGAAATGCAATCACTGATAAGTGGATATTAATGAGCCCAGAAGCACTAAATGCTCAAGACACAAATAGCAAGTCAAATGATTCCCAAGAAGAAGAAAGGAGAGGACCCTGGGCATGTAAAGATTGCATCCAGTTTAGTAAAGAAACCGAGGGGGGAGGGGGAATGATTGGGGAATAGTTGGGGGGGAGAAGAACTATGGGAACTATGGTGGGTGGGAACTGGGAAAGGGGAAAGCCTTTGAAATGTAAACATAGAATATCGAAAATAAAAATAACTAAAAAAAAAAAAAAAAGAAAAGAAATTCCTCCCATCACATAATAATCAAGACTCCAAATTCACTAAACAAAGAAAGGATATTAAAAACAGTAAGGGGAAAAGGTCAAGTAACAAATAGAGTCAGACCTATCAGAATTACACCAGTTTTCTCACCAGAGACTCTAAAAGCCAGAAAAGCCTGGACAGATGACATACAGACTCTAAAAGAACAAAATTGCCAACCCAGGCTACTATACCCTGCAAAATTCTCAATTACCATAGATGGAGAAACCAAGATATTCCATGACATAAACCAAAATTAAACAATATCTTTCTACTATTCCAGGCCTATAGAGGATAACAGAAGAAAAACTCCAACAAATGGAGGGAAACTACACTCAAGAAAAAGCAAGACATTAATCTTCTCACAACAAATTCAAAAGAAGATAACTACACAAATATAAATCCACCTGTAACCACAAAAAATAACAGGAAGCAACAACCATTGGTCATTAATATCACTCAACATTAAAGGACTCAATTCTCAATAAAAAGACCCAGGCTAACATAATGGATATGTAAACAGGACCCAGCATTTTGCAGGATAAAAGAATACAACTCAGTGACAAAGACAGGCACTACCTCAGAGTAAAAGGCTGGAAAACAATTTTCCCAGCAAATGATCCCATGAAACAAGCTTGTGTAGTAATTCTAATATCCAATAAAATACTTTCAAGCAATCATTATAAAAAAAATGGGGAAGAACATTACATACTCATCAAAGGAAAAATCCATGAAGATGAACTTTCAATTCTGGACATCTATGCCCCTAATGCAAGGGCATCCATATTTGTAAAAGAAACATTACTAATGCTCAAAACACACATAGCACCTTGCACAATAATATTTGGAGACTTCAATACCCTATCCTTACCAATGGACAGATCATGGAAACAGAAACTAAACAGAGACATGGTGAAACTAACAGCAATGGTTTTCAATGACAATAAAAACAACAGAAATCCCATGTACTTCCATGTACTCACTGAAGCTAATAGTATCAGGAAATGGTTCTTGACCATGGCATGGGTGTCAAGTTGAGCCAGACATAGTTTGACCATTCCTTTTTTCTCTGTTCCATCTTTTTCCCTGCACTTCTTACAGGCAGAAAGAAATTGGGAACAAAGGTATTGTGATTCCCTTCAGTGGGAGCCCTGCCTCGCCACAGAATATCAGGGTCATTTGCAGTTTCTGGCTATTAGAACTAAAGCTGGTATGAGGACTGCTGAGTGAATGTTCTTGCCATATGGAGGAGGTACTTTGGGTACATGCCAATGTGTGGTTGAGCTGAGTGATGAGGTCGAAGTCTTCCCAATTTTCTGAGAAATCACCAGATGACTTTTCAGATTGGTTGTACAAGTTTGCACTCCCACCAGTGATGTTCCCTGACTGCATTCTCACCAGCATGTGCTGTCACTTGAGTTTTTGATCTTACACCTCTTGGGTGTAAGGTGGAATCTCAGAGATGCTTTGATTTGTATGTCCCTGATGACTAAGGAAATTGAACATTTCTTTAGGTGTTTCTAGGCCACTAGAGATTTGTCTGTTGAAAAATTTCTGTTTAGCTCTTTTCCCCATTATTTTAATTGGATTACTTTTTTTGGTGTCTAACTTCTTGAATCCTTTATATATTATGGATAGTATATATTTATATATATTGGATGTAGGGTTGGTGAAATTCTTTTCACATTCTGTAGGCTGGCATTGACAAAATATTCTCTTTTTTTATTGGATATTTTCTTTATTTACATTTCAAATGTTATCCTCCCCAAAAGTTATCCCCTTTCCTGGTTTTACCCCCAACCACCCTATCCAATCCTCCCTTCCCCTGTTTCTATGAAGATGTTCCCCCAACAACCCACCCACCCCTGCCTTTCCTCCTTGGCATTTTCTTGCACTAGGGACCAAGGGCCTCTCCTTCCATTGTTGCCCAACAAGGCCATCACCTGCTACAAATGCCACTGGAGCCATGGGTCCCTCCATGTGTATCCTTTGGTGGAGTTCTGGGTGGGGGTGGTGGGGGAGAGGTCTGGTTGCTTGACATTGTGGTTCTTCCTATAGGGTTGCAAACCCCTTCATCTCCATTGTTTTTTTTTTTCCCTAATTCTTCCATTGGGGTCCTGTGTTCAGTCCATTGGTTTGCTGTGAGCATCTGCCTATGTATTTGTCAGGCAAATACCTGCCTCTTAGGAGACAGGTACAAGAGGCTCCTGTCTACAAGCACTTCTTGGCATCTGCAATAGTGTCTGGATTTAGTAGGATAGCCAACAGATAAATCTCAGTGTCTGTCTAGGCTTTTTAGTAAAGTTCATGTTTCATGGTGTGATATTTTCACATCCCTTTTAAAACTGGGAAATGGACAATTATTTAGTTTTTTTTTTTTACTTTGTCAGAAAACAATTCTTTTAATAAAATCACTTTTTCTATACGTGTGACTAGATCATTTTCATTTTCTGAGTATGAAAAATATAAGCTCACTATTTTTGACTTAGAGCACTCCCATAAGGATGAAGTAAAAATCCTTAGGACAATTAACAAGTTATTGAGTTCTGAGGACATGCTTGTAAACAGAGTTTTCCCCCATGGAGATGGGAATCACTAAAGATAGCAGTCTTCACAAGCAGTTATTTTTCACAAATTTCTCCTCAGTAATAAATTCTGCTTCTTCATATCAAGGTCTCATTGATTGTTTTGTTTCTTTCTTTCCTAAAGAAAGTCCACTGCTTCTTCCGAAATGAAAACCAAAGTCCTTCAAAGGAAATTTTGGGTCTTTTTACATCAGGAGGTCTGGCTCCCAACATGATAATTATGAACAGTACTTACTACGGTGGCTACAATTTTAAATTATCACCGGTAATCGTGTTTTATTTTATTCTATGACATGTTATTGAGAAGTACACGTTTGTTTGTTTGTTTGTTTTAAATTGGATGTCTTTTTACAAGTTAAAAAAAATCAGAAATGTTGTATTTCTACAAATGTTTTGAATCCAATAATAAAGTATGATATACTACTATACTGTTGGTTTTTTAAAATGATTAGAACAGAACATAATTAAAATGATGATAGTTTTCTGAGAAAACTTCAAATTGATTTCCAAAGTGGTTGTACAAGTGTGACCCCCACCAGCGATGGAAGAGTTTTTTTTTTCCTTGCTCCACTTCCTCACCAGCAAGTGCTGTCTTAGTTTTTGATCTTAGCCATTCTGGTAGGTATCAGAAGAGGAACCTTATAGTTCTGATTTGCATTTCCCTGGTGACTAAGAACTTTTCTTTTAGTGTGTCATGGCCATTCAGAGATCTGTGGCCTGTAGGCAGAGCTCCAGGGGGCTTTAGTTATTGTTTTGAGGCATACAACTATCTGATATTGAGGAGGATATTTTGTTTGATTATTTTTTTATCCTGATAGAATGTTTTTTAGCATCTCTGCTGAAAAATAAACTATTACTCTGATCTGTGTGTCTAACCTTTATGTTAATACTATGTGATCTTACTATCCTGGCATTGTGCTACATACATTTTGAAGAAACCTCAATTCATTCTTCCTCGACTGACTGCTTTTTGCCTAGTCGGACTCCCTTTGATTTCTTTAGCTTTAGGACAACCTTGCAAGTGACTACAAAATAGTCTGCTTGGACTGTGTTCAATCTGCAAATAAAGTTGGTTAAGACTGGCATTTTTATAACGTAGACTTTTCAACTGATAACCATGAGACATCATTCCTTTGATGTCTGCCGGCAATGACATGTGATATTCAAGGGTATTCATTTCTATTTACACTACTAAATCTATTCCCAACATTTCATTTTTGTGTACTTTTCTTTCACAACTTTTCTAAACATAATGTGACTTCTAACAGATTTTTATTAGTCACCTAAGTTTTGAAAGATGGTTTTTTGTCAGATATGCCATTTCTCATTGACTTAATTTTCTTTCAGCACTTGCAACACCCCATTCTAAAGTCACTTGGCACCATTGTTTCTAGATAAGAAGTTGGCTTTAAATTTAATTATTTTCTCTGTATGTAATTTGTCATTCTTTTCTGCACATGTTTAAAAATTTCTCTTTAGACCTTCCTGTCTGCATATCTGAGCTCCATATTTTGTGTCTGCTGAATGTTGGAAGCCCTGAATAATTATTTCTGCATTGTTTGTTGCCCCTTTGCTTGTTTGTTTTCTTCTTAGGACTCTAATTATACAAAATTTGGAAGGCAAGATGTTATCCTACCCACACGTTTCTTAAACTATTAGATTTCTTTAGAAAGTTTCATTTTTTTCTAAATTTAACAGATGCATAAAGATATAAAAATTGAACATTTTTATATAGTGGGGTATCAGATGATATTTCCAAAAAAGTACATATTGTGTAAAGTTTGCATTAGGTTAAATATAGTCTCACAAATATATACTATGTTTGTTCCTGGTTTTTCTTTAATGTTGTTTTCTTTTTATTTGAGGCAGTGTCTCATATCTTATGATAAAAATACTAAAGTTCCCTTTTAACATTTTAGCTTTTTAAATTTTTGGTTTTTTCGAGACAGGGTTTCTCTGTATAGCCCTGGCTGTCCTGGAACTTACTCTGTAGACCAGGCTGGCCTCGAACTCAGAAATCCGCCTGCCTCTGCCTCCCAGAGTGCTGGGATTACAGGCATGCGCCACCACCGCCTGGCTCCCTTTTAACGTTTTAAAATCTGTAGTGCATTGTTAGTGTCTTCAGTCATGGTCCTGCTTTCTTCTCTTGTATTATTGGGTGGCTTGTATATCTCTAAATTCAGGCTTTCCTTTTGGATCTTATTCAGTCTCCTAATGATCCTATTTAGCATGTATTTTCTTACCATCCTCACAGCCTTATTGCTTGCATGTGGTCTTGTCTGTGTAGCTTTTCTACTGTTTGGAATTACCTATGTGTTCACTCATTAGTTTGCTTGTGCCTTGCACAGATTTGTAAGAACAACGTTTAATCCATTGTCTGTTTGCTGAACTTATTGTCTTCATTTCCCCCATAATATCAGTTCCATTTGTCTGTTTATTTTTCTATCATGTTTCTTCTTTTTGTTGTTGAATACTGGACACTGAAGCTAACGTGTTGACTCTGGATTCTGGTTTGTTCTTCTAAGAGGTGCTATTTTTATTGTTAGTCTAAAAGGCCAATGGTTTCCTTGGTAACAACCAAAAATCCTACAAACTCTCTTACCTGTAGTTCTGATGGTTATTACCTCTGAGGTTTGATTTTGGCCTCCATTGCTTGTCTTTTTAAAGGTGTTCTGGGGTGTTCTCTGGGCTGGCAGAGCAGGAGGATTTAGACATGTTTTCTGCTGTAAATCTTAGACCTCCCCATTCTTGTTGTTCTCTTTTTCATGGAATTTCCTCTTGAATTTCCAAATGTTCTGCCAGCCTCATTCCTTGATAACTTATCAAGTCAGTAATGATTCAGCTTTGTGCTTTTTGGGTTGCCCTATGCACTATATAATTATATATCTTATTAACGGCACTATCAGTCAGCAACTACCAACAATGATGCAAAATATCCTTGAGTATGTGTCATTTAAGTCATCTGTGAGTGTCAATGGGAAAAAAATACCTAACAGTGAAATTTGCTAGTGATAACCCTTTCTCTATAGGCATACATATATGCATATGTATGTGGATATTGTTGACTAATTTTGTTTTTAAAACATTGGGCAGAATATACCAAGATAAATTTTGTTATTAGTCTGGCAGTAGTGGTGCATGCCTTTAATCCCAGCACTTGGGAGGCAGAGGCAGGTGGATTTCTGGGTTCGAGGCCAGCCTGGTCTACATAGTGAGTTCTAGAACAGCCAGGACTACATAGAGAAATCCTGTCTCAAAAAACAAAACAAAACAAAAAAGTTTTGTTATTAACATTGCAAAATAATGTAATCTGATTTCTTCTTTCTTCAAGTTCAGTGATCGGCTTGAGTGGATAATTGATATTCCTAGAGAAACTATCACAGTAAACACAGGTAAGAGTTATCTAAGCAATTCTTATACTCATGGGTCTGCATTGCCAAATTTAGCAGCATTGACTTGATATAATAAATCAAGTCTTTCTTGTATCAGTTATTATGTGACAGATTTTTTATTGAATATTGTCTTCATTTACATTGCCAATGGCAAAACCTTTCCTGATTTACCCCCTCCCCAAAGACCCCAACCCCTCCTCCCTGCCCCTGCCTCCACATATATGCCCCTCCACCCGAAACACTACCCCCCCCGCCCCCGTTTCCCTTTGTTGGGGCCTCTGTTGAGTCTTTACCTGACCAAGGACCACTCCTCCCACTGATGCCCAACAAGTCCTTCCTCTGCCACATTTTTGGCTGGAACCATGTGTGCCCCTTGGTTGATGGTTCAGTCCCTGGGAGTCCTGGGGCGTCTGGGTGGCCAAAATCATTGTTCGTCCCTTTGGGCTGTAAACCCCTTCAGCTCCTCTGGACCACCCTTCAGCTCCTCCATTGGGGACCCCATACCCAGTCCAATAGTTGGTTGCTAACATTTGCTTCTGTATTTGTAAGGCTCTGGCAGGGCCCCTCAGGAGACAACCATGGCATGCTCCTTTTGGTATACACTTCTCATTGTCCATAGTAGTGTTAGGGTTTGTTGACTGTTAATAGGATAAATCCCCAGGTAGGGCAGTCTCTGGGTGGCCTTTACTTCATTCTCTGCTCCATACATTGTCTCCCTTATTGCTCCTGTGAGTATTTTGTTCACTTTCTCAGAGGAACCAAAGCACCCTCACTTAAGTCCTCCTTCTTCTTGAGCTTCCTGTGCTGGGTGAATTATAACTGGTTTATTTTGAGCTTTTGGACTAGCATCCGCTTATTAGTGAGTGCATGCCATGTGCATTCTTTTGTGACTGGGTTACCTTGCTCAGTATGATACTTTCTAGTTCCATCCATTTGCCTAAGAATTTCATGAATTCATTGTTTTTAAAAGCTAAATAGTACCCCATTGTGTATATGTACCACATTTTTTGTATCCATTCCTCCATTGAGGGACATCTGGGTTCTTTCCAGTTTCTGGCTATCATAAATAGGGCTGCTATGAACATAGTGGAGCATGTATCCTTATTACATGCTGGGGAATCCTCTGGGTATATGCCCAGGAGTGGTATAGCAGGGTCCTTTGGAAGTATCATGTCCAGTTTTCTGAGGAACCACCAGACTGATTTCCAGAGTGGTAGTACCAGCTTGGAGGAGTGTTTCTCTTTCTCCACATTCTGGCTAGCACCTGCTGTTGCCTGAGTTGTTGATCTTAGCCATTCTGACTGGTGTGAGGTGAAATCTCAGGGTTGTTTTGGTTTGCATTTCTCTGCTCACTAAGAATGTTGAACATTTCTTTAGGTGCTTCAGAGCCATTCAAGTTTCCTTAGTTGAGAATTCTCTGTTTATTTATTTTTTAAATAGGGTTATTTGACTCTCTGGAGACTAACTTCTTGAGTTCTTTGTATACATTGGATATTAGCCCCTTATCGGATGTAGGGTTAGTAAAGATCTTTTCTCAATTTGTTGGTTGCTGTTTTGTCCTATTGACCATGTCCTTTGCCTTACAGAAGCTTTGCAGTTTTATGAGGTCCCATTTGTCTATTTTTGTTCTTAGAGCATAAGCCATTGGTGTTCTGTTCAGGAAAATTTCCCCTGTGCCCATGTGTTCAAGATTCATGCCCACTTTCTCCTCTATAAGCTTCAGTGTGTCTGGTTTTATGTGTAGATCCTTGATCCACTTGGACTTGAGCTTTGTACAAGGAGATAAGAATGGGTCAATTTGCATTTTTCTGTATGCAGATCTCCAGTTGATCCAGCACCATTTGTTAAAAATGCTGTCTTTTTCCCACTGTATGTTTTTTTAGCTCCTTTATCAAATATCAAGTGACCGTAGATGTGTGGGTTCTTTTCTGGGTCTTCACTTCCTGCCTGTCTACATACCAATACCAAACAGTTTTTTTTTTAAATCACTATTGCTCTGTAGTAGAGCTTGAGGTCAGAGATGGTGATTTCCCCCAGAAGATCTTTTGTTGTGGAGAATAGTTTTTGCTATCCTGGGTTTTTTGTTATTCCAGATGAATTTGAGAATTGCTCTTTCTAGATCTATGAAGAATTGATTTGGGATTTTGATTGGGATTGCATTGAATCTGTAGATTGCTTTTAGGCAAGATGGCCATTTTTACTATATTGATCCTGCCAATCTATGAACATGGGAGACTTTCCACTTTCTGAGACTTTCTTCGATTTCTTTCTTCAGAGACTTAAAGTTCTTGTCATATAAATCTTTCACTTGTTTCATTAGGGTCACACCTATGTATGACATATTATTTGGGACTATTGTGAAGGGTGCCCTAATTTCTTTCTCATCTTATCCTTTGAGTGGAGGAAGGCTACAGATTTGCTTGATTTAATTTTATATCCAGCCACTTTGCTGAAGTTGTTTATCAGCTTTAGGGGTTTTCTGGTGGAAGTATCATCTGCAAATAGTGATATTTTGACTTCTTCCTTTCCAATTTGTATATCTTTGACCTCCTTTTGCTGCCTTATTGAGGTCCCATTTGTTTATTATTGATCTTAGAGCATAAACCATGAGTGTTCTATTAGGAAAATTTCCCCTGTGCCCATGTGTTCGAGGGTCTTCCCCACTTTCTCCTCTAGAAGCTTTAGTGTATCTGGTTTTACTTGGAGGTTCTTGATTTGCTTGGACTTGAGCTTTGTACAGGAGATAAGAATGGGTCAATTCATTCTTCTACATGCTGACCTCCAGTTGAGCCAGCACCATTTGTTGAAAATGCTGTGTTTTTTCCCACTGGATGGCTTTAGCTCCTTTGTCAAAGATCAAGTGACCATAGGTGTGTGAGTTCATTTCTGGGTCTTCTATTCTATTCCATTGATCTACCTGCCTGTCTCTGTACCAATACTACACTATTTTTAACACTATTTCTCTGTAATACAGATTGAGATCAGTGATGGTGGTTCCCCCTGAAGTTCTTTTATTGACAAGAATAATTTTTGTTATCCTGGGTTTTTGGTTATTCCAGCTGAATTTACAAATTGATTATTCTTTTTTTAAGCCTTTTTTAAATTGGATATATTCTATATTTACAATTCATTTCCCTTTTTCTGGTTCCCCACCCCCAAAGGTCCCACATGCCCTTTTCCCTCCCCCTGCTTCCTCATCCACCCCTCCCAACTCACTGTTCTTGTACTCCACCGCAATGATGTTTTGGTCCATTCTAGCACCAGTGTCCACTCCTTTCTTCTTGTGAGACATCACTTGGTATGTGATTTATGTCTTTAGTGTTCCAAGCTTCTAGGCTAATATCCACTTATCAGTGACTGCATACCATGGGTATTCTTTTGAGACTGGGTCACCTCACTTAGTATGACGTTCTCCAGCTCCATCCATTTCTCTAAGAATTTCATGAATTCATTGTTTCTAATGGCTGAATAGTACTCCATTGTGTATATATACCACATTTTTTGTATCCATTCCTCTGTTGAGGGACACCTGGGTTCTTTCCAGCTTCTGGCTATTACATATAAGGCTGCTATGAACATAGTGGAGCATGTATTCTTATTGCATGCTGGGGAATCTTCTGGGTTTATTCCCAGGAGTGGTATGGCTGGGTCCTCCGGAAGTATCACGCCCAGTTTTCTGAGGAACCGCCATACTGATTTCCAGAGTGGTTGTACCAACTTGCATTCCCACCAGCAGTGGAGGAGTGTTCCTCTTTCTCCACATCCTCGCCAACACCTGATGTCTTCTGAGTTTTTAATCTCAGCCATTCTGACTGGTGTGAGGTGAAATCTCAGGGTTGTTTTGATTTGCATTTCCCTAATGACTAATGATGTTGAACATTTTTTAAGGTGTTTCTCAGCCATCCGAATTTCTTCAGGTGAAAAGTCTCTGTTTAGCTCTGTACTCCATTTTTGGATAGGGTTATTTGGTTTTCTGGGGTCTAACCTCTTGAGTTCTTTGTATACATTGGATATTAGCCCTCTGTCGGATGTGGGGTTGGTGAAGATCTTTTCCCAATTTGTTGGTTGCCGATTTATCCTTTTGACAGTGTCTTTTGCCTTACAGAAACTTTGTAATTTTATGAGGTCCCATTTGTCTATTCTTGTTCTTAGAGCATAAGCAATTGGTGTTCTGTTCAGGAATTTTTCCCCTGAGCCAATGTCCTCAAGGGTCTTCCCCAGTTTCTTTGCTATTAGTTTTAGTGTGTCTGGTTTTATGTGGAGGTCCTTGATCCACTTGGAGTTGAGCTTAGTGCAAGGAGATAAGAGTGGATCAATTCTCATTCTTCTGCATGTTGACCTCCAGTTGAGCCAGCACCATCTGTTGAAAAGGCTATCTTTTTTCCACTGGATGTTTTCAGCTCCTTTGTCGAAGATCAATTGGCCATAGATGTGTGGGTTCAATTCTGGGTCTTCGATCCTATTCCATTGATCCGCCTCCCTGTCACTGAACCAATACCATGCAGTTTTTAATACTACTGCTCTGTAATATTGCTTGAGGTCCGGGATATTGATTCCCCCAGAAGTTCTTTTGCTGTTGATGATAGTTTTAGCTATCCTGGGTTATCTAACACTATGAAGAACTGAGTTGGAATTTTGATGAGGATTGCATTGAATTTGTACATTGCTTTTAGCAAGATGGCAATTTTTTATTATATTAATCCTGACAATCCATGAGCATGGGAGATCTTTCCCATCTTCTGATATCTTCTTTGATTATTTTCTCCAGGGACTTGAAGTTCTTGTCATACAGACTTTTTACTTGCTTGGTTAGAGTCACACCAAATTATTTTATATTATTTGTAACTACTGTGAAGGCTGTCATTTTCCTAATTTCTTTCTCACCTGTTTATCCTTTGAGTAGAGGAAGGCTACTGATTTGTTTGAGTTAATTTTATATCCAGTCACTTTGCTGAAGTTATTTATCATCTTTAGGAGTTTCCAGGTGGACTTTTTTGGGGTCATTTAAGCATGTTATATAATCTGCAAGTAGTGATATTTTGATTTCTTCCTTTCCAATTTGTATCCCTCTGACCTTTTGTTGTCTAAATGCCCTGGCTAGGACTTTGAGTACTATATTGAATAGGTAGGGAGAGAGTGGGCAGCTTTGTCTAGTCCTTGATTTTAGAGGGATTGCTTCAAATTTCTCTCCATTTAGTTTGATGTTGGCTACTGGTTTGCCATACATTGCTTTTACTTGGTTTAGGTATGGACCTTGAATTCCTGATCTTTCCTAGACTTTTACCAGGAAGGAGTGTTGAATTTTGTCAAATGCTTTTTCAGCATCTAATTAGATGATAATGTGTTTTTTCCTTTGCATTTCTACAGTGGATTATGTTGATGGAGTTCTGCATATTGAACCATCCCTACATCCCTGGGATGAAGCCTACTGAATCATGGTGACTGATTGTTTTGATGTGTTCTTGGATTCAGTTTCCAAGAATTTTATTGTCTATTTTTGCATCGATATTCACAGAGAAATTGGTCTGAAGTTCTCTTTCTTTGTTGGGTCTTTTCTTTCTCCTTCCTTTTTTTAATTGGATGTTTTCTTTATTTACATTTCAAATGTTATCCTCTTTCCAGGTTCCCCCCAGGAGACTCCCTATTTCATCCTCCCTCCCTCTGCTTCTATGAGGGTGTTCCTTCACCTACCACACTCCCACCTCCCCTTCTTCAATTCCCCTACTCTGGGGCATCTATCAAGCCTTCATAGGACCATGGATCTCTCCTCCCATTGACTCCTGACAAGGCAATCCTCTGCTACATATGCAGCTGGAGCCATGTGTACTACTTGTTTGATGACTTAGTCCCTGGAAGCTCTTGGGGGTCTGGTTGGTTGATATTTTTGTTCTTCCTATGAGGTTTCAAACCCCTTCAGTTCCTTCAGTCCTTTCTCTAACTCCTTCATTGGGGACCCTGTGCTCTGTCCAATGGTTGGCTGCGAGATTCTGCCTCTGTATTTGCAAGGCTCTGGCAGAGCCTCTCAGGAGACAGCTTTATCAGGCTCCTTTCAGCAAGTATTTCTTGGCATCCACATTAGTGTTGGGGTTTGGTGACTGTATATGGGATGAATCCCCAGGTGGGACAGTCTCTGGATGACCTTTCCTTCAGTTTCTGCCCTACACTTTATCTCCTTTGAGTATTTTGTTCTCCTTCTCAGAAGAATCGAAGCACCCACATTTTGGTTTTCCTTCTTCTTGAGCTACTGATTTGTTTGAGTTAATTTTATATGCAGCCACTTTGCTGAAGTTCTTTATCAGCTTTAAGAGTTCTCTCCTGATATTCTTTCTGGCGACTAAGTGGGTGGGTACAACCAGGAGCACAGGGAACACTGGAGTGAGAGAACAGCTGGGACAGAGTCTGCCAGGGCCTCACATGCACCCAGGAGCTGGGCAGTGACACAGCTGTCTGTGCACCGATCCTGTCAGGGGAGAACTACTCTTCATGGAGTGATTTGACTCCAGGGTTTAGAGGTGAGACCACTATCTTCTCTCTGTCGACTAAGCAGGCCAGTACAGCCAGGAGCACAGGGAACACAGGAGTGGCAGAGCAGCTGGGACAGCTTCAGCCTGGGCTCCACCTGCATCCAGGAGCTGGGCAGTGCTACAGTACTCTAAGCCAGGAGAGAGTCAGTCACCCAGGGGTGCTGAGACAGGCTTGCAGGTCCACAGGAGGGACAAGCACCAGCCAGATACAGCAGGATCAACTAACACCAGACATAACCAGATGGCAAAAGGCAAAGATAGGAATGTTATCAACAGAAATCAAGGCAACATAGCACCATCCGAACCCAATTCTCCCACAGCAGCAAGTCCTGGATACCCCAAGGCATCAGAAAAGCAAGATTTGGATTTAAAATCACAGCTCATGATGATGATAGAGGGCTTCAAGAAGGACACAAATAACTCCCTTAAAGAAATACAGGAAAACACAGGTAAACAGGTAGAAGCCCTTAAAGAACTAAAGGAAAACACAACCAAATAGGTAAAGGACTTGAACAAAACCATACAGGATCTAATAATAGAGGTAGAAACAATAAAGAAATCACAAAGGGAAACAACTCTGGACATAGAAGCATCAACAACAAAAATACAAGAGATAGAAGAGATAATCTTAGATTCACAAGATACCATAAAAAAACATTGACACAAAAGTCAAAGAAAATGCAAAATGCAAAAAGCTCCTGACCTAAAATATTCAGGAAATCCAGGACAAAATGAGAAGACCAAACCTAAGGATTATAGGTATAGAAGAGAGTGAAAATTTCCAACTTGAAGGGCTAGTAAATGTCTTCAACAGAATTATAGAAGAAAACTTCCCTAACCTAAAGAAAGAGATGCCCATGAACATACAAGATGGCTATAGAACTCCAAATCAACTGGATCAGAAAAGAAATTCCTCCATTTACATAATAATTAAAACACCAAATGCACCTAACAAAGAATATTAAAAGCAGTGAGAGAAAAAAGTCAAGTAACATATAAAGGCAGACCTATCAGAATTACACCAGACTTCTCACCAGAGACTATGAAAGCCAGAAGAGCCTAGGCAGACATCATACAGATCCTACGGGAACACAAATGTCAACCCAGGCTGTTATATCCAGCAAATCTCTCAATTACCATAGATGGAGAAACCAAGGTATTCCATGACAAAAATAAATTAACACAATATCTTTCCACAGATCAGCTCTACAAAGGATAATGAATGGAAAAAAAAACAACAACAAAAGGAGGGAAACTGCACCCTAAAAAAAGCAAGAGATTAATCTTTTAACAAACCAAAAAGAAGAGAGTCACACAAACATAACTTCACCTTTAATAACAAAAATAACTGGAAGCAACAATCACTTCTCCTTAATATCTCTTAATATTAATGGATTCAATGCTTCAATAAAAAGGCATAGACTAACAGATTGGATATATAAGCAGGACCCAACATTTTGCTGCATACAGGAAACCTACCTCAAGCACAAAGACAGATGCTACCTTAGAGTAAAAGAATGGAAAACAATTTTCCAATCAAATGGTCTCAAGAACCAAGCTGATGTAGTTATCCTAATATCAAATAAAATCAACTTTCAACCTGAAGTAATCAAAAAAAGATAAGGAAGGACACTTCATACTAATCAAAGGAAAAATCTACCAAGGTGAACTCTCAATTCTGAACATATATTCTCCAAATATAAGGGTACCCACACTCATAAAACAAACTTTGCTAAAACTCAAAGTGCACATTGCACCCCACACAATAATAGTGGTAGACTTCAACACCCTATTCTCATCAATGGACAGATCAGGGAAACAGTGAAACTAGCAGAAGTTATGAACCAAATGGATTTAACAGATATCTATAGAACATTTTATCCCAAAATAAAAGAATATACCTTCTTCTCAGCACCTCACGGTACCTTTTCCAAAATTGACTATGTACTCGGTCATAGACCTCAGCAGATATAAGAAGAGAGAAATAGCAATCACTGATAAGTGGATATTAATGAGCCTAGAAGCCCTAAATACTCAAGGTACAATTAGCAAGTCAAATGATTCCCAAGAAGAAGAAAGAAGAGGACCCTGGGCCTGAAAAGATTGGATCTAGTTTTGTAGATCCAGAACAGAGAAGTGGTGGTGGTGGTGGGGTGATTGGGGAATAGTTGGGAGGAGAGGACTTATGGGATGTATGGTGGGGGGAACTGGGAAAGGGGAAAGCCTTTGGAATGTAAACAAAGAATATAGAAAATAAAATTTAAAAAAAAGAATTTATATGTGAGACTATTAGCAAGTGAAAAAAATCTATGTATTTCTCTTGGCATTGTGTTTAATAAAAAAAAATTAAAGATGCAAAAAGAAGAGTGAAATAATTCCATGCACCCTATCATATCACCACAGACTAAGGCTGGTCTTCAATAACAACAAAAACAGCAGAAAGCCCACATACACGTGGAAACTGAACATTCTACTCAATGATAACCTGGTCAAGAAGAAATAAAGAAAGACTTTTTAGAATTTAATGAAAATGAAGGCACAACATACCCAAATTTATGGGACACAAAGAAAGCAGTGCTAAGAGGAAAACTCATAGCTCCGAGTGCCTCCAAAAAGAAACTGGAAAGCATATACACTAACAGCTTAACAGCACAGCTGAAGGCTCTAGAACAAATAGAAGCAAATATACCCAAGAGGAGTAGACAGCAGGAAATAATCAAACTCAGGGCTGAAATCAACCAAGTAGAAACAAAAAGAATTTTACAAAGAATCAACCAAATCAGGAGCTGGTTCTTTGAAAAAACAAACTAGATAAATTCTTAGCCAAACTAACAAGAGGGCACAGAGACAGTATCAAATCAGCAAAATCAGAAATGAAAAGGGAAGCTGGGTGGTGGTGGCACACACCTGTAATCCCAGCACTTTGGGAGGCAGAGGGGGGCAGATTTCTGAGTTCGAGGCCAGCTTGGTCTACAGAGTGAGTTCCAGGACAGCCAGGGCTCTACAGAGAAACCCTGTCTTGAAAAACCCAAAAGAAAAAAAAAAAAGAAAAAAGAGGGAGACATAACAACAGATAAGTGATCTAAACAATCCCATAACCTCTAAAGAAATAGAAACAGTCATTAATATTCTCCCAACCAAAAAAAAAAAAAAAAAAAAAAAAAAAGCCCAGAACCAGACGGGTTCATTGCAGAGTTCTACCAGATCTTCAAAGAAGACATAACACCAATACTCTTCAAACTATTCCACAAAATAGAAACAGAAGGAATACTACCCAGCTTGTTTTATGAAGCCTCAATTACTCTGATATCGAAACCACACAATGACCCAACAAAGAAAGAAAACTTTAGACCAATTTCCCTTATGAATATCAATGCAAAAATACTCAGTAAAGTCCTTGCCAACTGAATCCAAGAACACATCAAAACGATCATCCACCATGATCAAATAGGCTTCATCTCAGGGATGCAGGGATGATTCAACAAACGGAAATCCATTAATGCAATCCGCTATATAAACAAACTCAAAGAAAAAAAAGCACATGATCATTTCATTAGATGCTGAGAAAGCATTTGACAAAATCCAATACTTCTTCATGCTAAAAGTCTTGGAAAGATCAGGAATTCAAGGCCTATACCTAAACATAGTAAAAGCAATATACAGCAAACCAGTAGCCAACATTAAACTAAATGGAGAGCAATTTGAAGCAATCCCACTAAAATCAGGGACTAGACAATGCTGTCCACTCTCTCAATATAGTACTCAAAGTCCTAGCCAAAGCAATTAGAAAACAAAAGGAGGTTAAAGGGATTCAAATTGGAAAAGAACAAGTCAAAGTATTTCTATTTGCAGATGATATGATAGTATACTTAAGTGACCCTAAAAATTCCGTATTATAAATAAGGCTGCTATGAACATAGTGGTGCATGTGTCCTTATCACATGCTGGAGAATCCTCAGGGTATATGCCCAGGAGTGTTATAGCAGGGTCCTCTGGTAGTATTATGCCCAATTTTCTGAGGAAACGCCAAACTGATTTCCAGAGTGGTTGTGCCAGTTTGCAATCCCACCAGCAGTGGAGGAGTGTTCCTCTTTCTCCACATTCTGGCTAGCACCTGCTGTTGCCTGAGTTGTTGATCTTAGCCATTCTCATTGGTGTGAGGTGAAATCTCAGGGTTGTTTTGATTTGCATTTCTCTGCCCACTGAGAATGTTGAACATAGGTGCTTCTCAGCCATTCTATATTCCTCAGTTGAAACTTCTTTGTTTAGCTCTGTACCCCATTTTTTAATAGGGTTATTTCGCTCCCTGGAATCTAACTTCTTGAGTTCTTTCTATATATTGGATATTAGCCCTGTGTTGGATGTAGGGTTGGTAAAGATCTTTTCCCAATTTGTTGGTTGCCTTTTTGTACTACTGACAGTTTTCTTTGCCTTACAGAAACTTTGCAATATTACGAGGTCCCATTTGTCAATTCTTGACCTTAGAGCATAAGCTATTGGTATTTTGTTCGGGAAATTTTCCCCTGTGCCCATGTGCTCGAGGCTCTTCTCCACTTTCTTTGCTATTAGTTTCAGTGTATCTGGTTTTATTTGCAGGTCCTTGATCCACTTGGACTTGAAATTTGTACAAGGAGATAAGAATGGCTCTATTTGCATTCTTCTATATGCTAACCCCCAGTTGAGCCAGCACCATTTGTTGAAAAGGCTATCTTTTTTCCACTGGATGGATTTAGCTCCTCTGTCAAATATCAAGTGACCTTAGGTGGGATCATTTCTGGGTCTTAAATTCTATTCCACTGATCTACCTGCCTGTCACTGTACCATACCATGCAGTTTTTAACACTATTGCTCTGTAGTACTGTTTGAGGTTTCTCCTTGGTTGTTTTCAGTCTCGAGTTTGATGATATCCTGCCTTCTACTCCTCTTGGATGAATTAGCTTCTTTCTGTTGCAGAGCTTTCAGATGTGCCATCAAGCTGCTAGTGTATGCTCTCTCCAGTTTCTTTTTGGAGGCACTCAGGGCTATGAGTTTTCCTCTTAGCACTGCTTTTATTGTGTCCCATAGGTTTGGGTATGTTGTGCTTTCACTTTTATTAAATTATAGATAGTCTTTGATTTCTTTCCTTAGTTTTTCCTTGACCAAGGTATCATTGAGTAAAGCATTGTTTAGCTTCCATGTGTATATGGGCTTACTGTTATTTTTGTTGCTATTGAAGACCACCCTTAATCCATAGTGATCTGATAGGAGGCATGGGACTAGTTTGCTCTTCTTATATATGTTGAGGTCTGTCTTGTGACCAATTATATGGTTGATTTTAGAGAAGGTACCATTAGATGCTAAGACAAAGGTATAGTCTTTTGATTTAGAATGAAATGTTCTATATATATCCGTTAAATCCATCTGATCCAAAGCTTCAGTTAGTTTCACTGTGCCTTGTTTAGCTTGTGCTTCCCCGATCCATCCATTATGGAGAGTGGATTGTTGAAGTCACCCACAATTATTGTGTGAGGTGCAATGTGTGCTTTAGTAAAGTTTCTTTTATGAATGAGTGTGCCCTTGCATTTGGAGCATAGATGTTGAGAATTGAGAGTTCTTCTTGGTGGACTTTTCCTTTGACGAGTATGAAATGACCTCCTGCATCTTTTTTTGATGGCTTTAGGTTGAAAGTCAATTTTTTCCAATATTAAAATGGCTACTCCAGCTTGTTTCCTGGAACCATTTGCTTAGAAAATTATTTTCCAGCCTTTTACTCTGAGGTAGTGTTTGTCTTTGACACTGAGGTGTGTTTCCTGTATGCAGAAAAATGCTCGGTCCTGTTTACATATCCAGTCTGTTAGTCTATGTATTTTTATTGGGGAATTGAGTCTATTGATGTTAAGAGATATTAAGGAATAGTGATTGTTGCTTCCTGTCATTTTTGATGCTATTTTTTATCTTCTTTTGAGTTTGTTGAAAGAAGATTACTATCTTGCTTTTTCTAGGGTGTAGTTGCCCTCCTTGTATTGGCATTTTCTATCTATTATCCTTTGTAGGGCTGGATTTGTGGGTAGAGATTGTGCAAATTTGGTTTTATCATGGAATATCTTTGTTTCTCCATCTATGGTGATTGAGAGTTTTGCTGGGTATAGTAATCTGGGTTGACATTTGTGTTCTCTTAGAGTCTGTATGAGATCAACCCAGGATCTTCTAGCTTTCATGGTCTCTGGTGAGAAGTCTGGTGTAATTCTGATAGGTGTTCCTTTATATGTTACTTGGACTTTTTCCTCTTACTGCTTTTAATATTCTTTCTTTGTTTAGCGAATTTGATATTTTGATTATTATGTGACAGTAGGTATTTCTGTTCTGGTCCAGTATGGAGTTCTGTAGGCTTTTTGTATGTTCATGGGCATCTCTCTTTTTAGGTTAGGGAAGTTTTCTTCTATAATTTTGTTGAAGATATATATTTACTGGGTATTTAAGGTGGGGAATCTTCACTTTCTTCTATACCTATAATCCTTAGGTTTGGTCTTCTCATTGTGTCCTGGATTTCCTGAGTGTTTTGGGTTAAAAGTTTTTTGTATTTTACATTTTCTTTGACTGTTGAGTCAATGCTTTCTATGATATCTTCAGTACCCAAGATTCTTTCCTCTATTTCTTGTATTCTGTTATTGAGGTTTGCATCTGTAGCTGCCAGCAGCCACAATCCAACTGAGTACCTGGAAAAGAAGCTGGGGATAAATGGGCAAGGTGGTGAAAAAAGGATGGAAACCAGGACAACAGTTGCTGTTCAAAGTTCAGAGTTTATTTGAGATTCTGACAATTTAAGGGTATTTGGGTGAGTCACTTCCTTGCAAAGTCGAGAGATGGCTGAGCATGTGTTGACTCCATGGTTCCACACTGCTCAGCGGGTAGCCTGCTTGATTCAGGAAACTGTAGGTCTGTGCTCCGCCCCAGGCTAGCACCAGGTGTTGGCTAGCAGTGGCTCCCAGGTAATACACAGGAAGCTGCATTGTTCTTTGGAGAACAATGGGCCAGGTCTTCAAAGGCTGAGAGATAGTGGCTAGCCCAAGGTTAGAAAAACCCTGTTCAAAGGCTGTCGGAGGGCACAGTATCTATCACTCCTGATTTCTTTCCAAGGTTTTCTATCTCTAAATCTGTCTCCCTTCTTAGTTGTTTCTACTTTCGTTTTTAGATCCTAGATGGTTTTGTTTTGTTCCTTCACTTGTTTGCGTTTTCCTGTAATTCTTTAAGTGATTTTTGCGTTGCCTCTTTTAGGACTTCTGCCTGTTGATCCATGTTCTCCTGTATTTCTTTAAGTGATTTTTTATGTTTCCTCATTATGGGCTTCTATCTGTTGTCCCATGTTCTCCTGTATTTCTTTAAGGGAGTTATTTATGTCCTTCTTGAAGTCCTCTACCAGCATCATGATGTGTGATTTTAAGTCCAGGTTTTGCTTTTCTGGTGTGTTGAGGTATCTAGGACTTGCTGTTGTTGGAGAACTTGGCTCAGATGGAGCCATGTTGCCTTGGTTTCTGTTGGTGATGTTCTTGCATTTGCTTTTTGCCATCTGTTTATCTCTGGTGTTTGCTGGTGTTGCTGTCTCTGACTGTGGCTTCTCTGTGTTCCTGGGAGACCCATTCTCTCTGTGTACACCAGTATATAAGTACTTCTGTGAGACCTGCTCTCTTGTAATTGTGATTTGGTATGTAGCTCTGTGGCCCTGATCAACTCTGGGTGCAGGTGGTAATCAGAAGGTTGTCCCAGGCTGTTCCTAGGCTCTTGTGTTCTCAGGGTTTCCTCTGAGCAGCAGAGGTGGTCCTACTATACTGCTGGGCCTCTCTGCACTCCTGAGTTGTTAGCTACCTCCTTGCATCACTTGGATATGGTACAAGGTGGCAGAGGGTGGTTCCAAGCCAGAAAAGGAAACAGGAGGGATGGGATCCTCTGAGCTGCAGGGCAGGTCTCACCTATGCTGACTGTCTGCTCTGCTCCACTGGGTGGATAGCCAGCTTCCTGCTCCACTTGAAGAAGGTGCACTGTGGCAGAGGATGGCCCCAAGCTCTGAACGCAGGATTCCCTCTAACCACAGGACTCCCTGCAGGTCAGATGCTCCCTGGCAGGATAGGTGCCCAGATGGCTGTGGGGCTGAACCTGCTGGGTTCAGGTGGAGCCCTGGTGGGCAGTGTCCCAAGAGATCTTTCACTCTGGAGTTCCCTGCGTACTTGGCTGACCTGCATGCTTGGTCACAGGAACAAAGATGGTGGTGGCCTTACCTCTGAATGTGGGATTCCCTCCTGGGATTATTTCAACATTCCTGTATCTGTTGAGGCCTGTTTTGTGACCAATTATACAGTCAGTTTTGTAGAAGGTACCATGAGGTGCTGAGAAGAAAGTATATTCTTTTGCTTGATGAGGGAATGTTCTATAAATATCTGTTAGATCCATTTGGTCCATACCTTTAGTTAGTTTCACTGTGTTTCTGCTTAGTTTCTGTTTCCATGATTTGCCCATTGCTGAGAGTGGGGTATTGAAATCTCCCACTATAGTTGTGTGGGGTACAATGTGTGTTTTGAGCTTTAGTAAAGTTTCTTTTATGAATGTGGGTGCCCTTGCATTTGGAGCATAGATGTTCAGAATTGAGAGTTCATCTTGGTAGATTTTTTTCTTTGACCAGTATGAAGTGTCCCTCTTTATCTTTTTTGACAACTTTTGGTTGAAAGTCAATTTTATTTGATGTAAGTATGGCCACTCTAGCTTGTTTCTTGGGACCATTTGCTTGGAAAATTGTGCTTGGAAAATTGTTTTCCAACCTTTTTTTCTGAGATAGTGAGTGTCTTTGTCACTAAGGTGGGTTTCTTGTATGTAGCAAAATGTTGAGTCCTGTTTACATATCCAGTCTGTTAGCCTATGTCTTTTTATTGGGGAATTGAGACCATTGATGTTAAAAGATATTAAGGAAAGCTGATTGTTCCTTCCCATTATTTTCATTGTTAAAGGTGGAATTCTGTTTGAGTGGGTATCGTGTTTCCTCTTTAAGGGCTTCTATCTGTTGACCCATGTTCTGTGTTTCTTTAAGGGACTTTTGTGTTTCCTCTTTAAAGGTTTCTTCCTCTTGACCCATGTTTTCCTGTGTTTCTTCAAGGGACTTTTGTGTTTCCTCTTTAAGGGTTTCTTCCTCTTGACCCATGTTTTCCTGTGTTTCTTTAAGGGATTTTTGTGTTGCCTCTTTAAGGGCTTCTGCCTGTTGACCCATGTTCTCCCATAAAGCCCTAAGGGATTTTTGTGATTCCTCTTTAAGGGATTCTACCTGTAGACCCATATTGTTCCATATTTTTTTAAAGGCATTTTTGTGTTTCTTCTTTAAGGGCTTCTATCTGTTGACCTATGTTCTCTTGTATTTCTTTAAGGGAGTTATTTATGTCCTTCTTGAAGTCCTCTATTGGCATCATGAGATGTGATTTTAAATCCAGCTCTTAATTTTCTGGTGTGTTGGGGTATCTAGTATTTGTTTTTGTGGGAGAAGTGTGTTCTGATGGTGCCATGTTGCTTTGGTTTCTGTTGGTAATGATATTGCATTTGCCTTTTGCCTAGTTTTCTCAGGTGTTAGCTGGTCTTGCTGTCTCTGATTTTGGTTTATCTGCCCTGCAAGCCTGTGTATATGTACTCCTGGGATTCCTGTTCTCTCTGTGCACACAAGTATGTAGGTTCTCCTGGGATACTAGCTCTCCTGTGCTCTTAGGCCTCTCTGCACTCAAATGACCTGAGTGCAGCTAGTTCTCTAGTAAGTATCAGGAGATGATGTCTTCATTGTGGTAGACCTGGCAAGATACCACCACAGCAGAAGGGCAAATGCCTGAGTGACTGTTCTCTAGAAAGTATCAGGAGATGGTGTCTTCACTGTGGCAGACCTGATAAGATTTTGTCACAGCAGAAAGGGCTGCAGAAGGGGGATAAGTATCTGAAGGGGACTGCTATTCAGAAGGGCAGGTCTTTTGGTGGTTGCTGGCTAATGAGTCCTGCCAGACCCCTGGAGGCAGCTCTGGGCCTCCAGAGGTGGGAGGTGCGGTTTCTTACCAGCTGCCCAGAGTGGCTGGTTCTCTAGGAAGTAACAGGAGATGGATTCTTCACTATGGCAGATCTGGATGGTTTCAGCTCCTTTGTCAAAGATCAGGTGACCATAGGTATGTGGGTTCATTTCTGGGTCTTCAGTCCTATTCCATTGATCTACCTGTCTGTCACTGTACCAATACCATGCAGTTTTTAACACTATTGCTCTGTAGTACTGCTTGAGGTTGGGGATATTGATTCCCCCGGAAGTTCTTTTTACTGTAGAGAATAGTTTTAGCTATCCTGGGTTTTTTGTTATTCCAGATGAACTTGATAATTGCTCTTTCTAACTCTGTGAAGAACTGAGTTGGGATTTTGATGGGCATTGCATTGAATCTGTAGATTGTTTTTGGTAAGATGGCCATTTTTACTATATTAATCCTGCCAATCCATGAGCATGGAAGATTTTTTCCATTTTCTGAGGTCTTCTTTGATTTC
The DNA here is from genome assembly GCA_964023405.1 of Apodemus agrarius. Lineage (NCBI taxonomy): Eukaryota > Metazoa > Chordata > Mammalia > Rodentia > Muridae > Apodemus > Apodemus agrarius. The sequence continues at coordinate 22,480,791 of OZ030011.1, read as the reverse complement.
CTTCTTCAGAGACCTAAAATAAAATTGAAGATTTACATGAGAAATATTTCATTAGTCTATGTCTTTTTATTGGGGAGTTGAGTCCATTGTTGTTAAGAGATATTAAAGAATAGTGATTGTTGCTTCCTGTTATTTTTGATGTTATTTTTATGTTTCTTTTGGGTTTGTTGGAAGAAGATTACTTTCTTGCTTTTTTTAGGGTGCAGTTTCCCTCCTTGTGTTAACATTTTCCACCTATTATCCTTTGTAGGGCAGGATTTGTGGACAGATATTGTGCAAATTTGGTTTTATCATGGAATATCTTGGTTTCTCCATCTATGATGATTGAGAGTTTTGCTGGATATAGTAGCCTGGGCTGGCATTTGTGTTCTCTTAGGGTCTGTATGAGTCTTGCCCAGGATCTTCTAGCTTTCATCTTCTCTGGTGAGATGTCTAGTGTGATTCTGATAGGTCTGCCTTTATAAGTTACTTGACCTTTCCCCCTTACTGCTTTTAATATTCTTTCTTTGTTTAGTGAATTTGGTGTTTTGATTATTATGTGCCGGGAGGATTTTCTGTTTTGGTCCCATCTGTTTGGAATTCTGAAAGGCTTCTTGGGCATCTCTTTCTCTAGGTTAGGGAAGTTTTCTTCTTAGATATAGTTTTAAGAGAGAAATTATTATCTAAACTTATTAGCATTGAATACATTATGGTAGTAACAATTTTATAATTTATTATTTTAACTGAAAATTGTTTGCACAAAATGTGTGAAATTTGAGACATTCATATACTCAAAATGATTGTAAAAGAGTAGTGTTCACAAAGCTTCCAGTTTCACCAACATGACATATGAAAAGTTATTTTTTTTATTTTTTTTTATTTTTTTATTTTTTTTATCATTTTTTTTATTTTCTATATTCTTTGTTTACATTCCAAAGGCTTTCCTCTTTCCCAGGTACCCCCCACCATATGTCCCATAATTCCTCTCCCCCCCATGTTATTCCCCACTCTTCCCCCCCCCCCCGATTTCTCTGTTCTGGGTCTACAATACTGGATCCAATCTTTACAGGCCCAGGGTCCTCTCCTTTTTTACTTCTTGAGAGTCATTTGACTTGCTAATTGTGCCTTGAGTATTTAGGGCTTCTGGGCTCATTAATATCCACTTATCAGTGATTGCATTTCGTGTGTATTCTTTTGTGATTGGGTTAGCTCACTTAGGATGATAGTTTCCAGATCTAACCATTTACCTACAAATTGCATGAATTCATTATTTTTAATTGCTGAGTAGTACTCCATTGTATAAATATACCACATTTTCTGAATCCATTCCTCCTTTGAGGGATATCTGGGCTCCTTCCAATTTCTGGCTATTATAAACAAGGCTGCTATAAACATAGTGGAGCATGTGTCTTTGTTGTATGCAGGGGAATCCTCTGGGTATATGCCCAGGAGTGGTATGCCAGGGTCCTCTGGGAGTGGCATGCCCAATTTTCTGAGGAACCGCCACACTGATTTCCAGAGTGGTTTTACCATTTTGCAATCCCACCAACAGTGGAGGAGTGTTCCTCTTTCTCCACATCCTCGCCAGCACTTGTTGTCTCTCGAGTTTTTAATCTTAGCCATTATGACTGGAGTGAGGTGGAATCTCAGGGTTGTTTTGATTTGCATTTCCCTGATGACTAATGATGTTGAACATCTCTTAAGGTGTTTCTCGGCCATCCGAATTTCTTCTGGTGAAAATTCTTTGTTTAGCTCTGTGCCCCATTTTTTGATAGGGTTATTTGGTTCTTTGGGGTCTAACTTCTTGAGTTCTTTGTATATATTGGATATTAGCCCTCTGTCGGATGTGGGGTTGGTGAAGATCATTTCCCACGTTGTTGGTTGCCGTTTTGTCTTTCTGACAGTGTCCTTTGCCTTACAGAAACTTTGTAATTTTATGAGGTCCCATTTGTCCATTCTTGATCTTAGAGCATAAGCTATTGGTGTTCTGTTCAGGAACTTTACCCCTGTGCCCATGTCCTCCAGGGTCTTCCCAAGTTTCTTTTCTAATAGTTTCAGTGTGTCTGGTTTTATGTGGAGGTCCTTGATCCACTTGGAGTTGATCTTAGTACAAGGAGATAAGAGTGGGTCAATTCGCATTCTTCTGCATGTTGACCTCCAGTTGAACCAGCACCATTTGTTGAAAAGGCTATCTTTATTCCACCGGATGGTTGTGGCTCCTTTATCAAAGATCAAGTGACCATAAGTCTGTGGGTTAATTTCTGGGTCTTCAATCCTATTCCATTGATCTACCTGCCTGTTGCTGTACCAATACCATGCAGTTTTTAACACAATTGCTCTGTAGTACTGCTTGAGGTCAGGGATATTGATTCCCCCAGAAGTCCTTTTATTGTTGAGAATAGTTTTAGCTATCCTGGGTTTTTTGTTGCTCCAGATGAATTTGAGAATTGCTCTTTCTAGATCTATGAAGAATTGAGTTGGGATTTTGATGGGGATTGCATTGAATCTGTAGATTGCTTTTGGCAAGATGGCCATTTTTACTATATTGATCCTGCCAATCCAGGAGCAAGAAATATTTTTCCATCTCCTGAGGTCTTCTTCGATTTCTTTCTTCAGGGACTTGAAGTTCCTGTCATACAGATCTTTCACTTGTTTGGTTAGAGTTACGCCAAGGTACTTTATGTTGTTTGTGGCTATTGTGAAGGGTGTTATTTCCCTAACTTCTTTCTCAGCCTGCTTGTCTTTTGAGTACAAGAAGGCTACTGATTTGCTTGAGTTAATTTTATAACCAGCCACGTTGCTGAAGTTGTTTATCAGCTGTAGAAGTTCTCTGGTGGAGTTTTTTGGATCGCTTAAGTAGACTATCATATCATCTGCAAATAATGATACTTTGACTTCTTCCTTTCCAATTTGTATCCCTTTGACTTCCTTATGTTGTCTGATTGCTCTCGCTAGAACTTCAAGTACTATATTGAAAAGATATGGAGAGAGAGGACAGCCTTGTCTAGTCCCTGATTTTAGTGGAATTGCTTCAAGTTTCTCTCCATTTATTTTGATGTTGGCTACTGGTTTGCTGTAGATTGCTTTTACTATGTTTAGGTATGGGCCTTGAATTCCTGCTCTTTCCAAGACTTTTAGCATGAAAGGATGCTGAATTTTGTCAAATGCTTTTTCAGCATCTAATGAGATGACCATGTGGTTTTTTTCTTTTAGTTTGTTTATGTAGTGGATTACATTGATGGATTTCCGTATATTGAACCATCCCTGCATTCCTGGAATGAAGCCTACTTGATCATGGTGAATGATCGTTTTGATATGCTCTTGGATTCGGTTGGCAAGAATTTTATTTAGTATTTTTGCATCTATATTCATAAGAGAAATTGGCCTGTAGTTCTCTTTCTTTGTTGGATCTTTTTGTGGTTTAGGTATCAGCGTAATTGTGGTTTCGAAGAATGAGTTGGGCAGTGTCCCTTCTATCTCTATTTTGTGGAATAGTTTGAAGAGTATTGGTGTTAAGTCTTCTTTGAAGGTCTGGTAGAATTCTGCACTAAAACCATCTGGTCCCGTACTTTTTTTGGTTGGGAGGCTTTCTATAACCCCTTCTATTTCTTTAAGGGTTATGGGACTGTTTAGCTGGTCTACTTGATGCTGATTTAATTTTGGTATTTGGTATCTGTCTAGGAAATTGTCCATTTCCTCCAGATTCTCCAGTTGTTTTGAGTATAGGCCTTTGTAGTAGGATCTGATGATCTTTTGAATTTCCTCTGTTTCTGTTGTTATATCCCCCTTTTCATTTTTAATTTTGTTAATTTGGATACTATCTCTGTGCCCTTTGGTTAGTCTAGCTAAGGGTTTATCTATCTTGTTGATTTTCTCGAAGAACCAGCTCTTGGTTTTGTTGATTCTTTGTATGGTTCTCTTTGTTTCTGCTTGATTGATTTCAGCCCTTAGTTTGATGATTTCCTCTCTTCTACTCCTCCTGGGTGAGTTAGCTTCTTTTTGTTCCAGCGCCTTCAGGTGTGCTGTTAAGTTGCTAGTGTATGCTCTTTCCAGTTTCTTTTTGGAGGCACTCAGGGCTATGAGTTTTCCTCTTAGCACTGCTTTCATTGTATCCCAGAGATTTGGGTAGGTCGTACCTTCATTTTCATTGAAGTCTAAAAAGTCTTTGATTTCTTTCTTTATTTCTTCCTTGACCAGGGTGTCATTGAGTAGAGTATTGTTCAGTTTCCATGTGTATGTGGGCTTTCTGTAGTTCTTCTTGCTATTGAAGACCACTTTTACTCCATAGTGATCTGATAGGAGACATGGGATTAGTTCGGTCTTCTTGTATTTGTTGAGGTCTGTCTTGTGACCAATTATATGATCAATTTTTGAGAAGGTACCATGCGGTGCTGAGAAAAAGGTATACTCTTTTGTTTTAGGATGGAATGTTCTATATATATCTGTTAAATCCAATTGGTCCAAAGCTTCAATTAGTTTCACTGTGTCCCTGTTTAGTTTCTGCTTTCCTGATCGGTCCATTGAGGAGAGTGGAGTGTTGAAGTCACCTACAATCATTGTGTTAGGTGCGATGTGTGCTTTAAGCTTTAGTAAAGTTTCTTTTACGAATGAGGGTGCCCTTGCATTTGGTGCATAGATGTTCAGTATTGAGAATTCTTCTTGGTGGATTTTCCCTTTGACAAGCAGGAAGTGACCTTCTGTGTCTCTTTTGATGACTTTAGGTTGAAAGTCGATTTTATCTGATATTAGAATGGCTACTCCGGCTTGTTTCCTGGGACCATTTGCTTGTAGAACTGTCTTCCAGCCTTTTACTCTAAGGTGGTGTTTGTCTTTGACACTGAGATGTGTTTCCTGTATGCAGCAAAATGTAGGGTCCTGTTTCTGTATCCAGTCTGTTAGTCTGTGTCTTTTGATTGGGGAATTGAGTCCATTGATATTAAGAGATATTAAGGAATAGTAATTATTACTTCCTGACATTTTGGGAATTTTATTATTATTTGTATTTGAGTGGTTCTCTTCTTTTGGGTTGGATGAGATGGGGTTTCTATCTTGTTTCTTCTGGGATGTTGTTTCCCCCCTTGTGTTGGTATTTTTCCCCTATTATCCTTTGTAGGGCTGGGTTTGTAGATAAGTATCTTGCAAATTTGGTTTTGTCGTGGAATATCTTGGTTTCCCCATCTATGGCAATTGAGAGTTTCGCTGGGTATAGTAGTCTTGGCTGAAGTTTGTGTTCTCTTAGGGTCTGCATAAGGTCTGCCCAGGATCTTCTAGCTTTCATGGTCTCAGGTGAGAAGTCTGGTGTAATTCTGATAGGTCTTCCTTTATATGTTACTTGTCCTTTTTCTCTTACTGCCTTTAATATTCTTTCTTTGTTTAGTACATTTGGGGTTTTGACTATTATGTGACGGGAAGTATTTCTGTTCTGGTCCAGTCTATTTGGGGTTCTATAGGCTTCTTGTATATTCATGGGCATCTCTCTCTTTAGGTTGGGGAAATTTTCTTCCATAATTTTGTAGAAGATATTTGCTGGCCCTTTAAGTTGTAGATCTTCATTCTCATCTATCCCTATAATCCTTAGGTTTGGTCTTCTCATTGTGTCCTGGATTTCCTGAATGTTTTGGGTTACCAGCTTTTTGCATTTTGCATTTTCTTTAATTGTTGAATCCATGGTTCCTATGGTATCTTCAGCATCTGAGATTCTGTCTTCTATCTCTTGTATTCTATTGTTGATATTTGCATCTATGACTCCTGATTTCTTCCCAAGGTTTTCTATCTCCAACATTGTCTCCCTTTGCGATTGCTTAGTTGTTTCTACTTCTGTTTTTAGATTTTGTATGGTTTTGCTCAGATATTTCAGTTGCTTGTTTGTGTTTTCCTGTAATTCTTTAAGGGATTTTTGTGTTTCTTCCTTTATGACTTCTACTCGTTGACCCATGTTCTCTTGTATTTCTTTGGGTGATTTTTGTTTCTCCCCCTTATTGGGATTCACTTTTTGCTCTATATTCTCCTGGATTTCTTTAAGTGATTTTTGTGTCTGCCTTGTATGGGCTTCTAGTTTTTGATCTATTTTCTCCTCTATTACTTTAAGAAATTTATCTAAGTGATCCTCAATCTGCATCTTTACCAGTGATTTTAGATCTGAGTCTTGTTTTTCTGGTGTGTTGAGATATCTGGGATTTAATTGTGTTTGTCTTGCAATGGCTTCTAGCTTTTGATCTATTTTCTCATGTATTACTTTAAGAGATTTATCTAAGTGTTCCTCTATCAGCATCCTGACCAGTGATTTTAGATCTGAGTCTTGTTTTTCTGGTGTTTCGGGGTATCCAATATTTATTGCTGTTGGGGAACTGGGTTCGGATGCCGCCATATTGCCTTGATTTTTGTTAGTAGCGATCTTACGTTTGCCTTTTGCCATCTGGTTAACTCTGGTGTTAGTTGGTCCTGTAGATACTAGCTGGTGCTTGACCCTCCTGTGGGGTTGTAAGGCTATTTCCCAGTGACTGGGATACCTGAATCACTGTCCTGCGGGGGTCTTGCTCACAGATTGCTGACAGGTGGCCTGAGTCCCCCGAGGTCTTAACCTCAGGATATCCCAGGTATTTGGTTCCGCCTGTTGGGCGGCTGCTCTGCACTGCTCCTGCTCAGGGTTCGCTGTCTGATATCCTGTTTCCCCAGGGGTCTTAAAGTTGGGATATCTCAGTTATCTGGTTCCGCCTGCTGGTCCCAAGCTGCTGGGAAGCTGGCTGGGTCCGGTTTCCAGCTTCCCTGCCACTGGCTGGATGGGAGGCTGGTTCGGCCTCCGGCTGGGTCTGGGTACCTGGCACACTGGCTGACTCCGGCTCCTCACCACCAGCTGGACGGGAAGCTGCAGGCAATATGGCAGCTGCCTGCAGGGAGCTCGGGGTCCGCCCCGCGCGCGAGTGCAGAGTGCACCCGCTATTCTGTGCCCAACTCCCACTCCAGGCCTGAGTCCCCGAAGGTCTTAAGCTCGGGCTGTCTCGGGTACCTGGTTCTGCCGCTGCCGCCGGATGGTTCTGAGCACCTGGCACGCTGGGTGACCCTCCGGCTTCCCCACCACCAGCTGGGCGGGAAGCTGCAGGCAATATGGCAGCTGCCTGCAGGGAGCTCGGGGTCCGCCGCGCGAGTGCAGAGTGCACCCGCTATTCTGTGCCCAACTCCCAATCCAGGCCTGAGTCCCCGAAGGTCTTAAGCTTGGGCTGTCTCGGGTACCTGGTTCTGCTGCCGCCGCCGGATGGTTCTGAGCATCTGGCACGCTGGGTGACCCTCCGGCTTCCCCACCGCCAGCTGGGCGGGAAGCTGCAGGCAATATGGCAGCTGCCTGCAGGGAGCTCGGGGTCCGGCCCGCGCGCGAGTGCAGAGTGCACCCGCTATTCTGTGCCCAACTCCCACTCCAGGCCTGAGTCCCCGAAGGTCTTAAGCTTGGGCTGTCTCGGGTACCTGGTTCTGCCGCCGCCGCCGGATGGTTCTGAGCACCTGGCACGCTGGGTGACCCTCCGGCTTCCCCACCACCAGCTGGGCGGGAAGCTGCAGGCAATATGGCAGCTGCCTGCAGGGAGCTCGGGGTCCGCCCCGCGCGCGAGTGCAGAGTGCACCTGCTATTCTGTGCCCAATTCCCACTCCAGGCCTGAGTCCCCGAAGGTCTTAAGCTCGGGCTGTCTCGGGTACCTGGTTCTGCCGCCGCCGCCGGATGGTTCTCATGAAAAGTTATTTATCTTTTATTTTTAGACATCGCAGCTGTAGAACAATGGTTGATAAAGATCACAATGCATGAAGGATTAAACATTTATGATACTGATGGGACCTTATTGGATCTTGTCCGAGGTAAATATCAGCATATAAAATAGAATGTCATTCATATACTCTCTGAACAAACTGATGATTAATTTATAGTGCTAAGTTCCAGAGGCAGGGACCATTGCTTTTATATATAATATATAACGTATATTTGAATATATATTCAAATTATAAATATATTTGAATCTCTGGAATGAATTTCATTTGAATAATATTTTACTGTGCTGGTGATATGTTTTCTAGTACTTTAAATGAGGTATTTATTTTTATTTTATGTTTGTGATTGTGTTGTGTACATATATACATGTGTACCATGTAGGGAACTCTAAGAGGAAAAAAGGATATTTTTTTCTGGGGGCTAGCCTTGGCAGGCCTTCCTCCTCCTTCTCCTCCTCCTTCTCCTTCTCCTTTTTCTTTTTTTTATTAGATTTATTCTTTATTTACATTTCAAATGTTGTCCCCTTTCCTGGTCCCCCCCCGAAAATCCAATACCTCATCTCCCCTCCCACTGCTCCCCAATGAAGCCACTCCTGCTTCCCTGTCTTGGTATTCCCCTGCACTGCAGCATGGATCCTTACCAAGGCAAAGGGCCTCTCCTCCCTTTGATGTCCAACAAGGCCATCCTCTGCCGCTTATGTGTCTGAAGCCATGGGTAATTCCATGTGTATTCTTTTGTTGATGGTTTAGTCCCTGGGATCACTGGGAGTACTGAGGGACTCATATTGTTGTTCCTCCTATGGCACTGCAAACCTCTTCAGCTCCTTGGGTCCTCCATTGGGAACCCTATGCTCAGTTCAATGGCTGGCTGAGGAGTGCCCCCTCTGTATTTGTCATGCAGTAGCAGAGCCTCCCAGGTGACAGCTATATCTGACTCTGGTCAGAAAGCACTTGTGGGCATCCACAATAGTGTCTGGGTTTTGTAAAAGTATGGATACCTAGGTGGGGCAGTCTCTGGATGGTCTCTCCCTCAGATACTGCTCCACATTTTGTCTTTGTATTTCCTTCTGTGGGTATTTTGTTCCCCTTTCTACAAAGGACCCAAGTATCAATATTTGTTCTTCTTCCTTCTTGGGCATCATTTGATATGTCAATTGTGTCTTGGGTATTCCAAGCTTCTGGGCTAATATCCACTTATCAGTGAGTGCATACTATGTGTATTCTTTTGTTATTGGTTTACCTCACTTAGAATATTTTCCAGTTCCATCCATTTGCCTAAGAATTTCATGAATTCATTGTTTTTAATAGCTGAGTAGCATTCCATAGTGTAAATATACTACATTTTCTGTATTCATTCTTCCCTTGAGGGACATCTGGGTTCTTTCCAGCTTCTGGCTATTATAAATAGGTCTGCAGTGATCATAGTGGAACATGTATCCTTATTACGTGCTGGGAAATCCTCTGGGTATGTGCCCATGAATGGTATAGCAGGTTCCCCCAGTAGAACTATGCCCAGTTTTCTGAGGAACAACCAAACTGGTTTTCAGAGTGGTTGTACCACCTTGAATTCCCACCAGCAGTGGAGGTGTATTCCTTTTTCTCCACAACCTCTCCAGGTCCTGCTGTCTCCTGAGTTTTTATTTTAGCCCTTCTGACTGTTGTGAGGTGAAATCTCAGGGTTGTTTTGATTTGCATTTCCCTGATGGCTAAGGATGTTGAACATTTCTTTAGGTGCTTCTCAGCCATTTGATATTCCTCAGGTGAAAATTCTTTGTTTAGCTCTGTACCCTATTTTTAATAGGGTTTTTTGGCTCTCTGGAGTCTACCTTCTTGAGTTCTTTGTATATCTTTGTATATATTAGTCCTCTGTCAGATGTAGGGTTGGTAAGGATCTTTTCCCAATTTGTTGGTTGCCATTTTGTCCTATTGACACTGTCCTTAGCCTTACAGAAACTTTGTAATTTTATGAGGTTCCATTTGTCAATTCTTGATCTTAGAGCATAAGCTATTGGTGTTCTGTTCAGAAACTTTCCCCCTGTGCCCATGTCCTCCAGGGTCTTCCCCAGTTTCTTTTCTATTAGTCTTAGTGTGTCTGGTTTTATGTGGAGGTTCTTGATACACTTGGAGTTGATCTTAGTACAAGGAGATAAGAGTGGGTCAATTCGCATTCTTCTGCATGTTGACCTCCAGTTGAACCAGCACCATTTGTTGAAAAGGCTATCTTTTTTCCACTGGGTGGTTGTAGCTCCTTTATCAAAGATCAAGTGACCATAAGTCTGTGGGTTCATTTCTGGGTCTTCAATTCTATTCCACTGATTACTTGCCTGTTGCTGTACCAATACCATGCAGTTTTTAACACAATTGCTCTGTAGTACTGCTTGAGGTCAGGGATATTGATTCCCCCAGAAGTCCTTTTATTGTTGAGAATAGTTTTAGCTATCCTGGGTTTTTTGTTGCTCCAGATGAATTTGAGAATTGCTCTTTCTAGATCTATGAAGAATTGATTTGGGATTTTGATGGGGATTGCATTGAATCTGTAGATTGCTTTTGACAAGATGGCCATTTTTACTATATTAATCCTGCCAATCCAAGAGCATGAAGTATTTTTTTCATTTCCTGAGGTCTTCTTCGATTTCTTTCTTCAAGGACTTGAAGTTCCTGTCATACAGATCTTGCACTTCTTTGGTTAAAGTCACACCAAGATACTTTATATTGTTTGTGGCTATTGTGAAGGGTGTTATTTCACTAACTTCTTTCTCAGCCTGCTTGTCCTTTGACTATAGGAAGACTACTGATTTGCTTGAGTTGATTTTATAACCAGCCACTTTACTGAAGTTGTTTATCAGCTGTAGGAGTTCTCTGGTGTAGTTTTTTGGGTCACTTACGTATACTATCATATCATCTACAAAAAGTGATATTTTGACTTCTCCCTTTCCAATTTGTATCCCTTTGACTTCCTTATGTTGTCTAATTGCTCTCGCTAGAACTTCAAGTAGTATATTGAAAAGACATGGAGAGGGCAGCCTTGTCTAGTCCCTGATTTTAGTGGGATTGCTTCAAGTTTCTCTCCATTTATTTTGATGTTGGCTGCTGGTTTGCTGTATATTGCTTTTACTATATTTAGGTATGGGCCTTGAATTCCTGTTCTTTCCAGGACTTTAGGCATGAAAGGCTGCTGAATTTTGTCAAATGCTTTTTCAGCATCTAATGAGATGACCATGTGTTTTTTTTCTTTTAGTTTGTTTATGTAGTGGATTACATTGATGGATTTCCTTATATTGAACCATCCCTGCATCCCTGGGATGAAGCCTACTTGATCATGGTGAATGATCGTTTTGATGTGCTCTTGGATTCAGTTGGCAAGAATTTTATTTAGTATTTTTGCATCAATATTCTTAAGGGAAATTGGCCTATAGTTCTCTTTCTTTGTAGGATCTGTGGTTTTGGTATCAGCATAATTGTGGCTTTGTAGAATGAGTTGTGTAGTGTTCCTTCTGTTTCTATTTTGTGGAATAATTTGAAGAGTATTGGTATTTGGTCTTTGAAGGTCTGATAGAATTCTGTACTAAAACCATCTGGTCCTGTGCTTTTTTTGGTTGTAAGACTTTCTATGACCCCTTCTATTTCTTTGGGGGTTTTGGGACTGTTTAGATGATCTATTTGATCCTGATTTAATTTTGTTATTTGGTATCTCTCTAGGAAATTGTCCATTTCCTCCAGATTTTCCAGTTGTGTTGAGTATAGGCTTTTGTAGTAGGATCTGATGGTTTTTTGAATTTCCTCAGTTTCTGTTGTTATATCTCCCTTTTCATTTCTAATTTTGTTAATTTGGATACTGTCTCTGTGCCCTTTGGTAAGTCTGACTAAAAGTTTATCTATCTTGTTGATTTTCTCAAAGAACCAGCTGCTGGTTTTGTTGATTCTTTGTATGGTTCTCTTTGTTTCTACTTGATTGATTTCAGCCCTTAGTTTGATGATTTCCTGTCTTCTACTCCTCCTGGGTGAATTAGCTTCTTTTTGTTCCAGGGCTTTCAGGTGTGCTGTTAAGCTGCTAGTGTATGCTCTCTCCAATTTCTTTTTGGAGGCACTCAGGGCTCTGAGTTTTCCTCTTAGCACTGTTTTCATTGTGTCCCATAGATTTGGGTAGGTCTTACCTTCATTTTCATTGAATTCTAAAAAGTCTTTGATTTCTTTCTTTATTTCTTCCTTGACCAAGGTGTCATTGTGTAGAGTATTGTTCAGTTTCCATGTGTATGTGGGCTTTCTGTTGTTTTTCTTGCTATTGAAGACCACTTTTACTCCATAGTGATCTGATAGGAGGCATGGGCTTAGTTTGGTCTTCTTGTATTTGTTGAGGTCTGTCTTGTGACCAATTATATGATCAATTTTGGAGAAAAAACATTGCGGTGCTGAGAAAAAGGTGTATTCTTTTGTTTTAGGATGAAATGTTCTATATATATCCGTTAAATCCAATTGGTCCACAGCTTCAATTAGTTTCACTGTGTCCCTGTTTAGTTTCTGGTTTCCTGATCGGTCCATTGAGGAGAGTGGAGTGTTGAAGTCACCCACAATTATTGTGTTAGGTGTAATGTGTGCTTTAAGCTTTAGTAAAGTTTCTTTTACGAATGAGGGTGCCCTTGCATTTGGAGCATAGATGTTCAGTATTGAGAATTCTTCTTGGTGGATTTTCCCTTTGACCAGCAAGAAGTGACCTTCTGAGTCTCTTTTGATGACTTTAGGTTGAAAGTCAATTTTATCTGATATTAGAATGGCTACTCCGGCTTGTTTCCTGGGACCATTTGCTTGTAAAATTGTCTTTTAGCCTTTTACTCTAAGGTAGTGTTTGTCTTTGACATTGAGATGTGCTTCCTGTATGCCCCAAAATGTAGGGTCCTGTTTCCTTATCCAGTCTGTTAGTCTATGTCTTTTTATTGGGGGAATTAAGTCCATTGATGTTAAGAGATATTAAGGAATAGTAATTATTACTTCCTGACATTTTTGATGTTATTTTTTATATTTGAGTAGTTATCTTCTTTTGGAATTGATGAGAGGCAGTTTTTATTTTGCTTCTTCTGGGGTGTTGGTTCTTTGTGTTGGTGTTTTCCCCTATTATTCCTTGTAGGGCTTGGTTTGTGGATAGATATCATGCAAATTTGGTTTTATCGTGGAATATCTTGGTTTCCCCATTTATGGCGATTGAGAGTTTTGCTCGGTATAGTAGTTTTGGCTGAAATTTGTGTTCTCTTAGAGTCTGCATGAGATCTGCCCAGGATTTTTGAGCTTTCATGGTCTCAGATGAGAAGTCTGGTGTAATTCTGATAGGTCTTCCTTTATATGTTACTTGGCCTTTTTCTCTTATTGCCTTTAATATTCTTTCTTTGTTTAGTACATTTGGGGTTTTGATTATTATGTGATGGAAGGTATTTCTGTTCTGGTCCAGTATTTTTGGAGTTCTGTAGGCTTCTTGTATATTTATGGGCATGTCTCTCTTTAGGTTGGGGAAGTTTTCTTCCATAATTTTGTAGAAGATATTTGCTGGCCCTTTAAGTTGTAAATCTTCACTCTCATCTATCCCTATAATCCTTAGGTTTGGTCCTCTCATTGTGTCCTGGATTTCCTGAATGTTTTGGGTTACCAGCTTTTTGCATTTTGCATTTTCTTTAATTGTTGAGTCCATGGTTCCTATGATATCTTCAGCATCTGCGATTCTTTTTTCTATCTCTTGTTTTCTATTGTTGATATGTGCATCTATGACCCCTGATTTCTTCCCAAGGTTTTCTATCTCCAACGTTGTCTCCCTTTGCAATTTCTTAGTTGTTTCTACTTCTGTTTTTAGATTCTGAATGGTTTTGCTCAGATCTTTCACTTGCTTGTTTGTGTTTTCATGTAATTCTTTAAGAGATTTTTGTGTTTCTTCTTTCATGACTTCTACTTGACCCACGTTCTCCTGTATTTCTTTAGGTAATTTTTGTATTTCTTCTTTATTGGCTTCTAATTTTTGATGCATATTTTCCTGAATTTCTTGAAGTCACTTTTGTGTTTGCCTTGTAAGGCTTCTAACTTTTGATCCATTTTCTCCTGTAGTTCTTTAAGAGATTTATCTATGTGTTCCTCTATCAGCATCCTGACCAGTGATTTTAGATCTGAATCTTGTTTTTCTGGTGTTTGGGGTATCCAAGACTTATTGTTGTCGGGGAACTGGGTTTGGATGCTGCCATATTGCCTGGATTTCTGTTAGTAATGATCTTATGTTTGCCTTTTGCCATCTGGTTATCTCTGGTGTTACTTGGTCCTGTAGTTACTAGCTGGTGCTTGAACCTCCTGTGGGATCTTAAGGTTATTTCCCCATGAATGGGACACCTGAACCGCTGCTCTGGGGTCTCCTGCTCACAGATTGTTGTCTGGCGGCCTTAGTCCCCAGAGGTCTTAAACTCGGGATATCTCGGGTACCTGGTTCTGCTTGCTAGATCCAAACAACTGTGAAGATGGCGGAGGCTGCAGGGAGTGCAGGGTCCCCCCTCAGGGCACAGAGCCCACGCTTGGCTGGGGCACCTGAACTGCTACTTTGTGCGGCTCCTCCTCACAGAACCACCAATTTTTAACTGATTAAGTGTAAATTCATATGTTCATGGGTGTTTTGCCTGTATACATGTCTGTGCATCAGGTGTGGTGACTGGTACCCTGGGAGACCAGAAGAGAGCATTGGATCTCCTGGAACTGGAGGTTCAAACAATATTGAGCTGCTCTGTGTGCTGGGAACCAAATGTAAGTCACCTGAAAGAACAGCCAATGTTCTTAACTGTTGAACCATCTCTCTAGCCTCTACTATGTTGCCTACACACTTTAGACAATCAAATATTTCCCTTACATAGTTTTCCTAAAACCCTTACAAAAAGTAATGATGTTACAGTTTCAAGAATACTGCTTTGATTTATGTGCCTAAATTTGTCATCCACAGAGCCTATTCTTCAGTGGGATCTTGGACGTATACTTACAGAAATGGAGGTCAAACAGTTACAGTTAGATGTGAAAGATATCAGAGTGGCAAAGAGCCCCTGTGCCAATGATGTGGCTTTAATGGGCCTTTATACGAAACCATCATCTAATGGTAAGTTTATAGTCTGATTGAATGTTAGAAGTAGCCAGTGTTTTGTAGTTGTTAAGGGTGGTTTTAAGTGGAAGTACACACAGAATGCATACAGAGAGTAAAATGTATTGATTTTCACTCTGCCACTTTTGCATGCCAGTGTGATATGCTAGGAGAGATACTCCTCTGTTGTGGCCTTTGCCATTTGAATGGTGACTCATATCTGGGTATGATGGCATATGCTTATAATTCCATCTTCTTGGTAGTCTGAGGCAAAGCAACCAAGTTTAAGGTTAACTTGTGCCCCTTCTTTAAACCTGCTGCAAAAACGAACCAAGCAAGCCCATCAGTAAATCAATAGGTAGCTGTCCTGACTGAATAGCCCTCTGTTCATAAATATGTAATAGTTTGTTGCATATTCCCAGAGAAGACCAAGCCTATTCAGTCAGTCAACAGGGTCTTGAGGGAGGCAATGAAGATGAAAGAAAAAAAGACAATTAGACCACACTATATCAGGACTCCAGCAAGCATTGAAGTAAGTTTATTTTTTTCCCAAGCTGCTTTTATATCATTCTAAGTACATGCAAAAAAATAGGGTCAGTTCTTGGTCAAGAAACAAACAATATAAACAAAAGTCCTGTTTATCACTGTATCCAGGGATTTATTAAGATGAACAAGATATAAGAAACACATTCCTCAGGTGTATTTGTACTTGAGTCTACTTCTGAGTCTTAGCCCAATGTCAAATATTCTTGCCAATTTCCTTGAAGTAGCACCAAGAGTTCTCCACATAAAGATTTTTATTGCTTCTAGTCTATCTTCTTTTCTGCCATGTGTAAATCAGTATTGTTATTCTGGAGACACTATTTATTTATCTATTTATTTAAAAAGTATTTTCAACCTATTGCTAAATATCTAGTGACATATGCAGTAAAAAAAATAGCTGTTTTTCTCTAGACTCTCACTTACAACACTTTTGGTATCAAATGTATGGATTGTCCAACAGAGGGGAATTTTTATGTTTAATCAAGTGGCCAAATGGGCATTCTGAGATATAATTCACCTTTGGCAAGAGAAGATAGAGTCACAATCAACACTCAAAGTTAAAAAAGCACTGTCTAGATTTTGCACCAGGGAGCCAGGAGGCTCCACAACCCTCTGTGCATGGCCTGTCAGGATAGGGTAAGCTCCCAGCAGCACTTTCAATTCTGGACGCAGAGGTGAGATCTCCACTTTCTCTCCACGAACTTTCTGGAGAACAGCTAGGAGCACACAGGGCATATGATCAGTGGTGGAGCTGGGCAGGATCCTTCTGGTTGCCATCTGCACCTGGGAACTGGGCTATTCCATAGCCGTCTGCAAATAGTTCCCACAAGAAAAGAGCTTATCTCTCAGGAATGCTGACACAGGCTTACAGGCCCACAGGAGGAACAACCTCTAGCTAGAGACAGCAAGACCAAATAAAACCAGAGATAACTAGATGGCAAAAGGCAAGTGCAAGAACATTACCAACAGAAACCAAGGCTACTTGGTATCATCCGAATCCAGTTCTCCCACCACAGCAAGTCCTGGATACCCTAACACACCAGAAAAGCAAGAGTTGGATTTAAAATCAAATCTCATGATGCCGATAGAGTACTTTAAGAAAGACATAACTCTCCCAGCATTTGGGAGGCAGAGGAAGGTGGATTTCTGAGTTCAAGGCCAGCCTGGTCTACAGAGTGAGTTCCAGAACAGCCAGGGATACACAGAGAAACCCTGTCTCGAAAAACAAACAAACAAACAAACAAACAAACAAAAAACAACAACAATACAAAACAAAACAAAACAAAAAAAAGGACATAACTCCCTTAAAGAAATACAGGAGAACATGGGTCAACAGGTAGAAGCCCTTAAAGAGGAAACACAAAAATTCTTTAAAGAATTATAGGAAAACACAACCAAACAGGCAAACAAACCATCTAGGATCTAAAAATGGAATTAGAAACAATAAAGAAATCACAAAGGGAGACAACACTGGAGATAGAATACCTAGGAAAGAAATCAGGAGTCATAGATGTAAGCATCAACAACAGAATACAAGAGATAGAAGAGAGCCCCATGGGAAGAACAATGAGATCGGCCACCCAGATGTTCTAGGACTCCCAGGGACTAAACCATCAATCAAGGGGTACACATGGTTCCAGCCAAAAATGTGGCAGAGGAATACCTTGTTGGACATCAGTGGGAGGAGAGGTCCTTGGTCTTGTTAAGGCTTAATAGATGCCCCAACAAAGGGAAATCAGGTTTGGGGGAATGGAGGGGTGGGGGGCTGGGGGGTGGGGGATGGGGTGGAGGTGGGGGTGGGAGTGGGTCAGGTGGAGGGGCATATACTTGGAGGCAAGGGGTAGGAGGAGGGGTTGAGGGTTTTTGGGGAGGGGGAAATGGAAAGGTTTTAGCATTTGAAATGTAAATGAAGATTATATTCAATTAAAAAAATGAGAATCTCAGGTGCAGACGAAACAATAGAAAACATTGACACAACAGTTAAAGAAAATGTAAAGTGTAAAAAGCTCCAGGATACTAATAGCAATAAGGGAAGAAGATCAAGTAACATATAAAGGCAGACCCATCAGAATTATACCAGACTTCTCACCAGAAACTGAAAGCTAAAATATCCTGGGCTGATGTCATTCAGACCCTAAGAGAACACAAATGCTAGCCCAGGATACTATACCCAGCAAAACTCTCAATTACCATAGATGGAGAAACCAAGATATTCTATGACAAAACCAAATTTACACAATATTTTTCCACAAATGTAACCCTCAAAGGCTAATAAATGGAAAACAGCAATACAAGGAGGGAAACTACACTAGAAAAAGCAAGAAAGTAATCTTGTATTAACAAAACCATAAGACAGTCACATAAACAACTCCACCTTCAACAACAATAATTCCAGGAAGCAACAATCACTTTTCCTTAATATCTCTTTATATCAATGGACTCAATTCCCCAATAAAAAGGTATAGGCTAACAGACTGGATACATAAATAAGACCCAACATTTTGCTGCATACAAGAAATCCACCTCAGTGACAAAGACAGACACTACTTCAAAGTAAAAGGCTGGAAAACAATTTTCCATGAAAATGGTCCCAAGAAACAAGCTGTAATATCCATTCTAATATTGAATAAAATCGATTTTCCACTTTATCAAAAAGGATAAGGAATGACACTTCATATGCACCAAAGGAAAAATATACCTAGAAGAACCCTCAATCCTGAATATTTATGCTCCAAATGCAAGGGCACCCACATTCATAAAAGAAACTTTACTAAAGCTCAAAGTACACATTGCACCTCACACAATAAGAGTGAGAGACTTCAACGCCGCACTCTCCTCAATGGACAAATCATGGTAACAGAAACTAAACAAAGACACAGTGAAATTAGCAGAAGCTATGGACCAAATGGATTTAGATATCTATAGAACATTTCATTCTAAATCAAAAGAATATACCTTCTTCTCAGCACCTCATGGTACCTTCTCCACAATTGACCATATAAATGGTCACAAAACAGGTCTCAAGAGATACAAGAATTTTGAAATAATCCCAAGCATCCTAACAGATTATCACGGTTTAGGCTGATCTTCAATAACATTAAAAACAAACAAACAAACAAACAAACAAACAAAGCCAAAATAAATGTGGAAGCTGAACAAATCTCTACTCAGTGATAACTTGGTCAAGGAAGAAATAAAGAAATTAAAGACTTTTTAAAATTTAATGAAAATGAAGCCACAATATACCCAAAACCTATGGGACTCAATGAAAGCAGTCCTAAGAGGAAAACTCATAGCTCTCAGTGCCTCCAAAAAGAAACATCATACTAAGTGAGGTAACCCAGTCTCAAAAGAATACCCATGGTATGCACTCAGTGATAAGTGGATATTAGCCTAGAATCTCAGGACACCAAAGACACAATCCACATACCAAATGATGTCTGACAAGAAAGAAGGCCTAGGGAAACTTCTTTCTCCAAGCCAAGCTTCTGGAGTCTGTGGGGACGTGACTTGCTCTGGGTAGATCAGCATGGTCGCAGCTGAATGCTAAGCTGGGAGCTGAGCAGAGCATCCTGGAAGGGCTGCCGCTGCTCTCGTGGATTGGCAGGATTAATACAGTAAAAATGGCCATCTTGCTGAAAGTAATCTACAGATTCAATGCAATCCCCATCAAAGTTCCATCTCAATTCTTCATTGAGCTAGAAAGAGCAATTTGCAGATTCATCTGAAATAACAAAATACCCAGGATAAAGAACACTCTTCTCAACAATAAAAGAACTTCTGGTAGAATCACCATACTCAAGCTATACTACAGAGCAATCACGATAAATACTGCATGGTATTGGTACCAGGGACAGGCAGGTAGATCAGTGGAACAGAATTGGAGACTCAGAAATGAACCCACCTACCTATGGTCACTTGATCTTTGACAAAGGAGCTAAAACCATCCAGTGGTAAAAAACCAGCCTTTTCAACAAATAGTGCTGGTTCAACTGGCAGTTAGCATGTAGAAGAATGCAAATTGATCCATTCTTATCCCCTTGTAGAAAGCTCAAGTCCAAATGGATCAAGGACTTCCACATAAAACCAGATACACTGAAACTAATAGAGGAGAAAGTGGGGAAGAGTCTTGAGCACATGGACACAGGGGAAATGTTCTTGAACAGAACACCAATGGCTTATACTCTAAGATCAAGAATTGACGAAAAGGGACCTCATAAAATTGCAAAGCTTTTGAAAGACAAAGGATACTGTCAATAGGACAACATGGCAACCAGGTTGGGAAATGATCCTTACCAACCCTATATCTGATAGAGAGCTAATATCCAATATATACACAGAAATCAAGAAGTTAGACTCTAGAGAACCAAATACCCTTATTCAAAATGGGGTGCAGAGCTTAACAAAGAATTCTCAACTGATGAATATTAGATGGCTGAGACTCACCTAAAGAAATGTTCAACATCCTTAGTCATCAGGGAAATACAAATCAAAACAACTTTGAGATTCCACCTCACACCATTCAGAATGGCTAAGATCAAAATGTCAGGGGACAGCAGGTGTTGGAGAGGATGTGGAGAAAAAAGATAATTCTTCCATTGTTGGTGGGATTTCAAGCTGGTAAAACTACTCTAGAAATCAATTTGGTGGTACATCAAAAAATTGGACATAGTACTACCTGAGGACCCAGCCATACCACTACTGGGTATCTACCCAGAAGATTCTCCAACATGTAATAAGGATACATGCTCTACTGTGTGGATACTTTGGTCTTTCTTAGATGGAGTACAAAATACCCATGGCAGAAAATAGAGTCAAAATGTAGAGCAGAGACTGAATGAAAGACTGTCCTGTAACTGCAACAAAGACACTATGTAATTGCTATGAAGGAACAACACACCAAGAAAAATAAGGAAAAGGCCTTAGAATAAAGGAAACTATGAGGTAAAAGAGTGAAGAAAAACAAAGAAAAATACCAGCAACTGTGTTCCAAGAAATTTAGGTAGTTTCAGTGAAAGCCTTTGTTTTCTTTGTTGCTGTTTGGGAACAGGAAATTAGTGGGTAGCTGGTTGGAGAGGCTGACTTGGAGATCACTATCACTTCTAGTGATCTACTAGAAAAATTTTAACTTCCTATTCCCACATCTTTAAGTTCTGTTGACCCTGACTATATAAGGACAGGTTGAGTTTAACTTGGCTGAACTTGACCATGACAATATAAGGAGAGCTTAAGTTTAACTTGGCTGTAACTACATGACCTCTACTGGTGGGGGCAGTGCAGGATTATGTGCTCCAGGACACAAAGGTCCAAGGCAGGGGAAGCAGTGGTCCCAACTCCTACTGATCTCAAGACTAGATTTTTGGGATTGATCATGACTCATCCCCACTCCTACTTCAAACAAGCTGTTCCTAGTTCCCTAGTACCTCAGCCCCACAAGGGCAAAAGGTATATCATTGGAGGTGTAGTTATGACCTGATTATTGGATTCATTTGGAAATTAACCATGACATAAGGTGATATGATTGTTTTTCAGGTTGACAAGTGGTGAACTCATGATGACAATTCTTAGCTGTCAGCCTCACTACATCTAGAATCTACTAAAACCTAAAAAGGAGGTCCCCATGGAGGAGCTACAGAAAGGACCAAAGGAGCTGAAGGGGTTTGCAGTGCCATAGGAGGAACAATAATATGAGCCACTCAACACCCCCAGAGCTCCCAGGGATTAAAACACCAACCAAAGAGTACATGTGGAGGGACTCTTGGCTCCAGATGCATATGTAGCAGTGGATGGCTGTGTTGGATATTAAAGGGAGGAGAGACCCTTGGTCCTGAGAAGGCTAGATGACTCAGTATAGGGGAATGCCAGGACAGGGAAGCAGGAGTGGATTGACTGGTGAGCAGGGGGAGGGGGAATGGGTAAGGGGATTTTCGGGGAGGAAACTAGGAAAGGGGTCAACACTTGAAAATGTGGTATATATACACAATGGAGTACTATTCAGCCATTAGAAACAATGAATTCATGAAATTCTTAGAGAAATGGATGGAGCTGGAGAACATCATACTAAGTGAGGTAACCCAGTCTCAAAAGAATACCCATGGTATGCAGTCACTGATAAGTGGAAATTAGCCTAGAATCTTGGGACACCAAAGACACAATTCACATACCAAATGATGTCTGACAAGAAGAAAGGAGTGGACACTGGTGCTGGAAAGGATCAAAGCATCAGTGTAGGGGAATACAAGAACAGGGAAGAGGGAAGGGGTGGAAGAGGGAGCAGGGGGAGGGAAAAGGGCAAGTGGGACCTTTGGGGGGTGGGGAACCAGAAAAAGGGAAATGAATTGTAAATATAGAATATATCCAAAAAAAAAAAAGAAAGAAAGAAAAAAAGAAAAAAAATAAGAAAATTTAAAAAAAAAAGAATTTTTTTCTTCACTGGAATTTCTGATTTATTTTAGAATTGTAATTTTTGGACAATGTTTATTTCCAAATTACTTATCTCTGGGTTAAGACACCTTTCTCAAGCAGGAAAAAAGATGTAATGTGAATAAATAAGTTAATGGAAAAGTGAGATCACACACTGGTGCAGCTGGGCCACTGTGCTCCCTAATTCTGGGAAAAAGCTAAACGTTGAAAAAGATACTAAGCTTTCATTGACTGAGGATATCTGGTTTGCCATGTTGAAACTGAGATGATTAGGATATTGCATGTCCTGATTGCTGAGTTCCCAGATTTGTTGAAGATAAGACTGCGGTCAGCTAGACTTGCAACAGGAAGCATGAGAGTGAATTGTCTTTTGTGCAGCTGATGGAAGAGCAGACAAAATGGGTTTCAAGTATTAGCTGCCAAAGTGTGTCAGCCAAAGATCTTAAAGAAAAGCCCAGCAAGCAAGTCCTGCCCATGAGCTCAGACTTCCCACTGACAGTCTGTATTTTTCCTTCTCCAGTCTATTTCAACTGCTAAAATATTTAGGGAAAGATTCTACCATGAAAGCAAGAGGCCATATGGGACAAATTTTTTGAATGGAAAACAAACCTTCAGAAATAATCATTAATATCTTTTGATAAGATAGAGGTGATAGATAGATAGATAGATAGATAGATATGTACAATCATTATAAAAAATAAAACATGGTGTGACCTAAACATTAAGTTAAAGAAAAACTATTTTGGAAATTGGAAAGGTCAAGCAAGACTAGATGAAACCTTGACCAGGAGGCTAAAGATAAAAGGACTTTCCTAGAAAGCAGAAAGAAGAAAGTGTGCAAAACTGTTGTAGAAATTAAGAAAATTAGATGTTACAAATAATAATGAAATTAGAGAGATGTTCAAAAAGAAAGAAAACATTTAATGCCTCTCATTATGTAATCAAGCCATGCTTCCCATGCAGATGCTAGCATCGGGGTTGCCTGGTGTCCAGCACTGTGTATGTAAATAGACTCACAAGTCTCTTCTCAGAAAATTCCAAACAGTACAGCTTAGTTTAAAAAAAAAAGTTTCAAATAGCTGCCCTGGAATGATTGGAGCATCTGAAATAACCAGAATTTGCCAATGTGTGTGATTTAGAAGCAAGCAAACCAAGTAACTCAAGTTACAAGTGCGAACATGTTGTCTTCCACCAAGCAGAAGGGCAGAGGGCTGAAGAGTTCCTGTTTTCTAAGGTTTATAAATTATTTGCCACTGTATACTATGTCTCATGTAACTTTTTTTAAAATTAAAAACTAATTTGGAAATGGAATAAAAAAACCCATCCTGTAAAAAAACAAATACAAATCAACCAACCAACCAACCAACCAAACAAACAACCCTAAAAAGGTTGGATACACTCGTTGACTAGGACAGCTCAGTCAGTCAACAGTTCTCCAGGGTGGAAGTGGGGATTAAAAATAAAGACAATTAGACAACATTGTAGCAGGACCCCAGTCAGTTCTGAGGCCAAGTCTGGTTTAATTTTTTTTTCTTATAAGAATAATATTTAATTGGGGCTGGTTTACAGGTTCAGAGGTTCAGTCCATTATCATCAAGACAAGAGCATGGCAGCATCCAGGCAGGCATGGTACAGGAGGAGCTGAGGGTTCTACACCATGTTCTGAAGGCAAAGAGATGGCTGGCTTCCAGACAGTTACAACGAGGTCTTAAAGTCCACATCCACAGTGACACACTTATTCCAACTAGGCCATACCTGCTTCAATAAGGGCACACCTCCTAGGAGTGCCACTCATTGGGACAAGCATATTCAATCCATGGCCCCCATAGGCTTACTCAAACACATGAGTCTACGGGGGCCATACCTAGCCACAGAATAATGCAAAATACATTTAATCCAACTTCAAAAGTTCCCATAGTTTATGGCAATCTCAGTAAAAAGTCTAAAGTTAAAAGTCTCTTCAGATATTTATGCAGTCTCTTAACTGTAATACCATATAAAATCAAAACTATTGGACTAAAGCAAGACAGAAAATGAACTGGGTGAACTCTAAACTCCACATCCCCATGCCTAATGTCAATGTACCCTTCACATATCAATCTCCTCCCATCCTTGTTGACTGCTATTGACAGATCTGGTATTCGGCAGTGACAAACTTCATTCACTTGGGTTGGTTCCACCCCCTATTAGTAGCTTTCCTCGGCAGATATCCTATGGCTCTGGCATTTCAAACATCTTGGGGTTTTCAAGTCAACCTCAACATCACAGCCTCTTATTTCAATATCTAGAATCTTCTGGGCTCCTCCAAAGGGCTCTGCCCTCTATAGCACTCTAGTTTCTGGTTGACTTCACTTCACTGCTACTGCTGTTCTTGGTGATCATCCTATGGTACTGGTCTCCCCAGTACATCGAGGTCTTCTGCTGCAATTGGGCTTCACCTACTTGAAACCTCTCATAGGCTCTCTTCATAGTGCCAAGCCTCAAATACTTTGCATGACCTTTCAGGCCTGGGATGTTAACTGCAACTGAGGCTGTACCTTCACCAAGGACCTTCCATAGCCTCTCACAGTACCAAGCCTCAGCTGTTCTTCATAACCCCTTCATAACTTTAGTACCAATAGCACCTAGGTGATTCTTGCACATTACCAAGTCTGTTGGATCATGAGAATACAGCCTTGGCTATCTATGGAACATTGCTTCTTTGTGCTATCAGAAACACTTGCCAGATTTCACTGCAGTGATGCTGGTTTCTTCTTCTTCTTCTTCTTCTTCTTCTTCTTCTTCTTCTTCTTCTTCTTCTTCTTCTTCTTCTTCTTCTTCAGCACTTATTTATTTATTTATTTATTTTAAATTTTTTATTTTCTATATTCTATGTTTACATTCCAAAGGCTTTCCCCTTTCCCAGTTACCCCCCACCATATGTCCCATAATTCCTCTCCCCCCTGCTATTCCCCACTTATTCCCCCCCCCCATGACTTCTCTGTTCTGGGTCTACAATACTGGATCCAATCTTTACAGGCCCAGGGTCCTCTACTTTCTTCTTCTTGACAGTCATTTGACTTGCTAATTGTGCCTTGAGTATTTAGGGCTTCTGGGCTCATTAATATCCACTTATCAGTGATTGCATTTCATGCCTATTCTTTTGTGATTGGGTTAGCTCACTTAGTATGATATTTTCCAGATCTAACCATTTACCTACAAATTGCATGAGTTCATTATTTTTAATTGCTGAGTAGTACTCCATTGTATAAATATACCACATTTTCTGTATCCATTCCTCTTTTGAGGGATATCTGGACTCCTTCCAATTTCTGGCTATTATAAACAAGGCTGCTATAAACATAGTGGAGCATGTGTCTTTGTTGTATGCAGAGGAATCCTCTGGGTATATGCCCAGGAGTGGTATGCCAGGGTCCTCTGGAGGTGACATGCCCAATTTTCTGAGGAACCGCCACACTGATTTCCAGAGCAGTTTTACCATTTTGCAATCCCATCAACAGTGGAGGAGTGTTCTCTTTCTCCAAATCCTTGCCAGCACCTGTTGTCTCTTGAGTTTTTAATCTTAGCCATTCTGACTGGTGTGAGGTGGAATCTCAGGGTTGTTTTGATTTGCATTTCCCTGATGACTAATGATGTTGAACATCTCTTAAGGTGCTTCTCAGCCATTTGAATTTCTTCTGGTGAAAATTCTTTGTTTAGCTCTGTACCCCATTTTTTGATAGGGTTATTTGGTTCTTTGGGGTCTAACTTCTTGAGTTCTTTGTATATATTAGATATTAGCCCTCTGTCGGATGTGGGGTTGGTGAAGATCATTTCCCACTTTTTTGGTTGCCGTTTTGTCCTTCTGACAGTGTCCTTTGCCTTACAGAAACTTTGTAATTTTATGAGGTCCCATTTGTCAATTCTTGATCTTAGAGCATAAGCTATTGGTGTTCTGTTCAGGAACTTTCCCCCTGTGCCCATGTCCTCCAGGGTCTTCCCAAGTTTCTTTTCTAATAGTTTCAGTGTGTCTGGTTTTATGTGGAGGTCCTTGATCCACTTGGAGTTGATCTTAGTACAAGGAGATAAGAGTGGGTCAATTCACATTCTTCTGCATGTTGACCTCCAGTTGAACCAGCACCATTTGTTGAAAAGGCTATCTTTTTTCCACTGGATGGTTGTGGCTCCTTTATCAAAGATCAAGTGACCATAACTCTGTGGGTTCATTTCTGGGTCTTCAATCCTACTCCATTGATCTATCTGCCTGTTGCTGTACCAATACCATGCAGTTTTTAACACAATTGCTCTGTAGTACTGTTTAAGGTCAGGGATATTGATTCCCCCCAAAGTAGTTTTATTGTTGAGAATAGTTTTAGGTATCCTGGGTTTTTTGTTGCTCCAGATGAATTTGAGAATTGCTCTTTCTAGATCTATGAAGAATTGATTTGGGATTTTGATGGGGATTGCACTGAATCTGTATATTGCTTTTGGCAAGATGGCCATTTTTTACTATATTGATCCTGCCAATCCAGGAGCAAGAAATATTTTTCCATCTTCTGAGGTTTTCTTCGATTTCTTTCTTCAAGGACTTGAAGTTCCTGTCATACAGATCTTTTGCTTGTTTGGTTAGAGTTACGCCAAGGTACTTTATGTTGTTTGTGGCTATTGTGAAGGGTGTTATTTCCCTAACTTCTTTCTCAGCCTGCTTGTCCTTTGAGTACAAGAAGGCTACTGATTTTCTTGAGTTAATTTTATAACCAGCCACTTTGCTGAAGTTGTTTATCAGCTGTAGAAGTTCTCTGGTGGAGTTTTTTGGGTTGCTTAAGTAGACTATCATATCGTCTGCAAATAATGATGCTTTGACTTCTTCCTTTCCAATTTGTATCCCTGTGACTTCCTTATGTTGTCTAATTGCTCTCGCTAGAACTTCAAGTACTATATTGAAAAGATATGGAGAGAGAGGGCAGCCTTGTCTAGTCCCTGATTTTAGTGGGATTGCTTCAAGTTTCTCTCCATTTATTTTGATGTTGGCTACTGGTTTGCTGTAGATTGCTTTTTACTATGTTTAGGTATGGGCCTTGAATTCCTGCTCTTTCCAAGACTTTTAGCATGAAAGGATGCTGAATTTTGTCAAATGCTTTTTCAGCATCTAATGAGATGACCATGTGGTTTTTTTCTTTTAGTTTGTTTATGTAGTGGATTACCTTGATGGATTTCCGTATATTGAACCATCCCTGCATCCCTGGAATGAAGCCTACTTGATCATGGTGAATGATCATTTTGATATGCTCTTGGATTCGGTTGGCAAGAATTTTATTTAGTATTTTTGCATCTATATTCATCAGAGAAATTGGCCTGTGTTCTCTTTCTTTGTTGGATCTTTTTGTGGTTTAGGTATCAGCGTAATTGTGGTTTCGAAGAATGAGCTGGGCAGTGTCCCTTCTGTCTCTATTTTGTGGAATAGTTTGAAGAGTATTGGTGTTAAGTCTTCTTTGAAGGTCTGGTAGAATTCTGCACTAAAACCATCTGGTCCCGTACTTTTTTTGGTTGGGAGGCTTTTTATAACCCCTTCTATTTCTTTAGGGGTTATGGGACTGTTTAGCTGATCTACTTGATGCTGATTTAATTTTGGTATTTGATATCTGTCTAGGAAATTGTCCATTTCCTCCAGATTCTCCAGTTGTTTTGAGTATAGGCCTTTGTAGTAGGATCTGATGATCTTTTGAATTTCCTTCGTTTCTGTTGTTATATCCCCCTTTTCATTTCTAATTTTGTTAATTTGGATACTGTCTCTGTGCCCTTTGGTTAGTCTAGCTAAGGGTTTATCTATCTTGTTGATTTTCTCAAAGAACCAGCTCTTGGTTTTGTTGATTCTTTGTATGGTTCTCTTTGTTTCTACTTGATTGATTTCAGCCCTTAGTTTGATGATTTCCTGTCTTCTACTCCTCCTGGGTGAATTAGCTTCTTTTTGTTCCAGGGCTTTCAGGTGTGCTGTTAAGTTGCTAGTGTATGCTCTCTCCAGTTTCTTTTTGGAGGCACTTAGGGCTATGAGTTTTCCTCTTAGCACTGCTTTCATTGTGTCCCAAAGATTTGGGTAGGTCGTACCTTCATTTTCATTGAAGTCTAAAAGTCTTTGATTTCTTTCTTTATTTCTTCCTTGATCAAGGTGTCATTGAGTAGAGTATTGTTCAGTTTCCGTGTGTATGTGGGCTTTCCGTTGTTCTTCTTGCTATTGAAGACCACTTTTACTCCATAGTGATCTGATAGGAGACATGGGATTAGTTCGGTCTTCTTGTATTTGTTGAGGTCTGTCTTGTGACCAATTATATGATCAATTTTTGAGAAGGTACCGTGTGGTGCTGAGAAAAAGGTATACTCTTTTGCTTCAGGATGGAGTGTTCTATATATATATATATGTTAAATCCAATTGGTCGAAAGCTTCAATTAGTTTCACTGTGTCCCTGTTTAGTTTCTGCTTTCCTGATTGGTCCATTGAGGAGAGTGGAGTGTTGAAGTCACCTACAATTATTGTGTTAGGTGCAATGTGTGCTTTAAGCTTTAGTAAAGTTTATTTTATGAATGAGGGTGCCCTTGGATTTGGCGCATATATGTTCAGTATTGAGAATTCTTCTTGGTGGATTTTCCCTTTGACAAGCAGGAAATGACCTTCTGAGTCTCTTTTGATGACTTTAGGTTGAAAGTCAATTTTATCTGATATTATAATGGCTACTCCGGCTTGTTTCCTGGGAGCATTTGCTTGTAAAACTGTCTTCCAGCCTTTTACTCTAAGGTGGTGTTTGTCTTTGACACTGAGATGTGTTTCCTGTATGCAGCAAAATGTAGGGTCCTGTTTCCGTATCCAGTCTGTTAGTCTGTGTCTTTCTATTGGGGAATTGAGTCCATTGATATTAAGAGATATTAAGGAATAGTAATTATTACTTCCTGACATTTTGGGCGTTATTATTATTATTATTATTATTATTATTATTATTTTTGTATTTGATGGTTCTCTTCTTTTGGGTTGGATGAGATGGGGTTTCTATCTTGTTTCTTCTGGGGTGTAGTTTCCCCCCTTGTGTTGGTATTTTTCCCCTATTATCCTTTGTAGGGCTGGGTTTGTAGATAAGTTTCGTGCAAATTTGGTTTTGTCATTGCATACCTTGGTTTCCACATCTATGGCAATTGAGAGTTTTGCTGGGTATAGTGGTTTTGACTGAAGTTTGTGTTCTCTTAGGGTCTGCATGAGGTCTGCCCAGGATCTTCTAGCTTTCATGGTCTCAGGTGAGAAGTCTGGTGCAATTCTGATAGGTCTTCTTTTATATGTTACTTGGCCTTTTTCTCTTACTGCCTTTAATATTCTTTCTTTGTTTAGTACATTTGGGGTTTTGATTATTATGTGACGGGAAGTATTTCTGTTCTGGTCCAGTCTATTTGGGGTTCTATAGGTTTCTTGTATATTCATGGGCATCTCTCTGTTTAGGTTGGGGAAGTTTTCTTCCATAATTTTGTAGAAGATATTTGCTGGCCCTTTAAGTTGTAGATCTTCATTCTCATCTATCCCTATAATCCTTAGGTTTGGTCTTCTCATTGTGTCCTGTATTTCCTGAATGTTTTGGGTTACCAGCTTTTTGCATTTTGCATTGTCTTTAATTGTTGTATCCATGGTTCCTATGGTATATTCAGCATCTGAGATTCTGTCTTCTATCTCTTATATTCTATTGTTGATATTTTCATCTATGACTCCTGATTTCTTCCCAAGGTCTTCTATCTCCAACGTTGTCTCCCTTTGTGATTTCTTAGTTGTTTCTACTTCTGTTTTTAGATTCTGTATGGTTTTGCTCAGATCTTTCAATTGCTTGTTTGTGTTTTCCTGTAATTCTTTAAGGGATTTTTGTGTTTCCTCTTTCATGACTTCTACTTGTTGACCCATGTTCTCTTGTATTTATTTAAGTGATTTTTGTTTCTCCCCCTTATTGGGATTCATTTTTTGCTCTATATTCTCCTGGATTTCTTTAAGTGATTTTTGTGTCTGCCTTTTATGGGCTTCTAGCTTTTGATCTATTTTCTCCTCTATTACTTTAAGAGATTTATCTAAGTGATCCTCTAACAGCATCTTTACCAGTGATTTTAGATCTGAGTCTTGTTTTTCTGGTGTGTTGAGATATCTGAGATTTAATTGTGTTTGCCTTGTAAGGGCTTCTAGCTTTTGATCTATTTTCTCATGTATTACTTTAAGAGATTTATCTAAGTGTTCCTCTATCAGCATCCTGACCAGTGATTTTAGATCTGAGTCTTGTTTTTCTGGTGTTTCGGGGTATCCAAGATTTATTGCTGTTGGCGAACTGGGTTCGGATGCTGCCATATTGCCTTGATTTCTGTTAGTAACGATCTTATGTTTGCCTTTTGCCATCTGGTTAACTCTGGTGTTAGTTGGTCCTGTAGTTACTAGCTGGTACTTGACCCTCCTGTGGGCAGGTAAGGCTATTTCCCAGTAACTGGGACACCTGAACCACTGCCCTGCAGGGGTCCTGCTCACAGATTGCTGATAGGTGGCCTGAGTCCCCTGAGGTCTTAAACTCAGGATATCCCAGGTACTTGCTTCTGCCTGTTGGGCAGCTGCTCTGCACTGCTCCTGCTCAGGGTTTGCTGTCTGGTATCCTGATTCCCCAGAGGTCTTAAAGTTGGGATATCTCAGTTATCTGGTTCTGCCTGCTGGTCCAAAGCTGCTGGGAAGCTGGCTGAGGCTGGCTCCCCCGCCACCGGCTGGATGGGAAGCAGCTGGTAAGTGGCGCTGTCTGCAGGGGGTTCGGGGTCTGGAGCGCAGAGTGCAGGCTAGGCCGTTGTGCCCCAAACTGCTACTCTGTGCGCAGCTCCCGCTCCAGGCCTGAGTCCCCGAAGGTCTTAAACTCCGGATATCTCGGGTACCTGGTTCCGCAGGCAGGGTCTGAGCACCTGGGAAGCTGGCTGGGTCTGGCTTCCCCGCCACCGGCTCCGGTTTAATTTTTTCCAATTTGCTTTTATACCATTTTAATTACATCCAAGTATTAAGGTCAGTTCTTGGTTGAGGATCAAACAATATAATAAACACAGTCAAGGAACACGCAAGGCAATAAACAAAGTGCCATGATCACTCCTCTTGATCACTGTTTCTAAGGACTTATCAGGATAACCAAGGTATCTGAGCCAACTTCCCTAACCTAACCCAAAGTCAGATTCTTGCCTGAAGCCTACTTCTTGGTTCTAGCCTAAAATCAGATTCCTGCCTGAGCTTACTATCTTGTCCTGGCCCAATGTCAGATTCCTGCCAAGTGGCCCCCAAAGCTCTCCAGAACTGGTGAGGGATTTTTTTCTTAACTAAATCATATAAAGTGAATAGACTCACCTTTAATCAGGGATACATCTACTGGTAGTGTCTTATATAGAGGGCATGAAAGAAGGAAGCTTTGGGGTTATTGCCTGTTGCCCTTACCATTGCTTGAAAGTGCATTCCTTCATTGGCATTAGATCCTACTTCTTCAGGATTCCGGAATATATTCAAGATCAGCTGGGACACTGAGTTTGGCGAACTAAACAATTGCTGCATTCCCGGACATTCTGTTGGTAGATAGTTATTGTTGGAGCAGCTGGACTACAGCCTGGATGGCGTTTTAATTAATCTTACTCATATAAATGTATGTTTATAGCACACACACACACACACACACACACACACACACGTGATTTCTTTCATTTGGAAATTTGGATTTATGATGACTTAATATATATTCAAAGTTAGTAGGTAGATAGATAGATAGATAGATAGATAGATAGATAGATAGATATTCATTCTGTCAGTTCCAGTCAACCTTGTTCAATACAGAATGGAGGAGCCTGGATTGGAGGTGTAGCATGTTTGTGTTTACAGTGTTCTCTAAAGTTGCCTGGCTCTAATCACTTTTTTTTCATGGTAGGTGTGTTCTTAGGCAAAACCATTTCTGGATTTTGGACCTATGAGGAATGCATATGGTATGACCTGACAGAGATCATCTATGCAGAACTTAATGATGGTAATTTTTCTGACTGTCTTCATTTCATTTATATCAAACTTCTTTCAGTACATCTGAAATGCCTTTGCTAAAGAGCTCACTGTTTCTAATCTATGGGGTGATTTGGTTTCTTCCTTTAGAACACCAAGGACTCACAGTGATAGATTTGGTTTTAACAAATCATTTTTTAGTCATTCTCACCTCTTTGGGTCTTTATGTAAGTAGTGATCTTCGTTATCCAACCACTTCACAGATAAAGGTATGAAAATTGTTTTGTATTTACTTGTTAACTCTTAATATTGTCTATGTTATACAGAGAAATATCTTTCAATTGAGTGATGAATAGTTGTCAGGAGCCATCGAAGACAGGCTATGGCTAGCCGATAGCCTTCCTGCAGGTGGTCCACCGTTTTTCACATGGTCAGTGGTGGGTGAGCTCTATGAGTCAAACTCCCAAAGAGATCTCAGGATTGCTTATTGCATCTGAGATGCTTTTCCTCACATTTTAAAATTAATATAATAATCCCTCAGCATTAGCCTCTCCTATTGATCGGATTTTGTACAGATCAACATAAAGATGAACTTTCATATATTAATGCTGTTTAGATGAATTAATGATTCTGTATAATTCCTGATTTGATTAAAATAATTTTAGGAAGCAAGGTTTAAGGGATGGCCTTAGTTGCTTTGCTAGAAAAATGTAATAAAGTTAGAATCAAGAATAGAATGTGCCCACTCCTCATAAAAGTAAGTAAAGGCTGAATAGTAAATACAATGAGCTTTCATAATCACACTAAAAAGAGAAACAGGCTGGGAAAAAATGGGTTCAAGGAAAAACATTTATTTCCAAGGATAAAACCACAGATGTGCACTATGAGAAGGCAAGGCAATGTAAAAGTTATTCCTTTAAACATACAATGCACATATTAGAATGAAATGGTGCTTTGAATTTAATATCAAAATCCTTCTGCAACTCCCATTTTACATAACATTTAACTCTGAGGTGAGTTTATAAAGAACTTTTTGTCTAAGAAGGCAAAAAGGTCTAGGGAAAAGAAATAACTTTGTTGATTAAATGGTTTGGCTTGAGGAGTTTTGCCCAATCCATTCCTCCCTCCCTCCCTCCCTCCCTCCCTCCCTCCCTCCTTCCCTCCCTCCCTCCCTTTATCTATCCAACTGTATATGTGTGTTTGTCTATATGCATGTGTGTAGGTATATGTGTACATTTGTAAGCATCTATGAATGCTTGTGTAGTTAATTGAGTCAGATTGTTGGGCCTGGCCAGAGTGTGGTATATGAATGTATATAGGTCTGTGCATATTTGCCTGTATAAAGTATTTTAATTCTTTTCCTTTCCTTCTCTGTTTCACAAAAAGTTAACCAGCCAAGCCAAAGAGGCTTCTGAATGCCTGAACAGAGAAGTCATCAATGCCAATAAATCCTTTAACTAATAATATTCAGCTGTTAGTAACAAGCTTCAATAGATCCAGAGGCCTGCAGCTTCTGGCCTCAGAGTAACTTAAAGTCAAGATAGGCATTAAGTTATTATAGAAAGCGATCCTATGCTCTTCTCCCTCAGTTGCATCAGAGAGGATCCAGTCTGGTGCAAATCTCTCAACAAGTAATATATCTTAGAACCAACAATTGTAAAAATTAAAAAGATATGAATATTATTCAGCAACATTTCCCTTTGCTTTATATCATTTGGTGTATGAATCAGAATTGTTTTATTGCTTATCTTCTACAGTAAATTTTAAGCATATGCAATGGGAAAGATATCATCTACCCATATTCTTGTATATTTATTTACTGGTCAATAGGGTCCCAAAATGCTGTAAGGTAATTTATAGAACTGAACATTATATTAAAATTAACAGAAATTAAATGTTTTCTGAGAAATGATACATGCTTATGATGATGGGTGTGCTAACTATCCTGATGATAATTATAAAACTACCAGTATATTGAAATGTTATGCTGTCCCCATACATACATAAAATTACAAACTGATTAACAATAAAGGAGACCCAAAAATTCTGTATAGAACTATATTCAATCCTGTTGGGAATTTCTGTGATAGGGCAACTGAAAATTATTCCACAAAGAAGCAAGTAGAAGTGAAGTTGGGACTGTTTATCCAGGCCTAGCTACAGAGAATAAAAAGTTTCCTTGGGCAGAAAGACATGTAAAAAAAATAAGAGCTAACATAATGCTGGGGTGTAGAGAAGAAAAATGTCCATTTAGATGCAGCCGTATGCATACAATTAAGTTCCATCAAGAGACTAAAGGAGAGGCTACATTAATGTTTGAACACACATTCACTGGTACAGAAAAGCAAAGGATTTTTTTGTGGTAAAATTAAATACAAAGTTTATTATAACTTCTGAAAAGGTACTACATTTTAAACCTTCTTCTCCTCCTCCCTCCGTCTCTGTCTCCTTCTCCTTCTTCCTACAGCTTTCAAGAGCAGAGTTTTGTGGATTTGAACGGGTAAGACTTTTGATTTCTTGTTGGTTTTTATTTTTATTTAGTTTTTTTCGGGACAGGGTTTCTCTGTATAGCCCTGGCTGTCCTGGAATTCACCCTGTAGACCAGGCTGGCCTCGAACTCAGAAATCCGCCTGCCTCTGCCTCCCAGAGTGCTGGGATTACAGGCGTGCGCCACCACCGCCGCCCGGCTGACTTTTGATTTCTTAATATTGATTTAGAAGATACCTATTCACTTGGTAACTTGCAAAGCAGTAAATCACAATCTAGATTTTTCATGATACTATAAAATTGTTTTTAGTTTAAATTAAAAACTTTTCTCTATAGTTACCAGGCCCTCCTCATTTCAGTAGCCCCAGTTTCCTACTGTTCTGTTCTCTCTGGGCTTGCTGAGATTGCTCAGGAGATTGCTCACATTGCTATATCAGGAGATGTAGCTCAATGGTAGTCTTTGCCTTGCATGTTCAGGCTATGGATTCAATTCCCAGCAACATCAATATATTCATTGTATACAAACATGTACTTGTTGTTCTAGTAAAACTAGAGAACTCAGGGTCCACTGTTTAAACAATAGAATACAAACTAAACCAATGAGGACATGGCTCATGGCATGGTAGAGTAGTAGAGGAACCTGCAGAGAAAAAGCTTATCCTCAGGAGTCTAAGAACTACCAATCCTGTGACTCTGGATTAGAACATCCTTGGCTTGAGATCAGCCTCACATAAGTGAAATCATTCCTAAGGCTAATCACTGGGCTGCATTTGGATTCGTAGAGAAAAATGCAGGAATACTCTCAATAGAAGGAAGAGGCATAGCATAGTTCAAGGCCCAGTGTTAAAATTGCACAGATTAATAATGATAATTATGATATCCTGAAAACCTTAAGGCTTTTAAGAAAACTCGAACGTTTTAACTGGATAATTTCAGTAATAATATAGCGTAATTCGAATAAATAATGGGGCATTCACTCTTGAAAGGATTTTTTTCTTTGCTTAGCAGTTTTATCAAGGTAACAGTCACATGGTATAAACTTTGTTTTTTTTGTTGTTTTTTTTTTATTTTCTATATTCTATGTTTACATTCCAAAGGCTTTCCCCTTTCCCAGTTCCCACCCACCATAGTTCCCATAGTTCCTCTCCCCCCCCAATTGTTCCCCAATCATTCCCCCTCCCCCCTCGGTTTCTTTACTAAACTGGATGCAATCTTTACAGGCCCAGGGTCCTCTCCTTTCTTCTTCTTGGGAATCATTTGACTTGCTATTTGTGTCTTGAGTATTTAGGGCTTCTGGGCTCATTAATATCCACTTATCAGTGATTGCATTTCATGTGCATTCTTTTGTGATTGGGTTAATTCACTCAGGATGATATTTTCCATGTCTAACCATTTACCTACAAATTGCATGAATTCATTATTTTTAATTGCTGAGTAGTATTCCATTGTATAAATATACCACATTTTCTGTATCCATTCCTCCTTTGAGGGATATTTGGGCTCCTTCCAATTTCTGGCTATTATAAACAAGGCTGCTATAAACATAGTGGAGCATGTGTCCTTATTGCATGCAGGGGAATCCTCTGGGTATATGCCCAGGAGTGGTATGCCAGGGTCCTCTGGAAGTGACATGCCCAATTTTCTGAGGAACTGCCAAACTGATTTCCAGAGCGGTTTTACCATTTTGCAATCCCACCAACAGTGGAGGAGTGTTCCTCTTTCTCCACATCCTCGCCAGCACTTGTTGTCTCTTGAGTTTTTAATCTTAGCCATTCTGACTGGTGTGAGGTGGAATCTCAGGGTTGTTTTGATTTGCATTTCCCTGATGACTAATGATGTTGAACATCTTTTAAGGTGTTTCTCGGCCATCCGAATTTCTTCTGGTGAAAATTCTTTGTTTAGCTCTGTACCCCATTTTTTGATAGGGTTATTTGTTTCTTTGGGGTCTAACTTCTTGAGTTCTTTGTATATATTGGATATTAGCCCTCTGTCGGATGTGGAGTTGGTGAAGATCTTTTCCCACTTTGTTGGTTGCCGTTTTGTCCTTCTGACAGTGTCCTTTGCTTTGCAGAAACTTTGTAATTTTATGAGGTCCCATTTGTTGATTCTTGATCTTAGAGCATAAGCTATTGGTGTTTTGTTCAGAAACTTTTCCCCTGTGCCCAAGTCCTCCAGGGTCTTCCCAAGTTTCTTTCCTAATAGTTTCAGTGTGTCTGGTTTTATGTGAGGTCCTTGATCCACTTGGAGTTGATCTTAGTGCAAAGAGATAAGAGTGGGTCAATTCGCATTCTTCTGCATGTTGACCTCCAGTTGAACCAGCACCATTTGTTGAAAAGGCTATCTTTATTCCACCGGATGGTTGTGGCTCCTTTATCAAAGATCAAGTGACCATAAGTCTGTGGGTTAATTTCTGGGTCTTCAATCCTGTTCCATTGATCTGCTTGCCTGTTGCTATACCAATACCATGCAGTTTTTAACACAATTGCTCTGTAGTACTGCTTGAGGTCAGGGATATTGATTCCCCCAGAAGTCCTTTTATTGTTGAGAATAGTTTTAGCTATCCTGGGTTTTTTGTTGCTCCAGATGAATTTGAGAATTGCTCTTTCTAGATCTATGAAGAATTGAGTTGAGATTTTGATGGGGATCGCATTGAATCTGTATATTGCTTTTGGCAAGATGGCCATTTTTACTATATTGATCCTGCCAATCCAGGAGCAAGAAATATTTTTCCATCTTCTGAGGTCTTCTTCGATTTCTTTCTTCAAGGACTTGAAGTTTCTGTTGTACAGATCTTTTGCTTGTTTGGTTAGAGTTACGCCAAGATACTTTATGTTGTTTGTGGCTATTGTGAAGGGTGTTATTTCCCTAATTTCTTTCTCTGCCTGCTTGTCCTTTGAGTACAAGAAGGCCACTGACTTGCTTGAGTTAATTTTATAACCTGCCAATTTGCTGAAGTTGTTTATCAGCTGTAGAAGTTCTCTGGTGGAGTTTTTTGGGTCGCTTAGGTAAACTATCATATTGTCTGCAAATAATGATAGTTTCACTTCTTCCTTTCCAATTTGTATCCCTTTGACTTCCTTATGTTGTCTAATTGCTCTCGCTAGAACTTCAAGTACTATATTGAAAAGATATGGAGAGAGAGGGCAGCCTTGTCTAGTCCCTGATTTGAGTGGGAATGCTTCAAGTTTCTCTCCATTTATTTTGATGTTGGCTACTGGTTTGCTGTAGATTGCTTTTACTATGTTTAGGTATGGGCCTTGAATTCCTGCTCTTTCCAAGACTTTTAGCATGAAAGGATGCTGAATTTTGTCGAATGCTTTTTCAGCATCTAATGAGATGACCATGTGGTTTTTTTCTTTTAGTTTGTTTATGTAGTGGATTACATTGATGGATTTCCGTATATTGAACCATCCCTGCAACCCTGGGATGAAGCCTACTTGATCATGGTGGATGATCGTTTTGATGTGCTCTTGGATTCGGTTAGCAAGTATTTTATTTAGTATTTTTGCATCTATATTCATAAGAGAAATTGGCCTGTAGTTCTCTTTCTTTGTTGGATCTTTTTGTGGTTTAGGTATTAGCTTAATTGTGGCTTCGAAGAATGAGTTGGGCAGTGTCCCTTCTGTCTCTATTTTGTGGAATAGTTTGAAAAGTATTGGTGTTAAGTCTTCTTTGAAGGTCTGGTAGAATTCTGCACTAAAACCATCTGGTCCCGTACTTTTTTTGGTTGGGAGGCTTTCTATAACCCCTTCTATTTCTTTAGGGGTTATGGGATTATTTAGCTGATCTACTTGATGCTGATTTAATTTTGGTATTTGATATCTGTCTAGGAAATTGTCCATTTCCTCCAGATTCTCCAGTTGTTTTGAGTATAGACATTTGTAGTAGGATCTGATGATCTTTTGAATTTCCTCAGTTTCTGTTGTTATGTCTCCCTTTTCATTTCTAATTTTGTTAATTTGTATACTGTGTCTGTGTCCTTTGGTTAGTCTGGCTAAGGGTTTATCTATCTTGTTGATTTTCTCAAAGAACCAGCTCCTGGTCTTGTTGATTCTTTGTATGGTTCTCTTTGTTTCTATTTGATTGATTTCAGCCCTGAGTTTGATGATTTCTTGTCTTCTACTCCTGCTGGGTGAATTAACTTGTTTTTCTTCCAGGGCTTTAAGGTGTGCCATTAAGCTGCTAGTGTATGCTCTCTCCAGTTTCTTTTTGGATGCACTTAGAGCTATGAGTTTTCCTCTTAGCACTGCTTTCATTGTGTCCCATAGATTTGGGTAGGTTGTACCTTCATTTTCATTGAATTCTAAAAAGTCTTTGATTTCTTTTTTTATTTCTTCCTTGATCAAGGTGTCATTGAGTAGAGTATTGTTCAGTTTCCATGTGTATGTGGGCTTTCTGTTGTTTTTGTTGTTATTGAAGACCACTCTTCCTCCATGGTGATCTGGTAGGAGGCATGGGATTAGCTCGATCTTCTTGTATTTGTTGACATCTGTCTTGTGACCAATTATATGGTCTATTTTGGAGAAGGTACCATGTGGAGCTGAGAAAAAGGTATATTCTTTAGCTTTAGGATGAAATGTTCTATATATATCTGTTAAATCCAATTGGTCCAAAGTTTCAATTAGTTTCACTGTGTCCCTGTTTAGTTTCTGCTTTCCTGATCGGTCCATTGAGGAGAGTGGGGTGTTGAAGTCACCCACAATTATTGTGTTAGGTGTAATGTGTGCTTTAAGCTTTAGTAAGGTTTCTTTTACAAATGAGGGTGCCCTTGCATTTGGAGCATAGATGTTCAGTATTGAGAGCTCTTCTTGGTGGATTTTCCCTTTGGCCAGCAAGAAGTGACCTTCTGAGTCTCTTTTGATGATTTTAGGTTGGAAGTCAATTTTATCTGATATTAGAATGGCTACTCCAGCTTGTTTCCTGAGACCATTTGCTTGTAAAATTGTCTTCCAGCCTTTTACTCTAAGGCAATGTTTGTCTTTAACACTGAGATGTGTTTCCTGTATGCAGCAAAGTGTAGGGTCCTTTTTCCATATCCAGTCTGTTAATCTATGTCTTTTTATTGGGGAATTGAGTCCATTGATGTTAAGAGATATTAAGGAATAGTAATTATTTCCTCCAGACATTTTTGAAATTATATTTATTTATTTTATTTATTTTTTTATATTCGAGAGGTTACCTTCTTTTGGATTTGATGAGAGGAGGTTTCTATCTTGCTTCTTCCCGGGTGTAATTTCCGTCCTTGTCTTGGTGTTTTCCCCCTATTATCCTTTGTAGGGCTGGATTTGTGGAAAGATATCGTGCAAATTTGGTTTTGTCATGGAATACCTTGATGTCTCCATCTATGGCGATTGAGAGCTTTGCTGGGTAAAGTAGTTTTGGCTGAAGTTTGTGTTCTCTTAGAGTTTGCATTATATCTGCCCAGGATCTTCTAGCTTTCATGGTCTCATGTCAGAAGTCTGGTGTGATTCTGATAGGTCTTCCTTTATAAGTTACTTGGCCTTTTTCTCTTGCTGTCTTTAATATTCTTTCTTTGTTTAGTACATTTGGAGTTTTGATTATTATGTGACGGGATGTGTTTCTGTTCTGATCCAGTCTGTTTGGGGTTCTGTATGCTTCTTGTATATTCATGGGCATCTCTCTCTTTAGGTTGGGGAAGTTTTCTTCCATAATTTTGTAGAAGATGTTTGCTGGCCCTTTGACTTGTACATCTTCATTCTCGTCTATACCTATAATCCTTAGGTTTGGTCTTCTCATTGTGTCCTGGATTTCCTGGATGTTTTGGGTTACAGCCTTTTTGCATTTAGTATTTTCTTTTCTTTTTTTTTTAATTGTATATATTCTATATTTACAATTCATTTCCCTTTTTCTGGTTCCCCACCCCCAAAGGTCCCACGTGTCCTTTTCCCTCCCCCTGCTCCCGCATCCACCCCCTCCCACTTTACTGTTCTTGTACTCTCCCACAATGATGTTTTGGTCCATTCTAGCACCAGGGTCCACTCCTTTCTTCTTGTGAGACATCACTTGATATGTGATTTGTGTCTTTGGTGTTCCAAGCTTCTAGGCTAATATCCACTTATCAGTGACTGTATACCATGGGTATTCTTTTGAGACTGGGTCACCTCACTTAGTATGACATTCTCCAGCTCCATCCATTTCTCTAAGAATTTCGTGAATTCATTGTTTCTAATGGCTGAATAGTACTCCATTGTGTATATATACCACATTTTTTGTATCCATTCCTCTGTTGAGGGACATCTGGGTTCTTTCCAGCTTCTGGCTATTATATATAAGGCTGCTATGAACATAGTGGAGCATGTATCCTTATTGCATGCTGGTGAATCTTCTGGGTATATTCCCAGGAGTGGTATGGCTGGGTCCTCCGGAAGTATCACGCCCAGTTTTCTGAGGAACCGCCATACTGATTTCCAGAGTGGTTGTACCAACTTGCATTCCCACCAGCAGTGGAGGAGTGTTCCTCTTTCTCCACATCCTTGCCAACACCTGATGTCTTCTGAGTTTTAATCTTAGCCATTCTGACTGGTGTGAGGTGAAATCTCAGGGTTGTTTTAATTTGCATTTCCCTAATAACTAGTGATGTTGAACATTTTTTAAGGTGTTTCTCAGCCATCCGAATTTCTTCAGGTGAAAAGTCTCTGTTTAGCTCTGTACCCCATTTTTGGATAGGGTTATTTGGTTTTCTGGGGTCTAACCTCTTGAGTTCTTTGTATACATTGGAGATTAGCCCTCTGTCGGATGTGGGGTTGGTGAAGATTTTTTCCCAGTTTGTTGGTTGCCGATTTATCCTTTTGACAGTGTCTTTTGCCTTACAGAAACTTTGTAGTTTTATGAGGTCCCATTTGTCTATTCTTGTTCTTAGAGTATACGCAGTTGGTGTTCTGTTCAGGAATTTTTCCCCTGAGCCGATGTCTTCAAGGGTCTTCCCCAGTTTCTTTTCTATTAGTTTTAGTGTGTCTGGTTTTATGTGGAGATCCTTGATCCACTTGGAGTTGAGTTTAGTGCAAGGAGATAAGAGTGGATCAATTCTCATTCTTCTGCATGTTGACTTCCAGTTGAGCCAGCACCATCTGTTGAAAAGGCTATCTTTTTTCCACTGGATGTTTTCAGCTCCTTTGTCGAAGATCAATTGGCCATAGATGTGTGGGTTCAATTCTGGGTCTTCGATCCTATTCCATTGATCTGCTTCCCTGTCACTGAACCAATACCATGCAGTTTTTAATACCACTGCTCTGTAATATTGCTTGAGGTCCGGGATATTGATTCCCCCAGAAGTTCTTTTGCTGTTGATGATAGTTTTAGCTATCCTGGGTTTTTTGTTAATCCAGATGAATTTGAGAATTGCTCTTTCTAGCTCTATGAAGAACTGAGTTGGGATTTTGATGGGGATTGCATTGAATCTGTATATTGCTTTGGGCAAGATTGCCATTTTAACTATATTAGTCCTGCCAACCCATGAGCATGGAAGATTTTCCCATTTTCTGATGTCTTCTTCAATTTCCCTCTTCAGAGACCTGAAGTTTTTGTCGTATAAATATTTCACATGTTTGGTTAGCGTCACTCCAAGATACTTTATATCATTTGTGGCTATTGTGAAGGGTGTCATTTCCCTAATTTCTTTCTCGGCCTGCTTATCCTTCGCGTATAGGAAGGCTACTGATTTACTTGAGTTGATTTTATAGCCAGCCACTTTGCTGAAGTTGTTTATCAGTTGCAGGAGTTCTCTGGTGGAGGTTTTTGGGTCACTTAAGTAAACTATCATATCATCTGCAAATAGTGATAGTTTGACTTCTTCCTTTCCGATTTGTATCCCTTTGACTTCCCTCTGTTGTCGAATTGCTCTAGCTAGTACCTCAAGTACTATATTGAAGAGATATGGCAAGAGGGGACAGCCTTGTCTAGTCCCTGATTTTAGAGGGATTGCTTCGAGTTTTTCTCCGTTTACCTTGATGTTGGCTACTGGTCTGCTGTATATTGCTTTTACTATGTTTAGATATGGGCCTTGAATTCCTGTTCTTTCTAGGACCTTTAGCATGAAAGGATGCTGAATTTTGTCAAATGCTTTTTCAGCATCCAATGAGATGACCATGTGGTTTTTTTCTTTGAGTTTGTTTATGTAGTGGATTACGTTGATGGATTTCCGTATATTGAACCATCCCTGCATCCCTGGGATGAAGCCAACTTGATCATGGTGAATGATCGTTTTGATGTGTTCTTGAATTCGGTTGGCAAGTATTTTGTTTACTATTTTTGCATCGATATTCATAAGAGAAATTGGCCTGTAGTTCTCTTTCTTAGTTGGATCTTTGTGTGGTTTTGGTATCAGGGTAATTGTGGCTTCATAGAATGAGTTGGGTAGTGTTCCTTCTGTTTCTATTTTGTGGAATAATTTGAAGAGTATCGGTATCAGGACTTCTTTGAAGGTCTGATAGAATTCTGCACTAAAACCGTCTGGTCCTGTGCTCTTTTTGGTCGGAAGACTGTCTATGACCCCTTCTATTTCTTTGGCCGTTATGGGTCTGTTTAGACGATCTATTTGATCCTGGTTTAATTTTGGTATTTGGTAACTGTCGAGGAAATTGTCCATTTCCTCCAGATTCTCTAGTTGTGTTGAGTATAGGTTTTTGTAGTAGGATCTGATGATTTTTTGAATTTCCTCAGTTTCTGTTGTTATATCTCCCTTTTCATTTCTAATTTTGTTAATTTGAATACTGTCTCTGTGCCCTTTAGTAAGTCTGGCTAGGGGTTTATCTATCTTGTTGATCTTCTCAAAGAACCAGCTCCTGGTTTTGTTGATTGTTTGTATGGTTCTCTTTGTTTCAACTTGATTGATTTCAGCCCTGAGTTTGATGATTTCCTGTCTTCTACTCCTCCTGGGTGAAATTGCTTCTTTTTGTTCCAGAGCTTTCAAGTGTGCCATTAAGTTGCTAGTATATGCTCTCTCCTGTTTCTTTTTGGAGACACTCAGGGCTATGAGTTTTCCTCTAAGCACTGCTTTCATTGTGTCCCATAGATTTGGGTATGTTGTGCCTTCATTTTCATTAAGTTCTAAGAATTCTTTGATTTCTTTCTTTATTTCTTCTTGGACTAAGGTATCATTGAGTAGAATATTGTTCAGCCTCCAAGCGTATGGGGATTTTCTGTTGTTTTTGTTGCTATTGAAGAACACTCTTACTCCATGGTGATCTGATAAGAGGCATGGGATTAGTTCGATCTTTTTAT
Organism: Apodemus agrarius; assembly: GCA_964023405.1. Classification (NCBI taxonomy): domain Eukaryota; kingdom Metazoa; phylum Chordata; class Mammalia; order Rodentia; family Muridae; genus Apodemus; species Apodemus agrarius. The sequence continues at coordinate 22,437,283 of OZ030011.1, read as the reverse complement.
ATTTGGTGAGATCTGTCTTGTGTCCAATAATATGGTCGATTTTGGAGAAGGTACCATGAGGTGCTGAGAAAAAGGTATAGTCTTTTGCTTTAGGGTGAAATGTTCTATATATATCTGTTACATCCAATTGCTCCAAAGTTTCGATGAGTTTCTCCGTGTCTCTGTTTAGTTTCTGTTTTCCTGGTCGGTCTACTGTAGATAGTGGTGTATTGAGGTCCCCCACAATCATTGTGTTAGGTGCAATGTGTGCTTTGAGCTTTAGTAAGGTTTCTTTTACAAATGAGGGTGCCCTTACATTTGGAGCGTAGATGTTTAGAATTGTGAGTTCCTTTTGGTGGATTCTTCCTTTGACTAGCAGGAAGTGACCTTCTGTGTCTCTTTTGATGACTTTGGGTTGAAAGTCAATTTTATCTGATATTAAAATGGCTACTCCAGCTTGCTTCCTGTGACCATTTGCTTGCAAAATTGTCTTCCATCCTTTTGCACTAAGGTAGTGTTTGTCTTTGACTCTGAGGTGTGTTTCCTGTAAGCAGCAAAATGTAGGGTCCTGTTTCCGTATCCAGTCTGTTAGTCTATGTCTTTTTATTGGGGAGTTGAGTCCATTGATGTTAAGAGATATTAAGGAATAGAGATTATTACTTCCTGACATTTTTGATGTTATTTTTGTTTTTGAGTAGTTATCTTCCTTTGAGTTTGATGGATGAAGTTTACTGTCTTGCTTTTTCTTGTGTGCCATTTCCTTCCTTGTGTTGGAGTTTTCCTCCTATTATCCTTTGTAGAGCTGGGTTAGTGGAAAGATATTGTGTAAATTTGGTCCTGTCATGGAATATTTTGATTTCTCCATCTATGTTGATTGAGAGTTTTGCTGGGTATAGTAGTCTTGGCTGACATTTGTTTTCTCTTAGGGTCTGCATGAGGTCTGCCCAGGATCTTCTAGCTTTCATGGTTTCTGGAGAGAAGTCTGGTGTGATTCTGATAGGTCTTCCTTTATATGTTACTTGGCCCTTTTCTCTTACTGCCTTTAATATTCTTTCTTTGTTTAGTACATTTGGGGTTTTGATTATTATGTGACGGGAGGTGTTTCTGTTCTGGTCCAGTCTGTTTGGAGTTCTGTAGGCTTCTTGTATATTCATGGGCATCTCTCTCTTTAAGTTAGGAAAGTTTTCTTCCATAATTTTGTTAAAGATATTTGCTGGCCCTTTAAGTTGTAGATCTTCACTCTCATCTATCCCTATAATCCTTAGGTTTGGTCTTCTCATTGTGTCCTGGATTTCCTGGATGTTTTGGGTTACAACCTTTTTGCATTTAGTATTTTCTTTGACTGTTGAATCAATGGTTCCTATGGTATCTTTGGCTTCTGATATTCTGTCTTCTATCTCTTGTATTCTATTGTTGATATTTGCATCTATGGCCCCTGATTTCTTCCCAAGGTTTTCTATCTCCAATGTTGTCTCCCTCTGCGATTTCTTAGTTGTTTCTACTTCTGTTTTTAGTACCTGGATGGATGTGCTCAGATCTTTTGCTTGCTTGATTGTGTTTTCATGTATTTCTTTAATAGATTTTTGTGCTTCCTCTTTCATAGCTTCTACTTGTTGGCCCACGTTCTTCTGTATTTCTTTAAGTGATTTTTGTCTTTCTTCCTTATTGTCTTCTTCTTTTTGATCCATCTTCTCCTGCATTTCTTGAAGTGATTTTTGTATTTGCCTTGTAAAGGCTTCTAACTTTTGATCCATTTTCTCCTCTATTTCTTTACAAGATTTTTTCTATGTGTTCAGCTACCAGCATCCTGACCAGTGATTTTATATCCAAGTCTTGTTTTTCTGGTGTTTTGGGGTATCCAGGGCTTCCTGTTGTTGGCGAACTGGGTTCAGATGCTGTCATGTTGCCTTGATTTCTGTTAGTGACATTCCTTCGTTTACCTTTTGCCATCTGGTTATTTCTGGTGTTAGTTGACCTTGTTGTCACTGGCTGGTGTTTGAATCTCCTGTGAGGCTGGACTTACCTGTTGTTTCTCTACTGGTGGTTATGCGTGATTGCTGCTCAACGGGATCACGAGCTGGCTGCCACCCGCTGACTTTGTGCACGGCCTGAGGTCTCCGGGAAGTGTGGGGGAGTGCAGCAGAGCCTCGGCAGGCGCTGCTGGGCCTGCCTAGTAGCGAGAGCCTAGCAGATCCCCCCACGTGGTAGCCCCTGATGGAATCTGTCTACCTGTGTCTTTCCAGCTGTGTTCTGGTTGCAATATGGAGGCCTGCTGCTATTGCTGGTCTGGGGTCCTGGGGAGCTGGGTGGTTCCAGCTGCCTCGGTGCACGGCCTAAGCTCGCAGGGACGTGCTGCAGAGCCTAGGCGCCTGGGCCCGCCTGTGGGCGAGAGCTTAGCTGCTGTCCCTGCTCTAGCCCCAGACGGAGTCCCTACCTGCACCTTTCCAGCTGTGTCCTGGTTGCAATATGGAGGCCTGCAGCTATTGCTTGTTCGGGGTCCTGGGGAGCTGGGTGGTTCCGGCTTCCTCCGTGCATGGCCTAAGCTCGCAGGGACGTGCTGCAGAGCCTAGGCGCCTGGGTCCGCCTGTCAACTTTATGTTTTTAATTTGTTCATTCCTATGTTATTTTGTGTACTTGTGGAGTTGTGTAATCATCACCAGAATCTATTTAAGGACAAAGGTTTTCATGAATACGTTATTGTGGGACTAACACTGTGCATGGATTGTGTAAAGATTATCTTTGTATTATGCAAGTGCAGATTTCTCTGCCCCCATGTCTGGTAGTAATCAGAACAGGGTAAAGAACAGCATCATATTGTAATGCTTATTCTAAGTACCTCCTACCTCAATGCTGTGTAAGAATTTGTCTTAGGGTTTTACTGAGATGGAGAGACACTATGATCAAGGCAATTCTTTTTTTTTTTTGAAAAACATGTTCTTTTATTGAAAAAGGAAATAAAAACATTTTATGATGAAATTGTAGTTTTAAATGAAAAATATTTCTGATAAAATAGAAGAGATATAATGAAAAACACGTTAAAATGGATAGTTTTCATGGAAAATTAAAGAGTAAAATGGTAGACATAAAAACACTGGTAAATTAATTGAAAAAGGAAGTAGAAACATTTTATGATAGAATTGAAGATTTACATGGAAAGTATTTGATAAAATTATAGAAAAATGTAGAAAAACATGTTAAAATTGAAGATTATCATGGAAAATTTTATATAGACATAATAGTGGAAGACATAAAAGCATTTCTAAGATGATTGAAAGTGGAATTATAAACATTTCCTGATAAAACTGAAGATTTACATGGAAATATTTCTGTTAAAATTGAAGAAATATATAGAAAAACATGTTAAAATTGAAGATTATTTTGGAAAATAATACAGGCAAAATGGTAGATATAAAAACATTACTAAATTAATTGGAAGATGAATTAATTACAAACATTTTTTTGATAAAATTGAAGATTTACATGAAAATACTTCTGTTAGTCTATTTATTGGGGAATTGAGTCCATTAATGTTAAGAGATATTAAAGAATAGTGATTGTAGCTTCCTTATTTTTTGGTGTTATTTTTATGTTTGTGTGGTTACTTTCTTTTGTGTTTTTTGGAAGAAGATTACTTTCTTGCTTTTTCTAGAGTATAGTTTCTATCCTCCTGTTGGCAGTTTCCATCTATTATCCTTTGTAGGACTGGATTTGTGGAAAGATAATATATAAACTTGGTTTTATCATGGTTTCTCCATCTATGGTGATTGAGTCTTTTTCTGGGTATAGTAGTCTGGGCTGGCATTTGTGTTCTCTTAGGGTCTGTATAAGATCTGCCCAGAATCTTTTAGCTTTCATTGTCCCTGGTGAGAAGTCTGGAGTAATTCTGAGAGATCTGCCTTCACAAGTTAATTGCCCCTTTTCCTTTACTACTTTTAATATTCTTTCTTTGTTTAGTGCATTTTTTGTTTTGATTATTATATAATGGGAGGTATTTCTGTTCTGGTCCAGTCTGTTTGGAGTTCTATAAGGTTCTTGTATATTCATGGGCATCTCTTTCTTTAGGTTAGGGAAGTTTTCTTCTATAATTTTGTTGAAGATATTTATTGACCCTTTAATTTGTAAATCTTCGCTCTCTTCTATACCTATAATTCTTAGGTTTGGTCTTCTCCTTTGCCCTGGATTTCCTGGATGTTTTGACTTACAAGCCTTTTGCATTTTGCATTTTCTTTGACTGTAGAGTCAATACTTTCTATGATATCTTCAGCACCTGAGATTCTTTCTTCTATTTCCTATATTCTGTTGTTGATGCTTGGACTGAGCAGACAGGTGCAGACAGGTATGCAGAAATCACCTGAGTAAAAGATCGCTTGGGACACTGCTTACCAGGGCTCCACCTCCACCCAGGAGCTGGGCAGTGCCATAGCTGTCTGTGTACCTACTCTGCCAGGGGACATCTGCCCTGCAGGGAGTCCCGCTATTAGAGGTGGGGCCACCATCTTCACTCCTGAAACTGAGCAGGCTGTTACACTCAGGAACACAGAGAACAACTGAGTGTAAGATCACTTGAGACCTAGTCAGCCAGGACCCCACCTGCACTCAAGAGCTTGACAGCCCCACAGCAATCTGTACCAGGGGGAAAGCCGGTCACCCAGGGGTACTGAGATAGGCTTGCAGGCCCACTGGAAGGACAAGCACTAGCCAGTGACAGCAGGACTCTGGTGTTAGTTAACACCAGAGATAACCAGATGGCAAAAGGCAAACGTAGGGACATTACTATCAGAAATCAAGGCAATATGGCCCCATCCAAACCCAACTCTCCCACAACAGCAAGTCCTGGATACCCCAACACACCAGAAAAGCAAGATTTGAATTTAAAATCACAGCTCATGATGCTAATGGAGGGCTTCAATAAGGACATAAATAAATCCCTTAAAGAAATACAGAACACAAGTAAACAGGAAGAAGCCCTTAAAGAACTAAAGGAAAACACAACCAAACAGGTGAAGGAATTGAACAAAACCTCCCAGGATCTAAAAATGGAGGTAAAAACAATAAAGAAATCACAAAGGGAAACAACTCTGGACATAGAAAACCTAGGAAAGACGTCAGGAGTCATGGATCCAAGCATCAACAACCAGAATACAAGAGATAAAAGAGAGAATCTCAGATACAGAAGATGCCATAGAAAGCATTGATAGAACAGTCAAAGAAAATGCAAAATGCAAAAAGACTCCTGACCCAAAACAGCCCAGAAATCAAGGACAAAATGAGAATACCAAACCCAAGGATTATAGGTATAGAAGAGAGTGAAGATTTCCAACTTAAATGGCCAGTAAATGTCTTCAACAGAATTATAGAAGAAAACTTCCCTAACCTAAAGAAAAAGATGCCCACGAACATACAAGAAAGCCTACAGAACTCCAAATAGATTTGACCAGAAAAGAAATTTCTCCCATCACATAATAATTAAAACACCAAATGTACTAAACAAAGAAAGAATATTAAAAGCAGTAAGGGAAAAGGGTCAAGTAATATATAAAGGTAGACCTATCAGAATTACACTGGACTTCTCACAAGAGACTATGAAAGCCAGAAGAGCCTGGGCAGATATCATACAGACCCTAAGGGAACATAAATGCCAACCTAGACTGCTATATCCAACATCTCTCAATTACCATAGATGGAGAAACTGAAGTATTTCATGACAAAAACAAATTTACATGGTATCTTTCCACAAATCCAGCCCTTCAAAGGATAATGAATGGAAAACACCAACAAAAGGAGGAAAGCTACACACTAGAAAAAGCAAGAAATTAATCTTCTTTCAATTCTGAACATCTATGCTCCAAATACAAGGGCACCCACATTCAAAAAGGAAACTTTACTAAAGCTTAAAGCACACATTGCACTCCACACAACAATTGTGGGTGACTTAAACACCCCACTCTCCTCAATGGACAGATCAGGGAAACACAAACTAAACAGAGACATAGTGAAACTAACAGAAATTTTGGACCAAATGGATTTAATAGATATCTATAGAACATTTCATCCTAAGTCAAAAGAATATACCTTCTTCTCAGCACCTCATAGTACCTTCTACAAAACTGACCATATAATTGGTCACAAAACAGACCTCAACAGATATAAGAAGATCAAACTAATTCCATGCCTCCTATGATATCAATATGGATTAAGGGTAGTCTTCAATAGCAACAAGAACAACAGAAAGCCCACATACACATGGAAGCTGAACAATGCTCTACTCAATGATACCTTGGTCAAGGAAGACATAGGGAAAGAAATCAAATAATTTTTAGAATTTAATGAAAATGAAGGCACAACATACCCAAATTTATGGGACACAATGAAAGCAGTGCTAATAGGAAAACTCAAAGCTCTGAGTGGCTCCAAAAAGAAGATGGAGAGACCATACACTAGCAGCTTGGCAGCACACCTGAAAGCACTAGAACAGAAAGAACATAATACACCCAAGAGGATTAGAGGGCAGGAAATCATCAAACTAAGGGCTGAAATTAACCAAGTAGAAACAAAAAGAAGTATACAAAGAATCAACAAAACCAGAAGTTGATTCTTTGAGAAAATCAACGAGATAGATAAACCTTTAGCCAGATTAACCAGAGGGCATAGAGACAGTATCCAAATTAACAAAATAAGACATGAAAATGGAGAAATAACAGAAACTGAGGAAATTAAAAAAAAAATCATCAGATCCTACTACAAAAGCCTATACTCAACACAACTGGAAAATCTGGAGGAAACGGACAATTTCCTAGACAGATACAAAATACCCAAGTTAAATCAGCTAGACCATCTAATTGGTCTCATAACCCATAAAGAAAGAGAAGTGGTCATTGACAGTCTTCCAAACAACAACAACAACAACAACAACAACAACAACAACAAAGCACAGGACCAGATGGTTTTAGTGTAGAATTCTGAGACCCTTAAAGAAGACCTAACTCCAATACTCTTCAAACTATCCCACAAAATACAAACAGAAGGAACACTACCCAACTCGTTCTATGAAGCCAGAATTTAACTGATACCAAAACCACACAAAGATTCAACAAAGAAAGAGAACTTCGGACCAACTTCCCTTATGAATATCAATGCAAAAATACTCAATAAAATTCTTGCCAACTGAATTCAAGAACACATCAAAAGGATCATTTACCATGATCAAATAGGCTTCATCCCAGGGATGCAGGGATGGTTCAATACATGGAAATCCATCAATGTAATCCACTACCTAAACTCAAAGAAAAAAAACACATGGTCATTTTATTAGGCGCTGAAAAAGCATTTGACAAAATTTAGCATCATTTCATGTTAAAGGTCTTGGAAAGAATAGGAATTCAAGGCCCATACAGAAACATAGTAAAAGCAATATATAGCAAACCAGTCGCCAACATCAAACTAAATGGAGAGAAACTTGAAGCAATCCCACTAAAATCAGGGACTAGTCAAATTATCACTATTTGCAGATGATATGATAGTATATTTAAGCAGCCCAAAAAAACTCCACCAGAGAACTCCTACAGCTGATAAACAACTTCAGCACAATGGCTGGCTATAAAATTAACTCAAGCAAATCAGTAGCCTTCCTATACTCAAAGGATAAACAGGCTGAGAAAGAAATTAGGGAAATGACACCCTTCACAATAGCCACAAAAATATAAAGTATCTTGGTGTGACTCTAACTAAACAAGTGAAAGATCTGTGTGATAGGAACTTCAAGTCTTTGAAGAAAGAAATAGAAGAAGACCTCAGAAGATGGAAAAATCTTCCATGCTCTTGGATTGGCAGGATTAATATAGTAAAAATGGTCATCTTGCAAAAGCAAAAGTGTGTTCTTTTGTGATTGGGTTATCTCATTCAGCATAATATTTTCTAGTTCCATCCATTTGTCTAAGAATTTCATAAATTCATTGTTTTTAATAGCTGAGTAGTACTCCATTGTGTAATATACCACATTGACAGGCTATTATATATGAATATCATACCATATAGTTTTCATATTTGATTTTTCCCTTTTTTAAACTTTTTTTAATTTTCTATATTCTTTGTTTACATTCCAAAGGCTTTCCCCTTTCCCAGTTCCCACCTCACCATATGTCCCATGAGTCCTCTCCCCCCCCATTCCCCAATCACCCCACCACCACCACCATTTCTCTGTTCTGGTACTCTCCTACAAAACTGAATCCAGTCTTTTGGGAACCAGGGCCCTCTCCTTCCTTCTTCTTGGGAACCTTTGATTTGCTAATTGTGCCTTGAGTATTCAGAGCTTCTGGGCTCATTAATATCCACTTATCAGTGAATGCATTTCATGTGTATTCTTTTGTGATTGGGTTAACTCACTTACGATGATATTTTCCAGATCCAATCATTTGCCTACAGATTACATGAATTCATCATTTTTAATTGCTGAGTAGTATTCCATTGTATAAATATACCACATTTTCTGTATCCATTCCTCCTTTGAAGGAAATCTGGGCTCTTTCCAACTTCTGGCTATTATAAATAAGGCTGCTATGAACATAGCGGAGCATGCATCTTTATTGCATGCAGGGGAATCCTCTGGGTATATGCCCAGGAGTGGTATGACAGGGTCCTCTGGAAGTGTCATGCCCAATTTTCTGAGGAACCATCAGACTGATTTCCAGAGTGGTTGTACCATCTTGCAATCCTACCAATAGTGGAGGAGTATTTCTCTTTCTCCACATCCTCACCAGCACCTGCTGTCTCCTGAGACTTTAATCTTAGCCATTCTGACTGGGGTGAGGTGAAATCTCAGGGTTGTTTTGATTTGCATTTCCCTGATGACTAATGATGTTGAACATCTCTTAAGGTGCTTCTCAGCCATCCAAATGTCCTCAGGTGAAAATTCTTTGTTTAGCTCTGTACCCCATTTTTAACAGGGTTATTTGGTTTTTTGGGGCTCTAACTTCTTGAGTTCTTTGTATATATTGAATATTAGCCCTCTGTCGGATGTGGGGTTGATGAAGATCTTTTCCCACTTTGTTGGTTGCTGTTTTGTCCTTCTGACAGTGTCTTTTGCCTTACAAAACTTTGTAATTTTATGAGGTCCCATTTGTCAATTCTTGATCTTAGAGCATAAGCTATTGGTGTTCTGTTCAAGAACTTTCCCTCTGTGCCCAAGTTCTCCAGGGTCTTCCCCAGTTTCTTTTCTATTAGTTTCAGTGTGTCTGGTTTTATGTGGAGGTCCTTGGAGTTGATCTTAGTACAAGGAGATAAGAGTGGGCCAATTCACAGTCTTCTGCATGTTGACCTCCAGTTGAACCAGCACCATTTGTTGAAAAGGCTATCTTTTTTCCACTGAGTGGTTGTAGCTCCTTTATCAAAGATCAAGTGACCATAAGTCTGTGGGTTCATTTCTGGGTCTTCAGTTCTATTCCACTGATGAACTTGCCTGTCACTGTATCAATACCATGCAGTTTTTAACACAATTGCTGTGTAGTACTGCTTGAGGTCAGGGATATTGATTCCCCCAGAAGTCCTTTTATTATTGAGAATAGTTTTAGCTATCCTGGGTTTTTGTTGCTCCATATGAATTTGAGAATTGCTCTTTCTAGATCTATGAAGAATTGATTTGGGATTTTTATGGGGATTGCATTGAATCTGTAGATTGCTTTTGGCAAGATGGCCATTTTTACTATATTGACCCTGCCAATCCAAGAGCATGAAATATTTTTCCATCTTCTGAGGTCTTCTTCGATTTCTTTCTTCAAGGACTTGAAGTTTTTGTCATACAGATCTTTCACTTGTTTGGTAAGAGTCACGCCAAGATACTTTATATTGTTTGTGGCTATTGTGAAGGGTGTTATTTCCCTAACTTCTTTCTCAGCCTGCTTGTCCTTTGAGTATAGGAAGGCTACTGATTTGCTTGAGTTGATTTTATAACCAGCCACTTTGCTGAAGTTGTTTATCAGCTGTAGGAGTTCTCTGGTGGAGTTTTTTGGGTCACTTAAGTAGACTATCATATCATATGCAAATAATGATAGTTTGACTTCTTCCTTTCCAATTTGTATCTCTTTGACTTCCTTATGCTCTCTAATTGCTCTGGCTAGAACTTCAAGTACTATATTGAAAAGATATGGAGAGAGAGAGGGCAGCCTTGTCTAGTCCCTTATTTTTGTCGGATTGCTTCAAGTTTCTCTCCATTCAGTTTGATGTTGGCTACTGGTTTGCTGTATATCGCTATTATGTTTAGGTATGGGCCTTGAATTCCTGTTTTTTCCAGGACTTTTAGCATGAAAGGATGCTGAATTTTGTCAAATGCTTTTTCAGCATCTAATGAGACGACCACGTGGTTTTTTTCTTTTAGTTTGTTTATGTAGTGGATTACATTGATGGATTTCCATATATTGAACCATCCCTGCATCCCTGGGATGAAGCCTACTTGATCATGGTGAATGATCGTTTTGATGTCCTTTTGGATTCAGTTGGCAAGGATTTTATTTAGTATTTTTGCATCGATATTCATAAGGGAAATTGGCCTATAGTTCTCTTTCTTTGTTGGATCTTTGTGTGGTTTTGGTATCAGTGTAATTGTGGCTTCGATGAACAAGTTGGGCAGTGTTCCTTCTGTTTCTATTTTGTGGAATAGTTTGAAGACTATTGGTGTTAGGTCTTCTTTGAAAGTCTCATAAAATTCTGCACTAAAACCATCTGGTCCCATACTTTTTTTGGTTGGGAGGCTTTCTATAAGCCCTTCTATTTCTCTAGGGGTTATAGGGCTGTTTAGCTGATGTAATTGTTCCTGATGATATTTGGTATCTTTCTAGGAAATTGTCCATTTCCTCCACATTCTCCAGTTGTGTTGAGTATAGGCTTTTGTAGTAGAATCTGATAATTTTTTTGATTTTCTTCAGGTTCTGTTGTTATATCCCCCTTTTCATTTCTAATTTTAATTTGGATACTGTCTCTGTGTCCATTGGTTAGTCTGACTAAGGGTTTATCTATCTTGTTGATTTTCTCAAAGAACCAGCTCCTGGTTTTGTTGATTCTTTGTATGGTTTGCTTTATTTCTACTTGATTGATTTTAGCCCTTAGTTTGATGATTTCCTGTCTTCTACTACTCCTGGGTGAATTAGCTTCTTTTTGTTCCAGGGCTTTCAGGTGTGCTGTTAAACTGCTAGTGTGTGCTGTCTCCATTTTCTTTTTGGAGGCACTCAGTGCAATGAGTTTTCCTCTTAGCACTGCTTTCATTGAGTCCCAAAGATTTGGGTAGGTCTTACCTTCATTTTCATTGAATTCTAAAAAGTCTTTGATTTCTTTCTTTATTTCTTTCTTGACCAAGGTGTCATTGAGTATTGTTCAGTTTCCACTTGTATGTGGGCTTTCTGTTGTTTTTCTTGCTATTGAAGACCACTTTTACTCCATAGTGATCTGATAGGAGGCATGGGATTAGTTTGATCTTCTTGTATTTGTTGACATCTGTCCTGTTACCAATTAGATGATTGATTTTGGAGAAGGTACCATGTGGTGCTGAGAAAAAGGTATATTCTTTTGCTTTGGTTTGAAATGTTCTATTTATATCTGCTAAATCCAATTGGTCTAAAGCTTCAATTAGTTTCACTGTGTCCTGTTTAGTTTCTGGTTTCCTGATCGGTCCATTGAGGATAGTGGAGTGTTGAAGTCACCCACAATTATTGTGTTTGGTGTATTGTGTGCTTTTAGCTCTAGTAGAGTTTCTTTTATGAATGATGGTGCCCTTGTATTTGGAGCATAGATGTTCAGTATTGAGAGTTCTTCTTGATGAATTTTTCCTTTAACCAGCAAGAAGTGACCTTCTGTGTCTCTCTTTTATATTTTTTTATTTTTTTTAATTTTTATTTTCTATATTCTATGTTTACATTCCAAAGGCTTTCCCCTTTCCCAGTTCCCCCCACCATATGTCCCATAATTCCTCTCCCCCCAACTATTCCCCAATCATTCCCCCTCCCCCCATGGTTTCTCTGTTCTGGGTCTACAAAACTGGATCCAATCTTTACAGGCCCAGGGTCCTCTACTTTCTTCTTCTTGGGAATCATTTGACTTACTAATTGTGCCTTGAGTATTTAAGGCTTCTGGGCTCATTAATATACACTTATCCGTGATTGCATTTTATGTGCATTCTTTTGTGATTGGGTTAACTCACTTAGGATGATATTTTCCAGATCTAACCATTTGCCTACAAATTGCATGAGTTCATTATTTTTAATTGCTGAGTAGTACTCCATTGTATAAATATACCACATTTTCTGTATCCATTCCTCCTTTGAGGGATATTTGGGCTCCTTCCAATTTCTGGCGATTATAAACAAGGCTGCTATAAACATAGTGGAGCATGTGTCTTTATTGTATGCAGGGGAATCCTCTGGGTATATGCCCAGGAGTGGTATGCCAGGGTCCTCTGGAAGTGGCATGCACAATTTTCTGAGGAACTGCTAAACTGATTTCCAGAGTGGTTTTACCATTTTGCAATCCCACCAACAGTGGAGGAGTGTTCCTCTTTCTCCACATCCTCGCCTGTACTTGTTGTCTCTTGAGTTTTTAATCTTAGCCATTCTGACTGGTGTGAGGTGGAATCTCAGGGTTGTTTTGATTTGCATTTCCCTGATGACTAATGATGTTGAACATCTCTTAAGGTGTTTCTCGGCCATTTGAATTTCTTCTGGTGAAAATTCTTTGTTTAGCTCTGTACCCCATTTTTGATAGGGTTATTTGTTTCTTTGGGGTCTAACTTCTTGAGTTCTTTGTATATATTGGATATTAGCCCTCTGTTGGATGTGGGGTTGGTGAAGATCTTTTCCCACTTTGTTGGTTGCTGTTTTGTCCTTCAGACAGTGTCCTTTGCCTTGCAGAAACTTTGTAATTTCATGAGGTCCCATTTGTCAATTCTTGATCTTAGTGCATAAGCTATTGGTGTTCTGTTCAGGAACTTTCCCCCTGTGCTCATGTCCTCCAGGATCTTCCCCAGTTTCTTTTCTATTAGTTTCAGTGTGTCTGGTTTTATATGGAAGTCCTTGATCCACTTGGAGTTGATCTTAGTGTAAGGAGATAAGAGTGGGTCAATTCACATTCTTCTGCATGTTGACCTCCAGTTGAACCAGCACCACTTGTTGAAAATGCTATCTTTATTCCACTGGATGGTTGTAGCTCCTTTATCAAAGATCAAGTGACCATAAGTCTGTGGGTTCATTTCTGGGTCTTCAATCCTATTCCATTGATCTACTTGCCTGTTGCTGTACCAATACCATGCAGTTTTAAACACAATTACTCTGTAGTACTGCTTGAGGTCAGGGATATTGATTCCCCCAGAAGTCCTTTTATTGTTGAGAATAGTTTTAGCTATCCTGGGTTTTTTGTTGTTCCAGATGAATTTGAGAAGTGCTCTTTCTAGATCTATGAAGAATTGATTTGGGATTTTGATGGCGATTGCATTGAATCTGTATATTGCTTTTGGCAAGATGGCCATTTTTACTATATTGATCCTGCCAATCCAGGAGCAAGAAATATTTTTCCATCTTCTGAGGTCTTCTTCGATTTCTTTCTTCAAGGACTTGAAGTTCCTGTTGTACAGATCTTTTGCTTGTTTGGTTAGAGTTATGCCAAGGTACTTTATTTTGTTTGTGGCTATTGTGAAGTATGTTATTTCCCTAACTTCTTTCTCAGCCTGCTTGTCCTTTGAGTACAAGAAGGCTACTGATTTGCTTGAGTTAATTTTATAACCAGCCACTTTGCTGAAGTTGTTTATCAGCTGTAGAAGTTCTCTGGTGGAGTTTTTTGTGTCGCTTAAGTAAACTATCATATATCATCTGCAAATAATGATAGTTTGACTTCTTTCTTTCCAATTTGTATCCCTTTGACTTCCTTATGTTGTCTAATTGCTCTCGCTAGAACTTCAAGAACTATATTGAAAAGATATGGAGAGAGAGGGCAGCCTTGTCTAGTCCCTGATTTTAGTGGGATTGCTTCAAGTTTCTCTCCATTTTGTTTGATGTTGGCTACTGGTTTGCTGTAGATTGCTTTTACTATGTTTAGGTATGGGCCTTGAATTCCTGCTCTTTCCAAGACTTTTAGCATGAAAGGATGCTGAATTTTGTCGAATGCTTTTTCAGCATCTAATGAGATGACCATGTGGTTTTTTTCTTTTAGTTTGTTTATGTAGTGGATTACATTGATGGATTTCTGTATATTGAACCATCCCTGGATCCCTGGGATGAAGCCTACTTGATCATGGTGAATGATCGTTTTGATGTGTTCTTGGATTCGGTTGGCAAGAATTTTATTTAGTATTTTTGCATCAATATTCATAAGAGAAATTGGCCTGTAGTTCTCTTTCTTTGTTGGATCTTTTTGTGGTTTATGTATTAGTGTAATTGTGGCTTTGAAGAATGAGTTGGGCAGTGTCCCTTCTGTGTCTATTTTGTGGAATAGTTTGAAAAGTATTGATATTAAGTTTTCTTTGATGGTCTGGTAGAATTCTGCACTAAAACCATTTGGTCTCTTACTTTTTTTGGTTGGGAGGCTTTCTATAACCCCTTCTATTTCTTTAGGGGTTATGGGACTATTTAGCTGGTCTACTTGATGCTAATTTAATTTTGGTATTTGGTATCTCTCTAGGAAATTGTCCATTTCCTCCAGATTCTCCAGTTGTTTTGAGTATAGACCTTTGTAGTAGGATCTGATGATCTTTTGAATTTCCTCAGTTTCTGTTGTTATGTCTCCCTTTTCATTTCTAATTTCGTTAATTTGTATACTGTTTCTGTGTCCTTTGGTTAGTCTGGCTAAGGGTTTATCTATTTTGTTGATTTTCTCAAAGAACCAGCTCCTGGTCTTGTTGATTCTTTGTATGGTTTCTTTGTTTCTACTTGATTGATTTCAGCCCTGAGTTTGATGATTTCTTGTTTTCTCCTCCTCCTGGGTGAATTAGCTTCTTTGTCTTCCAGGGCTTTAAGGTGTGCCGTTAAGCTGCTAGTGTATGCTCTCTCCAGTTTCTTTTTGGATGCACTTAGAGCTATGAGTTTTCCTCTTAGCACTGCTTTCATTGTGTCCCATAGATTTGGGTAGGTTGTACCTTCATTTTCATTGAATTCTAAAAAGTCTTTGATTTCTTTTTTTATTTCTTCCTTGACCAAGGTGTCATTGAGTAGAGTATTGTTCAGTTTCCATGTGTATGTGGGCTTTCTGTTGTTTTTGTTGCTATTGAAGACCACTCTTACTCCATGGTGATCTGATAGGAGGCATGGGATTAGCTCGATCTTCTTGTATTTGTTGCCATCTGTCTTCTGACCAATTATATGATCAATTTTGGAGAAGGTACCATGCGGTACTGAGAAAAAGGTATATTCTTTAGCTTTAGGATGAAATGTTCCATATATATCTGTTAAATCCAATTGGTCCAAAGTTTCAATTAGTTTCACTGTGTCCCTGTTTAGTTTCTGCTTTCCTGATCGGTCCATTGAGGAGAGTGGAGTGTTGAAGCCACCCACAATTATTGTGTTAGGTGCAATGTGTGCTTTAAGCTTTAGTAAGGTTTCTTTTACGAATGAGGGTGCCCTTGCATTTGGAGCATAGATGTTCAGTATTGAGAGCTCTTCTTGGTGGATTTTCCCTTTGACCAGCAAGAAGTGACCTTCTGAGTCTCATTTGATGACTTTAGGTTGGAAGTCAATTTTATCTGATATTAGAATGGCTACTCCAGCTTGTTTCCTGAGACCATTTGCTTGTAAAATTGTCTTCCAGCCTTTTACTCTAAGGCAGTGCTTGTCTTTAACACTGAGATGTGTTTCCTGTATGCAGCAAAATGTAGGGTCCTGTTTCTGTATCCAGTCTGTTAATCTATGTCTTTTTATTGGAGAATCGAGTCCATTGATGTTAAGAGATATTAAGGAATAGTAATTATTAACTCCTGACATTTTAAAAATTATTTTATTTATTTATTTATTTTTATATTCGAGAGGTTATCTTCTTTTGTGTTTGATGAGGGGAGGTTTCTATCTTGCTTCTTCCCGGGTGTAATTTCCGTCCTTGTCTTGGTGTTTTCCCCCTATTATCCTTTGTAGGGCTGGATTTGTGGAAAGATATCATGCAAATTTGGTTTTGTCATGGAATACCGTGATGTCTCCATCTATGGCGATTGAGAGCTTTGCTGGGTAAAGTAGTTTTGGCTGAAGTTTGTGTTCTCTTAGAGTTTGCATTATATCTGCCCAGGATCTTCTAACTTTCATGGTCTCAGGTGAGAAGTCTGGTGTTTTTCTGATAGGTCTTTCTTTATATTTTACTTGGCCTTTTTCTCTTGCTGCCTTTAATATTCTTTCTTTGTTTAGTACATTTGGAGTTTTGATTATTATGTGAAAGGATGTATTTCTGTTCTGGTCCCGTCTGTTTGGGGTTCTATAGGCTTCTTGAATATTCATGGGCATCTCTCTCTTTAGGTTGGGGAAGTTTTCTTCCATAATTTTGTAGAAGATATTTGCTGGCCGTTTAAGTTGTAAATCTTTACTCTCATCTATACCTATAATCCTTAGGTTTGGTATTTCATTGTGTCCTGGATTTCCTGGAAATTTTGGGTTACAAGCTTTTTGCATTTTGCATTTTCTTTGACTGTTGAGTCAATTGTTTCTATGGTATCTTCAGCATCTGATATTCTTTCTTCTATCTTTTATATTCTATTGTTTATATTTGCATCTATGGCCCCTGATTTCTTCACAAGGTTTTCTATCTCCAAAGTTGTCTTCCTTTGCGATTTCTTAGTTGTTTCTACTTCTGTTTTTAGATGCTGGATGGTTTTGCTCAGATCTTTCGCTTTCTTGTTTGTATTTTCATGTAATTCTTTAAGAGATTTCTGTATTTCCTCTTTCATGACTTCTGCTTGTTGACCCACGTTCTCCTGTATTTCTTTAAGTGATTTTTGCATTTCCTCCTTATTGGCTTCCATTTTTCATGCATATTCTCCTGAATTTCTTTAACTGATTTTTGTGTTTGCCTTTTATGGGCCTCTATCTTTTGATTCATTTTCTCCTGTATTTCTTTAAGAGATTTATCTATGTGTTCCTCTAACAGCATCCTGACCAGTGATTTTAGATCTGAATCTTGTTTTTCTGGTGTGTTGGGGTATCTGGGACTTACTGCTGTCGGAGAACTGGGTTTGGATGCTGCCATACTGCCTTGATTTCTGTTAGTAATGTTCCTATGTTTGCCTTTTGCCATCTGGTTGGTTTTGCTCAGATCTTTCGCTTTCTTGTTTGTATTATCTCTGGTGTTAGTTGGTCCTGTAGTCACTAGCTGGTGCTTGAACCTCCTGTGGGCTTGTAAGGCTATTTCCCCACCACTGGATGACTGGGTTTTCTCTGGCACATATTGTTGATGTGCTATTCTCCTCTTGGGGGCTGTTGGACCCCTGGTGTATCGTGCTCCAAGCAATGTTATACTTGGTTGTCTCTGTGGACCAGATGCTGCTTGTCTGCTCTGTCAGGGAGCGAACATGGTGGATGGGAGCCCCTCAAAGTGCTGTCCACCCTGCCTGGCACAAGACCCAGGCCTGGCTGGCACACATATGAACCACCACTCTGCTCAGATCCTGTGTGCAGGTTGTTGCCTGGCGGCCTGAATCCCCAGAGCTCTTAAACTCAGGATATCTCAGGTACCTGGTTCTGCTTGCTCAGTCCAAGCAGCAGCAAAGATGGCAGCAGCTACAGGGAGTGCAGGGTCCCCCATAGGGCACAGAACCCATGCCTGGCTGGGACACAGGAACCTCTATTCTGCCTAGTTCCTGTTCACAGATTGCTGACTGGCGTCCTGAGTCCCCAGAGCTCTTAAACTCGGGATATCTCAGGTACCTGGTTCAGCTTGCTCAGTCCAAGCAGCAGCAATGATGAGTGCAGTGTCTCCCACAGGGCTCAGAACCCACGCCTGGCTGGGGCACAGGAAGTGCTGCTCTGCCTAGCTCCTGTTCACAGATTGCTGCCTGGCGACCTGAGTCCCCAGAGATCTTAAACTCACTATGCTAACTGTTCTTGTGTTTTACATTCAGCCTTCTGTGTCCACAAGTTCAATGCTTGCACAATCAGAGGGTTGGAAATGTTTGGCAAAAAGCTGTGGTGAATGTAATGAGCACATACAGATGCTTTCCTTTCCATTACCCTCTAGAATTTTTTATTAAAAACACAAAACAGTACCTAGTTGCAGAATATTTGCATTGTATTAGTTATGACAGAGATTATGTAAAGCACACACACATACTGTCTTAAGTAAGGTTTTACTGCTGTGAACAGACACCATGACCAAGGCAACTCTTACAAAGGACAACATTTTATTGGGACTGGCCTACAGATCCAGAGGTTCAGTTCATTATGATTAAGGCTGAAACATGGCAGAGTCCAGGCAGACAAGATGCAGGAGGAACTGAGAGTCCAACATCTTCATCTGAAGGCAGCTAGGAGAAGACTGAACATACTACCCTCGGAGGAGCTTCAAAACTCATCTCCACAGAGACATACTTCCTCCAACAAGGCTAAACCTACTTCAACAAAGCCACATCTCCAAATAGTGCCACTTCCTGGGCCAAGCACATTGACCAACCACCACTATAGACACAAACCAAAACAGTTACCAGTTTCTGAGTCAGGATTTCAAGGCTCCTAGAATAGACCCCCAGGGTACAGAAAGGCCCTGCAAAACAAACAAGCAAACACCAAACAAAAGCAAACAGAAACAAGGAGGCAAAGCAGAGGCAATTCTTTATGGAGGTCCTGCTGAGTAAAAACGGGCAGTCAGTTTCCTAGGGAGGCAGAAGGCTCAGTCCCTTCGAGAAGGAGCTGTGCTGGCCAGAAGAGCCAATACCTTTGCACTCAATAATTTCCCAGAGTGTAGGTGGGGACAGGGTCTGGTGTGGCCGCTGCTGGGTGGTAGAAAAGCCTCTCCCTGAGAACCAAAAGACAGGGTGTGACTACTCATGAAGGAAGCTGCAGCATGAGGCAGACTGAGGGAAGACAGGATATCAAAACAAGAAAACTTCTGACTTGGGGAAAAATGTTTAAAGTCATGTTTTAATGTTAAAAAAGAAAGTAGTCTGGATATGAAATTTTCACAGATAGATATGAATAACTTAAAATTGATAAATTTAAAGAAAATTAACACATAAACATGAGAGGCACAGTAAAAAACTTTTGAAATTCATAAAATGTTCTTTTATATAGTTCAAAGCTAGGAACAAAAGAAATAAATGACTTAACTGAAACTGACTTATTATAGATTGTGATTATTTTCCCATTGATAACCCTGATTCTTTCCTTAATAATCGTATTGGACATTTTCTATGTCTTCTGGAAAAAGAGGGCTTTAGAGAAATAAGATAAGGAAAGGTATGAAAAATAGATATAAACATTAAAAGAAAATTACAAAAAATTATCCATTTATTTTCATATTTTTATTGGTTATTTTATTTATTTATATTTCAACTGTTATTCCCCTTCTCAGTTTCCCCTCCACAACCCCCCTATATCCTTCCCCATCCCCTTCCTCTATGAAGGTGCTCCCCCACCTACCCAACCCCTCCTGCCTCAACACCCTATCATTTCCCTGAACTGGGTCATCAAGCCTCTACTGGACCAAGGGGTTCCCCTCCCGTTGATGCTAACATAGGGAAATCCTCTGCTACATATCCAGCTGGAGCCATGGGTCCCCCCATGCTTACTCTGTGGTTGGTGGTTTAGTTCCTGGGAGTTTTGGGTGGTCTAGTTGTTTAATATTATTGTTCTTCCTATGCAGTTACAAACCACTTCAGCTCCTTCATTCCTTCCCCTAACTCCTCCATTGGGTTCCCATTCTCAGTCTGATGTTTGACTGTATATCTGCATCTGTATTGATCAGGCTCTGGCATAGCCTCTCAGGGATCAGCTATACCAGGCTCCTGTCAGTAAGCACTCTTGGCATCAACAATAGTGTCTGGATTGGTGTCTGCAGATGGGATGGATCCCTGGGTGGGGCAGTCTCTGGATGGCCTTTTTTTTTAAGCAATTCTGCATTATTATCTTTGAGGTGGGTGAGTGTAGAAAAATTTATAAACAAAAATAAACAGGATACTAAAAATATAGAGATACAAGAAAAAAATTGTAAAAAATGGACAGAAGCCTTAGAATCTAAATTACTTATCATGTCATCCTTTCACAGGGCATAGATAAGACTTTATATTACACCTTAGCTATGCAGTCCAAACTAACATAAAAATGCCTTACCTGATCCAACAGAGAAAAAAGAATCATATTTAGCCAAATGTTGGTCATTCTATGGGATAAAAGTTTGTTGGAACTTTCTTGTCACTTTAGGGTTTGGCTATAGGAATGTTAAATAAAAAGGGTAGATTATTGAATCTACTTTTAGACCAAAGAACATTAAAAAGCCACTAATCTTACACTGGCATAAATCTTTGTATATTGATTCAAATTAGGGTTATACTTAGATACATTGGTATAGATCATTGTATATTGATACAATTTAAGGTCATATTTGTTTACATTGGCATAGAACTTTGTATACTAATACAATTTAAGATTATATTTTGCTGCAACATGCCAAGGTATTGTACCTATGCAATACTTAAAATTTAATGTTAAGTTCTAGTCCTTTTAAAGCTCCTATGACAAACTGTTTAGGATAATTAAAAAAGAGAACTTAGCACTCAGACAATGAAACTCATGGTTATGTTAGATACTAGTTTAGTTAATTATAAAAGTATGTTTCCTAGATTGAATAGATAGTAGGAAAAACAATCCAGATGTACTATACACAAATAAATGGTCTTCAAAAACCTCAGAGATATACAGAATATGACATTTAAAGATAGTTTATTAATTTAAGACACTTTTGACAATAAGATAGGTCTCTGATCCTGGTAGAATCTTATTCTACTTCAATGAACATGACAAGCAACCAAAAACCTCCAAGTGGAGTTTGTTTCATATGTGGTAAGCTAGCCACTGGGCAAGAAAATGCCCTTGCTTCAAATGCAGACAGAATTCTGTCTAAACTGGATATACTGGATACAGTGAAGTTAATGGCCCAACTTTACCAGGACAGGTAGGCAAGTCCTTTATAATTCTTCCTTCATAGAAATGTCTGTTAAATATTCTCAGCTGAAGATAGATGCTCCCATGTGATTGAAAACTTCAGGGGGCCTGTGCAGTCAGCCAGCTATCTCTTTCACTTGTATGGTTTTGGAAGCTGCTTCCCTGCACTTCCTTTATACCTTTTCAAGTCTTTGATGCATTTGAAGATTAGGTTGTTTCAACCTCTATATCAAGCTCAAATTGTTTAGGATTTAGGGAAATGTTTTAGGTCTATGCATGTTGTAATGATAGAAATTGATTTAGGTATAGAATTTTAGATGCATCAAGATAGGATGAATCATAGAACACTTTCTCTAAGGTTGCCAAGTACATAAAGGTAAATCACATTATTGTAAGAGAAAGAGCCTTTTATTGGATTAAAAGAACATAATATTATTGTCCCCTGTGGATAGAGTATCCTTGAATTGTTCAACTACTGATTTCTCTGCCCCCGTGTGTGGTTGCACTCTGAACAAGGCATTATAATGCTTATTCTAAGTATCTCCTGTTTCAACATTGTTCCCCATTTATTTTCTGATTTGTCAGTAGAAGCTAAGAGTCAAAGATGGAACAGGGGAGAGAATAGGGCTGACCTTCCTCCTAGCTAGAGGAGTGGGTAAGAGGAAGTGGAGATGCAGCCATGAGGGGAGGGTCCAGGAGAAATCATAAGAAATCAGGTGGAACAGAGACAACTATAAAGTGCACGTATCTTGGAAATTTTGGCTGGGAGATAGCCAGAGTAGTTCATGGGATTAAAAAAGAAATCAGCACTGCTCAATTGTTGTGCCACAAAGCTGTTAAGTAAATAAAATACTACTGCGTCTATTATTTGAGAGCTAGCAGGGTTAAGAGAAAAACCTCACCATTTATATAATGCCACTAACAAGTTATGCTAATTTTCTCACTGGCCCGCACATAAAAAACAAAAAAGGATTTCCTTGTCTCAACTCCTACTGGAAAGCTGAAACCTTCCCCTAACAAACTTCCTCATCTTATTATAGTTAATATTCAACAAAAATAATTTTACTTGCCTACCATTTCTTTTTATGATCAGTTCTTAGTGCCTTTATATTACTGCTACTTGTCATTAACAGTCTTCTGTGCAGGTTCCTTCTGCCTTGTTGCAGCAGATGTAGAACAACAACAAAATAAGCACATGTATCATTCTAACTGTAGTGAAGACCTAAGCAGCTTTGGGTGTTTAAAAAGACACTGCATAGCCAAGAACACCATCATGCCTATGTATTTCTTTCTTAGTGACTGTTGACCATGTGAATTGCAGTTTCTTGACTTTGGTCTTCAACTTCTTATATGAGTACAGATTTTTTTTCTTAATTGGCCTCACATTCACAAATGATCAAAACTTTGGAATCTTAAAGTAAGTTTCTTTCTGTTTAGCATATAACTCTCTATATGTCCCACTTGATGTTTTCATTTATATATTTATATAGGTTGACTATATCAAAGGAAAACTGTGGTATAATGAAAAATGTTTTGCAAACAGAGAAAGTTTTGAAGGTAACTTTTAAGACAGACTTTTATCACTATAGATTACATATATAGATCAAATAAAATGCATTCAATACAAAATTGAATAAGATGTGAAGATAACGATTATGTATGAATTAATGGCCTATAAATGAGAAAGCCAGGCTTACTAGCAGTATGTACCTGTTATTCTTTTAACACTCAGAGGCAGAAACAGGAACACTGCAGACATGAGGCTACCCTGGGCCACATACTGAGAGACCTTTTCTAAAAATGAATGAGAGTGGCACTGCTGCCCAATTGCAAGAGAGCTGTGTCCAAAGATACATTAATAGATGGCACACAGTGCCATTTTATCTTATGTAGGCAGCTTTATTAATACTAATACTTGCCAAGTAAAAAAGTATAGATGTTGTTCATAATTTCTGCACCTTTGTACTTTACAGTTGATTATGTCACTATCACTTTCAACAGAAACAGGACCCTCAGTGAGGTATGATATAGAAAACTTTCAAAGGTAGGGAATTTTGTTAAGTGTGATTTCAAGAACTATTCCTGATCTGCAATTTGGTACTTGAACACACAGAAATACTTAACCAGTTCCAGTAGTGTCTCCTTGTATACTTAATAGCAGATACCTACTTTTGTTAAAGCTAAATGTATCTTGTGTCTCTAGTCAAATACTCCATATCAGAGTAGAGTTTCTTCTTGGTGTTTTCTAAAAACAAAATCTACCCAGTAGAAAGGAATAGATATTAAGGAATTTAAATTACACACATGTAATTCTAGCAATCAGTAGGTGGAGGCACACAAACCTGTGCTACATAGATCTAGAATAGCCTTGGTCACATAGTAAGAACCATTCTGTGTATGTGTCTGGGCCCATGCATGCATGAATGCATAAGAAAAAGGAGGGGGCTTATGGATTTATTTATGGCTTGTCAGAAGAACACAATGATTCATTAGCTTGTTTTTCTACAGTAATTAGTTGGAATTTATGTTTCAGAAACAATTTTCTCTCTTTCTATTTTATAGTCCAGTTCCTGTTTTTTCAGTAAAGAACCATTTCTTCAATGGTTACCTTGCTTATATTCTACTTATAAAAATGAAAGATTCATTCCACAAGTGATAACATTTCTTATTGACCAAGAAACTGAAAGTGGAATTTACCTCTTGCATATGAAAGTGAGTCTTCTATCTTGGGGTTCTGTTTGTCACCAAGCACTGCAAACCAATCTTAGCAGACATTTCCAGTTTGTCATGATCTCTGGCATAGAAACTGATAAAATCATTTGTGGAATAGTTTTCTCCTGAACATTTCTTTGTATTTGTCATTCAAGTGTGTAAAAATGAAAGTCACAATGCTAATTGTTTTCTGATTCTCCAGGGAAATATAAGCTGAACATTTTCCACATAAATCTAAATTTCCTTGAAAGGGTTAGTTTAAATGACAAAGAAGAGGAACCCATTGCCACAGATGTATATATTTTTTTATTGCATAAGTCCTTAACCATGACTATTAATTATAATTATTCTCAGAACCATTAGAAAACTCAAGGTTTCTCCAAGTGACTGTTCAGCACTATCTCTTAAATGGGACATATATATCACCCCTGTAAACCCTAATGTAACATTAAAATAAGCTGCTTTTTCAGATGAAAAGTTTTAAGGCAGAGTCTCACCATGTAATACCATGTATCCTCAAGCTCACAGGATATGCTTGCCTCTGACCCTGAGTGCTGGAATTAGTCATTTGCCACCGTGCCTACCTGTGCTGAACTGAACATATTTTAGATTAAACTGACATTTTCCAGAAAAAAAACTCTTTTTAGTAGATAAATAGGGTTCAGAACAACAGAGATGATAGTGTAGGCCTGTATATGTATCAATCTCAGACTTATAAGACTTCTCTGGAAAAATTATTTAGGGTAGATATTATTTGCTGTCTTTTTTCTAAGAATAGGTCTGCTGTGAGATGAAATGCATGGTGATGTCTTTTAGTACAACTTGTTGCATTTAGTTTGGAACAGATTCCTTAGGTTCTTATGCTACATCTCAGCATTTATAAAACTGATAGCTGGGGTAGTGGAGTAGAGTTATCAGTGATTCTAATTTTTTTGAAATCTTTGCTGTGATAAATGGGTATGCCCTTGTCTTGGTTAAAACTAAAATAATGGAAAAGTCTAGAAATTATAATGTGGACAAATCTTAAGACTTCCTTTGCTTTATCTAGGATACCAAACAGACCTATGTCACTGTATCTATGCTCAAGGATGGGAAACCAAGTCCTCGACCAAAATTTCCCAGTTTCCAATTTCCTTCCTCATTCCAACTTCCACTTGGAATGGTGTTCCATCCCCGAAGCCACTTTCTGTATATTTATGGCAATCAGGTAAGCAGACATAAAATTTTTGTTTTGGAAGAAGAGTAGTAGTCCAACTTTGGTAGACTGTGTGATTATATACGTGAAGAACTGGAGTACTCTGGTGATGTAGGGGGGTAAAAGCAGAAGGGGAGGTAATAAATGCTTGACAGTGGTTTGCTGTGTGTTGAGCTTAGCAATCTGGAGTTGGTTGTAACCTTTCAATTTGTTCACTGGCTGATAAAAATGAGACATGGGGCACCAAGGTTCTGAATATTACTGGAACAACTCATTTCTTTACAACATTGGAAGACTTAAATTTTGCCATTAATCCACTAAAAGTATGGTTTTTATCTGGTGTTTCTGCAATTTGGTATTGCATTCTTTTTACCTGTATTTGTCAAAGCATCTTCTTCTGGCTCTGTTGTTATCTGAGCTCTTTCTGGTACTGTTCTTCATCCTTAGGTTCCTAGTCAGACAGTTCTATTATCAGTAACCAGAAAGCTTTGTGAAGCTTTGCCAAATACTGATGGTTATCACCCAAGTTAAAAGTACGGTCACTGGGCAATGGTGGCACACACCTTTAATCCCAGCACTTGGGAGGCAGAGGCAGAGGCAGGTGGATTTCTGAGTTCAAGGCCAGCCTGGTCTACAGAGTGAGTTTCAGGACAGCCAGAGCTATACAGAGAAACCCTGTCTGGAAAAACCAAAAAAAAAAAAAAAAAAAAAAAAAAGAAAAGAAAAAAGAAAAGAAAAGAAAAGAAAAAAGGAAGGAAGGAAGGAAGAAAGAAAGAAAAAGAAAAAGTACAGTCACAAAACACGAAGCCCGAGGGCATTCAGTACTAAGCGGTGCTGAGGTATCGACCAGGGAAAACCACTCATCTCAAGTTCACAGTGAAGTTTCTTCCTGGGAAATGAAAAATTTAATGGCTACAATCCAATCAAGAGAGGAACAGAGTTTCTCTGTAAGATTCTAAGATCAAAATGCAGGTTACAGCTTTAAAGACTTGAGATCCTCAGTCATTAACTTCAAAGTAAGATTTCTGTTTGGATAGAAAGTGGTTAAAGGTTTCAGAGGTTGGCAGTTGAATCCTAGAGTTTCTGATTACTTGATGACTCTCTTAGAACATTTATTGCTTATGAGTAACAACTCCCTGGAGGAGTCACAGATGTAGAAAGACATTGAATACCAGTCTAAACCTATGGAAAACATTCAGGGAAGTGAAAAATGATGGCTCATCCAAACTGCAATTCCAGCAGTCTGAAGGCTGAGGTAGGTGAGTTACTGTGAGTCCAAGGCCAGTTTTAGCTCCAGTGTGAGATTCTGTCTCAACTAAAATCAACTTGGGCAACTGACAAAGCCAACCAAAATTGTTTAGGTTGGTTTTAGCACTGTGCCTCATTGTTTATTCATTCAGTCTTTCCTCACTTGACACAATATGCAAGTAGTTTCTATTGAATCTGTGCCCCCCAACTTGTAAATCTAGTGTATATGTGAACAAAAACTATTTTAGCCATGCTCACAATTTCTTGGCTTACACCCTACTGTATGCAGGATTGAGCATATACACATCTGACATCCTGGTAGTAGGACTTCTTGGAACTCCCTTATTTTGGTTTTTATACTAAGAGTTCACAACCTCTAATTTCTTCTCTGGCCACTGGATTTTTTTTAACACAATCATCCTGCTGTTTCTCGATTACTCCACACATTCTATAGGCAAGCATCTTATAGTCCTTGGCCTGCTTTCCTCTCAATATAAATTGCATGCTATTTTCTCTGTATTACACTGAGTTGAACTCTCAGTCTTCATCTCATAGTTTCCTTTTGCCAATGTGACTGCTTCAATTCTTAGTATTAAGGATTGAAAAGTGATTTTGGAAGAGCTTACTATACTTGGATTTGAACACATATAAGTCAGGAATACCAGAAGACCCTATAATTAAAGTTTTTCATGAGTGTATTTTGTTTTTCTTTGAGACAGAGTCTTATACTCTGGTCCAGCCTGTCCTGGACCTCACTATGTAGCCAATCTAGTCTTGAATCTGCCTGCCACTTTTGCATGTAGTTTAATGCTACTGCCTTTGCTTCAGGAACAGCTGTGCTACCAGCCCCCATCTGGCTTCCCTTTTATCCATGGACAAAAGACATGCATACATTTTGTCCCTTTACAACTTGCCTTCTTGGCACAATTTCTGGACACTCATATCTCCCATTTGGAAAAGCATGCCCTTACCAATACATTATCACCATCTCTCCATTTGCCTTAAACTTCAGTGACTAGTCCCACTTAGCCCCTGTTCAACATCCCTGGCCACCTGCCTAGTAGTGGCCACAGGCCACTGCCCCCACAAGACCTCACATGGTAGCTGTGTTCTTTTCCCTTCGAAGCACGAGAGAAACTAGTCTCTCTTTCCATGGGTCTGCCTATCTTCCTGGGACCTTGATGTTCCACCTATACCTTCTGCCCAGCAATTGGCCCCTGGCTTTCTTTACTGACAAATCAAGAACCAATTGGGGAACAAGGCCTTAGAATTAGAACTGCCCCCTTCATGCCTCAACTTCCCAAGTGCTAGTATTATAGAACTGTACCACTTATCCCAGCTTGGAGAGACAAAATGCAATATAGAGCCCACAATGTTTAAGGACTACAAAGGGAGGGCAGAATTAATAAAAGAATTCATACAAAGTACTTTCAAAAGGAAAACCTTTTGAAAAGGAAAATGAGAGAAATGAAACAAAGGTACATCATTAAAATGAAAATAGAAACAAATAAACATGTGAAGAGATGCTATTATCCCTAAGTTCCAGGAAATACAAATCAGAAATGTAGTATGTAGGGTTGGGGAGGTGGCTTAGCTGGTAAAATCACTTGCTCTAAAAACATGAGGACCTGAGATCAAATCCACAAAACCAGTGTAAAAGGTTGAGAGTGACTGTGCAGATCTATAAACCCCAACATTAGGAAGCAGAGACAGGTGGATCCCAAAAGGTCACTGGCCAGCCAGTATGGCCAATAAATAAATAAATAAATAAATAAATAAATAAATAAATAAATAAAATTCTTGTTCAATAAAAGATTCTATCTCAATAAGACAGAAATCACTATAGGAATTCACCCAATTTTATCCTGTAGTCTTTCTACACATGTACCCATACATGTATATGCAACACACATGCCTGCGCGCGCACACACACACTCACACACACACACACACACACACACACACTGAGAGAAAGAGAATGTAATAAGATACCACCCTCAACCACTTATTTGGACTAATTACCTTTGACAAAACAAATACTGGAAAGGCAAATCAAATGAGTGAGTGGGAAAGTAGTTGATGTGTCCCTGGGTTCATGATGGACATGGAGAATCAGGAAAATAGTACTACATATATTTTCTTTTGTAGGGAGATCAGTCTAATAGGTAATTTTGTGGGTTAGAGGCAGTTCTTAGTGAGGTGTTATCTTTTTATTCCTTTAGATATGGGTTTCAATGGATGGTGGCAATACTTTTGAAATAGTGTGTAACTTATTCTCACACTATGCAAGAAAGTCTTCTCATAGCTTTTATACTTCAGATATTGTTTTTCTGATAGAAGATGGAAGGATTTTGATGACAAAAGCAGGTGAGGAATTTTCTATTTGGTGTTGTTTGTTCATTTTATATGTGTGTCAGAAAGGTAAGCTGTTTGAAAAACATGTAGTGTTAATTGACTGACAATAACGTTTCAAATGATGGGTAATGGATTGGTTGGATCTACACAGATAAACCATATGAACAGCCACAACAAAGGGGAACCCTGCATTAGCATGCTATGTACCCAGTATTGTTTCCCTCTCCCAAATAATAATAGATTTGAAGGCTGTCAAAAATAAGTAAATAAAAAGAAGGCTGTCAGTCAGACTCAGTACCTGAATCATGAAGGGCATGGTCCGGGTATTTCTGCATCTCTGTAATCTACATTTCATTTTGTCATTCTATCCTTGAGTTTTAAAAACCTTCTTGTAATGACTTAGTGTTTCCATTTTGTTAATAATTATTAATTAAAATGATTATATGATTTCCCCTTCCCTTTCTTCCCTCCATCCCCTTCCATATATGTTTTTCCTCTTTCTCTCAAACTCACGGTTTTATTTTATTGTTTTGTTGTAAAATAAGTATATATAGGCACATTATCTGTTCAGTCCATGTATGCATACAATGTAACATATAATATAATGTAAATAATGTTACCAGTATGTATATTATTTCAATGCTGACCACTTGATATTGGCAAATCTATCATACTACTCTTTCCTGGCTAAGACTATTTCTCCTCCTCTTAGCAATTATTACTTACCTGTAGTTCTTTATCTAGTATTGGGGCCTGTGAGGGTTTTTCTTCTCATGTTATCATGTCTGTTGGTTGTTTGTTCAAGTCTTGTTTTGAGAGTCATATAGGTATCTCTCCCCTGATATTTCTAGTGGACACACACTGGATATATCATGACTTCCTGTTCTGGCTGTTACAGTCTTTCTTCCCACTCTTCCACAATATGAACTGAGCCTTAGGTATAAGAGTTGTACTATCAATGTATCACTTGCAGCTGGGTACCACATGATTACTTATTCTCTGCTGTTTGATTGGTTGTGCTGTCTGTAATGGCTGTCTACTGAAAAGAGAAAGTTCATTGATGAGATGTGGAAGTTTCATTTAACTGCGGATATAAGGATAAATATTTAGAATGCAGTTAAGAGCTCTGTTGGTTTGATGAAGTGGTAGTTATAAATTCTCACCCAAGCTCCATGAACTCAGAAACTCAAAGTACTTAACCAGGATTCCTATACAAGTCATGATGTCCCTCTTGTTGAGACCAGGAAGAGAGCTGTTGGTCACCACCAACATATACATGCCACTATTGCACACTTAGGGCTATCATGTATGCTAGTAATTGTTGTAATTCATAGATATGATAGCTGCTCAGAGGAGCCTACCCCAAATCCTCAGGACACAGGAACCCAGGCACTGCCTGCGACAGGAGCCTTCTAGTTTCTGTCTGCACTTAGAGCTGATCCTCTACTACAAGGCTCCATATCCAGGTGGCACAAGGGGGAAGCTAGCCTCCCAGGAAGGCAGATAGACCTGTGAGTGCAGGTAGGATCACTACCTCTGCTCAGAGGAACTCTCCTAGAACCCTCAGGACACAGGAAACAAGGGGCTGCCTAGAACAGGAGTTTTCCATTTTCTGTCTGTGCCCAGAGCTAATCCAGGGCCACAGAGCTACATACCCAAATACTGCCAGGAGGGAACTGGTCTCCTAGGAGTGCCAACACACCTGTGAGCACAAGTAAGACCATCACTTCTCTTCAAATTCCTGACCCAAGAAGAACCTTTTCAGAGTCATCAGAACAGAGGAACCAAGGATCAGCTGGGGACAGGATTCTTCTGGATTCTCTCTGCACCCCAGAGCTGACACTGTACCACAGCTCTCTATACCCAAATTCCTCCCAGAGACAACTGGTCTCAGGACACACAGGCTTGTAGGAAAGACAAGCCACAGTCAGAGACAGCAAGACCAGCCAACACCAGAGGTAACCAGATGGCTAAAAGCAAGGGCAAGAACATAAACAACAGAAACCAAGAATACTTGGCATCATCAGAACACAGTACTCCCACCACAGCAAGCCCTAGATACCCAAACACACCAGAAAAGCAAGACTCTGATTTCAAATCACATCTTATGATGATCATAGAGGACTTTAAGAAGGACATAAATAACTCCCTTAAAGAAATACAGGAGAACACAGGAAATCAGGTAGAAGACCTTAAAGAGGAAACACAAAAATCCATTAAGGAATTACAGGAAAACACAAACAATCAGGTGAAGGAACTGAACAAAACTATCCATGATCTAAATATGGAAATAAAAACAAACAAAAAAAAATGACAAAGGGAGACAGCACTGGAGATAGAAAACCTAGAAAAGAGATCAGGAGTCACAGAAGAAAGCATCACCAACAGAATACAAGAGATAGAAGAGAGAATCTCAGAGGCCAAAGATAACACAGAAAACATTGACACGAGGCCCCCACACTGAAGGTCTTCATCTTGCTCCTGAGTCATCGGCAGAGAGGTGCATGTATCCAGACCTAATCAGGGCCTGCCATTGCTCAAGTGGGAAACCGCCAGGCTAGGGCCAGGAGCAAGAGTCCGGGCAGATCACCAGAACACCTCCATGGTGCTGCTGGGAGCTGTGTGCCCTGCGGTTCTCCCAGGCCCCTACACCGAAGGACTCCATCTTGCTCCTGAGTCATCGGCAGAGAGGTACAGGTATCCAGACCTAATCGGGGCCTGCCATTGCTCGAGCAGGAAACGGCTAGGTATGGGCCAGGAGCCAAAGTAGGGGCAGATCGGAGGATCATCTCCATGGCATGGCCAGGAGGTGCTTGCCCCGCTGTTCTCCCAGGCCCCTAGAAAGACCGTCTCCATCTTGTTGCTAGATCACTAGTAGAGAGGGCCAGAGATGCAGACTTAATTTGTTACTACCATCACTCGGGTGGAATTCTGCCAGGCTCTTGCCAGTGGCCAGTTCCTGGGTGGCCCAGCGGGACATCTCCACAGCCACCTGGCCTTGTACCAACTCGGTTGGGAACCGACTACTCTGAGGTCCTCTTAGCACTCTCAGCAGCGATCTCCGTCTTGCTGCCTGGTCATCAGTAGAGAACCAACAGGCAGGCCCAGCCACACGGGAGGTTCAAACACCAGTCAGTGACAAGGTCAACTAACACCAGAGATAGCCAGATGGCAAAAGGCAAACGCAGGAACGTTGCTAACAGAAATCAAGGCAGCATGCCAGCATCGGAACCCAGTTCGCCAACAACAAGAAGTCCTGGATCTCCCCACACACCAGAAAAAGAAGATTTGGATCTAAAATCACTGATCAAGATGCTGATAGTTGAACACATGGATAAATCCCTTAAAGAAATACAGGAGAAAATGGATCAAAAGGTAGAGGCCATTACAAAGCAAATGCAAAAAACACTTAAAGAAATTCAGGAGAATATGGATCAAAAAATGGAAGCCAATAAGGAGGAAACACAAAAATCACTTAAAGAAACACAAGAGAACGTGGGCCAACAAGTAGAAGTTATAAAATAGGAAACACAAAAATCCCTTAAAGAATTACATGAAAACACAAACAAGCAAACGAAAGATCTGAGCAAAACCATCCAGGATCTAAAAACAGAAGTAGAAACAACTAAGAAATCACAAAGGGAGACAACTTTGGAGATAGAAAACTTTGGGAAAAAATCAGGGGCCATAGATGCAAGTATCAACAATAAAATACAAGAGATAGAAGAAAGAATCTCAGATGCCGAAGATACCATAGGAACCATGGACTCAACAGTCAAAAAAATGCTAAATGCAAAAAGCTTGTAACCCAAAATATCCAGGAAATCCAGGACACAATAAGAAGACCAAACCTAAGGATTATAGGTATAGATGAGAGTGAAGATTTACAATTTAAAGAGCCAGCAAATATCTTCTACAAAATTATGGAAGAAAAATTCCCCAACCTAAGGAGAGAGATGCCCGTGAATATACAAGAAGCCTACAGAACTCCAAACAGACTGGACCAGAACAGAAATAACTCCTGTCACATAATAATCAAAACCCCAAATGTACTACACAAAGAAAGAGTATTAAGGGCAGTAAGAGAAAAAGGCCAAGTAACATATAAAGGAAGACCTATTAGAATTACAGCAGACTTCTCACCTGAGACCATGAAAGCTAGAAGATCCTGGGCAGATATCATACAGACTCTAAGAGAACACAAATTTCAGCCAAAACTATTATACCCAGCAAAAGTCTCAATCGCCATAGATGGAGAAACCAAGGTATTCCATGACAAAACCAAATTTGTACGATATCTTTCCACAAACCCAGCCCTACAAAGGATAATAGGAGAAAACACCAACACAAGGAGGGAAATTATACCCAGAAAGAACCAAGATAGAAACCTCCTCTCATCAAATCCAAAAGAAGATAACCTCTCAAATATAAAAAAGAATTTAAAAAATGTCAGGAGTTAATAATTACTATTCCTTAATATCTCTTAACATCAATGGACTCAATGCCCCAATAAAAAGACATAGACTAACAGACTGGATATGGAAACAGGACCCTACATTTTGCTGCATACAGGAAACACATCTCAATGTCAAAGACAAACATTACCTTAGAGTAAAAGGCTGGAAGACAATTTTACAAGCAAATGGTCTCAGGAAACAAGCTGGAGTAGCCATTCTAATATCAGATAAAATTGACTTTAAACCTAAAATCATCAGAAGAGACCTGGAAGGTCACTTCTTGCTGGTCAAAGGGAAAATCCACCAAGAAGAACTCTCAATACTGAACATCTCTGCTCCAAATACAAGGGCACCATCATTCGTAAAAGAAACTTTACTAAAGCTTAAAGCACACATTGCAACTAACACATAATTGTGGGTGACTTCAACACCCCACTCTCCTCAATGGACCGATCAGGAAAGCAGAAACTAAATAGGGACACAGTAAAACTAATTGAAACTTTGGACCAATTGGACTTAACAGATATATATAGAACATTTCATCCTAAAGCAAAAGAATATACATTTTTCTCAGCACCACATGGTACCTTCTACAAAATCGATCATATAATTGGTCTCAAGACAGATGTCAACAAATACAAGAAGATCGAACTACTCCCATGCCTCCTATCAGATCACTATGGAGTAAGAATGGTTTTCAATAGCAACAAAAAACGACAGAAAGCCTACATACACATGGAAACTGAACAATACTCTACCCAATGACACCTTATTCAATGAAGAAATAAAGAAAGAAATCAAAGACTTTTTAGAATTCAATGAAAATGAAGGTACAACCTACCCAAATCTTTGGGACATAATGAAAGCAGTGCTAAGAGGAAAACTCATAGCCCTGAGTGCCTCCAAAAAGAAACTGGAGAGAGCATACCCTAGCAGCTTAACAGCATACCTGAAAGCCCTGGAACAAAAAGAAGCTAATTCACCCAGGAGGAGTAGAAGAGAGGAAATCATCAAACTAAGGGCTGAAATCAATCAAGTAGAAACAAAGAGAACCATACAAAGAATCAACAAAACCAAGAGTTGGTTCTTTGAGAAAATCAAGATAGATAAAACCTTAGCCAGATTAACCAAAGGGCACAGAGACAGTAACCAAATTAAAAAAATTAGAAATGAAAAGGGAGATATAACAACAGAACCTGAGGAAATTAAAAAAAATCATCAGATTCTACTACAAAAGCCCATACTCAACACAATTGGAGAATCTGGAGGAAATGGACAATTTCCTAGACACATATCAAATACCAAAATTAAATCAGGATCAATTACATCAGCTAAACAGCCCCATAACCCCTAGAGAAATAGAAGGGGTTATAGAAAGCCTCCCAACCAAAAAAGTATGGGACCAGATGGTTTTAGTGCAGAATTCTATCAGAACTTCAAAGAAGATCTAACACCAATACTCTTCAAACTATTCCACAAAATAGAAACAGAAGGAACACTGCCCAACTTCATCCTAGGGATGCAGGGATGGTTCAATATACGGAAATCCATCAATGTAATCCACTACATAAACAAATAAAAGGAAAAAACCACATGGTCATCTCATTAGATGCTGAAAAAGCATTCGACAAAATTCAGCAGCCTTTCATACTAAAAGTCCTGCAAAGATCAGGAATACAAGGCCCGTACCTAAATATAGTAAAAGCAATATACAGCAAACCAGTAGCCAACATCAAACTAAATGGAGAGAAACTTGAAGCAATCCCACTAAAG
Source organism: Apodemus agrarius (assembly GCA_964023405.1). Taxonomy (NCBI): domain Eukaryota; kingdom Metazoa; phylum Chordata; class Mammalia; order Rodentia; family Muridae; genus Apodemus; species Apodemus agrarius. Next base: position 22,402,466 of record OZ030011.1, on the reverse strand, counting down.
TCAGGGACTAGACAATGCTGCACTCTCTCTCCATATCTTTTCAATATAGTACTTGAAGTTCTAGCGAGAGCAATTAGAAAACATAAGGAAGTCAAAGGGATACAAATTGGAAAGGAAGAAGTCAAACTTTCACTATTTGAAGATGACATGATAGTATACTTAAGTGACCCAAAAAACTCCACCAGAGAACTCCTACAGCTGATAAACAACTTCAGCAAAGTAGCTGGTTATAAAATCAACTCAAGCAACTCGGTAGCCTTCCTTTACTCAAAGGACAAGCAGGCTGAGAAAGAAGTTAGGGAAATAACACCCTTCACAATAGCCACAAACAATATAAAGTATCTTGGCGTGACTTTAACCAAAGAAGTGCAAGATCTGTATGACAGGAACTTCAAGTCCTTGAAGAAAGAAATCAAAGAAGATCTCAGGAAATGAAAAAATATTTCATGCTCTTGGATTGGGAGAATCAATATAGTAAAAATGGCCATCTTGTCAAAAGCAATCTACAGATTCAATGCAATCCCCATCAAAATCCCAAATCAATTCTTCATAGATCTAGAAAGAGAAATTCTCAAATTCATCTGGAGCAACAAAAAACCCAGGATAGCTAAAACTATTCTCAACAATAAAAGGACTTCTGGGGGAATCAATATCCCTGACCTCAAGCAGTACTACAGAGCAATTCTGTTAAAAACTGCATGGTATTGGTACAGCAACAGGCAGGTAGAGCAATGGAATAGGATTGAAGACCCAGAAATGAGCCTACAGACTTATGGTCACTTGATCTTTGATAAAGGAGCTACAACCATCCAGTGGAAAAAAGATAGCCTTTTCAACAAATGGTGCTGGTTCAACTGGAGGTCAACATGCAGAAGAATGCAAATTGACCCACTCTTATCTCCTTGTACTAAGATCAACTCCAAGTAGAACAAGGACCTCCACATAAAACCAGACACACTGAAACTAATAGAAAAGAAACTGGGGAAGACCTTGGAGGACATGGGCACAGGGGGAAAGTTTCTGAACAGAACACCAATAGCTTATGCTCTAAGATCAAGAATTGACAAATGGGACCTCATAAAATTACAAAGTTTCTGTAAGGCAAAGGATACAGTCAGAAGCACAAAACAGCCATCAACAAATTAGGAAAAGATCTTCACCAACACTACATCCGAAAGGGGGCTAATATCCAATATATACAAAGAACTCAAGAAGTTAGACCCCAAAGAACCAAATAACCCTATCAATAAATGGGGTACAGAGCTAAACAAAGAATTTTCACCAGAAGATATTCGGATGGCCGAGAAACACCTTAAGAGATGTTCAACATCATTAGTCATCAGGGAAATGCAAATCAAAACAACCCTGAAATTCTACCTCACACCAGTCAGAATAGCTAAGATTAAAAACTCAAGAGACAACAGGTGCTGGCGAGGATGTGGAGAAAGAGGAACACTCCTACACTGTTGGTGGGACTGCAAGATGGTACAACAGCTCTGGAAATCAGTTTGGCGGTTCCTCAGAAAATTGGGCATGACACTTCCAGAGGACCCTATCATACCACTCCTGGACATATACCCAGAGGATTCCCCTGCATACAATAAAGACATATGTTCTACTATGTTCATAGCAGCCTTATTTATAATAGCCAGAAGTTGGAAGGAGCCCAGATGTCCCTCAAAGGAAGAATGGATACAGAAAATGTGGTATATTTATACAATGGAATACTACTCAGCAATTAAAAATAATGAATTCATGCAATTTGTAGGCAAATGGTTGGATCTGGAAAATATCATCCTAAGTGAGTTAACCCAATCACAAAAGAATACACATGAGGACAGCTGCTTCCCATCCAGCCTGCAGCTGGGGAACCAGACCCAGCCAGCTTCCCAGGTGCTCAGACTCAGCCTGCAGAACCAGGTACCGAGATATCCCGAGTTTAAGACCTTCGGGGACTCAGGCCTGGAGGGGAGCTGCGCACAGAGTAGCGGTTTGGGGGACACTGGCTGAGCCTGTGCTCTGCGTTAGCAGGGCGGAGCCCGAACTCCATGCAGACAGCGCCATCTTGCCAGCTGCTTCCCATCCAGCCGGCAGAGGGGGGAGCCACCCTCAGCCAGCTTCCCAGCAGCTTTGGACCAGCAGGCAGAACCAGGTAACTGAGATATCCGAACTTTAAGACCTCTGGGGAATCAGGATACCAGACAGCAAACCCTGAGCAGGTGCAGTGCAGAGCAGCTGCCCAACAGGCGAAACCAAGTACCTGGGATATCCTGAGTTTAAGACCTCGGGGGACTCAGGCCACCTATCAGCAATCTGTGAGCAGGACCCCTGCAGGGCAGTGGTTCAGATGTCCCAGTCGCGGGGAAATAGCCTTACGAGCCCACAGGAGGGTCAAGCACCAGCTAGTAACTACAGGACCAACTAACACCAGAGTTAACCAAATGGCAAAAGGCAAACGTAAGATTGTTACTAACAGAAATCAAGGCAGTATGGCAGCATCCGAACCCAGTTCCCCGACAGCAATAACTCTTGGATACCCCGAAACACCAGAAAAACAAGACTCAGATCTAAAATCACTGGTCAGGATGCTGATAGAGGAACACTTAGATAAATCTCTTAAAGTAATACATGAGAAAATAGATCAAAAGCTAGAAGCCCTTACAAGGCAAACACAATTAAATCTCGGATATCTCAACACACCAGAAAAACAAGACTCAGATCTAGAGGAAATGGACAATTTCCTAGACAGATACCAAATACCAAAATTAAATCAGCATCAAATAGATCAGCTAAATAGTCCCATAACCGCTAAAGAAATAGAAGGGGTTATAGAAAGCCTCCCAACCAAGAAAAGTACGGGACCAGAAGGTTTTAGTGCATAATTCTACCAGACATTCAAAGAAGACTTAACACCAATACTTTTCAAACTATTCCACAAAATAGAGACAGAAGGGATACTGCCCAACTCATTCTTTGAAGCCACAATCACGCTCATACCTAAACCACAAAAAGATCCAACAAAGAAAGAGAACTACAGGCCAATTTCTCTTATGAATATCGATGCAAAAATACTAAATAAAATTCTTGCCAACCGAATCCAAGAGCACATCAAAATGATCATTCACCATGATCAAGTAGGCTTCATCCCAGGGATGCAGGGATGGTTCAACATACGGAAATCCATCAATGTAATCCACTACATAAACAAACTAAAAGAAAAAAACCACATGATCATCTCATTAGATGCTGAAAAGGCATTTGACAAAATTCAGCATCCTTTCATGCTAAAAGTCTTGGAAAGAGCAGGAATTCAAGGCCCATACCTAAACATAGTAAAAGCAATCTACAGCAAACCAGTAGCCAACATCAAAATAAATGGAGAGAAACTTGAAGCAATCCCACTAAAATCAGGGACTAGACAAGGCTGCCCTCTCTCTCCATATCTTTTCAATATAGTACTTGAAGTTCTAGCGAGAGCAATTAGACAACATAAGGAAGTCACAGGGATACAAATTGGAAAGGAAGAAGTCAAAGTATCATTATTTGCAGACAATATGATAGTCTACTTAAGCGACCCAAAAAACTCCACCAGAGAACTTCTACAGCTGATAAACAACTTCAGCAAAGTGGCTGGTTATAAAATTAACTCAAGCAAATCAGTAGCCTTCTTGTACTCAAAGGACAAGCAGGCTGAGAAAGAAGTTAGGGAAATAACACCCTTCACAATAGCCACGAACAACATAAAGTACCTTGGCGTAACTCTAACCAAACAAGTGAAAGATCCGTTTGACAGGAACTTCAAGTCCTTGAAGAAAGAAATTGAAGAAGACCTCAGAAGATGGAAAAATATTTCTTGCTCCTGGATTGGCAGGATCAATATAGTAAAAATGGCCATCTTGCCAAAAGCAATATACAGATTCAATGTGATCCCCATCAAAATCCCAAATCAATTCTTCATACATCTAGAAAGAGCAATTCTCAAGTTCATCTGGAGCAACAAAAATCCCAGATATCTAAAACTATTCTCAACAATAAAAGGACTTCTGGGGGAATCAATATCCCTGACCTCAAGCAGTACTACAGAGCAATTCTGTTAAAAACTGCATGGTATTGGTACAGCAACAGGCAGGTAGAGCAATGGAATAGGATTGAAGACCCAGAAATGAACCCACAGACTTATGGTCACTTGATCTTTGATAAAGAAGCCACAACCATCCAGTGGAAAAAAGATAGCCTTTTCAACAAATTGTGCTGGTTCAACTGGAGGTCAACATGCAGAAGAATGTGAATTGACCCACTCTTATCTCCTTGTACTAAGATCAACTCCAAGTGGATCAAGGACCTCCACATAAAACCAGACACACTGAAACTATTAGAAAAGAAACTTGGGAAGACCCTGGAGGACATGGGCACAGGGGGAAAGTTCCTGAACAGAACACCAATAGCTTATGCTCTAAGATCAAGAATTGACAAATGGGACCTCATAAAATTACAAAGTTTCTGTAAGGCAAAGGACACCGTGAGAAGGACAAAACAGCAACCAACAAAGCGGGAAATGATCTTCACCAACCCCACATCTGACAGAGGGCTAATATATACAAAGAACTCAAGAAGTTAGACCCCAAAGAACCAAATAACCCTATCAAAAAATGGGGTAGAGAGCTAAACAAAGAATTTTCACCAGAAGATATTCGGATGGCCGAGAAACACCTTAAGAGATGTTCAACATCATTAGTCATCAGGGCAATGCAAATCAAAACAACCCTGAGATTCTACCTCACACCAGTCAGAATGGCTAAGATTAAAAACTCAAGAGAGAACAAGTGCTGGGGAGGATGTGGAGAAAGAGGAACACTCCTCCACTGTTGGTGGGATTGTAAAATGGTAAAACCGCTCTGGAAATCAGTTTGGCGGTTCCTCAGAAAATTGGGCATGTCACTTCCAGAGGACGCTGGCATACCACTCCTGGGCATATACCCAGAGGATTCCTCTGCATACAATAAAGACACATGCTCCACTATGTTTATAGCAGCCTTGTTCATAATAGCCAGAAATTGGAAGTAGCCCAGATATCCCTCAAAAGAGGAATGGATACAGAAAATGTGGTATATTTATACAATGGAGTACTACTCAGCAATTAAAAACAATGAAATCATGCAATTTGTAGGTAAATGGTTAGATCTCGAAAATACCATCCTAAGTGAGTTAACCCAATCACAAAAGAATACACATGAAATTCAATCACTGATAAGTGGATATTAATGAGCCCAGAAGCCCTAAATGCTCAAGGCACAATTAGCAAATCAAATGACTCCCAAGAAGAAGAAAGGAGAGGACCCTGGGCGTGTAAAGATTGTATACAGTTTTGTAGATCCAGAACAGAGAAATCGTGGGGGGGGGATGATTTGGGAATAGCTGGGGGGGGAGAGGAATTATGGGACATATGTTGGTGGGAACGGGGAAAGCCTTTGGAATGTAAACATAGAATATAGTTAAATAAAAAAATAATGAATTCATGCAATTTGTAGGTAAATGGTTAGATCTGGAAAATATCATCCTAAGTGAGTTAACCCAATCACAAAAGAATACACATAAAATGCAATCACTGATAAGTGGATATTAATGTGCCCAGAAGCCCTAAATACTCAAGGCACAATTAGCAATTCAAATGATTCCCAAGAAGAAGAAAGGAGAGAACCCTGGGCCTGAAAAGATTGGATCCAGTTTTGTAGATCCAGAACAGAGAAATGGTGGGGAGGGTAATTGGGGAATAGTTGGGGGGGAGAGGAATTATGGGACATATGGTGGGGGGGTCTGGGAAAGGGGAAATCCTTTGGAATGTAAACAAAAAATACAGAATAGAAAAAAATATGATGGATTCCAAGGCATAGAGTAGGGAGAAATGGGGGTTTCTAACTACTGGGCAAAAAGTTCATTTTTGCAAAATGAATAAATCTTAGATATCTGCTTTAAAAAAAAAGAATACACATGAAATGCTTCACTGATAAGTAGATATTAATGAGCCCAGAAGTTCTGAATACTCAAGGCACAATTAGCAAGTCAAAAGATTCCCAAGAAGAAGGAAGGTGAGGACCCTGGTCCTGAAAGGACTGGATCCAGTTTTGTAGGAGAGTACCAGAATATAGCGAGAAATGGTTGTGTGGTGATTGGGGAATAGGCGGGGGGTTGGGGGGGTGGGGGTTGGGGGTTGGGGGGTGGGGGGGTGGGGGTTGGGGAGGAAGAGGACATATGGGACATATGGTGAGGGGGGAAGTGGGAAAGAGGAAAGCCTTTGGAATGTAAACAAAGAATATAGAAAATAAAATAAAAAAATTAAAAAAAAAGAAAAGAAAAAAGAAAACATTGACACAACAGTCACAGAAAATGCAAAAAGCTCCTAACCCAAAACATCAAGGAAATCCAAGGACAAAAAGAGAAGATCAAACCTAAGGATAGTAGGTATAGAAGAAAGTGAAGATTCTTTCCTTGTACACCTTAAGGTGTAAATTCTTTCCATTTACACCTTAAATGGCCAGTAAATATCTTCAACAAAATTTTAGAAGAAAATTTCCCTAACCTAAAGAAATAAATGCCCATGAACATACACGAAGCCTACAGAGCTCTAAACAGATTGGACCAGAACAGAACTACCTCCCGTCACACAATAATCAAAACACTGAATGTACTAAGCAAAGAAAGAATATTAAAAGGAGTAAAGGGAAATGGTCAAGTAACATATAAAGCAGACCTATCAAAATTACAACAGGGTTCTCACCAGAGACTATGAAACCTAGAAGATCCTGGGCAGCTCTCATACAGACCCCAAGAGAACACAAATGCCAGCCCAGACTACTATGCCCAATAATCTCAATTACCATAGATGGAGAAACCAAGACATTCCATGACAAAACCAAATTTACCCATTATCTTTCCACAAATTCAGCCCTACAAAGGATAATAAATGGGAAAAATTCCAACACAAGGAGGGAAACTACACCCTAGAAAAAGCAAGAAAGTAATCTTCTTTTAACAAACCCAAAATAAGATAACCACACAAACATAAAAATAACACCAGAAATAACAGGAAACAACAATCACTATTCCTGAATATCTCTTAAGATCAATGGACTCAGTTCCTCAATAAAAAGATATAGACTAAGAAACTAGATACATAAACAGGACCCAGCATTTTGCTGCATACAGGAAACCCACCTCAGTGTCAAAGACAAACACTACCTCAAAGTAAAAGGCTGGAAAACAATCTTTCAAGCAAATTGTCCCAGGAAAAAAGTTGGGGTAACCATTCTAATATCAGATAAAATCGACTTTCAACCAAAAGTCATGAAAAAAGATAAGGAAGGACAAATCATACTCATCCAAGGAAAAGTCTACCAAGAAGAACTCTCAGTTCTGAACATCTATGCCCCAAATGCAAGGGAACTCACATTCATAAAAGAAATTTTACTAACGCTCAAATCCCACATTGCACCTCACAATAATTATGGGAGACTTCAACACCCCACTCTCACCAATGGACAGAAACTAAACAGACACAGTGAAACGTACAGAAGTTAAATAGATTTAACAGATATCTATAGAATATTTCATCCTAAATCAAAAGAATATACCTTCTTCTCAGCACCTCATGTTAGCTTCTCCAAAATTGACCATATAATTTGTCACAAAATAGACCTCAACAGATATAAGAAGATTGAAATAATTCCCTGCCTCCTATCAGATCACTATGGATTAAGGCTGGTTTTCAGTATCAACAAAAACACCAGAAAGCCCACATACACATGGAAGTTGAACAACAATCTACTCAATGATAACTTGGTCAGGGAAGAAATAAAGAAATGAAAGACTTTTTAGAATTTAATGAAAATTAAGACACAGCATACCCAAACCTATGGGACATAATGAAAGCAGTCCTAAGAAGACTCATAGCTCTGAGTGCTTCTAAAAGGAAACTGGAAAGAGCATACACTAGCAGCTTGGCAGCACATCTGAAAGCTCTAGAACAAAAAGAAGAAAACACACCCAAGAAGAGTAGAAAATCAACGATAGATAAACCCTTAGACAGACTAACCAGAGGGCACAGAGATGGTATCCAAATTAACTAACAAAATTAGAAATGAAAGGGAGATATAACAACAGAAAACTGAGGAAATTCAAAAAATCATCAGATCCTATTACAAAAGCCTATACTCAATACAATTGGAAAATCTGGAGGAAATGGGCAATTTTCTAGAAAGATAGCAAACACCAAAGTTAAATCAGGATCAGATAAACCATCTAAACAGTCCCACAACTCCTAAAGAAATTGAAGCAGTCATCAAGTCTTCCAACCAAAAAAAGCACAGTACAAGATGGTCTATGAGACCTTCAAAGAAGCCATGATGCCAATACTCTTCACACTATTCAACAAAATAGAAAGAGAAGGAACACTACCAAACTTGCTCTATGAAGCCACAATTACACTGATACCAAAACCACCCAAAGATCCAAACAAAGAAAGAGAACATCAGGCCAATTTCCCTTATGAATATCGATGCAAAATACTCAATAAAATTCTTGACATCTGAAACCAAGAACACATCAAAACGATCATTTATTATGATCAAGTAGGTTTCATTCCATGGATGTAGGGATGGTTCAATATATAGAAATCCATCAATGTAATCCACTACATAAAAAAACTCAAAGGAAAAAAAGCCACATGATCATTTCATTAGATTCTGAAAAAGTATTTGAAAAAATTCAGCATCCCTTCATGTTAAAAGTCTTGGAAAGATCAGGAATTCAAGGTCTATATCTAAACATAGTAAAAGCAATATACAGCAAACCAGTAGCCAACATCAAACTAAATGGAGAGAAACTTGAAATACTCCCAGTAAAATCAGGGACCAGACAAGACTGCCCTCCCTCTCCATATCTATTCAATATAGTACTTGAAGTTCTAGCTAGAGCAATTAGACATCAAAGGAGTTCAAAGGCATATAAATTGGAAAGGAAAAAGCCAAATATCACTATTTGCAGATGATATAATATATTTAAGTGAACCCAAAAATTCAACCAGAGAACCTCTACACTTGATAAACAACTTCAACAAAGTGGCCAGATATAAAATTAACTCACACAAATCAGTAGCCTTCCTTCCTTTTTTTATTTTCCTTTATTGGATATTTTCTTTATTTACATTTCAAATGTTATCTCCTTTCTAGGTTTCACCTCCAGAAAATCCCTATACCATCCCCACTCCACCTGCTTCCATGAAGGTGCTCCCCCACTCACTCATTCCCACTTCCATGTCCTGGCATTCCCCTACACTGGGGCATCAAGCCTTCACAGAACCAAGGACCTCTCCTCCCAGTGATGCATGACAAAGACATCCTCTGCTACATATGTGGCTGGAGCCATGGGTCTCTTCATGTGTACTCTTTGGTTGGGGGTTTAGTCCTTGGGAGCTCTGGGGTGTCTGGTTTCTACCCTCTTGGCCACATTAACACTGCCTAACATAGGATCTGCTTTATGCAGCAGGCCTTACCTCCAATGAGAAAATTGTTGGCTACTCCTGTAATGTCTGGGACACTATTGCACCAGTGGGCATTTGTCAAGCAGGTTGGCACTGTAGCTTACAGGGCTCACATCTGGTTGAGGGATGGCTGAATTTTTTAATTTTGTTGCATAGCTCTTTCTAGCACCTTGAAAGCTAGCCAATGGAGCTGAAGCTTCTAGGTTTGTGCCTACTGGCTTTCCCAGTGTTCTGATTCAAGTAAGTGGTGTCTTCAGCAATAGGGTCATTGCCAGTTTCTGGAGGGTAAGCATTGGCAGTAGTCTATTGTGTTTTTTTTGGGGGGGGTAGGTCTATGGCATTAGCCAAAAACTCAAAAAGTAATTCATTTCTAGTTCTAGAGATGGGGTAAAGGGTGTGAATAGGACAAAAACAGTGCCCCAAAAGAGGAAATGAGTTTTAAATTAATAGTACATTCACATAGTTCAGGAATGAATCTGCTAAATGATGTACAGGGGAAAGTCTCTTTCCTTTTAATTTTCTCTACCTAGTTGCCAATCCTCGTTCTTGTGCATTCTGAGTGTTTGGGCTAATGTCCACTTATCAGTGAGTGCATACTATGAGTGTTCTCAGGATGATATTTTTTAGTTCCATCCTTTTGCCTAAGAATTCCATGAATTTATTGTTTTCAATAGCTAAGTACTAAAACAATCCAGTTGAAAAAAGGACAGCATTTTCCACAAATGGCACTGGTTCAATTGGTGGTCAGCATGTAGAGGAATGTACATCAACCCATTCTTATCTTTTTGAATAAAGCTCAAGTCCAAGTGGATCAAGGACCTCCACATAAAATCAGATACACTGAGATCCCCACCATCTTGGATCCCACAGTTCAACCAGGGAAGCTCCTGATCTACAGAGAGCCCTGCAGTCTGCCACTATCTTGGTGAGAGCAGCTCAACCAGACAGAGCCCTGTGGACTGAGAGCGCCACCGTCTAGGCTCCAGCAGTCTAGCCAGGGAAGCTCCGGTCCTGCAGGGAATCCCACGGTTAGACAGAGCCCCGAGGCCTGCCACCATCTTGGAGCTGGTAGCCTAACCAGATCACCATAGAGAACCAAATGAAGAGCCCAGGTCACCATAGAGAACCAACAGACGAGCCCAGATCAGTAGAAATAAAGAACTGATTCTTAAGAGCTGGCATCTAGGCAAACCAGGAGGAGATGGCAGGAGGCCAGTTACACGTCCAGCAGCAAGCTGGGAGGAGACTTGAGTCCGGCCCAGCAGAGCTGAGGAGGTAATTTGGAGCTCAGTGGTGGAAACCTTCCAGTTTCCTCCTTGGAAGCATGGACGCCCTCTGTGACAGCAGCACCGAATGCCAGGCTCACAGGAGCTTCAAACACCAACCAGTAACAACAAGACCAACTAACTCCAGAGATAAACAGATGGCAAAAGGCAAACATAGGAACGTTAGTAACAGAAATCAAGGCAATATGGCACCATCTGAACTCAATTCTCCAACCACAGCAAGTCCTGGATACCCCAACACATCAGAAAAACAAGATTTGGATTTAAAAGCACTGGTTTTAAAGCTACTACAGGAACACAAAAAAGACATAAACAAATCTCTTAAAGAAATGCAGGGGAACATGAACAGGTTAGAAGCCCTTACAATGGAAACACAAAAATCACTTAAAGAAATCGAGGAGAATATGGGTCAACAGACAGAAGCCAATAAAGAGGAAATGAAAAAAAATCACTTAAAGAAATGCATGAGAAATTGAGTCAACAGGCAGAAGTCATGAAAGAGGAAACACAAAAATCTCTTAAAGAAATACAAGAAAATACGAACAAACAAGTGAAGGAACTGAGCAAAGCCATCCAAGATCTGAACACAGAGGTAGAAACAACTAAGAAATCACAAAGGGAGACAACTTTGGAGATAGAAAACCTTGGGAAGAAATCAGGGGTCATAGATGCAAATATCAGTAACAGAATACAAGAGATAGAAGTAAGAATCTCAGATGCTGAAGATACCATAGAAACCATTGACTCCACAGTCAAAGAAAATGAAAATGCAAAACGCTTGTAACCCAAAACACCCAGGAAATCCAGAACACAATGAGAAGACCAAACCTAAGGATTATAGGTATAGATGAGAGTGAAGATCTACAACTTAAAGGGTCAGCAAATATTTTCAACAAAATGATGGAAGAAAACTTCCCTAACCTAAAGAGATAGATGCCCATGAATATACAAGAAGTCTACAGAACTCCAAACAGACTGGACCAGAACAGAAATACCTCCTGTCACATGATAATCAGAACCCCAAACATACTAAACAAAGAGAGAATATTAAAGGCAGTAAGAGAAAAAGGCCAAGTAACATATAAAGGAAGACCTATCAGAATCACACCAGACTTCTCACCAGAGACTATGAAAGCTAGAAGATCCTGGGTGGATCTCATGCAGACTCTAAGAGAACACAAATATCAGCCACAACTACTATACCCAGCAAAACTCTCAATTAACATAGATGGAGAAACCAAAATATTCCATGACAAAACCAAATTTACACAATATCTTTCCACAAACCCAGCACTACAAAGGATAATGGGAGGAAAACTCCAATACAAGGAGGGAAACTACACCCTGGAAAAAGCAAGATAGTAACCGTCTTCCATCAAACTCAAAAGAAGATAACCACTCAAAAACAAAAATAACATCAAAAATGACAGGAAGAAATAATCACTGTTCCTTAATATCTCTTAACCTCAATGGACTCAATTCCCCAAATAAAAAGGCATAGACTAACAGATTGGATATGGAAACAGGACCCTACATTTTGCTGCATACAGGAAACACACCTCAGGGTCAAAGACAAACACTACCTTAGAGTAAAAGGCTGGAAGACAATTTTACAAGCAAATGGTCTCAGGAAACGAGCTGGAATAGCCATTCTAATATCAGATAAAATTGACTTTCAACCTAAGGTCATCAAAAGAGACACAGAAGATCACTTCTTGCTGGTCAAGGGAAAAATCCACCAAGAAGAACTCACAATTCTAAACATCTATGCTCCAAATGCAAGGGCACCCTCATTCATAAAAGAAACTTTACTAAAGCTCAAAGCACACATTGCACCTAACACAATAATTGTGGGGGACCTCAATACTCCACTATCCTTAATATGCCCTGCAGCCTTATTTATAATAGCCAGAAGCTGGAAAGAACCCAGGTGTCCCTCAATGGAGAAATGGATAAAAAAATGTGGTATATATACACAATGGAGTACTATTCAGTCATTAGAAGCAATGAATTCATGAAATTCTTAGACAAATGGATGGAGCTGGAAAACATCATACTAAGTGAGGTAACCAAGTCTCAAAAGAATACCCATGGCATGCACTCACTGATAAGTGGATATTAGAATCTTGGAACACCAAAGACACAATCCACATTGGCAATATGTTAAAATATTCTGGATCCTCTGGGCAGTGGTGGTGCATGCCTTTAATCCCAGCACTTGGGAGGCAGAGGCAGGTGGATTTCTGAGTTCGAGGCCATCCTGGTCTACAGAGTGAGTTCCAGGACAGCCAGGGCTACACAGAGAAACCCTGTCTCAAAAACAACAACAACAAAAATAGATTTATTTAAAAAAATCTTCCAGATCCTTTTCATACTCGGACTTGTTCTGACTTTATGTGTGTCTAGCTCTTTTTCTGTGTGGCCTCTCTCTGTAAAACTGTTCATGGAGAATTTCCATACACGTACCACTACCACTGTATCAACTCTCTGTCTGTCTGTCTGTCTGTCTGTCTGTCTGTCTGTCTGTCTGTCTCTGCCTTCCTTCCCCTTCCTTCTTCCCTCCCTCTCTTCTCTCTGCTCTTAAGTAGCACCGCTTCCTGTGATATTAAGAAAAAAGGGGGAACTGGAAAATGTTCTATTATATGTAGGTACCCATGCCCCCAAAGATAATTCTACATGTTCTGGATCTTACCTTCAAAAGTCACATTTGTGTTTTAATGTAATTTCTGTAAGATCAGTAATCTAGAAAATGATAGAAGGTTTGTGGAGGGGAAATGAGGAAAGGGGGGGTAACATTTGAAATGTAAATAAAGCAAATATTTAATAATTTTTTTTAAAAAAACTCACCCCCCCCCAAGAAAGATCAGGAGTCTAGAGAAGGAGTGGTAATTAAAAGGTGGCAAGATAGTGGAAGACATGATATTAAATGGGAAGTGGAGGAATATGGGAGGTTAAAGGTGCAAGTGGGAATGGGAGTTTGAAAGATAAGGGAGCAGTACTTTTTAAGTTAATTTTAAATATAGTGTTTAAAAAGGAACTTGTATGCAGGTACTTTGTATTCCCTGAAACATTGGTTATTAAAGAAAAATGTTAGTGCTGGGCTTGGGACAACCCCTTATGAGCCACATTATAGTACAGGGTTTTGCCATTGCTCTTGGTCTACCATAGCTAGATCAAGACACTATTTCTGAGAACACAAAACTCTTTGTTTGTAGGACACAGAAATCAAGTTGGACCTAACTTGAAGATCTCCTAGGATTTTTACCTTAAATCATATACAACCCACTCTCTTTGGTATCAACATCCTAGTGGTAGCTATTATTATTCTTGCCAGCCTAAGCGTTTCTACGTAGGCAGAAATCTAATTTGATAACTTCAGGAAGAGGAAACAACACTATAGTAACAAAACACCTACCTTCCATATCCTTTGATTAGACAACCCCTCTGTTCTTCACTATCCCCTACTTTGGTGAACATGATTTACAATTAAGTAGAACTGCAAAAGACTTTCCGAGGATGTAACACAAGGTAGTGTGAAATTTATTACTTTAGGGGTCTCAGAGACCTACTCCCACCCCTAATTTAAACAAATTTCATAGGTATAATGTAAAATTTCTTCTAGTTGTAGTAAATCAGTAACAATAGGGTTCTATTTCTTTCCTAACAGGATCAAAAATTTATGAAGAATTGGGGATAATTAACGATAAAGTTTTCACATTGTACTATGATCAGTTGGGATACATACACAAGCTGACTCCGCAGTCCTTTGATGCTGGTTCAAAACTTTTAGGGCATGGAACCTCTGGAAGCATTTTTGGAAAGGTAACTAGTGAAACTGTTACTGTCTTTTGAGAACAGATGGCACACTCTGTGCACGTTTATGAGAGGGTGTTTTGTTTGGCCAGTTGGTTGGGTTTTGTTGTTGTTGCTTTGGGGTTTTCATTGCTTTGCTTGCATTTTGACAGGGTGTTTTCTTTAACACATCACTTTTAAGGTTTTTAAATGATATGTGTGTGAATATAATATAATATAATAACCTGACCTAGAAAGAGATCCATCCTTTTCAAAATTTTCTTAGAGGCAGGTGGATCGCTGAGTTTGAGGTCAGCCTGGTCTACAAGGTGAGTTCCAGGACAGCCAGAGATACACAGAGAAATCCTGTCTCAAAAAACAAAAAACAAAACAAAACAAAAAACAAACAAAAAAAGTACAGGTGTTTGTGTTAGGCATGCTGAGTCTACCTTGAAGGTGAAGTTACAGTCAGTTGCAAGCCACTTGGTAGGGTACCTGAGAACCAAACTCAGGTCCATTGCAAAGATCAAGTATGTGCTCCTAACAGCTGAGTCATAACTTTAGACCCATCAGGACAAACATTCTTTGCTAGAGAAAAATTTTATGCACAACAGTGAACACCTCCATAATCTTCTCTAAGTCTCACAGGTGCCCTCCAGTTATCATCATGCAAGATTTCCAAGCAGAACAGCGAAACATCTAAGAATGATCTATTACAAGCAACTTGGGTCCTGGTGGAGTTTATTTTCTATGTTCCAAAGTGACTTTGAAGAAATATGATTTTTGACACCTTCCATTTTAAATAGTCCTGACCACTAGTTATTCCTTGTTTAATGCCAACATAGAGCAGAGTTTTCCAGTCCTTCACAGATAATAGTAGATACATATTTTTAGAGGGGGGGGAGGCAGAGAGAGAGAGAGAGAGAGAGAGAGAGAGAGAGAGAGAGAGAGAGAGAGAGAGAGAGGAGAGAAAGAAGCAGTATTACTGGCACATAGACATAAAAATGAATACATATCAACAAAGCAGCCGAGATTAAAATGTGTTTCATTTGTCTTAAAGAAAATTTTGGGTTTTTTTGTTTGTTTTTTGTTTTGTTTTGTTTTTTGAGACAGGATTTATCTGTGTATCTCTGGCTGTCCTGGAACTTACCTTGTAGACCAGGCTGGCCTCAAACTCAGAGATCCACCTGCCTCTAAGAAAATTTTGAAAAGGATGGATCTCTTTCTAGGTCAGTCCAGGCCTAGAGCGGTAATTTTGTGCCAAAGAGCATTTGCCACTCTTCGAGAGAATCAGACTTTGGTATTTACCTAAAGAGTGACTCAAAACATCTATAACTATAGCTCCAGAATATCTAATACATGTTTAAGACCTCTGAAAACAGTAGGTACATATATGTTGCACATATAAGCACACTCCGCTGTTTTGGTTCTGTCAATTTGACACAAACCTAGATACATCTGGGAAGAGGAATGTCACTTAAGGAATTGCCTATATCAGACTGGCATAGAGCTAGGTCTTTGAGGCATTTTCTTTTTCTTTTTCTTTCTTTTTTTTTTTTTTTTGATTTTTTTGAGACAGGGTTTCTCTGTGTAGCCCTGGCTGTCCTGGAACTCACTCTGTAGACCAGGCTGGCCTCGAACTCAGAAATCCGCCTGCCTCTGCCTCCAAGAGTGCTGGGATGAGGCATTTTCTTGATTAATGATTAATGTTGGCAGTCACAGCTAGAAGCATTCTTACATGACCTCTGCTCCGTTTCCTGCCTCCAAGTTCTCAACAAAAGTTATTTTCTTTGTTTCCCTTCCTGGTGTAATAGATATAATCTGAAATAAACTATCTCATCCCCTGAGTTGCTGATGGTTAGCACTAGAAAGTAAACTAGGACACATATTAAACAATATACCCATATACCAGACTAGGGCTATAGATCGAGAGGAAAGGGTTTAGCATCCTCTGTCTGAAAGCACACAATATAAAGCGGAATTCCAATGTGAGGGACATGTCACCACACACCTGGAGTCTGGGCTCTGGATTCTGCAAACGTATGAACCAGATGATGTGAGCAGTATGGCAGACAGCCAACCAAAGCAACCTCCAGAATTTCACTAACAGACTGTTTTGCAGAAAGTAGCTTAGTTCCCTTAAGTGTTATTTGAAATTGTTTAGATGGAGAAACTATAGGGATTTCTATATTCAGGACAAGTTTGAAGAACTCTGACTCAACAATATTATTTTTTCCTCTACACAAAGGATACATGCATCCTTTCTAGAAAAATTAATCACTCGCCCTTATTATGTGTCAGGCACTGCTGTGAACTCTTCATCTTACAACAAATATTTGTCCTCATTTCCTTATGAGGTATGCAAGGCACGCAGAGAGAAAATAATTACCCAAGTTGTGCGACAGTTGAGGTATTGGAATCAGGCTCTTTACTGAGGCAATTGGTTCAGAGTCTATCCTTTTAGACACCTTATTTCCTTATCTCTTTTATTCATGGTGAGTACCTAAAATTCAAATGCTGGGAGGAAAACGTGACAGAAATGTTTCTTGGAGACAATATTGGATGGATATGGCTCCTAACAGACTTTTGGTCCCAAACCAAATAGGTTGTAAACACTTTACAATCCACACATACACTTGATATGCTAAGCAGTAGGGTCAACTCCAACAACCTTTTTGAAACTAGTATTCATTTTTTTCACCCACTGAAAGTACTCCAAATTATTCAGTTCATCATCAAAGAATTAGATGTCAGAAATCTAGGAAAACAGTTCCTTAAGAGACAGTCTGAATGTTCTGTAAGTTTAATGAATGGGGTATACTGGTGGAGACCAAAGACAGAGGCATTTAGGCACAGAACAGGAGACTTAGGGAGCAGTGTTCAAAGGGAAGACACTTTATTGGACCTTCCATGATAAAACTCCAAACTGGAACCAAACTAGAACTCCAATTAGAACCAGTCATGACAAAATCTTCTGTGCTCAGCATGGTGTCACCATAGAAAATATAACTCAAAAATCTGCATCTCCAATCTCCTTATATATACTACTACACCCTCCTACAAAGGTATAGAAACTTCAAATTGGGGTTTATTTGTCAAGCTTCTTTTTTTTTCTACAATGCAGAAAACTGAGTTTTCTCATTCACACATGTAGATATTCAAAGATATCCAAAGATCATATGGGTATATTACTCTAATCAGTAAGTAAAGCAGTATCATTTTGATATTAATGGAAAACAAGCATGCTATTTGAATTACTTAATAATTAGAACATTAGACATTCATCATACAATATTTTCTTTTCTCCAATTCCAGAAGTCTGATTTGGGATTTGAAACTGCATTAGTTCCACAATATATATCTCCCCACGAAATACAGTTCTTTGCATATGTACCTCTGAATATGGCTACAAACATTCAGTGGCAAAAGAGATTTAAAACTATTCACGTGAGGAAAACACTGCAGCTCAGGTAATTAATGATTGTAGTTAATTAAAAATGTAGCAAGGCTAGCAACCAAGAAAAAGTATCACAACTCTACTGGTCTCCACCCCACAACACTGCAATATAAAGGAAGAAAGCCTCAGCATAAGTCTTGAAGGGCACAAATAATATTCAAAGTATGTCTACCTGATGGCTGTAAGGAAGGAGATGTCTTTATATTTTATTTTCTTGTAATTTATAAAATTGCAAAAGTTCTTTCATTTCTTTTTGTATAGCAACATTGCATTCCCTAAATTCTTTTTTTATTGGATATATTCTTTATTACATTTCATTTCCCTTTTCCTGGTTCCCTGCCCCCCAAAGGTCCCATATGCCCTTTTCCCTCCCCCTGTTCTCCCATCCTCCCCTTCCCACTTCCCTGCACTGGTATTCTCCTACACTGATGCATTGGCCTTTCCAGATCCAGGGTCCACCCCTTCCTTCTTCTCGGACATCATTTGGTATGTGGATTGTGTCTTTGGTGTTCCAAGATTCTAGGCTAATATCCACTTATCAGTGAGTGCATACCATGGGTATTCTTTTGAGACTGGGTACCCTCACTTAGTATGATGTTCTCCAGCTCCATCCATTTGTCTAAGAATTTCATGAATTCATTGCTTCTAATGGCTGAATAGTACTCCATTGTGTATATATACCACATTTTTTTGTATCCATTCCTCTGTTGAGGGACATCTGGGTTCTTTCCAGCTTCTGGCTATTATAAATAAGGCTGCTATGAACATAGTGGAGCATGTATCCTTATTACATGCTGGGGAATCTTCTGGGTATATGCCCAGGAGTGGTGTTGCAGGGTCCTCCAGAATTATCGTGTCCAGTTTTCTGAAGAACCCCCAGACTGATTTCCAGAGTGGTTGTACAAGCTTGCAATCCCACCAGCAGTGGAGGAGTGTTCCTCTTTCTCCACATCCTCTCCAACACCTGATGTCTCCTGAGTTTTTAATCTTAGCCATTCTGACTGGTGTGAGGTGAAATCTCAGGGTTGTTTTCATTTGCATTTCCCTAATGACTAATGATGTTGAACATTATTTAAGGTGTTTCTCAGCCATCCGAAGTTCTTCAGGTGAAAAGTCTTTGTTTAGCTCTGTATCCCACTTTTTGATAGGGTTATTTGGTTTTCTGGGGTCTAACTTCTTGAGTTCTTTGTATACATTGGATATTAGCCCTCTGTCAGATGTAGGGTTGGTGAAGATCTTTTCCCAATTTGTTGGTTGCCGATTTATCCTTTTTACAGTGTCTTTTGCCTTACAGAAACTTTGTAATTTTATGAGGTCCCATTTGTCTATTCTTGATCTTAGAGCCTAAGCTATTGGTATTCTGTTCAGGAACTTTCCCCCTGAGCCAAGGTCCTCAAGGGTCTTCCCCAGTTTGTTTTCTATTAATTTTAGTGTGTCTGGTTTAATGTGGAGGTCCTTGATCCATTTGGAGTTGAGCTTAGTACAAGGAGATAAGTGTGGGTCAATTCTTATTCTTCTGCATGTAGACCTCCAGTTGAGCCAGCATTTGTTGAAAAGGCTATCTTTTTTTCCACTGGATGTTTTCAGCTCCTTTGCCCATAGATGTGTGGGTTCAATTCTGGGTCTTCAATCCTATTCCATTGATCCACCCCCCTGTCACTGTACCAATACCATGCAGTTTTTAACACTACTGCTCTGTAGTATTGCTTGAGGTCTGGGATACTGATTCCCCCAGAAGTTCCTTTACTGTTGATAATAGTTTTAGCTATCCTGGGTTTTTTGTTACTCCAGATGAATTTGGAAATTGCTCTTTCTAACTCTATGAAGAACTGAGTTGGGATTTTGATGGGGATTGCATTGAATCTGTATATTGTTTTTGGCAAGATTGCCATTTTAACTATATTAATCCTGCCAACCCATGAGCATGGAAGATTTTTCCATTTTCTGAGACCTGAAGTTTTTGTCATACAAATCTTTCACTTGTTTGGTTAGAGTCACACCAAGATACTTTATATTGTTTGTGACTATTGTGAAGGGTGTCATTTCCCTAATTTATTTCTCAGCCTGCTTATCCTTTGAGTATAGGAAGGCTACTGATTTTCTTGAGTTGATTTTATAACCAGCCACTTTGCTGAAGTTGTTTTTCAGCTGTAAGAGTTCTCTGGTGAAGTTTTTTGGGTCATTTACGTATACTATCATATCACCTGCAAATAGTGATAGTTTGAATTCTTCCTTTCCAATTTGTATCCCTTTGACTTCCTTATGTTGTCGAATTGCTCTAGCTAGTACTTCAACACTATATTGAAAAGATATGGTGAGAGGGGTCAGCCTTGTCTAGTCGCTGATTTTATTTGGATTGCTTCACGATTCTCTCCATTTACTTTGATGTTGGCTATCGGTCTGCTGTAAGTTGCTTTTACTATGTTTAGGTATGGGCCTTGAATTCCTGTTCTTTTTTTTTTTTAATTTTTATTTTCTATATTCTATGTTTACATTCCAAAGGCTTTCCCCTTTCCCAGTTACCCCCCCACCATATGTCCCATAATTCCTCTCCCCCCTGCTATTCCCCACTTATTCCCCCCCCATGACTTCTCTGTTCTGGGTCTACAATACTGGATCCAATCTTTACAGGCCCAGGGTCCTCTACTTTCTTCTTCTTGACAGTCATTTGACTTGCTAATTGTGCCTTGAGTATTTAGGGCTTCTGGGCTCATTAATATCCACTTATCAGTGATTGCATTTCATGTGTATTCTTTTGAGATTGGGTTAGCTCACTTAGGATGATATTTTCCAGATCTAACCATTTACATACAAATTGCATGAGTTTATTATTTTTAATTGCTGAGTAGTACTCCATTGTATAAATATACCACATTTTCTGTATCCATTCCTCTTTTGAGGGATATCTGGGCTCCTTCCAATTTCTGGCTATTATAAACAAGGCTGCTATAAACATAGTGGAGCATGTGTCTTTGTTGTATGCAGAGGAATCCTCTGGGTATATGCCCAGGAGTGGTATGCCAGGGTCCTCTGGGAGTGGCATGTCCAATTTTCTGAGGAACCGCCACATTGATTTCCAGAGCGGTTTTACCATTTTGCAATCCCACCAACAGTGGAGGAGTGTTCCTCTTTCTCCACATCCTCGCCAGCACTTGTTGTCTCTCGAGTTTTTAATCTTAGCCATTCTGACTGGAGTGAGGTGGAATCTCAGGGTTGTTTTGATTTGCATTTCCCTGATGACTAATGATGTTGAACATCTTTTAAGGTGTTTCTCGGCCATTTGAATTTCTTCTGGTGAAAATTCTTTGTTTAGCTCTGTACCCCATTTTTTTGATAGGGTTATTTGGTTCTTTGGGGTCTAACTACTTGAGTTCTTTGTATATATTGGATATTAGCCCTCTGTTGGATGTGGGGTTGGTGAAGATCATTTCCCACGTTGTTGGTTGCCGTTTTGTCCTTCTGACGGTGTCCTTTGCCTTACAGAAACTTTGTAGTTTTATGAGGTCCCATTTGTCAATTCTTGATCTTAGCGCATAAGCTATTGGTGTTCTGTTCAGGAACTTTCCCGCTGTGCCCATGTCCTCCAGGGTCTTCCCAAGTTTCTTTTCTAATAGTTTCAGTGTGTGGTTTTATGTGGAGGTCCTTGATCCACTTGGAGTTGATCTTAGTACAAGGAGATAAGAGTGGGTCAATTCTCATTCTTCTGCATGTTGACCTCCAGTTGAATCAGCACCATTTGTTGAAAAGGCTATCTTTTTTCCACTGGATGGTTGTGGCTCCTTTATCAAAGATCAAGTGACCATAACTCTGTGGGTTCATTTCTGGGTCTTCAATCCTATTCCATTGCTCTACCTGCCTGTTGCTGTACCAATACCATGCAGTTTTTAACAGAATTGCTCTGTAGTACTGCTTGAGGTCAGGGATATTGATTCCCCCAGAAGTCCTTTTATTGTTGAGAATAGTTTTAGCTATCCTGGGTTTTTTGTTGCTCCAGATGAATTTGAGAATTGCTCTTCTTGATCTAAGAAGAATTGATTTGGGATTTGATGGGGATTGCATTGAATCTGTAGATTGCTTTTGGCAAGATGGCCATTTTTACTATATTGATCCTGCCAATCCAGGAGCAAGAAATATTTTTCCATCTTCAGAGGTCTTCTTCGATTTCTTTCTTCAGGGACTTGAAGTTCCTGTCATACAGATCTTTCACTTGTTTGGTTAGAGTTATGCCAAGGTACTTTATGTTGTTTGTGGCTATTGTGAAGGGTGTTATTTCCCTAACTTCTTTCTCAGCCTGTTTGTCCTTTGAGTACAAGAAGGCTACTGATTTGCTTGAGTTAATTTTATAACCAGCCACTTTGCTGAAGTTGTTTATCAGCTGTAGAAGTTCTCTGGTGGAGTTTTTTGGATCGCTTAAGTAGACTATCATATCATCTGCAAATAATGATACTTTGACTTCTTCCTTTCCAATTTGTATCCCTTTGACTTCCTTATGTTGTCTAATTGCTCTTGCTAGAACTTCAAGTACTATATTGAGAAGATATGGAGAGAGAGGGCAGCCTTGTCTAGTCCCTGATTTTAGTGGGATTGCTTCAAGTTTCTCTCCATTTATTTTGATGTTGGCTACTGGTTTGCTGTAGATTGCTTTTACTATGTTTAGGTATGGGCCTTGAATTCCTGCTCTTTCCAAGACTTTTAGCATGAAAGGATGCTGAATTTTGTCAAATGCTTTTTCAGCATCTAATGAGATGACCATGTGGTTTTTTTCTTTTAGTTTGTTTATGTAGTGGATTACATTGATGGATTTCCGTATATTGAACCATCCCTGCATCCCTGGAATGAAGCCTACTTGATCATGGTGAATGATCGTTTTGATATGCTCTTGGATTCAGTTGGCAAGAATTTTATTTAGTATTTTTGCATCAATATTTATAAGAGAAATTGGCCTGTAGTTCTCTTTCTTTGTTGGATCTTTTTGTGGTTTAGGTATCAGCGTAATTGTGGTTTCGAAGAACGAGTTGGGCAGTGTCCCTTCTGTCTCTATTTTGTGGAATAGTTTGAAGAGTATTGGTGTTAAGTCTTCTTTGAAGATCTGGTAGAATTCTGCACTAAAACCATCTGGTCCCGTACTTTTTTTGGTTGGGAGGCTTTCTATAACCCCTTTTATTTCTTTAAGGGTTATGGGACTGTTTAGCTGATCTACTTGATGCTGATTTAATTTTGGTATTTGGTATCTGTCTAGGAAATTGTCCATTTCCTCCAGATTCTCCAGTTGTTTTGAGTATAGGCCTTTGTAGTAGGATCTGATGATCTTTTGAATTTCCTCTGTTTCTGTTGTTATATCCCCCTTTTCATTTTTAATTTTGTTAATTTGGATACTATCTCTGTGCCCTTTGGTTAGTCTAGCTAAGGGTTTATCTATCTTGTTGATTTTCTCGAAGAACCAGCTCTTGGTTTTGTTGATTCTTTGTATGGTTCTCTTTGTTTCTGCTTGATTGATTTCAGCCCTAGTTTGATGATTTCCTCTCTTCTACTCCTCCTGGCTGACTTAGCTTCTTTTTGTTCCAGGGCCTTCAGGTGTGCTGTTAAGTTGCTAGTGTATGCTCTCTCCAGTTTCTTTTTGGAGGCACTCAGGGCTATGAGTTTTCCTCTTAGCACTGCTTTCATTGTGTCCCAGAGATTTGGGTAGGTCGTACCTTCATTTTCATTGAAGTCTAAAAAGTCTTTGATTTCTTTCTTTATTTCTTCCTTGGCCAGGGTGTCATTGAGTAGAGTATTGTTCAGTTTCCAGGTGTATGTGGGCTTTCTGTTGTTCTTCATGCTATTGAAGACCACTTTTACTCCACAGTGAACCGATAGGAGACATGGGATTAGTTTGGTCTTCTTGTATTTGTTGAGGTCTGTCTTGTGACCAATTATATGATCAATTTTTGAGAAGGTACCGTGCGGTGCTGAGAAAAAGGTATACTCTTTTGCTTTAGGATGGAATGTTCTATATATATCTGTTAAACCAATTGGTCCAAAGCTTCAATTAGTTTCACTGTATCCCTGTTTAATTTCTGCTTTCCTGATCGGTCCATTGAGGAGAGTGGAGTGTTGAAGTCACCTACAATCATTGTGTTAGGTGCGGTGTGTGCTTTAAGCTTTAGTAAAGTTTCTTTTACGAATGAGGGTGCCCTTACATTTGGCGCATAGATGTTCAGTATTGAGAATTCTTCTTGGTGGATTTTCCCTTTGACAAGCAGGAAGTGACCTTCTGTGTCTCTTTTGATGACTTTAGGTTGAAAGTCAATTTTATCTGATATGAGAATGGCTACTCCGGCTTGTTTCCTGGGACCATTTGCTTGTAAAACTGTCTTCCAGCCTTTTACTCTAAGGTGGTGTTTGTCTTTGACACTGAGATGTGTTTCCTGTATGCAGCAAAATGTAGGGTCCTGTTTCCATATCCAGTCTGTTAGTCTGTGTCTTTTGATTGGGGAATTGAGTCCATTGATATTAAGAGATATTAAGGAATAGTAATTATTACTTCCTGACATTTTGGGCATTATTATTATTATTTGTATTTGAGTGGTTCTCTTCTTTTGGGTTGGATGAGATGGGGTTTCTATCTTGTTTCTTCTGGGGTGTTGTTTCCCCCCTTGTGTTGGTATTTTTCCCCTATTATCCTTTGTAGGGCTGGGTTTGTAGATAAGTATCTTGCAAATTTGGTTTTGTCGTGGAATATCTTGGTTTTCCCATCTATGGCAATTGAGAGTTTTGCTGGGTATGGTAGTCTTGGCTGAAGTTTGTGTTCTCTTAGGGTCTGCATGAGTTCTGCCCAGGCTCTTCTAGCTTTCATGGTCTCAGGTGAGAAGTCTGGTGTAATTCTGATAGGTCTTCCTTTATATGTTACTTGTCCTTTTTCTCTTACTGCCTTTAATATTCTTTCTTTGTTTAGTACATTTGGGGTTTTGATTATTATGTGACGGGAAGTATTTCTGTTCTGGTCCAGTCTATTTGGGGTTCTATAGGTTTCTTGTATATTCATGGGCATCTCTCTCTTTAGGTTGGGGAAGTTTTCTTCCTAAGTTTGTAGAAGATATTTGCTGGCCCTTTAAGTTGTAGATCTTCATTCTCATCTATCCCTATAATCCTTAGGTTTGGTCTTCTCATTGTGTCCTGGATTTCCTGAATGTTTTGGGTTACCAGCTTTTTGCATTTTGCATTTTCTTTAATTGTTGAATCCATGGTTCCTATGGTATCTTCAGCATCTGAGATTCTGTCTTCTATCTCTTGTATTCTATTGTTGATATTTGCATCTATGACTCCTGATTTCTTCCCAAGGTTTTCTATCTCCAACGTTGTCTCCCTTTGTGATTTCTTAGTTGTTTCTACTTCTGTTTTTAGATTTTGTATGGTTTTGCTCAGATCTTTCAGTTGCTTGTTTGTGTTTTCCTGTAATTCTTTAAGGGATTTTTGTGTTTCCTCTTTTATGACTTCTACTCATTGACCCATGTTCTCTTGTATTTCTTTAAGTGATTTTTGTTTCTCCCCCTTATTGGGATTCATTTTCTGCTCTATATTCTCCTGGATTTCTTTAAGTGATTTTTGTGTCTGCCTTGTATGGGCTTCTAGCTTTTGATCTATTTTCTCCTCTATTACTTTAAGAAATTTATCTAAGTGATCCTCAATCTGCATCTTTACCAGTAATTTTAGATCTGAGTCTTGTTTTTCTGGTGTGTTGAGATATCTAGGATTTAATTGTGTTTGCCTTGTAATGGCTTCTAGCTTTTGATCTATTTTCTCATGTATTACTTTAAGAGATTTATCTAAGTGTTCCTCTATCAGCATCCTGACCAGTTATTTTAGATCTGAGTCTTGTTTTTCTGGTGTTTCGTGGTATCCAAGATTTATTGCTGTCGGGGAACTGGGTTCGGATGCCGCCATACTGCCTTGATTTCTGTTAGTAGTGATTTTACATTTGCCTTTTGCCATCTGGTTAACTCTGGTGTTAGTTGGTCCTGTAGATACTAGCTGGTGCTTGACCCTCCTGTGGGGTTGTAAGGCTATTTCCCAGCGACTGGGATACCTGAACCACTGTCTTGCAGGGCTCTTGCTCACAGATTGCTGACATGTGGCCTGAGTCCCCCGAGGTCTTAAACTCAGGATATCCCAGGTACCTGGTTCCACCTGTTGGGCGGCTGCTCTGCACTGCTCCTGCTCAGGGTTTGCTGTCTGTTATCCTGTTTCCCCAGGGGTCTTAAAGTTGGGATATCTCAGTTATCTGGTTCCACCTGCTGGTCCCAAGCTGCTGGGAAGCTGGCTGGGTCCGGCTTCCCCGCCACCGGCTGGATGGGAGGCTGGTTCCGCCTCCGGCTGGGTCTGAGCACCTGGCAAGCTGGCTGGGTCCGGCTTCCCCACCACCAGCTGGATGGGAACCTGCAGGCAATATGGCAGCTGCCTGCAGGGAGCTCGGGGTCCGCCCCGCGAGTGCAGAGCGCAGCAGCTACTCTGTGCCCAACTCCCGCTCCAGGCCTGAGTCCCCGAAGGTCTTAAACTCGGGCTGTCTCGGGTACCTGGTTCTGCCTCCGGCTGGGTCTGAGCACCTGGCACGCTGGCTGGGGGATTCCAAGACTTTTAGCATGAAAGGATGCTGAATTTTGTCAAATGCTTTTTCAGCATCCAATGAGATGACCATGTGGTTTTTTCTTTGAGTTTGTTTATGTAGTGGATTACCTTGATAGATTTCCTGTATATTGAACCATCCCTGCATCCCTGGGATGAAGCCGACTTGATCATGGTGAATGATCATTTTGATGTGTTCTTGGATTTGGTTGGCAAGAATTTTATTGAGTATTTTTGCATCAATGTTCATAAGTGAAATTGGTCTGAAGTTCTCTTTCTTTGTTGGATCTTTGTGTGGTTTTGGTATCAGCATAATTGTGGCTTCGTAGAATGAGTTGGGTAGTGTTCCTTCTGTTTCTATTTTGTGGAATAGTTTGAAGAGTATTGGTATTAGGACTTCTTTGAAGTTCTGATAGAATTCTGCACTAAAACTGTTTGGTCCTGTGCTTTTTTTGGTTGGAAGACTTTCTATGACCCCTTCTATTTCTTTGGGGGTTATGGGACTGTTTAGATGATCTATTTGATCCTTATTTAATTTTGGTACTTGGTATATGTCTAGGAAATTGTCCATTTCCTCCAGATTCTCCAGTTGTGTTGAGTATAGGCTTTTGTAGTAGGATCTGATGATTTTTTTAATTTCCTCAGTTTCTGTTGTTATATCTCCCTTTTCATTTCTAATTTTGTTAATTTGGATACTGTCTCTGTGGCCTTTGGTTAGTCTGGCTAAGGGTTTATCTATCTTGTTGATTTTCTCAAAGAACCAGATGCTGGTTTTGTTGATTCTTTGTATGGTTCTCTTTGTTTCTACTTGATTGATTTCAGCCCTGAGTTTGATGATTTCCTCTCTTCTACTCCTCTTGGGTGAATTAGCTTCTTTTTGTTCCAGAGCTTTCAGGTGTGCTGTCAAGTTCCTAGTATATGCTCTCTCCTGTTTCTTTTTGGAGGCACTCAGGGCTATGAGTTTTCCTCTTAGCACTGCTTTGATTATGTCCCCATAGATTTGTGTATGTTGTGCCTTCATTTTCATTAAATTCTAAAAAGTCTTTGAGTTCTTTCTTGACTTAGTCTGCTAATTTTAAGACTTTAGCATCTGTGTTAAAAATGAAGTTTATGTACAATTTTTCATATGTTTTTAGCCCTTTAAATATTTTACGGTCTTTTAACAAGATTACAAAACCTCATAAATATTGTTTTCTTGAAAATTCTTAGGATATTAATTTTCTGTGCTTTAAAAGTTTGCTTTTGGAAATGTTTTGAAACTTTATGTGGAAAAAAGCTACTTATACAGTCAAGTATTATAAATATATTTGTGGGGAGTAAAACTTTTACCTCTGTCCTTTTGAAAAATTTTATATCTGAGTCTGAGAATTAAATTGACATAAATTGAAGCAAATTACACAATTTTACTTAGCATAAGATTTATGTGGCTTGGAAAACCTTATAACATGAAGAATGAATGTAATAGCTCATGTTGAATAATTTTCTTTTTCTAGGAAGTTATTTCTATTCCCTTCAGATTATGCCATGACTAAGCAAAGTTTTTATTAAGTATTAGGAACAAAGAGAAGCTTCAAATGTCTCCTGAGTTCTCCATCACTTTCATGAGGGAATGTAAATAGGTTTACTTTTGTAAGAGTATTTTGTGAATAATCACAACTTTTGAAACTTCAAGGGGACAATGCCCATTTTATGTGTATGCAACAGAGGGTCCTACAACTTTTCCCCTTCCTTTGATTCTTACATTCTTTCCAGCCCTTCCTTTCCCAATGTTTGCTGAGCCTTAGAGAGGAGACATAGCTTGGATGTTTATTTCCCATTTGGGGATGAGCACTGGTCCACTATGCCATAACAATACTCATTAATTATCAGCACTTTGGACAGTTAGAAGTCTGTGTGCTAGCTGTTTCACCGCCTCACATTTAACTAGCACACACACACAGACACACACACACACACACACACAGACACACATACACACACACACACACACACACACACAGAGAGAGAGAGAGAGAGAGAGAGAGAGAGAGAGAGAGAGAACTGAGATCCATCTGCTCAAAGAATGGTGCTGCCTTTAGTGGGATGAACCTTCCTACATCAATTAACAGTAAAGCCAGTCACCTACAGATTTCCCAACAGGCTTTCCTCTCAAATGAATTTAGGATGTGGCAATTTAGTCATCAAAACTAGCTAGCACAGAAGAGGTAAGTGGTTAAGAGCATTTGTTGCTCTTCCAGGGGAAACAGATTTGGTTCTCAGGGATGCAATGCCTTCTTTTGACCTATACCAGTACAAAGCACACAAGCAGTGCACATGTATACAAAACACTAATATGTATAAATAAATATATTTCCTAACTAGAATGAACTCTGATGATGTAACTACCACAGAGCCCTACCTCTTGACATTACTTCGAGGAACAAATTCTCAATACATGAACTTTAATATACAAAGAACAAAGAAATTATAGAAACATTCTAATGAATAGAAACAAGCAAACAATTGGATAAAGAAAAATCAATTATATCTTATGTGTAGTATGAAGTAAACTAATCTATGACATGGGATATAAGGATTGAATTACAAGAACAAATAAAGTGTCTAACAGAGAGCTGTCCAAGTGGAAAAAATTCAGTTGAGAATCCAGTGGCCAGGAAATAAAGTGGGGAATGTTTAATAAGCAGGAGGATGGCCAGTGCATGCAAGTATGTTGAGGTGGCATAACAAAAAATCAGTGAGAAGGTAAAGGTCATATTGTAAGGCATTAGATGGGCCGCATGAGAATGTCAGCAGAAACTATTGTAAAAAGGTATGGTGTAGAATGAAATAGTTCATATTTATAAATATTCACTCAGACGGCAATGGAAAGGGTGAAACAAGGTAAGAGTATAAGGTGCCAAACACTTTAGAGTTGATGAAAACAGAGCAGTAATGGTGCTGACACAGGTACAATCTGAGAGAAGTTAGGACTTGGTGGATTATGGTAGAGTTATGAGGAGTCAAGAATCATGTAGGTGGCTGATAAGTTGACTCAGCCATTAAAAACACTTGGTATACAAGCCTAATGACTTGTATTTGATCCCTATAACCCACAATGGAGGTATAGAAACCAATTCCAAGAGTTCTGCTCTGCACACACAGGTGGCTATAGTGATACAAATCTTACATACAATTATCAGCATAATAAATTGCCTCAGACCAACCCAGCCAGGAATTGTAGTCGTAGGAAACCAGGGTTCTTTGATCCAGGAAGATATGGATTTGGCGATGACACACAGACACCAAACACAGAGGTGGTTTAGAATCTGAGTGTAATTTGATGCTCTGAAGCAAGAGCTTTTAAGCATGAGGGGTCGATCCAGTAAAGCAGGCACAAGGAACAATTAGCATAACCATTTGGCACAAGGAAATGTAAAATCAATCAGGCAATACGTTTCCCGTGTAACAAATTTAGAAGCTTATACACAGATAACATCAATCTTCCTGATATAAACTTTTAGAGACTTCAAAGGACGTTTTGTCAGACCCCCTGAATCTAAATGAGTTTCCATGAGTAAACTTTACCTGACACCTAGCTTTTGTCTGTAAAAACCTGAGATTTGCTGTGCTTAATCAATGCTTTTCATACCAGTGTCAGAGCCACTCTCATTTACATATTGTTGGGAGGTAAACATAATTATGTAAACGACTGAGGCAAAGCCTTTTTTGGCCAGTGATTTTACTTCAAAGAATGGATTACAACTTACTTGCTCAGATTTTTCTCAGCCGCGGTTATTAGGAAGAGGGGAAGTTTGGAAGCAAAGCAAATTGCCAAGTGAGACTAAGGCTTCTAACTAGGGGTGTTTTACAGGCTCCAGGAGGCAATTTTTCCCACCTCAATCTGTGGAACTCTGTCACACAGAACCTACTGGAGCTGCCATAGCAATAAATCGATTCTTAAAAAAATCCTATGGAAGTTTGGTTTGCAGCTCAAGTGAATGCTGTCATTTTCTGAGATGAAGAACTTGAAGATTTGGCAGGATAACTATAAATTCTACATTAGAAATGTAGTTTTAAATGCCTGTTGTGTATTTAAAAGACAGTGTGAAGACACCCTGAAGTGTACAGTTGGATGTACAAACTATGTAGAAAAGAGCAGTCACATACATGTGGCAATTGTTCACATACACATGAGTGACTCTACTGCAGGAGATTATGAAATAGAGAAGAGACATTCCAGTAATAGGATTGGGGCCCAGGTGTGAAGGCTGAAGATGATCAGTTGGGTAGAAAAGCCTAGAAGGAAGGAGGAATCTAAACCCAAAACAGAGGATATTTCCAAAAGCACTCCAGCACTTGGAGTAGTCAAAATAAAGACCAAGAAGTCACTTTGGATTTGGATACACTATAGGGTAGAATGTTCTTGATGGAAGCAGTTTCACTGACATGGAATCCAGACAAAAAGCAAGCTAGAGCATCAGAGAGGTTATATGATGTATCCATTCCCATTGATGACAGTCAATCCACTCAACAGTTATCCCTGCCTCCAGAACACACTGACCCCTTAATGCAAGCCCATTTCTTACTGCCTACATCCCCATTCTTTCTTCTTTTAAGGTTTATTTCTCTATGCCTATTGAACCACACATGACCCAATCTTAATAGCAATTCTGGACACTTAGAGAGTCCAAATGGGAGGAATTGGGAGACAGCTGTGGTAATGGAGTTGGATGTTGACTCTGGCCATTGACTTCACATACAAAGAGCTTAACTTCTTTAAAATGGTGGGATTTAAAAAAAATTAATTAGAGCTTTACAATGAAATCTCAGAGAAAGAGCAGAAAGTTCTCATGCACTCCACCACTACTCTTTTGTTCTCCCCATTCTCTACGCAGCCCCAGAGTTGTACACTTGATCAAACTGATAACCTATACATACATTCACCCACAGATCATAACTGTGGCAGGATTCATTTGTTTGAGATAGGAAATTGCTATATAGCCTAAAGCTGGCCTCAAATCTTCCATTCTCCTGCCTCAGCCACCTGAGTGCTGAGGTAACATGCAGGTACCCAGGTACCTCTATGCCCAATCCTCTATGCCACTATACCTCTATGCTAGTTCTATCCAAAAATCTATAGCCCAAAAGGTTTCACTTTTGCTGCCCTGTTGGTTGTAACAAATGTATATTGGCATTATAGTGTACATACTATAATCCTGCTGTACAAAACATTCCCCTGTGACTCATCTGCTAATCCTTGTGTTCCCAGCTCCGGGCATTGTTTTAGTTGTTGTTGTCTCCTTAGATTTGCCTGTTCTAGAATACAACATAGAGTTATACACCCTTTTGAAATTTTCTTCTTCCACTTAGGAGTATGCCTTAATATTCCTATTACCCTGCTTAAATAAGACCAAAACAATTATTGAGTCACTTGATATGCTAAGATAGAAAGTGGAAATTTCATGGGCCCCACCACTAAAGAACTGCAGGCAACTAAGGAATGCTGAGAGCTGGAAAATTAGTCTTCCTCAGGCATAAGCACCTTGTTGGCTATCCAATACCAAGTTGTCAGTCCTGAAATCACATACACACACAAGTACAGTAAATGGACTAAGCAGTTACAAACATATAAGGGTATATATTTAGAAGAAAAGAGGAAATGAATTAGAAAGGGACAGAGATGCAGGAGTAGTAGACATGGGAATGTTTGGAGGGAAGAACTGAAAGTAGTAAGTGATTAAATTATATTTAAATTTCAAAAAATTTAAAAGATTCCTGTTCATTTAACCAAGCTTTTCCATTTTTGTTGAATATAAGCTTTTGTAGTAGGATCTGATGACTTTTTTAACTTCCTAGGTTTCTGTTATATCTACCTTTTCATTTCTGATTTTTTTAGTTTGAATACTATCTCTGTGCCCTCTGGTTAGTCTGGCTAAGGGATCATCTATATTGTTGATTTTCTCAAAGAATCAGCTCCAGGTTTTTTTGTTAATTTTTTGTATAGTTTTTTTTTTTTAACTTGGTTGATTTCAGCTTTAAGTTTGATTATTTCCTACCATCTGCTCTTCTTGGGTGTACTTGCTTCTTTTTATTCTAGAGTTTTGAGGTGTGCTGTTAAGCTGCTAGTGTATGCTCTCTCCAGTTTTGTTTTGGAGGCACTAAGAGCTGAGTTTTCCTCTCAGCACTGCTTTCGTTGTGTCCCTTATGTTTGGGTATGCTGTGCCTTCATTTTCATTAAATTCTAAAAAGTCTTTAATTTCTTTATTTCTTCCTCGACCAAGTTATCATTGTAGGGTATTGTTCAGCTTTCATGTGTATATGGTTTTTTTTTTTGTTTGTTTTTGTTGTTGTTGTTGTTTTTTGCTATTGAAGACCAGCCTTATTCCATGGTGTTCTGATAGGATGCATGGGATTATTTCAATCTTCTTGTATATGTTGAGGCCTGTTTTATGACCGATTATATGATCAGTTTTGAAGAAGGTACCATGAGGTGCTGAGAAAATGGTAGATTCTTTTGTTTTAGGATGAAATGTTCTATAGATATCTGTTAAATCCATTAGGTTCATAACTTGTTAGTTTCACTGTGTCTCTGTTTAGTTTCTGTTTCCATAATCTGTCCGTTGATGAGAGTGGGGTGTTAATTTTTCCACTATTATAGTGTGAGGTGCTATGTGTGCTTTGAGCTTTAGTAAAGATGCTTTTTTTAAGGTGGGTGTCCTTTCATTTGGAGTATAGATGTTCAGAATTGAGAGTTCTTCGTAGATTGTTCCTTTGATGAGTATGAAGTGTTTTTCCTCATCCATTTTGATTACTTTTGGTGCAAGTTGATTTTATTTGATATTGAAATGGCTATTCCAGCTTGTTTCTTGGAACCATTTGCATGGAAAATTATTTTGCAGCCCTTTACTCTGAGATAGTGTCAGTGTTTGACACTGAGGTGTGTTTCCTGTATGCAGCAAAATGCTGGGTCCTGTTTATATATCCAGTCTGTTTTTCTATGTCTTTTTAATGGGGA
The DNA here is from genome assembly GCA_964023405.1 of Apodemus agrarius. Classification (NCBI taxonomy): domain Eukaryota; kingdom Metazoa; phylum Chordata; class Mammalia; order Rodentia; family Muridae; genus Apodemus; species Apodemus agrarius. The sequence goes on along the minus strand of OZ030011.1, from coordinate 22,368,801 downwards.
ATTGAGATCATTGATGTTAAGAGATATTCAGGAATAGTGATTGTTGCTTCCTGTTATTTCTGGTGTTATTTTTGTGTTTGTGTGGTTATCTTCTTTTGGGTTTGTTGAAAGAAGATTGCTTTCTTGCTTTTTCTAGGGTGTAGTTTCCCTCCTTGTGTTAGCATTTTTCCATCTATTATCCTTTGTAGTGTTGGGTTTGTGGAAAGATATTGTGTAAATTTGTTTTTGTTAAGGAATATCTTGGTTTCTCCATCTATGGTAATTGAGAGTTTTGTTGAGTATAGTATCTTGGGTTGGTATTTGTGTTCTCTTAAGGTGTGGGTAGCATCTGCCCAGGATCTTCTAGCTTTCATAGTCTCTGGTGAGAAATCTGGAGTAATTCTGATAGGTATGCTTTTATATGTTACTTGCCCTTTTTCCCTAACTGCTTTTAATATTCTTTCTTTGTTTTGTGCATTTGGTATTTTGAATATCATGTGACAAGAGGAATTTCTTTTCTGGTCCAATCTATTTGGAGTTCTGTAGGCCTCTGGTATGTTTATGAGCATCTCTTTCTTTAGGTTTGGGAAGTTTTCTTCTATAATTTTGTTGAAGCTATTTACTGGCTCTTTAAGTTGGGAATCTTCACTTTCTTCTATATCTATTATCCTTAGGGTTGGTCTTCTCATTTTGTTCTGGATTTCCTGGATGTTTTGGGTTACACGCATTTTGCAATTTGCATTTTCTTTGACTGTTGGGTCTATGTTTTCTATGCTTTCTTCTGCCCCTGAGATTCTTCTATCTCTTGTAATCTGTTGGTGGTACTTGTATATATGACTCATGATCTCTTTCCTAAGTATTCTGTCTCCAGGGTTGCCTTCCTTTGTGATTTCTTTATTGTTTATATTTCCAGTTTTAGATCCTAAAAGGTTTTCTTCAATTCCTTCACCTGTTTGGTTGTGTTTTCCTATAATTCTTTATGAGGTTCTTTTTTTACATTTATTTTTTATTAGATATTTTCTTTATTTACATTTCAAATGTTATCCCCTTTCCTCCTTTTCCCTTTGAAAACCCCCTACCCCATCTTCTCTCCCTATGCTCATTAACCCACCCACTCCCGCTTTTCTATCCTAGCATCCCCCTACATTGGGGGCAACTAGCCTTTATGGGACCAAGGGCCTCTTCTCTCATTGATGTCCAACCAGGCCATCCTCTGCTACATGTGTGGCTGGAGCCATTGGTCCTTCATGTGTACTCTTTGGTTGGTGGTTTAGACCCTAGGAGCTGTGCGAGTACTGGTTGGTTCATATTGTTCCTCCTATGTGTCTGCAAACCCCCTAAGCTCCTTGGGACCTTTTTTAGCTCTTCCATTGTGGGTCCTGTGCTCAGTCCAGTGGTTGGCTGAGAGCATCCCCCTCTGTAGTTTTTAGGCACTGGCAGAGCCTCTCAGGAGACAGCCATATCAGGCTCTTTTGTGTTTCCTCTTAAAGGCTTCTAGCTGTTTCCCTGTGTTCTGTATTTCTTTAAGGGAGTTATTTATGTCCTTCTTAATTTCCCCTATCATCATCATGAGATTTGAATTTTACATCAGAGTCTTGTTTTTCTGGTGTGTTGGCATATCTAGGCTCACTGTGTTGGGACAACTGGTTTCTGATGATGCCAAGTAGCCTTGGTTTCTGTTGCTTATATTCTTGCCCTTGCCTTTATCTGTTTATCTCTGGTACTAGCTGGTCTTGTTTGTCTCTGAGTGTGGCACATCCCTCCTGCAAATCTGTGTTTCAGTACTCATGGGAGACCAGTTCTCTCCAGGAGGAATTTGGGTGTTCAGAGCTGTGGTGCATGATAACTCTGGGGTACAGAAGGAAACAGGAAGGATCCTGTCCCCAGCTGTTCTTTGGTTCCTGTGTCCTAAGGACCCCGTGTGGGTCCCTCTTGGGCCAGGAATTTGAACAGAAGTGGTGGTCTTATCTTTACTACCAGGTGTATCTCACTGGTCACCTCTGGGAGACCAGCTCTTTTCTGGTGGGATTTGGATATGTATCGCAGACAGAAACTGGAAGGATCCTGTCCCAGGCTGCTCCCCATTTCCTGTGTCCTGAGGTCTCCGGGCAGCAACAACTGGTGGTCTTACCTGTGCTCACAGGCTTGTTAGCACTTCTTGGAGACCAGCTCTCTCTGGGTGGTATTTGTGTCCAGAGCGCTGTGGCATGGGATCAGCTCCAGGTACTGACTCCTGTTATGTTCTACTGACTTGATAATTATTTAGTGATGAATAGTATTCCATGTCTGCTTAGACCACATTTTATATAACTATTTACCATATTTTAAATTTATTTTTATTATTTTATGCATTGGTGCTTTATTCAGTGCCCTTGAAGGCTAGAAAAGAGCATTGGATTCCCCCATAAGGGGAGTTACATGTGTTTGTGAGCTGCTATGTGGGGGACCAAACAAGGTTCTCTAGAAGAGCACCCAGTGCTGTTAAATACTGAGTATCTCCCCAGCCCCAACCTATTTACCAAGTAGAAGACATTTCAGCTGCTCCCAATGAAAAAAAATGCTATTAGTGTCCACATGCAGGAAATGCTATTAGTATTCACATGCAGGTTTTGACATAGACATGTCTTTTCAGTTCATTTAGGTAAATATCTAGAAATACTGCATAGATGAATTAAATAAACTGCCTAACTTGCCATGACTTTCTATATTCCCACTAGCAATAAATTAGAATTTTTCATATCTGGCCAGTGTTTTGCATAGTGTTAGGGTTTTGTTATTTTGTCACTTTCTGTTATTTCTCATTTCCAGTTCCCTGATGATGAATGACTGTATCACTTTTTTTTGTGCTACTTGCCTCTGTGTATGTGTATGTGTGCCTCCCTTTCCCTTTTTCTTTCTGTCTCTCTAGCTCTGGCTCTTGCTTTTGCTCTCTGTGTGTATATGCACATGCACAAATGTGTGTACATCTGCCTGAACCCATCCATCTCCACAAACACTCTCCACTTTACCTCACTCTCTTTGCTTGCTCTCTCTTCTTTCTCCCCACTCCCTCCTTCATGGCCATCTTTAGTCTGCACTCTTCCGAATGCCCTTGGCTATTCTCTTCATCTTATCTACAATAAACTTTCCCCTCCACCACACCTAGGAGCAGTCATTTCCTCTTTTTCATTTTCTTTTTAATTTTTTCATTAAAATGTGAAGTAGTGAAATGCTTTCTAGGAAATTTTTCTTGATTTATATTCATATTAATAGTGAATGTACATCTATTTCCATTCAAGTATTATCTCTTCTGAATACTGGCATTTAAAAATATTTGTAGGATGGAGATTTAGCATTTGTCTAACATTCATGAAGTTCTAGGTTTGATCCCCAGCACTAAATGATCATAGATGATAGATAGATAGATAGATAGATAGATAGATAAATGTATAGATAACTTTTGCTCACTTGCAGTGTGAAAAATTATGTTGTATATTTCATTTTGCCAACAGCTAAAATGTTTGAACAACTGTTGGACAAATAGTCATGTTATCTGAAATATTATTATCAGTCCTAACATTAGTTATTTTATTTTTAAATTACACATTATTGTGCCTGCTCTTTTAAGCTACTCAGATATCCATTCTTTTTATGTTTGTTGATTTGTTTTTAGTAAAACTGGAACTGCTTTTATAAAAAATGTATATATACATAAAACTGAGCCTTTGGGATTTCAGACATCTATTCACACAGAGATAACAGAGCCTTTTGCGCTGGAAGACTCAAAGGACAGCCCTTGTTTACTTAGCGGTCTTGAAATTGAATATTCTGGAAAAGTATACTACACACTCAATCTTCTATCAAAAGGTAAGTAAAATAATATAACCTATTTCTGTTAGCTTCAAAAATTAAAAGTTACATTTTGAGAAGATTACATGTTCCTTTTTAATGTAATTGTTTTAATATGAGTGTGTATGTGAATATGTATGTATATGCATATATATAAGAATGTGTATGTATGCCGGGCGTGGTGGCGCACTCCTGTAATCCTAGCACATGGGAGGCAGAGGCAGTCAGATTTCTGAGTTTGAGGCCAGCCTGGTCTACAGAGTGAGTTCCAGGACAGCCAGGACTACACAGAGAAACCCTGTCTCGAGAAACCAAAAAAAAAAAAAAAAAAAAAAAAAAAAAAAAAGAATGTGTATGTATGTTTATAGGTGTGTCTGTATATAAATTTGTATATGTGTTTAAATGTGTGTATTTGTGGCTATCTGTATATGTGTTTCCGTGTGTGTTTATGTGTGATTATATATGTGGAAGTATGTATTCCTATGTGTTTATGAGTGTGTATGTGTGTGTGCATGTATTTGTGAATGTATGGTTACATGTATGTGTGTATGTTTGTGTATGTATGCATGCATATGTGTGTATATTTATGGGTGTATGAGTGTGAGAATGTGTAGATATATATGTATGTGTTGCTGGACAATTAATGCTACATCTTGTATATATTAGACAAATAATCTACCATTTTAATACTATCCTTATTACCAAATTCTAGTCCAACTGTAAACCAATAAAAGATTACAGATACTGTAAGACCCGAAAGAAAAAACAGGGTACTTCTGCACCCCATGCCTCGGAAACCGGCACCCCAAAACACTCACGAGAGACAGACCTGATGCAATTTTGCAAGAAGATTTTAATTTCCAGAGCTCTGGGGGGTTACAGCTTCCCCAGCAGGGTAAAGAAGTAAGTCCCGTGAGGAGTGGCTTGCCTTGGCCTTTTATAGACTTATAACAGAACCCGCCTACCACAAGCTTCTAAGCCAATCAGTTCAAATCATCCGAACTCGCGCTCTCTGACGACCTACCAGCCTCTCACAGAGGCCGGAAGAACTAGTTAAGTCATTTCCGCTTACGTGGCCTCCACGCAGTGTCGCGCCCACCCTCCCCCACTGGCGTTGGAGATCCAGGTGCCTCCCACGTGCCCAGGCACAGGGGATTCCTAGCTTATAACCTTATCCTTTCAATACTTAAGTTACAGGATCAGTTGTTCATAATGTAACAAAATATACTTACAACTTCATTAATATATTTTCAATAAGTAGTGTTTATTATTTGTTACAGTGAGATTTATTTTGTTTTGAATAGTACCCAGAAGAAGTAAGAGAAGTGGGATTTTTTTTGTCAATCAAAATTACATTTTGATGAAATATTTTGAAACTCTATTAAAAAGAGGTTAGGAATGATGATGCAATACCTTTAATCCTAGCATATAGGAGGCAAAGGCTGAGGTGAGCAAACTTTTGTGAGTTTCAGGGCAATCTATTATAGATATCCAGTTCCAAGCTAGCCAAGGATATATGGTGTTGCTGCCTGCAGCTACTGCGAACCGAGTTCCTGGAAATGGAAGCAGAGGGATGGATGGGGAAGGGCGAAAAGAACGAAGGCCAGGATGATAGGTTACCAATCAAGGCCAAAGTTTAATGGAGCTCAGACAATTTAACAGTTTTGGGTGAGCCCCTCCTCCCAGACTCCTGCATGGCTTCTTTGGGTGTTGACTCCACTGCTCAGGTAGCTGGGCGGATCACCTGCTTAATTCAGGAATTCGTAGGTCTGGAGGAACTTCACCTTCATGCTGAGCACTGCCCCCTAGGTGGGGCAGGATCATGAATAGCACAGGAATCCCTGCTCAATAGAGGCTGGGAGAGGAAGTTCACCTTGACCAATGTCAAGTTCCTACCAGGTGGCTAGACACCCCAATATGGCTCTGTACATTTCCTCCCTTTTTAATAATTTGAAAATGAGGAGGAACAAGTGGATAAACATATCTATCTAAAGATGGTGGGCCTTCACTGATGATGAAAAGCATTGACCATAATTCCTCTTAAATATTGTATGATGTCTTTCGCAGAGGTAGGGTAATAAGCTCCCTTATTATTTTAAGGACAGCCTCTCGATGTCAACCCTTATGCAATTAGGTGTGCTTTCTGGGGACTCAGAGGCAGAAATTCACTTCCCCATGCCGTGCTTTGCCTTGCACCTCTCACTAGTGCCCATGTTTGCTTGATTAGCAAACACACATAGCTCTGAGTTCTATGTGGCTCCCTTTTTGGAGAAGCACTTGTATAAGTTTGAAGCCAGGGGGCCTGCAAGTTTCTTTGACATGTGATCTTTCTAGCCAGGTGAGCCTGGGTGGAGACAGCCAGTCTGCTTAACAAATAAGGTCAAGAGTTAAAGGTGGAACAGGATTAACTTGTCTGTGGATGTACCTGAGGTATCCAGTTCAGTTGCAAATTAGCAACTTAAGAGACACAAAGCCTGGCCTGGGGGGGGGGTGAGGGAGGTAGCTTTGTGTATCGAGAGATAAACTGTTAGTTCTCAGGAAAAGTGGAGACTATAGTTTAAATTAACTTAATTGGCTAAAGATTGTTAGCCATCTTTATAATTGGAATCTCCAATATTGGATTTATTTCTAGACCAGTTTATGACTGAGTCAGCTGATCACATTAAAGGAAAGAGTGGAGTCATTATAACAACTCTTTATATTAATTTTTTCTAAGCTAGTTAAACAGTCTCCATGTTCTGTCCTACAAAGTCTAAAAGCTTGAAGCAAGGCAATTTATCTAATCTGGGACATTTGACTATTAAAGTATGTCAAGAACATAAACCCAATACAGCTCTTATGTCACCATTGTCTGGGCACTCAGCAAGCCCACAGTCAGCAATCTTCAGCATGCCTCACCAATTACTTCTGCAGCATTCTGTGGAAAAAACATTCCTTCTTCCCCAATATTAAATCAGGATCATGGCATATGTCAATATGTGAATTCCTTCATTTTACCTAGGCATCAGTATCTATGCCTAGTTACAGGATGCCATACACACTCAGCAAGGAGTTCCATGGCATCCAAACCTTAAAACCTTTTTTTAAACATACAAGCACAATTTAAATAATATGCATGGGGACACAATTTCCCCTCTCTTCTCTCTTCCAAGAAGATATTGCTTTATTAATTTAAGTTGGAACACCAAGCATATACCCTAATGTAGGCAATAACTATACAATTATAGAAAATAAACATAGCATTTTTAGTTACTTTTTCTGTTAGAGCAGTCGGGTTTAATAATTTTCAATCCCCTTTTATACCAGTTTAGTTACATGCAGGAATTAAGGTAAAAAAGTAGTACAATGTGGAAACAAACAAGACAATAACCACAAAATTGTTCAATGGTATGTAAGGATGACCAAAATACCAGAACCTACTTCCTTGTCCAAGCCCAGGATCTTGCCTGAGGCTTGTTTCTTTCATTCCACCCAAAGATAAAAATTCCTGACTTAATCTACTTCCCTATCATGCCTCAACGACAAATTCCTGCTTGAAGCCCTTGTCCTTGAGGATCATAAGGAATCCCAGTAATATGGGTGATATTAAACTGTCTGCAGGAAGTCTCAAATGCTTGACTGAAATAGCCAGTTCCATTATGTATTTTAATCTGATTTGGAACACCCAATATAGAAAAACAGCATAGACAGTGATTTCTATTTTAGTTGCTTCTCCTGTTTTCAGGCAACTAGAAAGCCTGAAAATGTATCAATAGTCACATGTACATAATTTAATTTTCTAAATTAGAAAACATGAGTAGTAGTATTTATCTGTAATAATTAAGTCCTCTAGAATTAACACCATTATGTGGTAGAGGTAGAAATTGAGGACACCAAGAACAAATCTTAATAATTTGAGGTGCACAAAAATACAAAATTTTTAAGCCATTACCCTTTTGATGATATAAAGAATATGCTTGTGTGGCCAATTGTTTCTATATAGTCTATCTGGGATAAAATTTCATGTGCCTTGTTTTAAGGGGTCTTGTCCAGGCACATTTTTAAAGATTAATTATATATTTGTATATTGTAGTGTTGGACGCCCCTAAGGGGACCCTTCCTCAAATCACAGGATGGCACGCCCCAGGAAACACAAGAGACCATTTTGATGCAAAAGCAAGAGGCAGTTTAATGACAGAGCTCTGGGCCAAAGCATATCTCATGCAAGAGACAGAGGAGTCAACCCCGAGGCTTAGAGTCTAGGGGATTATATAGGAAACGTTAGGGGGTTTTGGCGTGGCTATACATGATAGGTTAATTCATAGAGTGGCGGACTATTTTCGGCACGAAATTATATCACCATGTAATACATGTTAGTTTACATTTCAGTAATGTGGTAGGTAAATTATTTTGGCTTGCAAGCAGTTGCAGGCGGTCATGTTAACCTTGAAGGAGAAAGGAAAAAGGTGGATGTATGCTATTCCAGATGGTCCATGGCCTTGTGGAGATTGTCTATCCGCCATGGTCAGCAAAGCATCAAAGCTTCTTTGATGATTTGGCAGCCTTGATTTATTTTTTTGTGCACAGGCCTGTCCTTGATCTCTTCCTCTTAGTCTGTCTGCCTGACTATAGATCCTGTACACTTAAATTTTAACCCTTCATTACCCTCTTCTTCTTGTAACTAATTTTAATCCTAAAATTCAGAAAGTTGCTTCTTCAGACAGACTATCACTGTCTTCTATATCCATAGGCTGATAATGTCGTTGGAGAATCATGAGTTGTACTGCATCTATCCTATTTTTAACAAAAGTCAGTCCCTTATTAATTAAACATGGGCCAAAGATTAGAATTAGACATATAATATTAAAAGGTCCAGCGAGGGCAGAAAGTAAAGTGGTCACCCATGGAGTGAGATTCTTGAGTTTTTGATCTTAGCCATTCTGATTGGTGTGAGGTGAAATCTCAGGGTTGTTTTGATTTGCATTTCCCTAATGACTAATGATGTTAAACATTTCTTAAGGTGCTTCACAGCCATCCAAAGTTCTTCAGGTGAAAAGTCTTTGTTTAGCTCTGTACACCATTTTTGATAGGCTTATTTGGTTTTCTGGGGTCTAACTTCTTGAGTTCTTTGTATATATTGGATATTAGCCCTCTGTCAGATGTAGGGTTGGTGAAGATCTTTTCCTAATTTGGTGGTTGCTGATTTGTCCTTTTGACAGTGTCTTTTGCCTTACAGAAACTTTGTAATTTTATGAGGTCCCATTTGTCTATTCTTGATTTTAGAGAATAAGCTATTGGTGTTCTGTTCAGGAACTTTCCCCCTGAGCTAATGTCCTCAAGGGTCTTCCCTAAATCAAAACAACCCTGAGATTTCACCCCACACCAGTCAGAATGGCTAAGATTAAAAACTCAGGAAACAGCAGGTGTTGGAGAGGATGTGGAGAAAGAGGAACACTCCTCCACTGCTGGTGGGATTGCAAGCTGGTACAACCACTTTGGTGGTTCCTCAGAAAGCTGGACACGATAATTCTGGAGGACCCTGCAACACCACTCCTGGGCATATACCCAGAAGATTCCCCAGCATGTAATAAGGATACATGCTCCACTATGTTCATAGCAGCCTTATTTATAATAGCCAGAAGCTGGAAAGAACCCAGATGTCCCTCAACAGAGGAATGGATACAAAAAAATGTGGTATATATACACAATGGAGTACTATTCAGCCATTAGAAGCAATGAATTCATGAAATTCTTAGACAAATGGATGGAGCTGGAGAACATCATACTAAGTGAGGGTACCCAGTCTCAAAAGAATACCCATGGTATGCACTCACTGATAAGTGGATATTAGCCTAGAATCTTGGAACACCAAAGACACAATCCACATACCAAATGATGTCCGAGAAGAAGGAAGGGGTGGACCCTGGATCTGGAAAGGCCAATGCATCAGTGTAGGAGAATACCAGAGCAGGGAAGTGGGAAGGGGAAGATGGGAGAACAGGGGGAGGGAAAAGGGCATGTGGAACCTTTGGGGTCGGGGAACCAGGAAAAGGTAAATGAAATGTAAATAAAGAATATATCCAATAAAAATAATAATAAAAGAAGACCATTAACCAAAGATTATAAAAAGGGAACTAATGATTTTTTAAAGGTGATAGGACCAAAGATAAAATGTTGACTAGGTTTATCTATCTATGTAAAACTCCACTAAGAACTTAGTTATGGGTTTTTTTTGTTTTTTGTTTTTTAATCTTATCTTTTTTGTTTGTTTGTTTTTCGAGACAGGGTTTCTCTGTGTAGCCCTGGCTGTCTTGGAACTCACTCTGTAGACCAGGCTGGCCTTGAACTCAGAAATCCTCCTGCCTCTGCCTCCCAAGTGCTAGGATTAAAGGCGTGCGCCACCACCGCCCGGCTAATCTTATTTTTTTCTAATTTTTATTTTCTATATTCTATGTTTACATCCCAAAGTCTTTCCCCTTTCTCAGTTCCCCCCCTACCATACTTCCCATAATTCCTCTCCGCTCCAACCATTCCCCAATCATCCACCCCCCCACCCACGATTTCTCTGTTCTGGGTCTACAAAACTGGATCCAATCTTTTCAGGCCCAGGGTCCTCTCCTTTCTTCTTCTTGGGAATCATTTGACTTGTTAATTGTGCCTTGAGTATTTAGGGCTTCTGGACTCATTAATATCCACTTATCAGTGATTACATTTCATGTGTATTCTTTTGTGATTGGGTTAACTCACTTAGGATGGTATTTTCGAGATCTAACCATTTAGCTACAAATTGCATGAATTCATTATTTTTAATTGCTGAGTAGTATTCCTTTGTATAAATATACCACATTTTCTGTATCCATTCCTCCTTTGAGGGATATTTGGGCTCCTTCCAATTTCTGGCTATTATAAACAAGGCTGCTATAAACATAGTGGAGCAAGTGTGTTTATTGTATGCAGGGGAATCATCTGGGTATATGCCCAAGAGTGGTATGACAGGGTCCTCTGTAAGTGACATGCTCAATTTTCTGAGGAACCGCCAAACTGATTTCCAGAGCGGTTTTACCATTTTGCAATCCCACCAACAGTGGAGGAGTGTTCCTCTTTCTCCACATCCTCGCCAGCACCTGTTGTCTCTTGAGTTTTTAATCTTAGCCATTCTGACTGGTGTGAGGTGGAATCTCAGGGTTGTTTTGACTTGCATTTCCCTGATGACTAATGATGTTGAACATCTCTTAAGGTGTTTCTCAGCCATTTGAATTTCTTCTGGTGAAAATTCTTTGTTTAGCTCTGTACCCCATTTTTTGATAGGGTTATTTGGTTCTTTGGGGTCTAACTTCTTGAGTTCTTTGTATATATTGGATATTAGCCCTCTGTCGGATGTGGGGTTGGTGAAGATCTTTTCCCACTTTGTTGGATGCTGTTTTGTTCTTCTGACAGTGTCCTTTGCCTTACAGAAACGTTGTAATTTTATGAGGTCCCATTTGTCAATTCTTGATCTTAGAGCATAAGCTATTGGCGTTCTGTTCAGGAACTTTCCCCCTGTGCCCATGTCCTCCAGGGTCTTCCCCAGTTTCTTTTCTAATAGTTTCAGTGTGTCTGGTTTTATGTGGAGGTCCTTGATCTACTTGGAGTTGATCTTAGTACAAGGAGATAAGAGTGGGTCGATTCTCATTCTTCTGCATGTTGACCTCCAGTTGAACCAGCACCATTTGTTGAAAAGGCTCTTTTTTTCCACTGGATGGTGTGGCTTCTTTATCAAAGATTAAGTGACCATATTGTGTGGGTTAATTTCTGGGTCTTCAATCCTATTCCATTGATCTACTTACCTGTCGCTGTAACAATACCATGCAGTTTTTAACACAATTGCTCTGTAGTTCTGCTTGAGGTCAGGGATATTGATTCCCCCAGAAGTCCTTTTATTGTTGAGAATAGTTTTAGGTATCCTGGGTTTTTTGTTGTTCCAGATGAATTTGAGAATTTCTCTTTCTAGATCTATGAAGAATTGATTTGGGATTTTGATGGGGATTGCATTGAATCTGTAGATTGCTTTTGGCAAGATGGCCATTTTTACTATATTGATCCTGCCAATCCAGGAGCAAGAAATATTTTTCCATCTTCTGAGGTCTTCTTCGATTTCTTTTTTCACGGACTTGAAGTTCCTGTCATACAGATCTTTCACTTGATTGGTTAGAGTTACGCCAAGGTACTTTATGTTGTTTGTGGCTATTGTGAAGGGTGTTATTTCCCTAACTTCTTTCTCAGCCTGCTTGTCCTTTGAGTACAAGAAGGCTAATGATTTGCTTGAGTTAATTTTATAACCAGCCACTTTGCTGAAGTTGTTTATCAGCTGTAGAAGTTCTCTGGTGGAGTTTTTTGGGTCGCTTAAGTAGACTATCATATTGTCTGCAAATAATGATACTTTGACTTCTTCCTTTCCAATTTGTATCCCTTTGACTTCCTTATGTTGTCTAATTGCTCTCTCTAGAACTTCAAGAACTATATTGAAAAGATATGGAGAGAGAGGGCAGCCTTGTCTAGTCCCTGATTTTAGTGAGATTGCTTCAAGTTTCTCTCCATTTTGTTTGATGTTGGCTACTGGTTTGCTGTAGATTGCTTTTACTATGTTTAGGTATGGGCCTTGAATTCCTGCTCTTTCCAAGACTTTTAGCATAAAAGGATGCTGAATTTTGTCGAATGCTTTTTCAGCATCTAATGAGATGACCATGTGGTTTTTTTTTCTTTTAGTTTGTTTATGTAGTGTATTACCTTGATGGATTTCTGTATATTGAACCATCCCTGCATCCCTGGGATGAAGCCTACTTGATCATGGTGAATGATCATTTTGATGTGTTCTTGGATTCAGTTGGCAAGAATTTTATTTAGTATTTTTGCATCGATATTCATAAGGGAAATTGGCCTGTAGTTCTCTTTCTTTGTTGGATCTTGTGGTTTAGGTATCAGCATAATTGTGGCTTCGAAGAATGAGTTGGGCAGTGTCCCTTCTGTCTCTATTTTGTGGAATAGTTTGAAGAGTATTGGTGTTAAGTCTTCTTTGAAGGTCTGGTAGAATTCTGCACCGAAACCATCTGGTCCCGTACTTTTTTTGGTTGGAAGACTTTCTATAACCCCTTCTATTTCTTTAGGGGTTATGGGACTATTTAGCTGATCTAATTGATGCTGATTTAATTTTGGTATTTGGTATCTGTCTAGGAAATTGTCCATTTCCTCCAGATTCTCCAGTTGTGTTGATTATAGACCTTTGTAGTAGGACCTTTTGATCTTTTGAATTTCCTCAGTTTCTGTTGTTATGTCCCCCTTTTCATTTTTAATTTTGTTAATTTGGATACTGTCTCTGTGTCCTTTGGTTAGTCTGGCTAAGAGTTTATCTATCTTGTTGATTTTCTCAAAGAACCAGCTCCTGGTTTTGTTGATTCTTTGTATGGTTTCCTTTGTTTCTACTTGATTGATTTCAGCCCTGAGTTTGATGATTTCCTCTCTTCTACTCCTCCTGGGTGAACAAACTTCTTTTTCTTCCAGGGCTTTAAAGTGTGCAGTTAAGCTGCTAGTGTATGCTCTCTCCAGTTTCTTTTTGGATGCACTTAGAGCTATGAGTTTTCCTCTTAGCACTGCTTTCATTCTGTCCCATAGATTTGGGTAGGTTGTACCTTCATTTTCATTGAATTCTAAAAAGTCTTTGATTTCTTTTTTTATTTCTTCCTTGACCAAGGTGTCATTGAGTAGAGTATTGTTCAGTTTCCATGTGTATGTGGGCTTTCTGTTGTTTTTGTTGCTATTGAAGACCACTCTTACTCCATGGTGATCTGATAGGAGGCATGAGATTAGCTTGATCTTCTTGTATTTGTCGACATCTGTCTTGTGACCAATTATATGATCAATTTTGGAGAAGGTACCATGCGGTACTGAGAAAAAGGTATATTCTTTAGCTTTAGGATGAAATGTTCTATATATATATCTGTTAAATCCAATTGGTCCAAAGTTTCAATTAGTTTCACTGTGTCCCTGTTTAGTTTCTGCTTTCCTGATCTGTCCATTGAGGAGAGTGGAGTGTTGAAGTCACCCACAATTATTGTGTTAGGTGTAATGTGTGCTTTAAGCTTTAGTAAGGTTTCTTTTACAAATGAGGGTGCCCTTGCATTTGGAGCATAGATGTTCAGTATTGAGAGTTCTTCTTGGTGGATTTTCCCTTTGGCCAGCAAGAAGTGACCTTCTGAGTCTCTTTTGCTGACTTTAGGTTGGAAGTCAATTTTATCTGATATTAGAATGGCTACTCCAGCTTGTTTCCTGAGACCATTTGCTTGTAAAATTGTCTTCCATCCTTTTACTCTAAGGCAGTGTTTGTCTTTAACACTGAGATGTGTTTCCTGTATGCATCAAAATGTAGGGTCCTGTTTCTGTATCCAGTCTGTTAATCTATGTCTTTTTATTGGGGAATTGAGTCCATTGATGTTAAGAGATATTAAGGAATAGTAATTATTACCTCCCTACATTTTTGAAATTATTTCTTTTTATATTTGATAGGTTATCTTCTTTTGGGATTTGATAAGAGGAGGTTTCTTCTTGCTTCTTCTGGGGTGTAGTTTCCTTCCTTGTCTTGGTGTTTTCCCCCATTATCCTTTGTAGGGCTGGATTTGTGGAAAGATAACGTGCAAATTTGTTTTTATCATGGAATACCTTGTTGTCTCCATCTATGGCGATTGAGAGTTTTGCTGGGTAAAGTAGTTTTGGCTGAAATTTGTGTTCTCTTAGAGTTTGTGTGATATCTGCCCAGGATCTTCTAGCTTTCATTGTCTCAGGTCAGAAGTCTGGTGTGATTCTGATAGCTCTTCCTTTATATGTTACTTGGCCTTTTTCTCTTGTTGCCTTTAATATTCTTTCTTTGTTTAGTACATTTGTAGTTTTGATTATTATGTGACGGGATGTATTTCTGTTCTGGTCCAGTCTGTTTGGAGTTCTATAGGCTTCTTGTATTTTCATGGGCATCTCTCTCTTTAGGTTGGGGAAGTTTTCTTCCATAATTTTATAGAAGATATTAGGTGGCCCTTTAACTTGTAAATTTTTACTCTCGTCATCCTTAGGTTTGGTCTTCTCATTGTGTCCTGGATTTCCTGGATGTTTTGGGTTACAACCTTTTTGCATTTAGTATTTTCTTTGACTGTTGAATCAATGGTTCCTATGGTATCTTCGGCTTCTGATATTCTGTCTTCTATCTCTTGTATTCTATTGTTGATATTTGCATCTATGGCCCCTGATTTCTTCCCAAGGTTTTCTATCTCCAATGTTGTCTCCCTCTGCAATTTCTTAGTTGTTTCTACTTCTGTTTTTAGAACCTGGATGGATATGCTCAGATCTTTTGCTTGCTTGTGTTTTCATGTATTTCTTTGAGATTTTTGTGTTTCCTCTTTCATAGCTTCTACTTGGCCCACGTTCTTCTGTATTTCTTTAAGTGATTTTTGTCTTTCCTCCTTATTGGCTTCTGCTTTTTGATCCATATTCTCCTGAATTTCTTTAAGTGATTTTTGTGCTCACCTATTAAAGGCTTCTACCTTTTGATCCATTTTCTCCTCTATTTCTTTAAGAGATTTATCTATGTATTCTGCTACCAGCATCCTGACCAGTGATTTTATATCCAAGTCTTGTTTTTCTGGTGTGTTGGGGTATCCAGGGCTTCCTGTTGTTGGTGAACTGGGTTCAGATGCTGTCATGCTGCCTTGAGTTCTGTTAGTAATGTTCCTACATTTGCTTTGTTTTCCTTTTGCCATCTGGTTATTTCTGGTGTTAGTTGCCCTTGTTGTCACTGGCTGGTGTTTGAACCTCCCGCGAGGCTGGGCTCACCTGTTGTTTCTCTACTGGTGACTATGCTACAAGATAGAGATTGCCTCTGCGAGTGCTGAGGGGACCTCAGGGAGGGTGGTTCCCAACCGAGTTGGTGCAAGGCCGGAGGGCATGGAGATGTCTCTCCAGCTGCCGCCCTTTCCCTGGTTAGTGGGGTGAGCCTGGGGGATCCTCCCGAGTGATGGTATCCCCTGATTGAATCTGTCTACCTGGGCCTCCCTAGCGGTGTCCTGATAGCAATATGGAGGCCTACCAAGGGGCTGCTGGCAGGCTGCTCCCAGCTACCTTGGTGCAAGGCCGGAGGGCATGGAGAAGTCCCACAGAGCCTCGGCGCTGGGCCTGGCTGGTGGCAAGAGCCTGGCGGATCCACCCGTGTGATGGTAGCCCTGGCTGGAGTCTGTCTACCTGGGCCTCTCTAGCCCTGTCCTGGTAGCAATATGGAGGCTTACCCTAGTTATGGTTTTTTAAAACTAATTAATTTTTTAAAAAATTTTCTATATTCTTTTTTTCCATTCCAAGTGATTTTCCCTTTCAGGCCCCTCCCCCCCATAAGACCTCTTCCCTCTGCCCATTCTCCAATCAACCCCCTCCTACTTTGGAACTCCAAATAGACTGCACCAGAACAGAAATACCTCCCGCCACATAATAATCAAAACCCCAAATGTACTAAACAAAGAAAGAATATTAAGAGCAGTAAGAGAAAAAAGGCCAAGTAACATAAATGAAGACCTATCAGAAACACACCAGACTTCTTACCAGAGACCATGAAAGCTAGAAGATCCTGGGCCGATCTCATATAGACTCTAAGAGAACATAAATGCCAGCCCAGACTACTATACTCAGCAAAACTCTCAATCACCATAGATGGAGAAACCAAGATATTCCATGATAAAACCAAATTACACAATATCTTTCCACAAACCCAGACCTACAAAGGATAATAGGTGGAAAACACCAATACAAGGAGGGAAACTACACCCTGGAAGAAGCAAGGTAGTAGCCTTCTTTCATCAAACCCCAAAGAAGATAACCACTCAAATATAAAAACAACATCAAAAATAACAGGAAATAATCACTATTCCTTAATATCTCTTAACATCAATGGACTGAGTTCCCCAATAAAAAGACATAGACTAACAGACTGGATATGTAAACAGGACCTTACATTTTGCAGCTTACAGGAAACACATCTCAGTGTCAAAGACAAACACTACCCCAGAGTAAAAGGATGGAAAACAATTTTACAAGCCGGACTAGTCATTCTAATATCAGATAAAATTGACTTTCAACCTAAAGTCATCAAAAGAGACATGGAAGGACACTTCTTGCTGGTCAAGGGAAAAATCCACCAAGAAGAACTCTTAGTTCTGAACATCTATGCTCCAAATGCAAGGACAACCTTATTCGTAAAAGAAACTTTACTAAAACTCAAAGCACACATTGCACCTAACACAATAATTGTGGGTGACTTCAACACTCCTCTCTCCTCAATGGACCAATCAGGAAGACAGAAACTAAATAGTTATGGTTTTTAACTCTCCACAATCCTCTGCAGCTCTGAAAGGTGAGGAATGTCTAGCTAGATAATTACTGCTAATGGACACTCATGTAAATATTCTCTGTTGCAAACTTCTTATTCACTTTATGATTTGAATTTATGTTTTAAACCTTTGATGAACTTTTTACAATGTGATAATGTATTCTGTAATCCCCTAAATGAGTGGCTTTCAACCCTCAGAATTAGCAAGAATGTTTTTAGGAATTCATAAAACGTATCATCAGCATTCAGTATAGGGAGCTGAAGACAAAGGCACACAAATTTCCCTTGTCCTACTTAGGATCATCATGATCATTTTGCTTTTTCTCTTTTTCTTAGAGAGCTTTCATAGGAAATGTTTTACATCTTAGAAATAAATGCTAAATTAACTTTCAACAGTGTCTCTTTTTCTTCCTGTGACTTCAACTAACAGGTTGAAAGTTAGAGCAATGCAATTCCTGCACAGATTAAAAAAAAGGCCACATCATTTAATCTCCTCCTGTTAGGTTACAGATGCTAATCCCCTGAACCAGTGGCTTTTAACCTTCAGAATTAGCAAGAATGCTTTTAGGACTTTTTAGAAATTATCTTCAGTATTCACTATAGAGAGCTGGAACATGTGGAGATCCTCAGTCGTTAAAGCCACAACAGAGTTCTCCTTTGTGTCTCCGTTCTTTTTATTTTATTTTATTTTTATTTTCTATATTCTTTGTTTACATTCCAAAGGCTTTCCCCTTTCCCAGTTCCCCCCCACCATATGTCCCATAAGCCCTCTCCCCCCCAACTATTCCCCAATCACCTCCCCACCATTTCTCTGTTCAAGTTCTACAAAACTGGATACAATCTTTTCAGGCCCAGGGTCCTCTCCTTTCTTCTTCTTGGGAATCATTTGACTTGCTAATTGTGTCTTGAGAATTTAGGACTTCTGGGCTCATTAATATCCACTTATCAGTGATTACATTTCTTGTGTATTCTTTTGTGATTGGGTTAACTCGCTTAGGATGATATTTTCCAGATCCAACCATTTGCCTACAAATTGCATGAATTCATTATTTTTAATTGCTGAGTAGTATTCCTTTGTATAAATATACCACATTTTCTGTATCCATTCCTCCTTTGAGGGATATCTGGGCTCCTTCCAACTTCTGGCTATTATAAACAAGGCTGCTATGAACATTGTGGAGCATGTCTTTATTGTATGCAGAGGAATCCTCTGGGTATATGCCCAGGAGTGGTATGCCAGGGTCCTCTGTAAGTGACATGCCCAATTTTCTGAGGAACTGCCAAGCTGATTTCCAGAGTGGTTTTACCCTTTTGCAATCCCACCAACAGTAGAGGAGTGTTCCTCTTTCTCCACATCCTTGCCAGCACCTGTTGTCTCTTGAGTTTTTAATCTTAGCCATTCTGACTGGTGTGAGGTGGAATCTCAGGGTTGTTTTGACTTGCATTTCCCTGATGACTAATGATGTTGAACATCTCTTAAGGTGTTTCTTGGCCATTTGAATTTCTTCTGGTGAAAATTCTTTGTTTAGCTCTGTACCCCATTTTTTGATAGGGTTATTTGGTTCTTTGGGGTCTAACTTCTTGAGTTCTTTGTATATATTGGATATTAGCCCTCTGTCGGATGTGAGGTTGGTGAAGATTTTTTCCCACTTTGTTGGTTGCCATTTTGTTCTTCTGACAGTGTCCTTTGCCTTACAGAAACTTTGTAATTTTATGAGGTCCCATTTGTCAATTCTTGATCTTAGAGCATAAGCTATTGGTGTTCTGTTCAGGAACTTTCCCCCTGTGCCCATGTCCTCCAGGGTCTTCCCCAGTTTCTTTTCTAATAGTTTCAGTGTGTCTGGTTTTATGTGGAGGTCCTTGATCCACTTGGAGTTGATCTTAGTACAAGGAGATAAGAATGGGTCGATTCACATTCTTCTGCATGTTGGCCTCCCATTAAACCAGCACCATTTGTTGAAAAGGCTACCTTTTTTCCACTGGATGGTTGTGGCTCCTTTATCAAAGATCAAGTGACTATAAGTCTGTGGGTTCATTTCTGGGTCTTCAATCCTATTCCATTGATCTACTTGCCTGTTGCTGTACCAATACCATGCAGTTTTTAACACAATTGCTTGTGTCTCCTTTCAACTCATGCCAGGCTAGAAGGTTCCTGGTAACTTGTGTCAATTTTTTTTTCAAAAATTATGGAAAATTTGCCCTATATAATAAAAATAAATTTGAACTGGGCAGTGGTAGCATATGTATTTACTCACAGCATTTGTGAGGAAACAGACCCCTCCCTATGAGTTTGATGTAGGCCTGGTCTACAGAGTGAGTTTCAGGACAGCCAGGGCTACACAGAGGAACCCTGTCTTGAAACACAAAAACAAACAAAACAAACAGAAGGTATTTGAATCTCTATCATAAAGGATACTTCTGTTTCTAATTATTAATGATACATACACAGCAAAACTTATTAGACTTTGGAGCTAGATGAGTGGCTCAGTGATGAAAAAGTATTCACTGCTTTTGTGGACAACCCAAGTTCAGTTCTCAGCACCAATCCCAGGTACTCAGAACAGCCTGGAACTCCAACTCCAGGGGACACAATGTCTGTTCTCTGAGCATACCTATACTCACATACACAAACACACACAACTACACATAATTAGTTTTGTTAATATAATGAAGGATTTAGGTTTTACTCTGAGTAACTAAAAAGTCATTAGGGCATTTCACTAGAAAATGACCTGTTGTGACTGTTTGAACATGATCATGTAGTCTTTTGTGAGTGTGCATGAAATATAGACAAACCATAGAGGAAAGCAGAGAAACCACAAGAAGGCAAGTCAACAGGTGGGAGACTATATGAAATTTTAGGTTCCTATTATTTATGCAATTGCCAAACCAGCATCTCCTAAGCATGCTCCAGTACAAAAAGGAGGTAAAAAAGAGGAAGAATGAATAAAGCTGAATGTCAATAGGTGGTTCACCCCTCACCCCTACCACCTGGGACTCAGAGACAGGAGAGTCATGAATTTAGGGTGGCCCTCAGCTACACAGCAAGAACCTGATTTTTTGTTGTTGTTTTTTTTATAGAAAAAGCATGTAATATGTATTTTGTTCCCCTCAAATTCTTTGCAGATCCTACTCACAATTCTATTATTCCAACTCTGTCTCTCTTTCTCTGTATGTCTCTCTGCATCTTTTCTCTTTTTCTCCATTCTTCTGCAGCTTCTCTCTCTCTCTCTCTCTCTCTCTCTCTCTCTCTCTCTCTCTCTCTCCTTTTCATTTCTTTTCTTTTTTTTTCTTTTTTCATTTTATATCCCAATAGGAACATTCCTCTCCTCCCAGTCTTCTACACACAGGGGACCTTTCCCCATTCTCCTCTCCCTTCTTCTCCAAGAAGAAAGAGCACTTTCCTGGATAAATCCTCAATACCCTTCCCTCCTCAGCACCTCATTTCTCTGTAGAATTAAGTGCATGCTCTCCCATTAAGACCAGACAAGTCAGCCAGTTTGGAAAACAGGATCTACAGGCAGGCAACGGATATCTGGCCAGCCCCTGCTCTGGCTTTTGGTGAACCTCCATGAATACCAAGCTGCACATCTGTCACATAATGGGGGGGGGACTGGGGGACATAGGTCCAGTCTATGCTCATTCTTTGGTTGGTGCTTCAGACTCTGAGAACCCCCAAGGATCCAGGTTAGTAGACACTGTTGGTCACCCTGTAGAGTTCCTGTATTCCTTGAGTCCCTCAATCCTTCTCCCAACTCTTCCATAAGACTCCCTTAATTCCATCTAATGTTTGGTTGTGGTTCTTTACATCTGTTTCCATTGTCTGTTAGGTGGAGCCTCTCAGAGATCAGTTATGCTAGGTTCATATCTGCAAATGTAACAGAGTATCATTAATAGAGCCAGGGATTGGTATTTGCCCATGGGATGGGTCTCAGTTTGAGCCAGTCATTGACTGACCATTCCCTCTTTCTCTGCTCTATCTTTGCCCCTGCACATCTTGAAGGCAAGACACATATTTTGGGTCAAAGTTTATGTGAGTGGATTGCTATCCTTATCCCTTTACTGGTAGTCCTACCTGGCTACAAGAAGTGGCCACTTCAGGATGTATATCCCCAAGTGTTAGTAGTCTCAGTAGAGTTGCTCCCACAGACAACCTGGGATATCCTCCCACCCCTATCCTAGGTCTCTGGTACATCCTGGAGATGCCACATGCCTGGCTCTAACCTCTGGTTTCCATTTTGTATCCCTCATTCTCCCTACAACTTATCTAAAACTCTGATCTTCTCCCTTTCCCCTCTCCTATTAATTTTCCTCCCACCATACACCTCCCATATCTATTTTATTTCCCCCTTTGAGAAAGATTTAACCATCCTACCTCTTTATTCTTTGGAATCCTTGGCTCTGGCTTGTAGAGTGGTTATGATGTAGTTTCTGGCTAATATCCATTTATAAGTGAGTATATTACATGCATATCCTTTTAGGTCTGGGTTACCTCACTCATCTACTTGCAAGCAAAATCCATGATGTCCTGGTTCTTAATAGTTGGGTATCCATTGGTAAATGAACATTTTCTGTATCCATTCTTCTGTTGTGGGATATCTGGATTGTTTCCAGTTTCTGGCTAGCACAAATAAGGCTGCTATAAAGATAGTAGAACACGTGCCCCTGTGGTATGGTGGGGTATCTTTTGGGTATATGCCCAAGAGTGGTATAGCTGGATATTCAATTAGATCTATTTCCAATTCTCTGAGGAACCTCCAGATTGATTTCCAGAGTTGTTGTGCCAGTTTGTAATCCCACCAGCAATGGAGGAGTGTTCCTCTTTCTCTACATTTTCACCATCATGTGCTGATACCTGAGGTTTTGATTCTAGCCATTCTGACTGATATGAGAAGAAATCTCAGGATCATTTTGATTTGCATTTCCCTGATCACCAAGGATTTTGAACATTTCTTAAATGCTTCTTGGCCATTCAAGATTCTTCTGTTGTGAATTCTCTGTTTAGCTCTAAAAACCCATTTTTTTTTAAAAAAAAGTATTTGTGTACCTTTTTAAGATGCAAAGAAAAGATGATGATTAGCATATGCTTAAAATGTAATAGATGTTTGAGAGGTACACAGTTTACCAGATGTAATTTAGAGTACTGGTATGACATTCTTTTTTTTTCTATATTCTTTGTTTACATTCCAAAGGCTTTCCCCTTTCCTAGTTCCCCCCTCATCATATGTCCCATAAGTCCTCTTCCCCCCACCCATTCCCCAATCACCCCACTACACCATTTCTCTGTTCTGGTACTCTCCTACAAAACTAGATCCAGTCTTTTGGAAACCAGGGTCCTCTCCTTCCTTCCTTCTTGGGAATCTTTTGATTTGATAATTGTGCCTTGAGTATTCAGAGCTTCTGAGCTCATTGATATCCACTTATCAGTGATTACATTTCTTGTGTATTTGTTTGTGATTGGGTTAGCTCACTTAGGATGATATTTTCCAGATCCAACCATTTGCCTACAAATTGCATGAATTCATTATTTTTAATTGCTGAGTAATATTCCATTGTATAAATATACCACATTTTCTGTATCCATTCCTCTTTTGAGGGATATCTGGGCTCCTTCCAACTTCTGGCTATTATAAACAAGGCTGCTATGAACATAGTGGAGCATGTGTCTTTATTGCATGCAGGGGAATCCTCTGGGTATATGCCCAGGAGTGGTATGACAGGGTCCTCTGGAAGTGTCATGCCCAATTTTCTGAGGAACCGCCAGACTGATTTCCAGAGCAGTTGTACCAGCTTGCAATCCCAGCAGCAGTGGAGGAGTATTCCTCTTTCTCCACATCCTTGCCAACACCTGTTGTCTCTTGAGTTTTTAATCTTAGCCATTCTGACTGGTGTGAGGTGGAATCTCAGGGTTGTTTTGATTTGCACTTCCCTGATGACTAATGATGTTGAACATCTCTTAAGGTGTTTCTCGGCCATTTGAATTTCTTCTGGTGAAAATTCTTTGTTTAGCTCTGTACCCCATTTTTTGATAGGGTTATTTGGTTCTTTGGGGTCTAACTTCTTGAGTTCTTTGTATATATTGGATATTAGCCTTCTGTCAGATGTGGGGTTGGTGAAGATCTTTTCCCAATTTGTTGGTTGCCATTTTGTCCTTCTGATGGTGTCCTTTGCCTTACAGAAACCTTGTAATTTTATGAGGTCCCATTTGTCAATTCTTGATCTTAGAGCATAAGCTAAGTTCTGTTCAGGAACTTTCCCCCTGTGCCCATGTCCTCCAGGGTCTTCCCCAGTTTCTTTTCTAATAGTTTCAGTGTGTCTGGTTTTATGTGGAGGTCCTTGATCCACTTGGAGTTGATCTTAGTACAAGGAGATAAGAGTGGGTTGATTCAAATTCTTCTGCATGTTGGCCTCCCATTAAACCAGCACCATTTGTTGAAAAGGCTATCTTTTATCCACTGGGTGGTTGTAGCTCCTTTATCAAAGATCAAGTGACCATAACTCTGTGGGATCATTTCTGGGTCTTCAATTCTATTCCATTGATCTACTTGCCTGTTGGTGTACCAATACCATGCAGTTTTTAACACAATTGCTCTGTAGTACTGCTTGAGGTTAGGGTTATTGATTTCCCCAGAAGTCCTTTTATTGTTGAGAATAGTTTTAGCTATCCTGGGTTTTTTGATACTCCAGATGAATTTGAGAATTGCTCTTTCTTTAATGGGCTTGTTTGGTTTCTTGGTGGTTAGCTTTTTGAATTCTTTATATATTTTGGATATTAGCCCTCTATAGGATGTGCGGATAGTGAAGATTTTTTCCTAATGTGCAGTTTGCACATTTATTCTATTGGCTATATCCTTTGCATTACAGAAGCTTTCTTGTTTCATAAAAAATAGATCAATATTTGTCACTTTGCACAAAGCTCAAGTCCAAATGGATCAAGGACCTCAACATCAAACCAAATACACTAAATCTAATAGAAGATTGTTGGGTCAGTTGCCCTGCATGAAGCAGAGCCCCTGAGATATCTTCAGGCTGTAGTAGCTTCACGGGAGCAGAGAAAATGGTGATTGGCTCTGGAAGAAGGTGCTGGCCAGAAGGCTAAATTTTGGATTTTAATTTGAAATCCCCCCCTCTCATATTTCTCTTACCTCAAGGGCAAGGTGAGCCTCAGAACCAAATTTCTTTGTCTACTCCTTTTTCTCAATGTGTCATGATTCATGGTATGGTTTTAATTTGAAGGCCAGGCTTGAAAGTTGCTTAGTAGTTAAAAGCATTTGATGCTCTTATAAAGGATTCAGGTATGATCCCTAGCACTCATGGTAGTTCACAACTGTAAGACATTAATGGCAGCCTGGTTCCTGGTTGAGCTGAGCTTAGAAACCTCAGTGACCCTAAAGGACAGCAGGCATTTTGCCTTGTTGTCAGACACTAGGCTCCTGACATGAGACTGCAGCCTTCCATAGATTTGTGTCCATAAGTCACATAAGGACAACACCTCAACCCCCTCTACAGGTAGAACACATGACCATAGGTCAAGTAGGCTCAAGCCAGATCTCCATTTTAATGACGTACCTAAATGCCTGAAGGGCTTAGCTAATTAAGCTTTCTTTTCCAGATATTCCTCCCTGCAAAAAAGTATTTAATCTCAGGCCTCCCCTGAGAAGTGGGGTATGGTTTTACTCATCTACTTTCCACCATGACAATAAATGCCTTAAAACCATGGACTGTTTTCCATGTTCTCTTTTCACCGGGATCCACCATGGGGAGTCATAAAGAAAGCCTTTGCCTATAGAGCTGCATTTAATCTCCCATACAAGGTCGCTCTGTGCTCCCAGCCATGACCACCAAGCCAAGCTAGCTGCCCACCAACAAGCCAAGGACTCCTGCCCTCTTGATTCAATCAGAGCTCCCCTCTTTTTCCCCTCAGCCCTGGGATAGATCCAGCCTGTGGACCCCCACTCAATTTTCAGCTCTTTCATGGCATCCAGTGGCACCTGGGTGCCCAACAGCCTGAGAACCAAATGTCCCCAGCCTCCCTGCAGGCCCAGGACCCCCGAGCCAGCTCCAGCTGTCTCCAGGACCTCAGACTGTGCTTCCCCATCCCCTGACATCTGCCCAATGATGGTGTGGTGTAAGTACAGTCAAAACTACTGCATCCTGCCTCCCCAGCAGCTGGAGGCCTGTGGCAGAGCAGAAGTAGAACCTCAGTAATCCTACACGCAACCATTTGTATATCTAGTCTTAGGGGTTGTGACAGTCATTTCTTTCTCTGACAGCACCATTGTGTTTGTGGTACACTTACATACATGCAATGAAAACAAAAATATACATAATAAATGTAATGCTTATTTTTAAAATATGAAGTATATGTATTTATTATTCACAAAGAACAAAAAAAGAACAAGAAGATAGAGATAGGTAAAGAAGGAGGGGGAGAGGAGAGACGGTAGATAATTTTGTGGGTGTTTTTTTTTCCTGCAAAATTTTGTCTTGGTTTATGTCTTTTAGCTAGTGGGTATGCATGTTTTGCACACACACACACACACACACACACACACACACATATATATATATATATATATAATCCAAGCCTGCAGAAGTCAGATTTTGAGTACCAGCCTCTGGAAGAGCAGCAAATATTCTTAACCAATGACCTGTCAGGAGCCATAATGGGAGAGGCTAATAACTAGCAGGTGGTCTCCCTGAAATGGCCTGCTTCAGATTCTTATATAATCTGTGACAGGTTTGCCCTTATTAAGCAAGGCTATAAGGGATTCATGTTAGGAAATATTCCTGCTATTACTATGCTTTTCCTGTTGTTATTATTAAACATATATGACAATCACTAAATAATAGCATACTCGTTTGGAGCAGATCTGTGCATATCTATGCAGATGTACTGTCTTGTAGTGATGCTATATATACAAATAGATGACTTCTTACATCTTAATGATGATCCTATAGGAATTCCTAAAGTTATATCAGTGATTTTTAAGCTCTTTTATAGTGGGATTGCTATTAGGTCCTTTTCTGATAGTCAAAACAGCAATGAGAACTCTGCCAGTTTCCCAAGTGTCACCAGTTAATTGCTCTTAGATAGTAATCAGATTTTCTCCCACTTAGCACATTCTAAGAGGTTGTAAAAACAATTAACCAAAGGTCATAAAAAGAGAACTAATGATTTATTATAGGTGATAGAACAGAAGATAAAAGGTTGACTGGGTTTATCTATCTATGCAAAACTTCCTTAAGAACTTAGTTATGGCTTTTAACTCCCCATGAACCTCTGGAACTATGAGGTTATTCATACTCCTAATGGATATGCATGTAAACATTCTCTGTCGTAAACTTCTATTTCAATTTATGATCTGTTTTGTGTGTGTGTGAAATTGTGGTGAACTTTTTAACATGTGATCATGTATTCTGAAAGATGTGTAAGTGCTGAGGACAAAGAGAAGAGTTAGAACTGAGCTGAGAAGAATTGAGCTGAGAGAAGAACTGAGCTGAGAAGTTTTTAGATAGAACTGAACTCAAGAAGAACTTAGAAGTATAGGCACAACACTGGGAGAAGGGTATTATTGTGACTTCAGAGCAGGAGGAGACAGCAGGGTTAGAAGGAGAACGTAGAGTGGACTAACTTAGAAATTATAGGTAACATAGAAAAAACTAAGAAATCAATGTGTAGAATGCAAAGGGAAAAAAAGAAGAAGCTGCAGAGAGCAGAAGGAGCATGCAGGCTTCTCCTTACCATGGGACAGAACAGGTCCTTTCTCAATAACGAGGCAGGCTTAGTCTTATTAAAAGGAACAAAGCTTTTTTCTTACAGACTTAGATTTAATTCATTTAGTATCAAAAGTATTAAATAGAAGAATTGTTTTTCACCATGCAATAAAGATTGAAGTTCATTTTTCATCCAGAATGAGTGAGTTCTTTCTGCACTGGTGCTTAGTCTTTGCTCCATATGCATATGTAAGTATGGATGTGTGTGTAAGTTTATAATTGTGCGAATGCATTCAAGTTGGACCCAACTGGTTTGAATAGAAATGTATAAATGAGCATGTGTGAATCTGTATATGAACTTATGTTATATTTGCTTATGTAAAAGTTTTTTCTCCTGCAAGTGCTATTCTCTTCTCCTGATTCAATACAAGTTTATTGCTCCAAACTTTCCCCTAGCCTGACAAGCAAGAGGCATCAGGACAAAAGTGAAAAAGCTCTAGCAATTAATCTTTTACTTAATCTACTGTTGTTTTAGAATGAGGTGCTAAGTGCCAGAGACTGCAGTTTCTGGCCTCAGAGGAACACACAGAAGGCAGGTCAGCTAAAGTAGAATAGTTATGTAGATTTAGATAAGCAAACTTTTTATTATTGAACAGCAACCCTAAATATCTCATAAGAGAAAGTCTTACCCTCTGGCTCTTTACCCTCCACTGCATAAAGAAGAACCAGCAAAAAAAAGCTCACCAGCTCGGGTTGGCCTCCAGTACTGACACATCTCTCCAGCCTTTCTGCTGAAAATGTTATACAATGATTGTAAGCTAAACATTAAAGGATCGCTTTGTGCATGACATATTCTTAATGAACTTTCTATAAAATACTGTAATTTAGTTGTAACTGAAGTTTGGAAAGTGTTCCGAGGCTATGATAATTATTTTAAACATCTAGATGAAACATTTGTTAATTATGATCACACTTGTTCAATGAACATTAACTGTTTTCTTCTATATCATATCTTCTCTATATTATCTACAGATCCCCAGAATGAATTTAAATCTACAGATGTAGAAAAGACTTTGGTAATACCTGGCTATAGCAGCTTCCTGATTACAGAAATTAAAGATCAATGGACTGCTTCTGCCTTGGCTACTCTGCCTCAGACAATCAAATCAACATTGAACTTTTCAGAAGGCTCTTGGTTCTTATACAACTTTGGCACAGTTGGAGGAAGGACTTGGACCATAGTTTCAAGACTATGTAATTATTGGATTCAAGTAGATAGTCTTGATTTTATGTCCCTTAATCTTGTGAAGTATATTGATGTAGGAAACAAAGTAGATTTTCAATTTAAAATTATCCCAAAAGGTAAGCTTCCTTTTATTGAAAAGAAAAACTTGTTTCTTTTCTTAAGTAGAAAACACCCTCTTTGGCCGGGTGTGGTGGCACACGCCTGTAATTTCAGCACTCTGGGAGGCAGAGGCAGGCGGATTTCTGAGTTCAAGGCCAGCCTGGTCTACAGAGTGAGTTCCAGGACAGCCAGGACTACACAGAAAAACCCTGTCTCAAAAAACGAAAAAAAAAAAAAAAGAAAGAAAAGAAAAGAAAAGAAAACACCCTCTTTGATATTCAGTGCGGCTTCCCTGATTACCAGGATTCTACTACTAACAGGGGTTGTTCTAATTATGGTTATAGTCTGCTCTACACTAAATGTTTTATAGACATTTTTTTATGTTTATAGTCACCCTATAATCTAAACAATAACTTTTTAAATTTTTAAAATAAGTCAGGTAAATAGTGGCACATGCCATTGCTGTGAGTTCCAGGACAACTTGGTTTACAAAGTGAGTTCCAGGATAGCCAGGGCTGTTACACAGAAAAAACCCTGTTTCAAAAAACCAAAGGAAAAAACTGTGGAAATGGAAATAAATTCATAGTCAACACTTTAGTCAAATTTTAGCATAGATTTTTTTGTTGTCCTTCTAAAAGAAAGCTTTAATGTCTTTGCTACAGCATTATTTATCTTAGGTTTTTTTTTGTAAAGAATGGTGTGTGTGTGTGTGTGTGTGTGTGTGTGTGTGTGTATGAGTATTTTGCCTGCATATATCTGCACCATGTTTCTCCAATGGTGTCTATAAAGGGGTTTCAGATCCCCTGGAACTCAATGACACATGTTGTAAGCTACCTTGTGAGTGTTGGGAATCAAATCAAGTTCCTCCACAAAAATGTCATGTTCCCTTAACCACTGAGCAATCAATCTCTCCAGTCCCGATTTCAGGTATCTAATTCAAGCCAAAAATGTTTATATAAATTACTATACTATATCTTATATTTTCACATAATTATCTTAAAACCTGTAAAGCTGTGCTGGCAAGATGGCTCAGCAAGTTAGGACACTTTCCACTAAGACTGCTACCTGAGAACCATGATCAACATAGTGGAGGAAGAGAATTAAGAACCAAGTGCCACAAGTGGTGCTCTGACCTTCCCAAGAGCACCATCTCATGTACATACTTACATTAATATGCAGACAGACAGACTCTCTCTCTCTCTCTCTCTCTCTCTCTCTCTCTCTCTCTCTCTCTCTCTCTGTCACACACACACACACACACATGCACAGAAACACACATGTGCATGCATTGTTAAGTAAACAAATTTTAAAAATAAAAAACAATAATGAAGAATGTATGATATGTGAAGGCAAGTGAAAAGACTCAGTTTACATAAGTAACTGCTGTGCAACTCAGACAACCCAAGCTTGGCTTCTGGATCCCACAGCTGAAAGAGAGAATTAACTCCCAAAAGTGACTCTCTGGCCTGCACAAGCCCACCATGGCATCCATATATGCACACTTGAACACACACACATCATATACCCACAACAATAATGAATTAGTAAATAATCAGAAGAACTTTTAAGAATGTTAAGTATGTGAAACCAAAACTTACAGGTCTAAAGTTTCTGTGAAGTAATGGGATGTAATGAGCCATTAGAGATATTAGCTAGGAAAGGACCAGGTCCTGGGACAACCACAGGCAGCATTGCAGGGTAGCAATGTAAAAGAGGAAGGCATAGATTGTGTACATTAAAAGATTGTAGATGTCAGCAGTGGGAGAACTCAACAGCAGGGCTGTGTTGAGCTAGATGAATAATCAATAAAAAGTACTTGTTGCTTGAGGTTGCCAGACATCTTTTCTGATTGGAGTTAATAGGATAGAAATTGTATACATAGGAGAGACAGTGGTGCTGCTAGTGTCCATTATGATTTAACTTAAGGTATATATACATATGTATATATACCTTAATATATATGTGCACACACACACACATTGTCAGTAACACTAATGTTCAGCAGACATGTTTCAGGGGATAGGAATCAAGTTTAGTGTGTATCCTATAGAAGAAAAGGCTAGTTCCTTAAAGCTCTGTCATCCCAAGCTCAGAGTTTGTGGGGGTTCCTGATGTCAACTTGACAAATAGGAATCACCAGAGGGAAAGGCCTCTGAGCATTTTTTGTGAGAGATTTGTGTATGCATTCACACACTGTTCTCTGCTTCTTGGCTGTGGATGAAATGCCCAACTGCTTCAATCTGACTTCCCCACCAGAATAGACAGTACCTTGAACTCTGAGCTAAAATAAACTCTTCTTTTATACTTTGCTCTTGTCAGGGTATTTTTGTCATAGCAACAATGAAAGAACTAAGACAGGTCAGAAGATTTTTTTGTGGGCAGAGGGGTCAATGAGGCTGTAGGCTTGACATGGTAATGAAGTATCTAAGCCTTTTCTAGAACATTATAATGGATTTTGACCTTATGCTAAAGAAGGGATAGAAGTCTAAAAATGCCAAAGTTAAAGAAAAGAGTACTGAAGCAAAGCAGAGAGAGGGGTGCAGTCAATGTGGAACATAGGGAAGACTTTAATAAAGAGTCCTAAGTCTGTCTTTAGAGTACTAACATGATCTAGGTTTCAATAGTGAATGAGTTGGAACAGGAGAAATAATCAAGCAATTTCAGTCTAGATGTGGTCTAGTTGCTCATTCAGTGCTGGGACTACATGATGGTTCAAAGTTCTCACTGTTACCAAAGCCAGAAGAGACAAACCAGGTTCTGTGAGATGATGGCTCCTGCTTGTGTGCACAGCTTCTATTATTCCCACTTTAGGGCAATGACTGGGAAGGGAGTTCTGACTAGCATGTGGACAGAGTGAGATAAAATGCCTCAATTCCTCTTACTTTGCACCTTCATTTTTGAAAAGGCCTGAGATAGTGTCTTAGTTAGGGTTTTACTGCTGTGAACAGACACCATGACCAATGCAAGTTTCATAAAAGACAACGTTTAATTGGAGTTGGCTTACAGGTTCAGAGGTTCAGTCCATTGTCATCAAGGCAGAAACATGGCAGCATCCAGGCAGGCATGGTGCAGGAGGAGCTGAGAGTTCTCTCTCTTCATCTGAAGGCTGCTAGTAGAAGACTGACTTCCAGGCAGCCAGGGTGAGGGTTTTAAGCCCACACTCACATTGACACACCTACTCCAACAAGGCCACACCTCCTAATGAGGTCACTTCCTGGGCCAATCATATACAAACCATCACAGATAGGTTAGGTACTGTGGAGTTTCAGGCCTCCTGTTCCATAATAACAAGCTCTGATAACTCAGAGACTCTTGCAAAGTCAGGTGCCAACCCAGACAAAGGGGGAGGTGCCCCACTGAGCATGAAACATCCATTCTATACCCCTGAGCACAAGTCCTCTCTCCCTCTTCCCCACTGATTGGATTTTACAGAAGGTCAGTACATCTGATCTCTCAACTTCATCACCCCTTGTGCATCCCTCCTTTCATTATTTCTGGAATTGATTCCTACATCCTGTTTTGCAAATGTTCAGTCATGGACATCAACTATTGGGAACATTGCCCTATGATATAACTGTGCCAGCATCAGCTTTAGTCATGTCTCAGCCCCTGGCCTCTCTTAATAAGGCCCTTAGTCACATAGTAGGCTGTCTGCATTGTTTTGATTTTATGAACCTTTGTTTAGGTTGTGTTTGTGAGGCTATATGGTTACACACATGTGTGGGGATCAGAGAACAACTTTTGGGAGTAAGGTCTCTCTATCTAAACTATGGGCCCCAGAAAGGCCATCTGTATTGTAAAGAGCAAATGCCTTTACCTGACCCCTTTACTTTTCACTAGAGGTAGTCCTTAACTTTGAAAGAAAGGTCACCAAAAGGCAGACAAGCAGGAGTCAGCCTTTGGGATGAGATACACAGCATCTGATCTTTCTCTGAAGCCCTAAGACAACTGTGCATGGAAAATGGAGCATCATATTTTCTTCCCTATAGGATTGCTACTTTGTTTATGGACACTCTTTGAACAATTAATATGTGGATGCAAAGTTAAGCAGGTGTCTGACCTAAAGTAAATGACGGATCTGAAATGTAGGTAGGAGTGCCAGGCTTTTGTCTTCCCAGTTTCCTGGTGGGCCTCAGTGGAAGCCGAAACTTTTTGACAAAAGAAGTTTCTAGGTGCCTGTTCTGGGATGTCTAGACAAAAGTGTCAAACTTCTCATCCCACTTGAGTCGCTCTTCAGACATCTGCAATTTCAAGTAAAGAGTCAATGCTCATTGCAAAGCTTTTATGGCTCTACAAAGGAGCATGCACAACTGCTACAGCCCGCACTGCAGCAGAGGCTGCATGTACACAGATTTAAGTATAAAGACATTCATGTGTGAAATTCACACTTCACAATGTTTTAATCTCCATGGGTAACACTTATCTAATACGAGATAAGAGGTCCAGAGTTTGTCTTCTGTGTCCTGCCTGTCACTAACTGCCTTGGCTTTGCTTCTGTGGGTCCAAGTTTAATAAACAATGCCAGGATTTTCCAGTGTGAAACAAAGGCTGTCCAATTCCAGCAAGCAAGAATCCAGTTTTAATAATTTCCTAAGCAATGTCTCTGCAGAAAATGAAAGCAGAAACAGTTCTTACTGAGAAAAATTATACAAACTTCACCTAGGACTGTTTCAAGAGGGAAATATTTTTGAGCAATCTTAGTTCTTTTTTTTTAATTTAATACCATCTTCATTTACATTGTCAATGGTAAAACCTTTCCTGGTTTTCCCCTCCCCCAAACCCCCAGCCCCTCCTCCCACCCCCAGCCTCCATGTATATGCCCCTCCACCTGATACACTCCCACTTCCCCGCCTTGGTTTCCCTTTGTTGGGGCTTCTATTGAGTCTTTACCTGACCAAGGACCACTCCTCCCACTGATGCCCAACAAGGCCTTCCTCTGCCACATTTTTGGCTGGAAATATGTGTACTCCTTGGTTGATGGTTCAGTCCCTGGGAGTCTTGGGTTGTCTGGGTGGCCAAAATCAGTGTTCTTCCCATGGGGCTGTAAACTCCTTCAGCTCCTCTGGACCACTCTCCAGCTCCTCCATTGGGGACCCAACGCCCAGTCCAATAGTTAGTTGCTAGCTTCTGCCTCTGTAATTGTAAGGCTCTGGCAGGGCCCTTCCGGAGACAACCATGGCATATTCCTTTTGGTATATGCTTCTTGTTGTAGTGTCAGGGTTTGGTGACTATTTATAGGAGGAATCCCCAGGTAGGGCAGTCTCTGGGTGGCCTTTAATTCAGTCTCTGCTCCACACTTTGTCTCTCTTATTGCTCCTGTGAGTATTTTGTTCCCTTTCTCAGAGGAACCAAAGCACCCTCACTTAAGTCCTCCTTCTTGAGCTTCCTGTGCTGGGTGAATTGTAACTTGTTTATTTTGAGCTTTTGGGCTAATATCCGCTTATTAGTGAGTGCATACCATGTGTGTTCTTTTGTGGTTGGGTTACCTCACTCAGGATGACAATTTCTAGTTCCATCCATTTGCCTAAGAATTTAATGAATTCATTGTTTTTAATAGCTGAATAGTACTCCATTGTGGATATATACCACAGTTTCTGTATCCATTCTTCTGTTGAAGAACATCTGGGTTCTTTCCAGCTTCTGGCTATTATAAATAAGGCAGCTATGAACATAGTGGAGCAGGTGGTATTACATGTAGGAGCATCTTCTGGGTATATGCTCAGGAGTGGTATAGCTGGGTTTGCGGGTAGTATTATGTCTAATTTTCTGAGCAATCACCAAACTGATTTCCAGAGTGGTTTTACCAGCTGAGCAAGCTCAATTCTTGTCCAAGATCACGCATTGTTCATAACTGGTCTTAGTAGCTAGAAATGCCATGGGACAGAAAACATAGTGTTACTATGAGCAAAGTTAACCCCTAGTTACCTAAAAAGCATGAGTCAGAAAGACTGATCTGCTTTTTCTGCTTCCTTAAATTTCTCTGGAGGAGGGTATCACAAACCAGTAAATCTTTGAAAGGAACGAACACTAGACTCACGTGGCTCTTGCAGAGAACCAAGTTCAGTTCCCATCACACATAAAACTAAGGATACTAATAGTCACTTAACAGGTATCAGCTTCCTCAGCTCCACTGTTGTAGGTAATTGTACCTACAAGTATTCTCCCAGTAGGAAACATAACCAGTAGTACCCAAGAGCCTTTGCTATCCATCTGAGAACCTGGGCGAGCAAGGAGTAATGGAAGAGAAAAAATATTTTATGAGGAAACTGTCTCTGGAGGTAAAATTTTCTAAGAACTATTAACATTGCCAGTCATTATTAAGCTGTTTTGACAGTTTTCGTTATGTAATGTTCACTGTTGGCACTGATTCCATAGCTAAGACAACATTTCCTGTCCCTCCCGTCACTGTAATGGTTGGAAACCCAGTGTTGGTGGAAGTTAAGGCAGACGGTGTTTTTGACCTCACTCAAAATTATCATCTAAATATTCACGTAGCTGGCAAATTTTTTCAAAAAGTAAGCATTTTTATCATTATTATTACAAAACCATTTATTAGATATAGAAAATGTTGACTTAGAGCTTGAATAAGAAACTTGATCCTTTCATCCAGGATAAGTAAGCATATTTAACATGTGTGGTATCTTATAAGACAGGTTGGAGGTTATGATAAAACTTAGAAATATGTGATCTGGCCAGAAATGGTGCATACCTTTAATTCCAGCACTCTGTGGGCAGGAGCAGACATATATCTGAGAGTCTGAAGCCAGCCTGGTCTTTACTGAGATCCAGGCCAAGCAGGGCTACATAGTAAGAGAATCTTAAAAGAATAAAAATAAAATACTTATATATTTTTACATTTTAAACCTCTTTTCTAAGTTAACTTTTTGTATTCTCTAAATTGTTAATCATAATTTCTCCCTATTTAACCCTTTTTTTCTTTTCCCCATTCCCTGCTCCTTTTTGTTTCATATTTTACCTTAATATTTAGAACTTCAAACCTTACTCTACAAGATTTTTGGCCATTTTATTTTATATGATTATAGATAGTATAGTACTTGGCTTTAGTTAATATATTTTATTATATTTCTATATCTGATTTAGTTTGATGATGCTACTAATATATCAGTTTGCTTCTTCCTCCCTAAGTAATGCTAAGGTTTAATGGTCAGCTGTCACTACCAACTTGATCTAATCTGCAATCACCTGAGAAAGGGGTCTCAATGAACTTTGTCTAGACTAAGTTGCCCTGTGAGCATGCCTAAGAATAATTCTTTTAGTTAGGTTAACAGAGGGGACAATACCCACCTGGAGAGAGTAACAGCATTTCATGGGCTGGACAATGAACTGAATACAAATGTATGATGTGAGCGCTAAACTGGGGGCATTCGCTCATTGCTCTCTTCTCTTTTGTAAAGAGGTATTTTGTTTTATTTATGCCTTTGCCTTCACATATAAACATATTTGTGTGTGCCTGATGCTCTCAAAGGCCAGAGAAGGATGTTGGATACCCTATAACTAGGGTTGCAGGTGGCTTGGAGCTACCATGTGGGTTCTGGGTACAGAATTGAGATCATGTAAGAGAACAGTGAGCTCTCTTAAGCGTGGAGCCACTCTAGTCCTTGCTGTCGACTCTTGCTTGTGCATGTCATGTGACTATCTGCATTCAGGTTCCTGCCTAACTAGAACTGTTGACTGAGAGCCAAGTAAGCACTCTCCCTTTTAAGATGTTTTTGCAAAAGGCTTTGTTTGTTTGCTTGTTTGTTTTTGTTACCTCAAGAACAGGATCTAAAGCAGAGATTTAAAGCTATTCACCCAGAAGAATCCCAAATAAAATCAGATAACATATCCATCCCAGTAGATTGACAATCACATCTCAAAAAATACAACGCGAATAGACACTTCTAAAAGATCCCAACTCACAAGGAACCCAATTCAAAGATACCAAAATAGTTAAAGGTCCAGACAGAAACTTCAAAGGAAATGTTTAAAAGTGACCAGTATCTGAAGGAGGGCTCAATAAGCATAGGAGTAAAACTAAAGAGTCAGTTCTGTTGCTCAAAAAGACAGTTGGCATCATGGACAAAAAAATTAGGGAGAAAAATGAGATTTTGAAAATAAAAACTACTACTAGAAAATTGGAGATGAATATTTTTTAAGTAGATAAAATAAAAGCACAGTGAAAAGCATTGACAGTGTCCTTGACCAAGCAGAAGAAAAAACATGTGAGGTTGAAGATTAGGTCGATTAAGTCCAGTCCAGGAAATAATACAAAATCACACAGCAATAAAAGAAAAAATAACCAGTCTTATGTGCCCATAATTTTCAAGGAATCAGTGACTTGACAACTTGATCATGAAACCAAGTTCAAGAATCCACAGGATAGGAAAAGGAACCAAGGTGCAATCAAATTGCATAGAAAATTTGTTAAAGAAATTACAGAAGAAAATTTCTCCCAAATAGAGGATGATTAGGGACATCTAAATTTAATAAAGATAGGACATGAAAATAATTGTGTAGGTCACAATACACATGAAATACTAATATTAGAAAACAAAGAAGCAATATTTAAACTTCATGTTTGGCTCTTTCCAGGGTTCTACTTCATTATCAGTGGTTATGTGGGAGGCTTCGCATTCATGCTTCGCTGTTACGCTGCTGCCAACCATAAAGAGCAGCTGCAGCTACCTCAGGACTATGCACCACTCTCCTGGCAGGCACATACCACCTGAAGACTGGATTAGTGGAATTCACATGGACAGTCAGGGTTTCAATATGATCAAAACTCTGCCGGTAAGAAATCTAGCTATAGCGCCTTTAAAGAACAAAGGATATACATGTCTTAGGGGTGGCTACAGCCATTCTGTGTTAGCATTTCTGGTCTGATAGCTCTAGCTTTTCTATCATTTTTCAAACCCTAGGTGATTTTGAGAACATGATGGTGATGACTCATTTCTAAACTGAAAACTTTCTGAAATAATTGTTTTTCTCACTAAATTTTATTACCAGTAATAAAAATTACTAATAGGATGATGATATGATTGTGGGCATCTGTAATACATGCAGCTATTTTTGGCTTACAATGACTAGTCTCATGCTAATGTATCTGACTGATTATATATCTCTTTGGGTTTAGGCATTTTGTTTTGTTTTACCTTAGAAAAAGTCTCAAAATGTTGAACTTGAAGTTTCAATTCTCCTGTAAACAGTCTCATTTCAATATAATAATTTTTGCTTTGTTTTCATAGTATCTGTGAGTCTCTTACTTTTGTCTTTGTATGGATGGGAATGGCCAGCACATACATGTGGAAGTAAATATGTATGTAGGTATGTGTGTGCAGGTGTCCTTGGCCATACAGGCTTATGTATAGGCCAGTAGTTAACAACACAATGTCTTCCTCAATAGTTTCTCTGCCTTATTTCTGAGGCATTGACCCTAGATGTCACCCTTTTCCCAAAATTGGCCAACAACTTCCAGAATCAGCCTCTTTTGCCCTCAGCATTGGGCTTATGGGTTAGTGATACCACAGTTGGTTTGTACTTGGGTACAGAGATCCAAATGTAGACAGGAGCTCACACTTGAGTGGTAGACACTACCAACTGAGCTATCTGCACAGCCATTTATTTAGTTGTGGTGTTTTTTTTAAATGTGGGGAGGATGCCAGTGCTCCATGTCTAATGGTTCTTCATCAGCCAAGGGGACCAAATAACTCAATGGGATTTGGTGCAGAAAGAAAGATATGTCAAGCTGGTGTCATTGACTAACACTGTCCACAAAGCAGATCATTAATCTACTATGGTCAAGTTGGAGGCATTCTGGTGAAGGGTTCTGAATATCTTCCTTTTCAACCCTCTCAATATCTGGAATACTTATTCTATTGAGCTATTACATAAGTTTTAACATCTTCCTCATGTTATGTTTAAAGAAAAATTAATTTAAGAAACCATTTTAAAATTATGAACAGTTGCAGCCCAGAAAACTTAAGGTGGTGCCTTATCGTATCAATTTAGAAGCTTTATTTGGTGTATTTAATGCAACTGGTAATTGCAAATTCGACTTGGCCTGTGTAAGTGAACAATACAGACTATTACTTTGTTGGTCCTATGAAATTATACACTCTAGTCCATATATACTCTACCTTCATGACTGCTGCATTCTTTTCCTTTTTCCTCCTGTTCATTATGATTTAATTCTGAGGATAATATGAAGGTAGACTATACCTTTAAAAATTACAAAAATTTATGTAGCTATGCTTTTCTCAAGTTCATGGACAAATATTAAAATGTTATTTTCATATCATTTATAATCTTGTCACAATTCACTTAGCAAAGTTTGATTACATTTCAGTGAAAATTATCTTCCAGAGTATGTTTTATTTTCTTCCTGGGATGGGGTGGGGGTAAATAACTTTGCTACAATTAGCATGTATGGTGCAGAATTTCATGCAAATGAAGTGTGCCTGCAGTGTGGTAATTTAAACATATTTAAACAAAAGATGAATGCACAAAATTATGGCTGCTTAGATCACTGCAACTTCTAGGATCTAGTTTCTTTTACTGATTTAAAAACAAAATGAAAAAAAAAACAGTTGTGCCAAAAAAAACAAACAACTAAAAATTAGCTGATATTTAGGTCTGTGATAGAAAGCAAATAATCAAAACTTGACACTGTGTTCTAACTGATTACTGCGACTCTTCTCTAAAAATGCTTAGACACACCCTGCATTAACTTTATGTAAGCTATTTTAAGTACTAAAAGTCATTTTCACCTCCTTACAAAATCCAAATTACATAATCAGAGTCAGGTCTTTGAAGTTACAGAAACTGAGTAGGAGAGAAAGTCAAGCGTTGGAATATATTATAGTGCCTGCAGCTAAAAGTGAAGCATTTGCACAGAACGGTTGTCTGGAAAAATAAAACAATGATGAATAATAACATATAGCCCTCTTCCTTTGCTTAATCTCTTGCAGATAAACTACAGACCTCCATCTAATATGGGAATTTCTATTCCACTCACAGATAATTTTTATCATGCAGACCCTAGCAAACCCATACCAAGAAATCTATTTCACAAATCAAAGGTAAATAATTTTGTCTATAAATGAACTACTGCAGTGTTTGATAAAAATTTGTCTTCATTTAGATAGGTTAGCTGATAAGGGTACTTTCTATCAAGCCTGAATCTCAGACAGACCCTTAGGAAGTAGTACAAGGAAAGAATTGACTCCAGCTAGATAACTCTGGATTCTATCCACACACCATAACAAACTCACCACATACACATGCAAATGTACCATACACATGCACTCATGTACACACACACACAAACAGTCCATAGATATTTAATATGTGAATACTTACAGTTTTAAAAGAGAAACCCTTTATTTATACTGTAGATGGACATAGTTATAGGACTCAGTGAGATACTTCAGCTATTTTTCATATTTCTCAAGGACTTCTGCTACCCATCTTTCAGCCACTGATTTGGCACCTTTAGCTACTCTGAGACACTACTTTCCAGCCAGGAAGTCTCAATGGACTCTCTCCTTGACTTTTCAGCTCCCAAATAAATCTCAGAGGAGACACATACACAAAGAGCCCTGTGCTTTCAAAGGAGAGAAGAACTTACAACTGTCTAATGTTTTCAGCAATTCTTTGTGCTAGGATAGGCACATTTAAACTCCTGCTATATCATGCCTAGAAAATAGGCTGGGTCCTTGGAATTAACTGGACAGCCACCTATCTGGAGGTTAGAAGAGCATGATGGAACAGAGGGAGATGTTAGAGTTCAGAGGAAAAGTGACTTGGTGTTGAACCTTGTTAAGCACTGTTATCCAGAGACAGGGAACTTCAGTGTCATATGATTTCTGAAATGTATGAAATTACATTGCTAAAATAAGTGATTTACAACCATGTCAAAGATGAAGTAAAATTCAGCCTTAAGCAAAATTTTAAAAGGAGGCTTTTAAAAAATCTTGTTGCTCTTGTTGGTTTATCGTCCTTAAGTATTTCCTTTTGGCCTGATGTGTTGGGAACAACATTCCAGTATGCTAGAGGCAAAGGCTCTGTGAGGTGTACAGCCAAGGCCTTGACCAGTCTGGCTAGTCAAAGGAGAGTTTCCCTTTGTAGTTGAGATAGTAGGTGTTTTGTGCAGTTCATTGTTCAATATTCACTGTGAGAATGGAGTGCTAATATAGTTAAACTCAAAGGCCCATGACTTCTGGTCCTAAGCACACACAGCCCACTGTTTCTATATTCTGCTGTAACAGATCATGGAGCAAAAGGATTATTGTCTCTGTTCCAAATCCAAGTCATAGTTTGATTTTGTCAGATGTGTTAAAATTCTAGACACTAAGCCAAACCGAAATACATATTAGGTTCTGGGATGAGAGACTTACCCTTCCCCTTGCCCTGTCTTTTCATCATGCTGCAACATGACAGCCCCCTGCTCACTCTATCCTAGCCATTTTGGCCTCTTTTTCTGTTTCTCTGATATGTTTCCATGTTAGGCCTTTGCAGCTGCAAGAACACCCCTTCATCTTCTGTCATATGTCACACATATGTCATTTGTGACCTTTGTTAGGGTTTTGCTTTAGTGCACAGCTCAGAGTGAGGCCTTCTCTGACCAATCCCTGTAGAAAGATAGCCCTATTTCTACCATCCATGACTTACAATTCCTTCCTATATTCTCCAGACCATGTGTCACAGACCATGTAACACCTCACTTATTAATTTTATATTTGTTTCCTTCTGTCCTCACAAGAAAGTAAGCTCATAAAACAAGACTGATTTCTTTCTGTCTTTGTTTTTCCTGATACCAAAGGTCAAACCAAGGCCCAGTATATGAGAGTTGAAAGTTTTATTTGTTTTGACCTATTACTACCATATTCCACATAGTCCAGTCAGCACCTGACAAAGGAGTATTCAGAAATTGTTGAATGAGTATATCATGATGGCCCATGCATATATAGTCTCAGCAGTTGAGAATCCCAAGGCAGGAATATCAGTAGTTTTAGGACAGCTTGTCTAACACAATAAGTTTGAGCCCTCAGAAAGACACTGTCTCAAGATAGACAGATGGATAGATAGATAGATAGATAGATAGATAGATAGATAGAGTTGTACAAACTAATAATACATACTATAGGCATGTTCTTATACATATAAAATATTCCTAGATTACCACACTTCTTGCAGAATTAATCTAGGATTAAGGGCAAGAAGTTTTGCTCCAAACAGCGAGCCACTAAGACACTGAGTTCTCCAAATAGATTCCTTTCAAAGATAAATACCTGTCTCCTTACAATGCCAAGTTTCTCCATTGACATAAGATGATTTGCTTAGATATTCCTTACCTTCCTTGATTCCCCCTGTTGCTTTACACCTTGGACCATTTGCCTCCAGAACACTGTCACCCTTGGGGCTTGGGGATAGGGTGGCAAGGAATCAGCAGCTCAGACTCCAGGAGCAGGTGAGAATTCCACAGCAAGCTCATGAGAATGCTGTGGAAATCTCCTTTATTAATTCTCCCGGAGCACCATTTATACCCTCAACCTGTGTCCCATTGGTCTCAACCAAGCTTGTCTTCCAAGTGGCAATTCCCTGTTTGCTGCCATTGTCTGTGTCACAAATCTTTAGGCCCACTGGTCCTCATATAGAAGTTGCCTCTGAGGCTGCATGCCCCAGTCCTCCTACATCTCCCCACCATAATTTCCCTGAGTGTCAAATAGGAAATATATGTAATTCATACCAATTAATTAAGAGGGAGATTTGATCATTTGTTTATTTTGTTTTGTACTGTATTGAGCACAGTCTTACCATATTGTGAGGGTTAACACAATCTTGCTATGTAGTCCAGGCTGACTTGGAACTACTGATCATCTCCACTCAAAGTGCTGAGTTTGCTGACATGTGTCACCACATCTACCCCCTAAAAGGGTTTTGAATGCAGGGCTTATGGAATATGACAGTTGTACATTTCAGCAATTCTAGTGTTATCAGACATGGATTGCCATTCTCTAAGGTTAAACCCCTGCACATGACAAATGGTGTCTCTATGAGCTTTGCACACTTGCCAGAGAAACTCTCTGTGAAAGGAAAAGTCAAGCAAGAAAGTTGTGTCTTTTTGTGCAATGTTTATGAATAAAATGTCCATGTATAATCTGAAAGAATTATGCAGAAATATCATTACATTACAACCTTCATCATCTTGTCTCCTGAGAAAGCACTCTATACCCCCAATGCCTATTATTTTATCATTACTGAATTTTCTTCTTTTAACTTCTGAAACTTTCTTATTCAGAGAATAAATGTTTCCTAAACACTTATTTTGGAAAAACTACAAATTATAAAAACAAGTCAACCTTTGTTGCTTCTGTCTACAGGAAACTGGCAAATACAAACAGTGTGCTAATGTTCCCAGTCGGGCAATGTGCAACTGCTCAGAACATCAAAAGATTTCGCATGCCGTTGCTTTCTCCGATTGCAAAGAAAAGGTAAGGCAATTTGTATTACCTCATGATGGAGTGGTTTCCTATTCCTGTGAATGGATATGTGCCATTTAGTTAGACATGAAAACTCAAACTTGGGGGCTGGAGGGTTGGCTGAGTGGATAAGAGCACTTGCTGAAGACTCAGTTTCAATCCCCAGAACTCACACCCTGCTCACAACCTTCTGTAACTCCAGTTCTTGAGATCTGATGCCCTCTTCTGGCTTCCACTGGCAGTGTATGGACTCAGCTCAGAGAAAAATCATGCAGGCAAAATTCCATATACATAAAAACAAATCTTTAAAAAAAACAATAAAATCGGACATGTGAAAATAACATCCATTATGAGTTAGAACTAAATATGAGACTACTAAAAGGATCTGACTTTTGTAAATGGAAGAGTTAGTTATCAATACTTATCTCTAAGGTAAAATAAAAATACCTGCTCTGAACTCTCCATTTCATGCAACGGTGATGAGGATACATGTGTATCAACACACAAACACACACACACACACACACACACACACACACACACACTTAGCAATAGTAATAGTAATAATAATAAATTAATATAACTTTAATTCTTTTTCGTTTTTTGGATATTTTATGCATTTACATTTCAAATGTTATTCCCTTTCCTGGTTTCCTGTCCAGAACTCCCCTGTCCTATCCCTCCTCCCCCTGGTTCTATGAAGGTGATCCCCCACCCATACACCCATTCCCAGTTCACCACCATGTTTTCCCAAGAACTGGGGATTCCAGCCTTCATGGGACAGAGCCATTTCTCCTATTGATGACAAACAATGCCATCCTCTGCTACATATTAAGCCAGAGCAATTGGTCCCTCCATGGGTACTCTTTGGTTGATGGTTTAGTCCCTGGGAGCTCTGGGGGAGTCTGGTTGCTTGATATTGTTGCTTCCTATAGGGTCAGTCATTTCTCTCACTTCTCCATTGGGGTCCCCATTCTCAATCCAATGGTTGGCTGTGAGCATCCACCTCTGTATTTGTCAGAACCTGGCAGAGCCTCTCAGGTGACAGCTATTACAGGTTCCTGTCAGCAAGCACTTCATGGCATCAGCAACAGTGTCTGGGTTTGGTATCTATATATAAGATGGATCTCCAGGTGGAGCAGTTTCTGGATGGCCTTTCCTTCATTCTCTGCTCCACAATTTGTCCCCATATTTCTTTTAGATAGAAGCCATTCTGGGATAAAAATTTGGAGATGAGCTGGTAGCCCCATCCTCCAACCGGGAGCCTTGCTTAACCTCTGGATA
The DNA here is from genome assembly GCA_964023405.1 of Apodemus agrarius. Taxonomy (NCBI): domain Eukaryota; kingdom Metazoa; phylum Chordata; class Mammalia; order Rodentia; family Muridae; genus Apodemus; species Apodemus agrarius. Next base: position 22,324,796 of record OZ030011.1, on the reverse strand, counting down.
TGGTCTTTACAGATTTTCCACCCTCGTTGTTAGGCATTAGAACTAATTTCATCCCGTTGGGTCCTGGGAGCCCCTTGCTTTCCTGGCATCTGGGACTTGCTGGTGGCTACCCTCAGTTCTCCATCACCCATTACTACACACTTGTATTCAAATTCATGACCCTCTGTATATCATCCCTGTCTTTTCCAATACCTGACCCTGCCTGCCCCCTGCTTTTCCTCCCTCTCCCCCATCTCTTCCTTCCAAGTACCACCTACTCTCTACCTCCCTTGAGTATTTTGGTCCCCCTTCTAAGAAGGATTGAAGCATCCATATTTTGGTGTTCCTTTTACTTGAGCTTCATATAGTCTATGAATTGTATCTTGATTATTCTGAGCTTTTGGGCTAATATCAATTTATCAATGAGTGCATACTATGTGTGTTCATTTGTGACTGGGTTACCTCACTCAGGATGATATTTTCTGGTTCCATTCATTAGCATAAAAATTTCATAAAGTCATTGTTCCTAATAGCTGTGAAGTACTCCATTATGTAAATGCACCACATTTTCTGTATCCATCTCTCTGTTGAAGGACATCTGGGTTGTTTCCAGCTTCTGGCTATTATAAATAAGGCTGCTATAAATATAATGGAGCATGTGTCCTGGTTATATGTTGCAGCAACTTTTGGGTATATCCTCAGGAGTGGTATAGCTGGGTCCTCAGAAAGTACTATGTCCAAGTTTCTGAGGAAGCACCTGACTAATCGACAGAGTAGCTGTACCAGCTTGTGATCCCACCAACAATGGAGGAGTGTTCCTCTTTCTCCACACCCTCTCCAGCATTTGCTGTCACCTGAGTTTTTGAACTTAGTCATTCTGACTGGTGTGAGGTGGAATCTCAGGGTTGTTTTGATTTGCATTTCCCTAATAACTAAGGATGTTGAACATTTCTTTACGTGCTTCTTAGCCATTTGATATTCCTCAATTGAGAATTCTTTAACTCTGTACTCCATTTTAAATAGGGTTATTTGGCTCTCGGGAGTCTAACTTCTTGAGTTCTTTTATATATTGTATATTAGTCCTCTATCAGATGTGAGATTGGTAAAGATCTTTTCCCAAACAGTTGGTTACTGTTTTCTCCTATTGACAGTGTACTTTGCTTTACAGAAGTTTTGCAATTTTATGAGGTCCCATTTGTCAATTGTTGATCTTAGAGCATAAGTTGTTGGTGTTCTGTTCAAGAAAATTTCCTCTGTGCCCATGTGTTGAAACTCATCCCCATTTCCTCTTCTACTAGATTCAGTGTATCTGGTTTTATGTGGAGGTCATTGATCCACTTGGGATTGAGCTTTGTACAAGGAAATAAGAATGGATATATTTGCATTCTTCTACATGCTGACCACCGGTCGAATCTGCACCATTTGTTAAAAATGCTATCTTTTTTTTTTTCCACCAGATGTTTTTAGCTACTTTGTCAAAGATCAACCCATAGGTGCTTGGGTTCATTTTAGGGTCTTCAATTTTATTCCATTGATCTACCTGTCTCTCTCTGTGCCAATACCATGCAGGTTTTTTTTTTTTTAAATCACTATTCCTCTGTAATACAGCTTGAGGTCAGGGATGGTAATTCTCTGAGAATTTCTTTTATAGTAGAGAATAATTTTTATTATCCTAGGTTTTTTGTTATTCCCAATGAATTTGCAAATTGCTCTAACTTTATGAACAATTGAGTGGGAATTTTGATGGAGATTGCATTGAATATGTAGATTGTTTTTGTTAAGATGGCCATTTTTACTATATTAATCCTGCCAATCTATGAGCATGGGCGATTTCTTCATCTTCTGAGATCTTCTTCAATTTCTTTTTCAAAGACTTGAATTTGTCATACAGATCTTTCATTTGCTTGGTTAAAGTCACACCTAGTTATTTTCTCTTATTCGTGACTATTCATGACTATCTCTACTTTGTTTCGCAACCTATTTATCCTTTGAGTAGAGGAAGGCTACTGATTTGTTTGAATTAATTTTATATTTAGCCATTTTGCTAAAGTTGTTTATTAGGTTTAGAATTTCTCTGGTGGAATTTTTGGGTTCACTTACTTATTCTATCATATCAGCTGCAAATAATGCTATTTTGACTTCTTGCTTTCCAATTTGTATCCCTTTGACCTCCTTTTGTCATCTAAATTTTCTGGCTAGGATTTCTACTACTATAATGAATATTTAGAAAGAGAGTGGACAGCCTTCAATGGTCTCTGATTTTAGTGGAACTGTTTCAACTTTCTCTCCATTTAGTTTGGTGTTGACTACTGGTACTATGTTTTACCATGTTTGGGTATGGGCCTTGAATTCCTGATCTTTCTAAGGCTTTTAGCATGAAGGGGTGTTGAATTTTGTTAAAGGCTTTTCAGCATCTAATGAGATGATCTGTGGATTTTTCTTTGAGTTTGGTTATATAGTAGATTATGTTGATGGATTTCTGTATATTGAATCATCCCTGCTTCCTGGTATGAAACCTGCTTGATCATGATGGAGGACCTTTTTGATGTGTTCTTGGATTTGGTTGGTGAGAATTTTATTGAGTATTTTTACATCAAAATTCATAGGGGAAATTGGTCTGAAGTTCTCTTTCTTTGTTGGGTCATTGAGTGGTTTACATATCAGAGTACCTGTAGCTTCATAGAATGAATTGGGTGGTGTTCCCTCTGTTTCTATTTTATGAAATAGTTTGAGAAGTATTGGAATTAGGTCTTCTATGAAGGTCTGATAGAATTCTGCACTAAAACCATTTTGTCATGTGCTTTCTTTAGTTGGGAGACTTGTAATGACTGCTTCTATTTCTTTAGGGGTTATGGGACTGTTTAGATGATATATCTCACCCTGGTTTATCTTTGTTACCTGATATCTGTCCAGATAATTGTCCATTTAATCTTCATTTTCCAGTTTTGTTGAGTGTAGGCTTTTGTAGTAGGATCTAATTATTTTTAGAAGTTCCTTGGTATCTTTTGTTATGACTCCCTTTCATTTCTGATTTTGTTAATTTGAATACTCTCTCTGTTCCCTTTGTCTAGTATGGCTAAGGGTTTATCTACCTTGGTGATTTTCTCAGAGAACCATCTCCTGTTTTGTTGAGTCTTTCTATAGTTCTTTTTGTTTCTATTGGGTTGAATTCAGCCTGGAATTTGATTATTTCCTGCTGTCTACTCCTCTTGGGTATATTTGCTTCTTTTTTTTTTCTAGAGCTTTCAGGTGTGCTGTCAAACTGCTAGTGTATGCTCTTCTAGTTTATTTTTTTGGAGGCACTCAGAGCTATGAGTTTACCTCTTAACACTGCTTTTATTGTGTCCCATAAGTTTGGGAAATTTGTGCCTTTATTTTCATTAAATTCAAAATAGTCTTTAACTTCTTTATTTCTTTTCTCTTTTTTTGGGAGAAAGAAACAATCTTTATTTATTTATTTTGGGGGGCATGATAACTTTGTTTGTGGGTCTAGGCAAAGTTGATTGTTCCTATTTTTATTTCCTTTTTTTTTTAACCAAAATAAATAAACCATGTCTGTCCCTGTGGAGGTCAAAAGAGGAAGGAAGGACAGCTGGCTCTTTGGGACACCATGCCCTTATCCCCTGATCTGCTTTTGACCTTCTTTGGCACAGCAAAGAAAGGAATTCTTCAACAGCTTCCTTGTATTCAAGGGAACAGAGCAAATTAATTGGTTGGGGCGTTAGGAGAGAAGTGTCAGCAAGAGCAAGAGTATACGATGTAGTTCAGAGAGATAAGACAAAGCAATATAAGAGAATGAAATAATTAAGAAATGATAGAATCTCACATTCATTTATAATAACTTGCATTTTTGTTATTTAAGGCACATTTAATGAGTGTTATTAAAATATTTAACTGTGTTCATGCTTAAGTAAAATACTGTGTATTTAATCTCTGGAAAACCCATTTCAAGATCTTACCCAGAAAGTGCAGCTATAGTAAAAGGAACATTTAAATATATATTCTGTAATCAATTCAGCTCTACAGATGACATAAAGGGGAAATGATCTTTAATTTTAAGAGATTGTTCATTAAGTGATCAGTTTTGGGTAATTTCGGGATCATAAAATTAGAGGAAATTATTATTATAATTCCATACCGTCTATCATAAACCAGTCAATGGCATTCAAGAAATGTTACCTTACTTCTACTCTCTGATAAAAATGTGCTTCAATTGTGAGCATTCATAAATCCCATAAGGGCAGAAATTCTTTAGTTAATTCATTGTACACTTCTGTCCAAACCAGCACTTGGTAAATGCCCAATGCAGCAAAGGAAATTGGATGCAGTCATTCAGTCTTCTCATATTTCCTATCATGTTATTACTCCATCAAATTGGCATAAACATTGCCTCTCTTCTATTTTTTATTTTCTATATTCTTTGTTTACATTCCAAAGGCTTTCCCCTTTCCCAGTTCCCCCCTCACCATGTGTCCCATAAGTCCTCTTCCCCCCATTCCCCAATCACCCCCCCAAACCTTTCTCTGTTCTGGTACTCTCCTGCAAAACTGGAACCAGTCTTTTCTGGACCAGTGTCCTCTCCTTCCTTCTTCTTCGGAATCTTTTGATTTGCTAATTGTGCCTTGAGTATTCAGAGCTTCTGGACTCATTAATATCCACTTATCAGTGATTGCATTTCATGTGTATTCTTTTGTGATTGGGTTTACTCACTTAGGATGATATTTTCCAGATCCAACCATTTGCCTACAAATTGCATGAATTAATTATTTCTAATTGCTGAGTAGTATTCCATTGTATAAATATACCACATTTTCTGTATCCATTCCTCCTTAGAGGGACATCTGAGCTCCTTCCAACTTCTGGCTATTATAAATAAGGCTGCTATGAACATGTGGAGCATGTGTCTTTATGCATGCAGGGGAATCCTCTGGGTATATGCCCAGGAGTGGTATGACAGGGTCCTTTGGAAGTGTCATGCCCAATTTTCTGAAGAACCGGCAGACTGATTTCCAGAGCAGTTGTACCATCTTGCAATCCCACCTACAGTGGAGGAGTGTTCCTCTTTCTCCACATCCTTGCCAGTACCTGTTGTCTCTTGAGTTTTTAATCTTAGCCATTCTGACTGGTGTGAGGTGGAATCTCAGGGTTGTTTTGATTTGCATTTCCCTGATGACTAATGATGTTGAACATCTCTTAAGGTGCTTCTCAGCTATCCGAATTTCTTCAGTTAAAAAATCTTTGTTAAGCTCTGTACCCCATTTTTTAATAGGGTTATTTGGTTCATACCAGTACCATGCAGTTTTTAACACAACTGCTTGAGGTCAGGGCTATTGATTCCCCCAGAAGTCCTTTTATTGTTGACAATAGTTTTAGCTATCCTGGTTTTTTGTTTCTCCAGATGAATTTAAGAATTGCTCTTTCTAGATCTATGAAGAATTGATTGGGGATTTTGATGGGGATTGCATTGAATCTGTAGATTGCTTTTGGCAAGATGGCCATTTTTACTATATTGATCCTGCCAACCCAGGAGCAAGAAATATAATTCCATCTTCTGAGGTCTTCTTCGATTTCTTTCTTCAAGGACTTGAAGTTCCTGTCATACAGATCTTTCACTTGTTTGGTTAGAGTTACGCCAAGGTACTTTATGTTGTTTGTGGCTATTGTGAAGGGTGTTATTTCCCTAACTTCTTTCTCAGCCTGCTTATCCTTTGAGTACAAGAAGGCTACTGATTTGCTTGAGTTAATTTTATAACCAGCCAGTTTGCTGAAGTTGTTTATCAGCTGTAGAAGTTCTCTGGTGGAGTTTTTTGGGTCGCTTAAGTAGACTATCATATCGTCTGCAAATAATGATACTTTGACTTCTTCCTTTCCAATTTGTATCCCTGTGACTTCCTTATGTTGTCTAATTGCTCTCTCTAGAATTTCAAGTACTATATTGAAAAGATATGGAGAGAGAGGGCAGCCTTGTCTAGTCCTTGATTTTAGTGGGGTTACTTCAAGTTTCTCTCCATTTATTTTGATGTTGGCTACTGGTTTGCTGTAGATTGCTTTTACTATGTTTAGTTATGGGCCTTGAATTCCTGCTCTTTCCAAGACTTTTAGCATGAAAGGATGCTGAATTTTGTCAAATGCTTTTTCAGCATCTAATGAGATGACCATGTAGTTTTTTTCTTTTTAGTTTGTTTATGTAGTGGATTACATTGATGGATTTCCGTATAGTGAACCATCCCTGCATCCTTGGAATGAAGCCTACTTGATCATGGTGAATGATTGTTTTGATATGCTCTTGGATTCGGTTGGCAAGAATTTTATTTAGTATTTTTGCATCAATATTCATAAGAGAAATTGGCCTGTAGTTCTCTTTCTTTGTTGGATCTTTTTGTGGTTTAGGTATCAGCGTAATTGTGGTTTCGAAGAACGAGTTGGGCAGTGTCCCTTCTGTCTCTATTTTGTGGAATAGTTTGAAGAGTATTGGTGTTAAGTCTTCTTTGAAGGTCTGGTAGAATTCTGCTCTAAAACCATCTGGTCCCGTACTTTTTTTGGTTGGGAGGCTTTCTATAACCCCTTTTATTTCTTTAAGGGTTATGGGACTGTTTAGCTGATCTACTTGATGCTGATTTAATTTTGGTATTTGGTATCTGTCTAGGAAATTGTCCATTTCCTACAGATTCTCCAGTTGTTTTGAGTATAGGCCTTTGTAGTAGGATCTCATGATCTTTTGAATTTCCTCTGTTTCTGTTGTTATATCCCCCTTTGCATTTTTAATTTTGTTAATTTGGATACTATCTCTGTGCCCTTTGGTTAGTCTAGCTAAGGGTTTATCTATCTTGTTGATTTTCTCGAAGAACCAGCTCTTGGTTTTGTTGATTCTTTGTATGGTTCTCTTTGTTTCTGCTTGATTGATTTCAGCCCTTAGTTTGATGATTTCCTCTCTTCTACTCCTCCTGGGTGACTTAGCTTCTTTTTGTTCCAGGGCCTTCAGGTGTGCTGTTAAGTTGCTAGTGTATGCTCTCTCCAGTTTCTTTTTGGAGGCACTCAGGGCTATGAGTTTTCCTCTTAGCACTGCTTTCATTGTGTCCCAGAGATTTGGGTAGGTCGTACCTTCATTTTCATTGAAGTCTAAAATGTCTTTGATTTCTTTCTTTATTTCTTCCTTGACCAAGGTGTCATTGAGTATTGTTCAGTTTCCATGTGTATGTGGGCTTTCTGTTGTTGTTCTTGCTATTGAAGACCACTTTTACTCCATAGTGATCCGATAGGAGACATGGGATTAGTTCGGTCTTCTTGTATTTGTTGAGGTCTGTCTTGTGACCAATTATATGATCAATTTTTGAGAAGGTACCGTGTGGTGCTGAGAAAAAGGTATACTCTTTTGCTTTAGGATGGAATGTTCTAATATATCTGTTAAATCCAATTGGTCCAAAGCTTCATTTAGTTTCACTGTGTCTCTGTTTAGTTTCTGCTTTCCTGATCAGTCCATTGAGGAGAGTGGAGTGTTGAAGTCACCTACAATTATTGGGTTAGGTGCGATGTGTGCTTTAAGCTTTAGTAAAGTTTCTTTTACGAATGAGGGTGCCCTTACATTTGGCGCATAGATGTTCAGTATTGAAAATTCTTCTTGGTGGATTTTTCCTTTGACAAGCAAGAAGTGACCTTCTGAGTCTCTTTTAATGACTTTAGGTTGAACGTCAATTTTATCTGATATTAGAATGGCTACTCCGGCTTGTTTCCTGGGACCATTTGCTTGTAAAACTGTCTTCCAGCCTTTTACTCTAAGGTGGTGTTTGTCTATGACACTGAGATGTGTTTCCTGTATGCAGCAAAATGTAGGGTCCTGTTTCCATATCCAGTCTGTTAGTCTGTGTCTTTTTATTGGGGAACTGAGTCCATTGATGTTAGGAGATATTAAGGAATGTTAACTATTACTTCCTGACATTTTTGAAATTATTTTTTATATTTGAGTGGCAATCTTCTATTGTGTTTGATGAGAGGAGGTTTCTATCTTGCTTCTTCTGGGATGTAGTTTTCCTCCTTGTGTTGGTGTTTTTCTCCCATTATCCTTTGTAGGGCTGGGTTTGTGGAAAGATATCATGCAAATTTGGTTTTGGCATGGAATAACTTGGTTTCCTCATCTATGGTGATTGAGAGTTTTGCTGGGTATAGTAGTTTTGGCTGAAATTTGTGTTCTCTTAGAGTCTGCATGAGATCTGCCCAGGATCTTCTAGCTTTCATGGTCTCTGGTGAAAAGTCTGGTGTAATTCTGATAGGTCTTCCTTTACATGTTATTTGGCCTTTTTCTCTTACTGCCTTTAATATTCTTTCTTTGTTTAGTACATTTGGGGATTTTATTATTATGTGACAGGAGGTATTTCTGTTCTGGTCCAGTCTGTTTGGAGTTCTGTAGGCTTCTTGTATATTCATGGGCATCTCTCTGTTTAGGTTGGGGAAGTTTTCTTCCATAATTTTGTAGAAGATATTTGCTGGCCCTTTAAGTTGTAGAACTTCATTCTCATCTATCCCTATAATCCTTAGGTTTGGTCTTCTCATTGTGTCCTGGATTTCCTGAGTGTTTTGGGTTACCAGCTTTTTGCATTTTGCATTTTCTTTAATTGTTGAATCCATGGTTCCTATGGTATCTTTAGCATCTGAGATTCTGTCTTCTATCTCTTGTATTCTATTTTTGATATTTGCATCTATGACTCCTGATTTCTTCTCAAGGTTTTCTATCTCCAACGTTGTCTCCCTTTGCGATTTCTTAGATGTTTCTACTTCTGTTTTTAGATCCTGGATGGTTTTGCTCAGATCTTTCAATTGCTTGTTTGTGTTTTCCTGTAATTCTTTAAGGGATTCTTGTGTTTCCTCTTTTATGACTTCTACTTGTTGACCCATGTTCTCTTGTATTTCTTTAAGTGATTTTTGTTTCTCCCCCTTATTGGGATTCATTTTTTGGTCTATATTCTCCTGGATTTCTTTAAGTGATTTTTGTGTCTACCTTGTATGGGCTTCTAGCTTTTGATCTATTTTCTCCTCTATTACTTTAAGAAATTTATCTAAGTGATCCTCAATCTGCATCTTTACCAGTGATTTTAGATCTGAGTCTTGTTTTTCTGGTGCGTTGAGATATCCGAGATTTAATTGTGTTTGCCTTGTAAGGGCTTCTAGCTTTTGATCTATTTTCTCATGTATTACTTTAAGAGATATATCTAAGTGTTCCTCTATCAGCATCCTGATCAGTGATTTTAGATCTGAGTCTTGTTTTTCTGGTGTTTCGGGGTATCCAAGAGTTATTGCTGTCGGGGAACTGGGTTCAGATGCTGCCATACTGCTTTGATTTCTGTTAGTAACAATCTTACGTTTGCCTTTTGCCATCTGGTTAACTCTGGTGTTAGTTGGTCCTGTAGTTACTAGCTGGTGCTTGACCCTCCTGTGGGCTCGTAGGCTATTTCCCATCGACTGGGACACCTGAACCACTGCTCTGCAGGGCTCCTGCTCACAGATTGCTGACAGGTGGCCTGAGTCCCCCGAGGTCTTAAACTCAGGATATCCCAGGTACTTGGTTCTGCCTGTTGGGCAGCTGCTCTGCACTGCTCCTGCTCAGGGTTTGCTCTCTGGTATCCTGATTCCCCAGAGGTCTTAAAGTTGGGATATCTCAGTTATCTGGTTCTGCCTACTGGTCCAAAGCTGCTGGGAAGCTGGCTGAGGCTGGCTCCACCACTGCCGGCTGGATGGGAAGCAGCTGGTAAGATGGCGCTGTCTGCAGGGAGTTCGGGGTCTGCCCTGCGAGCGCAGAGCACAGGCTAGGCCGATGTGCCCCAAACTGCTACTCTGTGCGCAGCTCCAGCTCCAGGCCTGAGTCCGCGAAGGTCTTAAATCGGGCTATCTTGGGTACCTGGTTCCGCAGGATGGGTCTGAGCACCTGGGAAGCTGGTTGGGTCTGGCTTCCCCGCCACCAGGTGGATGGGAAGCTGCAGGCAAGATGGTGCTGCCTGCAGGGAGTTCAGGGTCCGCCCTGCAAGCACGTAGCGCAGGCTCGGCCGCTGTGCCCCAAACTGCTACTCTGTGCGCAGCTCCCGCTCCAGGCCTGAGTCCCCGAAGGTTTTAAACTCGGGCTGTCTTGGGTACCTGGTTCCGCAGGCTGGGATTTGATAAGAGGAGGTTTCTATTTTGCTTCTTCCCGGGTGTAGTTTCTGTCCTTGTCTTGGTGTTTTCCCCCATTATCCTTTGTAGGGCTGGATTTGTGGAAAGATATCATGCAAATTTGGTTTTGTCATGGAATACCTTGATGTCTCCATCTACGGCGATTGAGAGTTTTGCTGCCTAAAGTAGTTTTGGCTGAAGTTTTTGTTCTCTTAGAGTTTGCATGATATCTGCCCAGGATCTTCTAGCTTTCATGGTCTCAGGTGGGAAGTCTGGTGTTATTCTGATAGGTCTTCCTTTATATGTTACTTGGCCTTTTTCTCTTACTGCCTTTAATATTCTTTCTTTGTTTAGTACATTTGGAGTTTTGATTATTATGTGACGGGATGTATTTCTGTTCTGTTCCAGTCTGTTTGGGGTTCTATAGGCTTCTTGTATTTTCATGGGCATCTCTCTCTTTAGGTTGGGGAAGTTTTCTTCCATAATTTTGTAGAAGATATTTGCTGGCCCTTTAACTTGTAAATCTTCACTCTCGTCTATACCTATAATCCTTAAGTTTGGTCTTATCATTGTGTCCTGAATTTCCTGGATGTTTTGGGTTACAACCTTTTTGCATTTAGTATTTTCTTTGACTGTTGAATCAATGGTTCCTATGGTATCTTTGGCTTCTGAGATTCTGTCTTCTATCTCTTGTATTCTATTGTTGATATTTGCATCTATGGCCCCATATTTCTTCCCAAGGTTTTCTATCTCCAATGTTGTCTCCCTCTGCAATTTCTTAGTTGTTTCTACTTCTGTTTTTAGTACCTGGATGGATATGCTCAGATCTTTCGCTTGCTTGATTGTGTTTTCATGTATTTAATAGATTTTTGTGGTTCTTCTTTCATAGCTTCTACTTGTTGGCCCACGTTCTTCTGTATTTCTTAAGTGATTTTTGTCTTTCTTCCTTATTGTCTTCTTATTTTTGATCCATCTTCTCCTGAATTTCTTGAAGTGATTTTTGTATTTGCCTTGTAAAGGCTTCTAACTTTTGATCCATTTTCTCCTCTATTTCTTTACGAGATTTTTCTATGTGTTCAGCTACCAGCATCCTGACCAGTGATTTTATATCCAAGTCTTGTTTTTCTGGTGTTTTGGGGTATCCAGGGCTTCCTGTTGTTGGCGAACTGGGTTCAGATGCTGTCATATTGCCTTGATTTCTGTTAGTAGCGTTCCTTTGTTTTCCTTTTGCCATCTGGTTATTTCTGGTGTTAGTTGGCCTTGTCACTGGCTGGCGTTTGAATCTCCCGTGAGGCTGGGCTCACCTGTTGTTTCTCTATTGGTGATTATGCATGACTGCTGCTCTAAGGGATCATGAGCTGGCTGCCACCCGCTGCCTCGGTGCAAGGCTGGAGGGCACAGGGAAGTCCCACAGAGCCTCGGCGGAGCTGGGCCTGCCTGGCGGCGAGAGCCTAGTAGATCCCCCTGCGATGGTATCCCCGGATGGAGTTTGTCTACCTGGGCCTCTCCAGCTGTGTCCTGGTTGCAATATGGAGGCCTGCCGCTACAACTGCTCCAAGGGCCCGCGAGCTGGCTGCCACCCGCTGTCTCGGTGCAAGGCTGGAGGGCGCGGGGAAGTCCCGCAGAGCCTCAGCAGAGCTGGGCCTGCCTGGAGGCGAGAGCCTAGCAGATCCCCCCCAACCCCCGACGGTAGCCCCAGATGGAGTCTGTCTACCTGGGCCTCTCCAGCTGTGTCCTGGTTGCAATATGGAGGCCCGCCAGTCTATGTCTTTTTATTGGGGAATTGAATCCATTGATGTTAATAGATATTAAGGAATAGTGATTATTACTTCCTGTTATTTTTGATGTTATTTTTATATTTGAGTGGTTATCTTCTTTTGGGTTTGATGGAAGAAGGAAACTATCTTGCTTTTTCCAGGGTATAGATTCCTTCCTTGTATTGGTATTTTCCCCCTATTATTCTTTGTAGGGCTGGGTTTGTGAAAAGATATTGTGTAAATTTGGTTTTATCATAGAATATTTTGGTTTCTCCATCTATGTTAATTGAGAGTTTTGCTGGGTATAGTAGTCTTGGCTGGCATTTGTGTTCTCTTAGAGTCTGCATGAGATCTGCTCAGGATCTTCTAGATTTCATGGTCTCAGGTGAGAAGTCTGGTGTAATTCTGATAGGTCTGCCTTCATATGTTACTTGACCTTTTTCTCTTACTGCTCTTAATATTCTTTCTTTGTTTAGTACATTTAGGTTTTTCATTATTATGTGATGAGAGGTTTTTTTGTTCTGGTCCAGTCTGTTTGGAGTTCTGTAGGCTTCTTATATATTCATGGGCATCTCTTTCTTTAGGTTAGGGAAGTTTTCTTCCATAATTTTGTTGAAGATATATGCTGGCCCTTTAAGTTTTAAATCTTCACTTTCATCTATACCTATAACCCTTAGGTTTGGTATCTCATTGTGTCCTGAATTTCCTGGATGTTTTGGGTTACAAGTTTTTGCCTTTTGCATTTTCTTTGACTGTTGAGTCAATGGTTTCTATGGTATCTTTGGCATCTGAGATTCTGTCTTCTATCTCTTGTATTCTGTTGTTGTTAGCATCTATGACCCCTAATTTCTTCCCAAGGTTTTCTATTTCCAAAGTTGTCTCCCTTTGTGATTTCTTAGATGTTTCTGCTTCTATTTTTAGATCCTGGGTGGTTTTGCTCAGTTCCTTCACTTGTTTGTTTGTATTTTCCTGTATTTCTTTAAGAGATTTTTGTGTTTCCTTTGTAAGGGCTTCTACCTTATTCATGTTCTGTATTTCTTTAAGAGATTTGTTTATATCCTTCTTGTAACCCTTTAATAGCATCATGAGATGTGATTTTCAATCCAAATCTTGTTTTTCTGGTGTGTTGGGGTATCCAGGACTTGCTGTTGTTGGAGAATTGGGTTCAGATGCTGCCATATTGGTTTCTGTTAGTAATGCTCCTACGTTTGCCTTTTACCATATGGTTATCTCTGGCATTAGTTGGTCCTGTTGTTACTGGCTGCTGCTTGAACCTCCTGTGAGCCTGTAAGGCTATTTCTGCACCACTGGATGACTGGGTTTCCCCTGACACAGATCGAGAATGTGCTCCCTTACCTACTCTTGGGTGCCATTGGAGCCCTGGTGTGTCTTGCCCCAAGCAATGTTATACTGGGGTTGTCTCTGTGTACCTGATGTTGCCTGTCTGGTCCACCTGGGAGCAAAGATAGTGGACGCCACAGGGACCCCATCCAAGAGCCGATCACTCTGCAGGGCAAACAGCTCAGAATAGGGCTGGCACACAGATAGCTCACAGAGCTGCCTCGGCCCTGGGCACAGGCAGAAGCCTGGTGGGCTGTGTCCTGAGGGATGTCAAACTCAGGATATCTCTGTGAACCTGGTGCTGCCTGTCTGCTCCTTCTGGGAGTGAAGATGGAGGATGTTACGGGGATCTTTTCCAAGTGCCAATCACACTACAGGACAAACAGCCCAGGACAGAGCTGGCACACAGACGGCCCACAGAGCTGCCCTGTCCCTGGGCACAGGCAGAAGACTGGCAGGCTGCATCCCAAGTGATGTTAGACTCAGGATATCTCTGTGTACCTGGCACTGCCTGACAGGTCCGTCCAGAGGCCAAGATGGTGGAGACCCCCTCCAAATGCTGATCACTCTGCAGGGCAAATGTCCCCAACAGGGCTGGCACACAGATGACCCACAGAGCTGCCCAGGCTCTGGGTGCAGGCAGAAGCCTGGCTGGCTGCATCGCAAGCGATGTTAGACTTAGGATATCTCTGTGTACCTGGTGCTACCTATCTGGTTTGTCTGGCGGCCAAGATGGCAGAGACCCCCTCCCCTTAATATCTCTTAATACCAGTGGGCTCAATTCTCCAATAAAAAGACATAAACTAACAGGCTGGATACATAAACAGGACCCAACATTTTCCTGCATACAGTAAAGTCACCTCTGGCACAAAGACAGACACTACCTCAGAGTAAAAGACTGGAAAACAATTTTCCAAGCAAATGGTCCCAAGAAACAAGCTGGTGTAGTCATACTAATATAGAATAAAATCAAATTTCAACCTAAAATAATCAAAAAAGATAAGGAAGGACTCTTCATACTCATCAAAGGAAAAATCTACCACGATGAACTCAATTCTGAACATATATTCTCCAAATACAAGGGTACCCACATTCATAAAAGAAACTTTAAAAAAGTTCTTAAAGAAGCTCAAAGTACACAATAATAGTGGGAAACTTCAACACCCCACTGTCATCAATGGACAGATCAGGGAAACACAAACAAAAACAGAGAAACAGTAAAACTGACAGAAGTTATGAACCAAAAGAATTGAACAGATATTATAGAACATTTTATCCTAAAACAAAAGAATATACCTTCTTCTTAGCACCTCATGATACCTTCTCCAAAACTGACCATATACTTGATCACAAAACAGACCTCAGCAGATATAAGAAGACTGAAATAATTCCATGTACCCTATCAGATCATCATGGACTAATTCTGGTCTTCAAAAACAGCAAAAACAACAGAAAGCCCATACACACATGGAAACAGAACAACATTCTACTCAATGATAGCTTCTTGGTCAAGGAAGAAATAAAGAAATTAAAAACTTTGAGAATTTAATGAAAATGAAGGCACAACATTCCCAAACTTATGGGATATAATGAAAGCAGTGCTAAGAGGAAAACTCATAGCTCTGAGTGCCTCAAAAAAGAAACTGGAAAGAGCATATACTAACAGCTTAATAGCACAGCTGAAGGCTCTAAGAACAAAAAGAAGCAAATACACAAAAAAGTAGATGGCAGGAAATAATCAAACTCAGGGCTCAAATCAACCAGGTAGAAACAAAAAGAACTATACAAGGAATCAAACAAACCAGGATATGGGTTCTTTGAAAAAACCAACAAGATAGATAAACTCTTAGCAAACTAATGAGAGGGCACAGAGACAATATCCAAATCAGCAAAATCAGAAATGAAAAGGGAGACATAACAACCAATAATGAGGAAATCCACAAAATAATCAGATCCTACTATAAAAGCCTATACTCAACAAAAGTGGAAAATCTAGTGGAAATGGACAATTTTCCAGACAGATACATGTACCAAAGTTAAATCAGGATCAGATAAATGATCTCAACAGTCCCATAACCCTTAAAGAAATAGAAGCAGTCACTAATAGTCTCCCAACCTAGAAAAAAAATCCCAGGACCAGATGGGTTTAATGCAGAGTTCTAGCAGACCTTCAAAGAAGACCTAATATGAATACTCTTCAAACTATTCCACAAAATAGAAACAGAGGGAACACTGCCCAATTCATTCTATGAAGCCACAATTATCTGATACCTAAACCAAAGACCCAACAAAGAAAGAGAACTTTAGACCAGTTTCCCATATTAATATCAATGCCAAAATACTCAATAAAATTCTCAGAAACAAAATCCAAGAATACATAAAATTGATTATCCTCCATGATCAAGTAGGCTTCATCTGAGGGATGTAGGGATGTTTCAATATACAGAAATCCATCAATTTAATCCACTATATAAACAAACTCAAAGGAAAAAAACATATGAACATTTCATTAGATGCTGACAAAGCATTTGACAAAGTCTGGCACCTCTTCATGATTAAAGTCTTGAAAAGATCAGGAATTTAAGGCCCATACCTAAACATAATAAAAGCAACATACTGCAAACCAGTAGTCAGCGTCAAATGGAGAGAAACTTGAAGCATTTCCACTGAAATTAGGGACTAGACAAGGCTGTCCACTTTCTCCCTATCTATTAAGTATAGTACTTGAAGTTCTAGAGCATTTAGACAACAAAAGGAGGTCAAAGACATAAAAATTGGAAGGGAAGAAATCAAAATATCACTATTTGCAGATGATATGATAATATACTTAAGTGACCCCAAAAATCCACCAGAGAATTCCTAAACCTGATAACTTCACCCTGTGGCTGGATATAAAATTAACTCAAACAAATCAGTACCCTTCCTATACTCAAAGGATAAAGAGGCTGAGAAAGAAGTTAGGGAAATTACTACTTTCACAATAATCACAAACAATATGAAGTATCTTGGTGTGACTCCAACCAAACAGTTGAAGGATCTGTATGACAAGAACTTAAATACTCTGAAGAAAGAAATTGAAGAAGATCTCAGAAGATGGAATGACCTCCCATGATCATGGATTGACAGTGTTAATATATTAAAAATGGATATCTTGCCTAAAACAATCTACAGATTCCATGCATTCCCTATCAAAATTCCAACTCAAATTCTTCATAGAATTAGCGCAATTTCCAAATTTATCTGGAATTACTAAAAAACCCAGGATAGTGAAAACTATTCTCAACAACAAAAGAACATCTGGCAGAATCACCATCCCTGACCTCAAGCTACAGAGCAATAGTGATAAAAACTTCATGGTATTGGTACAATGACAGGTAGGTAGATCAATGGAATAGAATTGAAGACCCAAAAACAAACCCACACACCTATGGTTACTTGATCTTTGAGAAAGAAGCTAAAACCATCTAGTGGGAAAAAAGACAGCATTTTCAACAAATGGTGCTGGTTCAACTGGCAGTTAAGATGTAGAAGGATGCAAATTGATCCATTCTTATCTCCCTGTACAAAGCTCAAGTCCAAGTGGATCAAGGTCTTCCACATAAAACCAGTTACACTGAATCTAAGAGAAGAGAAAGTGGGGGAAGAACCTGGAGCACATGGGCACAGGGGAAAATTTCCTGAATAGAACAATAATAGCTTATGCTCTAAGATCAAGAATTGACAAATGGGACCTCATAAAATTGCTAAGTCCAATTTTAAGGCAAAGAACACTGTCAATAGGACAAAGCAGCAACCAATAGATTGGGAGAAGATCTTTACCAATCCTACATTTGATAGAGGGCTAATATCCAATATATACAAAGAAGTCAAGAAGTTAGATTCCAGAGAACCAAATAACCCTATCAAAAATGAGGAACAGAACTAAACTGAGAATTCTCAACTGAGGAAACTTGAATGGCTAAAAAGCAGCTAAAGAAATGTTCAACATCCTAAACATCAGGGAAATGTAAATCCAAATGAACCTGAGATTCCACCTCACACCAGTCAGAATGGCCAAGATCAAAATCTCAGGGGACAGCAAATGCTGTAGAGGATGTGGAGAAAGAGGGACACTCCTCCATTGTTGTTGGGATTGCAAGCTGATAAAACCACTCTGGAAATTAGTTTGGTGTTTCCTCAAAAAATTGGACATAGCACTACCTGAGGACCCAGTTATACTATACCTGGGCATATACCCAGGAGGTGCTCCAACATGTAATAAGAACATGTTGGAGGAATGGATACAGAAAATGTGGTATATTTACACACTGGAATACTATTCAGCAATTAAAAACAATGAATTCATGAAATTTTTAGGCAAATGGTTGGAATTGGAAAATATCATCCTAAGTGAGGTAACTCATTCACAAAAGAACACACATGGAATGCAGTCACTGATTGGTGGATATTGGCCCAGAAGCTCAGAATACCCAAAACACAATTCAAATATCAAATCATTCCCAAGAAGAAGGAAGGAGAGGGTTTGGATCCTGGAAAGGCTTGATGCAGCATTGTAGGGGATTTCCAGGACAGAGGAGTGGGAGTGGGGTTGATTGGGGAACTGGTGGATGGAAGAGGACTTATGGGACTTAGCGGGAGGGGGGAACCGGGAAAGGGAAAATCATTTGGAATGTAAACAAAGAATAAAACCAGTTACACTGAATCTAATAGAAGAGAAAGTGGGGAAGACCATTGAGGACATGGGCAAAGGGGAAAAGTTCCTGAACAGAACACCAATAGCTTATGCTCTAAGATCAAGAATTGACAAATGGGACCTCATAAAATTACAAAGTTTCTGTAAGGCAAAGGATACTGTCAAAAGAACAAAATGACAACTAACAAAGTGGGAAAAGATCTTCACCAACTCTACACTCTCTTCTATACCTATAATCCTTAGGTTTGGTCTTCTCATTTTGTCCTGGATTTCCTGGATGTTTTGGGTCAGGAGAATTTTACATTTTGCATTTTGCATTTTCTTTGACTGTTGTATCAATGTTTGTTTGTTTGTTTGTTTGGGTTTTTTGTTTTGTTTTGTTTTTTGTTTTGTTTTTGTTTTTGTTTTTCGAGACAGGGTTTCTCTATGTAGCCCTGGCTGTCCTGGAACTCACTCTGTAGACCAGGCTGGCCTCGAACTCAGAAATCCGCCTGCCTCTGCCTCCCAAGTGCTGGGATTAAAGGCATGCGCCACCACCACCCAGCTGTATCAATGCTTTTTATGGTATCTTCTGCATCTGAGATTCTCTCTTCTATCTCTTGTATTCTGTTGTTGATGTTTGCATCTATGACTTCTGACTTCTTTCCTAGGTTTTCTATGTCCAGAGTTATTTCCCTTTGTGATTTCTTTATTGTTTCTACCGCCATTTTTAGATCCTGGATGGTTTTGTTCAATTCCTTCACCTGTTTGCTTGTGCTTTCCTTTAAGGGCTTCTAACCGTTTACCTGTGTTTTTTTTAAGTGAGTTATTTATGTCCTTCTTGAAGCCCTCTATCAGCACCATGAGCTGTAATTTTAATTCTAAATCTTTTCTTTTTTGGTATGTTGGGGTGTCCAGGACTTCTTGTTGTGGGGAACTGGGTTCAGATAGTGCCATGTTGCCTTGATTTCTGTTGATAACTTTTCTGCATTTTCCTTTTGCCATCTGGTTGTCTCTGGTGTTAGTTGATCCTGTTGTCACTGGCTGGCACTTGTCCCTCCTGTGGACCTGCAAGCCTGTCTCAGCATCCCTGAGTGACCAGCTCTCCCCTGGCACAGAGTGCTGTGGCTCAGTCCAGCTCCTGGTTGCAGGTGGAGCCCGGAACGACCCTGTCCCAGATGCTCTGTCACTCCTGTGTTCCCTGTACTCCTGGCTGTACTTGGCCTGCTCAATAGATGGAGAGAAGATGGCAGTCTCACCTCCCAACCTGGGCATTAAAGCACTCCCTGCAGACCAATTGTCCCCTGGCAATTTTACTCAATATTAGAATGGCTACTCTATCTTGTTTCTTGGGATCATTTGCTTGGAAAAAATTTTCCACCCTTTTACCCTGCGGTAGTATCTTTCTTTGTCACTGAGGTGTATTTCCTGTGTGCAGAAAAATGCTGGGTCCTGTTTATGTATCCAGTCTTTTAGTCTACATCTTTTTATTGGGAAATTGAGTCTATTTGTTTTTAAGAGACATTAAGGAAAAGTGATTGTTGATGCCTATTATTTTTGTTGTTAGAGCTGAAATTATGTTTCTGTGGCAATCTATTATCATTCGTAATGCTGGATTTGTGGAAAGCAGAAGGGAGCTAGAAGAAGGTGAAAAAAACCCAATGTACAATGACAGTTATGGAAGATAATTCTGGGATAATTATATATATATATATATATATATATATATATATATATATATATATATATATATATATATATATATATATATATATATATATATATATAAGATGTGTGTGTATAAGAAAATTCCATAATGACATGTATCACTTTGTATACTAACTTCATTGTTTTTAACAGTTATGAATCTCATTTCTTAGAATTTTCATGGATTTGGCTGTGATAAAAGATTTCTATGTCTGAAAGGCAGAGATCCTAAGAAGCATTCCACTTAGAATAGCCAAGGTTCTGCAAACATTTCATTAATTTCCTGGCCAGAAATGATAGTTGAATTTTCCATTCTTATATGCATTCATGGAATTTGTATTTTAGGTTCATCGTTTCAAGTTTCCAGTCACACAATACCCAGTTGTTTTGGAAATCTTCAATGAAAGAGATAAAGTCTCTGCAGAACCTCCATATTTAGTTACCATGACTGAAGTGAATATGAGGAAAAACTGGCAACTAAGTATGGCTTTCTTTCTCCTCTGCTTATCTTACAATTCACTCTCTTATTAGTGGTTTTCAAAAACAAGTGGATTGCAAAGCCTGTTCACATGAGAAATAGCCAGGAGAATTTGGAAAAGGAGTTGAGTCATTGGCATGTTCACATTCACCATTGTCATGTCCTTTTATGTTCTCATAACATCTGTTACCCTGAATTCAGTTGACTAAGGCCATTTATTACTTGAACTCAGGACTATAGATATTACTCAATATTAAAGGAGTATACTACTCTTGTAGAGGACTCAAGTCAAGCAACTCTCATAATGTCTGTAACTCCAGCTGGAGGGTGTCCTGTGCCTATACCCACATACAAACATAGTTAAAATGAATATTTAGCAAATAATTTTCCAGAAAAGAATGAATCTGAAAGTCATGTTGTAGATTAGTAGCAATGATGATTAAGTTTATGCTGTGTACCAGTTGTATGTTTATTAATCACTATCACAGTAGTTATTGAAATGTTCTGTGTTTCCAGGTAATCTGTAGGATATATTTCTAATTATGCATGTAAAGTTTCATGAAGGTGTTTTTAGTTGAATGTGGTAACATACAGTTATAATTCCAGCTCTTGATAGGTAAAGGAGGGGAAATCAGAAGTTCAAGATCAGTTTCAGTTCTATAATGAGATAGGACCAGCTTGGGCTACTTGAGACATTGTTCCAAAATGAAGGAAGAAAAAAAAGAGAACTGGGATTTTGTGGTAAAATAGTTAAAGAGAAACAGGCACAGTTTACAACGCAAAAGGAAATTTATTTAAATTCAGTTTTACTGCAATGATACAACTTTTAGTTGCCTATTTATGTGTGAATATTTTCAGGTAATTAATTGATAGATAATAGATAAATAGTAGATAGATACATGTATGCATACACAGATAATAGATAGATGGTAGATAGATACATGTATGCATACACAGATAATAGATAGATAGTAGATAGATACATGTATGCATACACACACACAGAGAGAGACAGAGTTACAGAGAAAGAGGGAGGGAGAGAAGAGATAAAATCTGGGACAGGAACTCAGTGGTAGAATGCTTACCTAGAATGCTCAAAGCCCTAGGTTCAATTCCAGTGTTGACCCACAAAAAAGACAGGCAGAGAGGTCTGATGAAGTGGGTAGATGAACTGAATTAATATTTGATTAGTCACCACTATATCACTAAGTTTGCAGTTATTTGGTTCAGTGAGTCTTCCTTTGACCATTTAATGCTTTCTTAAAGTGAAAAGTCCAGTAAAGAAAATAAAGCTTCCATTTTCCATAATCAATATTTCTAGTTTTTGTGGTTCCCTGGTGTCTCTAATCAGGTTTGGACAATTGACTTTTAAATATGTAAGCATTTTTAAAGTAGAGTGTTAACTAGTGAGTTAGCAGTGGTGACAGGATTCCCAAGGGAAATTAGCTAAGAAGACAGCAGACCTTGAATTATTTTCTTGAGTTCCTGTCCCCATTTTATTACTGTGACTTACAACACCAGTTTACTTATTAAGAAAAAATGAAATATTAGGCAGGAGAGCTATTTACTTCTCTTGGAGAACCATTTAGTTATCCTATTGTGCAAGCTTACTTCCATCTTAGACAAATCATTTGCCCACCACTATGAAAAATGCAAAGTATGTTCATTTTAGGAATGGTATCTTATAAATCAGAGACTAGAAAAAAGAACTAAGTCTGAAGCAAAGAGATCAGATGAAGCCCTCTGCTTATTGAGGAGCACATTGGAGCAATCTGAGCAGTTAAGCTAATTCCACCTGAAGAGAACTGAGTATGTAGTTTAGTGGTAGAGTTCTTGTCTACTATGTATAAGGGACTGGGCTTCAATTTCCCATTACCAGAATCTCTCTACTTTTGATGAATATGGGTGTTTTATCTATATGTCTGGGTATCACTTGAATACCTGGCACCCTCAGAAGCCAGAGGAGGCTAAGATTCAGATCCCCTAGAACTGGTGTTGCAGATGGTTGTGAGTTGCCACATGGGTACTGGGAATCAAACCCAGCTCCTCTACAAGAACAGCCAGTGCTCTTAACCACTCAACTATATCATCAGCCCTAAGTACCAGACAATATTTGAAAATGAAAATGAACAATTCTACAATGCCTACACTTGGGTCTGTCTTACCTTCTGCAACTCTTCTGAATGTCTATACCCATACTGTGAGTATAGTTTACTGTCTTCTGGATAACTCTTTTCTTCTCTTAGCTCTTCTTCTTTAGCCTATATTAAAATATCTTAGGAAAACACAACTCTAAAGATACTTACAACTCAAACAAAACCAAGAGCATGAGTTCCTTAGTCATGTCACATAATAAAATATTTTGTTGTACCTTACTACATGTAACAGTAAAATATGGAAATATAAATATGCTTAAAATGTATTCCGTGTTTTTCAGGACACAATGAGCCAGAAAATGTTAAGAAAATGAGGGAATACTTAGAGCCACTGCTTAAGACTCCAGTGTATAATCCTTTAGGTCTCAACCTAACCATAAAGGTATGTTAACAGCCTTATAATTTTCACCATGTAGAGTTCAAAGTAAAGCATGTATGCTAAAGTAAGATTGAAAATTGACAAGCTGATGAATGGTGCAAATAACAGCTTAAAGTATATAGAACATCTTTTTTAAAAATTTCCTTTGGTTTCTTATTTCCAAATAAGAATATTGAGTAGAGCATTAATTTACTATTTTGTAAGAGGCCAGATCAATTAGCTAAGGGGAAGCAGAAAAGTTGTTCCACTAGCTAAGGATCTCAGGGATACATGAATCCTAGATAAGTGTGGAAAACAAGGAAAATGCAGACACATTAAAACCACAGAAATTTAGTGGTGACTCAAAGTGTTCATGAAAGCCAAGTAGTTTTATGTTTTAGTTTCATTCTCATAGATGTGTTCTCAAGAAGTGGTTCTCCTGGGTACTTTTGTTGAAATGAACACAACTGTTGAGGATGACCATCTGTGTGTGTTCCACAGGGATCTGAACTGTTTCACTTCAAGGTGTCTGTGGTTCCTGGAGTCAGTTTTTGTGACTTAAATGAAGAATTTCAGGTATAGTAAATGCATGACAAATGAAATGAGATGAGTGGGAAAATGACACAACTCTTGTCAAATCCAACATATGCATAAAGATAACAGGGGCAGCATTTGTGTGCCGGATAAGGCTTGGACAGGGTGTGGAAGAGATCAGAGTGTGGGTGGTAGGGGATGCTAAATGTCCACAGAATTTATTCTTATATCCTCAGACACACCAGACGAGGGCATCAGATCCCATTATAGATGGTTGTGAGCCACCATGTGGTTGCTGGGATTTGAACTCAGGACCTTCGGAAGAGCAGTCAGTGCTCTTAACCGCTGAGCCATCTCTCCAGTCCATGTCCACAGAATTATGGGTGGAATTTTACTGTGTGGTTTGTTGTGGGGATCAAACAATGTCCAGTGTTTTACATAACCACTTTTGTTTTTATTTTTAGATTTATGTTGATGAAGTACCATTGCCGTTTCCAGGACACGCACTAATAGCTGTTGCAACATCTGTAGTGCTGGGGGGATTAATTTTTGTAGCATTTGTATTCCAACTGCGTAACATCCACCCACTGAGAGCACTGAAGAGATTTATGAAGGGAAATCCTACTCTCACCTCAACTACAACTGTCACCACCTCATAATTGGAAGTTTATATAATTAACATGATAATTGTCTTGGAATCCTAGTTCCATTAAACCTGTTCATATAATATACTTTATATTTTAAAATGTACTTTTGGTACAATGCTATACAATTATTATGCTATTATAATTCTAGTTCCTGATGGTCAGCAGTTCCACATTGCATTTTCTTATTTCTAAAATACATAAAAGATTGTTTTTTACCACCTACATGGAATGGGTATTTTTTTTGGAGGGGGATTGTTTTCCAAACTAATAATGAATTCTGTGTAGAATGGGTTTTCTGCAATATATAGCTCGTATACTCTAGAGCCCATTTTGTAGGGTCAGGTTCTAGATGGAATTGTGGTACAGTGAAGGCATCATTATACAATGGAGCCAGGTATGGAGTGGAAGAGGGAAATATGGCAATATTGTATGTCCTCAAAGCCTTCCTTCAAGCTCTTTCTAATGTTTGGTTGTGGGACTCTGCATCTGTGTCTGAAATAACTCCTTGTAGACTATAAGAGCCCCAAGAATTAAAGCTGGAATCCAACAATGGAAAGCCTACAAACTCATGAAAACTGAACAACTCTCTACTCAATGAACTGTGGGTCAAGGAAGAAATAAAGAAAGGAGTTAAAGACTTTCTAGAGCTGGAGAGATGGTTCAGCCATTAAGAACACAGATTGCTCTGCCAGAGGTCCTGAGTTCAATTCCCAGCAACCATATGGTGGCTCACAACCATGTGTAATAGGATCCAATGCACTCTTCTAGTGTGTGTGAAGACAGCTTCAGTATACTCATATAAATAAAGAAAAGATAAATCTTAAAACAATAAAAATTTTCTAGAATTCAATGAAAATGAAGGTACAATATACCAGAACTTATAGGACACAATGAAAGCAGTGCTAAGAGGAAAGTTCATAGCACTAAGTGAATTCATAAAGAACTTGGAGAGGTCTCATAGTAATTATTTAAATTTAAACCTGAAAACTCTAGAGAAAAAGAAGCAAGCACAACCTAACAGAAGTAGTTGGCAGGAAATAAGCCAGTTGAAATGAATCAGTTATAAACAAATTTACCAGTACAAAGAATCAACAAATTCTAGTTTTTTGAGAAAATGAACAAGATAGAAAAACGTTTAGCCAAACTAAATAAAAGACAAAAAGACATTATCCAAATTAACAAAAACAGAAGTGAAAATTGAGGCAAAAAAAAAAAAACAAAAAACAAAAAACAAAAAACAAAAAACACCCAACAACAGAAACTGAGGAATTAAAAAAAAACACATTAGGCCTTATTTCAAAAGCCCGTGTTCCACAAAATTGTAAAATCTAAATAAACTGGATAATTATCTAGGTAGATACCACTTACCAAAGTTAAATCATGATCACGTAAACTAAGTAGTCTGATAACCAAGGAAATACAAGCAGTCATTAAGTTTCCCAACCAAAAACACAGGGTCAGGATTTTAGCACAAAATTCTACCAGAATGTCAAAGAAGAGCTCATATCAATACTCCTCAAACTATTTCATAAACTATAAACAGAAGGAAGATTGCCAAACTCATTCTATGAGGCCACAGTCACCCTGATACCTAAATCACACTAAGATTCCACAAAGAATTTCAGACCAATTTCCCTTATGAACATTGATGGGGATTCATCCTATAAATAGTCACCAAACCCTGGCACTATTATGGATGACAAGTGCTTGCCAAAAGGAGCCTGTTATGGCTGTCTCCTAAGGGGCCCTGCCAGAGCCCTACAGATACAGAGGCAGATGCTAGCAGCCAACCACTGGACTGAGCACAGGGTCCCCAATGGAGGAGTTGGAGGAAGGACTGGAGGAGCTGAAAGGGTTTGCAGGCCCAGGAAGAACGATGATGTCAGCTAACCAGATCCCCCAAGGGCTCCTAAGGTCTAAGCCATCAACCAAGGGGTACACATGGTTCCAGCCACAATTGTGGTGTAGGGATGCCTTGTTGGGCATCAGTTGGAGGAAAGGTCCTTGGTCATATGAAGGCTCAATAGTTTCCCCAGCGTGGGGACATCAAGGGGGTGGATGGAGGGGCATCTTCTTGGAGGCAAAAGGGAGAGGGGACAGGATGAAGAATGCTTGAAGAAGGGATAGGGAAGGGGAACAACATCTGGAATGTAAATAAATAAAAAATTAAAAAACTGCATGGTATTGGTATAGAAACAGGATGATCAACAGAATTGAATCAAAGACTTAGAAATAAACTTACACACCTACAGATACTTGATTTTTGAGAATGAACCCAAAACCGTACAATGGAAAAGGGAGAACATGTTCAACAAATGGTGCTGGTCTAACTGGATGTCTGCCTGCAGAAGAATGCAAATACACCCTTATTTATCACTGCAGAAAATTCAAGTCCTAGTGGATCAAATACCTCAATATAAAAGAAGATACACTAAAGCCTTGAACTCATTGGTACAGAAAACCACTTCTTGAACAGAACACCAATGGCTCAGACATTAAGATCAGCAATTGATAAATAGGACCTCATGAAACTGAAAAGCTATAAGTCAAAGAATAGTGTCAATAGGACAAAACAACATCCTACAGATTGGGAAAGGATCTTCACCAGCCACACATCCAACATTCTACATCTCTAACCTCTTTAAGATCTTCAATCCTCCTCCCAACTCTTCCACAAGACTCCCCACGCTCCTTCTGTTTGGTTGTGGGTCTCTGCATCTGTGTCTCTTGGGTGTTGGGTAGGGCCTCTCAGAGGACAGTTATGCTAGAATCCTGTCTGCAAGCATAACAGAGCATAATTAATAGTTTCAGATATTGGGGGACCGGCTCGCCGGGCTTACAGCAAGGCTGCCACCTTGCCTCGGGACACCGCGGACTGCTGGCAGCTGGGGTCAGGTGCGTGGACTGAGACCTAGCCCAGAATCCACTACCCTGTCAGGCTCTTGCCTGAGCCCAGAGCCAGAGCAGGTCGCCGGGAGGAGGTCTGTGCACCTACAGCTTGGCGGCTGTTGCCGACCGCTGGGGACCGGCTCGCTGGGCTTACAGCGAGGCTGCCGGTTCACTGTCCTTGCAGCAAGGCTGCCACCTTGCCTCGGGTCAACTGAGGACGGCTGGCAGCTGGGGTCAAGTGCGTGGACTGAGACCTAGCCTAGCATAGACTACCCTGTCAGGCTCTTGCCTGTGCACAAAGCTAGAGGAGCTCAGCAGGAGATCTGGGCACCTACAGCTCGGCGCAGCTGTTGCTGACCACTTGCAGGAGGCTGTCTTCTTGCCTCAGGTCACTGCGGATGACTGGCGGCTGGGGTCAGGAGCACGGACGCCCTCTACTACAGCAGAGCCAAAGGCCAGGCTCACAGGAGCTTCAAACTCCAACCAGTAACAATAAGACCAACTAACTCCAAAGATAAACAGATGGCAAAAAGCAAACATAGTAATGTTACTAACAGAAATCAAGGCAATATGGCACCATCTGAACCCAATTCACCAACCACAGTAAGTCCTGGATACCCCAACACACCAGAAAAACAAGAGTTGGATATAAAAGCACTGGTGATGCTGCTGCTAGAGGAGCACACACACAAAAAAAATCTCTTAAAGAAATGCAGGGGTACATGAATAGGGTAGAAGCGCTTACAATGCAAACACAAAAATCACTTAAAGAACTCCAGGAGAATATGGATCAACAGACACAAGCCAATAAGGAGGAAATGAAAAAATCACTTAAAGAAATACAGGAGAAATTGAGTCAACAGGCAGAAGTCATGAAAGAGGAAACACAAAAATCTCATAAAGAATTGCAAGAAAACAAAAACAAGTGAAGGAACTGAGCAAAACCATACAAGATCTGAACACAGAGAAACAACTAAGAAATCACAAAGGGAGACAACTTTGGAGATAGAAAACCTTGGGAAGAAATCAGGGGTCATAGATGCAAATAACAACAGAATAAAAGAGATAGAGGTAAGAATCTCAGATGCTGAAGATACCATAGTAACCATTGCTCCACAGTCAAAGAAAATACAAAATGCAAAAGGCTTGTAACCAAAACATCCAGGAAATCCAGGACACAATGAGAAGACCAAACCTAAGGATTATAGGGATAGATGAGACTGAAGATCTACAATTCAAAGGGCCAGCAAATATCTTCAATAAAAGTATGGAAGAAAACTTCCCTAACTTAAAGAGAGAGATGCCCATGAATATACAACAAGCTTACAGAACTCCAAACAGACTGGACCAGAACAGAAATAGCTCCCGTCACATATAATCAAAATCCCAAATGTACTAAACTAAGAAAGAATTTTAAAGGCAGTAAGAGAAAAAGGTCAAGTAACATATAAAGGAAGACCTATCAGAATCACACCAGACTTCTCTCCAGAGACCATGAAAGCTAGAAGATCCTGGGCGGATCTCATGCAGACTCTAAGAGAACACAATTGTCAGCCAAGAATACTATACCCAGCAAAATTCTCAATCAACATAGATGGAGAAATCAAAATATTCCATGACAAGACCAAATTTACACAAAATCTTTCCACTAACACAGCTCTACAAAGGATAATAGGAGGAAAATTCCAATACAAGGAGGGAGACTGCACCCTAGAAAAAGCAAGATAGTAACCTTCTCCCATCAAACTCAAAAGAAGATAACCACTCAAAAACAAAAATAACATAAAAAATGACAGGAAGAAATAATCACTATTCCTTAATATCTCTTAATATCAGTGGACTCAATTCCCCAATAAAAAGGCATAGACTAACAGACTGAATACGGAAGCAGGACCCTACATTTTGCCGCATACAGGAAACACACCTCAGGGTCAAAGACAAATACTACCTTAGAGGAAAAGTCTGGAAGACAATTTTGCAAGCAAATTGTCACGGGAAGCGAGCTGGAATAGCCATACTAATATCAGATAAAATTGACTTTCAACCTAAAGTCATCAAAAGAGATACAGAAGGTCACTTCTTGCTGGTCAAAGGAAAAATCCACCAAGAAGAAATCACAATTCTAAACATCTATGCTCCAAATGCAAGGGCACCCTCATTCATAAAAGAAACTTTACTAAAACTCAAAGCACACATTGTACCTAACACAATAATTGTGGGGGACCGCAACACTCCACTATCCTCAATGGAACGATCAGGAAAACAGACACTAAACAGGGACACAGGGAAACTCATTGAAACTTTGGACCAATTGGATCTAACATATATATAGAACCTTTCATCCTAAAGAAAAAGACTATACCTTTTTCTCAGCACCTCATGGTACCTTCTCCAAAATCAACCACATAATTGGTCACAAGACAGACCTCAACAAATATAAAAAGATTGAACTAATCCCATGCCTCCTATCTGATCACCATGGAGTAAGAGTGTTCTTCAATAGCAACAAAAACAACAGAAAATCCTCATATACATGGAAACTGAAAAATATCCTATTCAATGATACCTTAGTCAAGGAAGAAATAAAGAAATAAAGAAATCAAAGACTTTTTAGAATTTAATGAAAATGAAGGCACAACATACCCAAATCTATGGGACTCAATGAAAGCAGTGCTAAGAGGAAAACTCATAGCCCTGAGTGCCTCCAAAAAGAAACAGGAGAGAGCATATACTAACAACTTAATGGCACACCTGAAAGCTCTGGAACAAAAAGAAGCAATTTCACCCAGGAGGAGTAGAAGACAGGAAATCATCAAACTCAGGGCTGAAATCAATTAAGTTGAAACAAAGAGAACCATACAAAGAATCAACAAAACCAGGAGCTGGTTCTTTGAAAAAACCAACAAGATAGATAAACCCCTAGCCAGACTTACTAAAGGGCACAGAGACAGTATTCAAATCAACAAAATTAGAAATGAAAAGGGAGATATAAGAACAGAAACTGAGGAAATTAAAAAAATCATCAGATCCTACTACAAAAGTCTATACTCAACACAACTGGAGAATTTGGAGGAAATGGACAATTTCCTAGACAGATACCAATTACCAAAATTAAATCAGGATCAAATAGATCAGCTAAAAAGTCCCATAACTCCCAAGAAAATACAAGAGGTCATAGAAAGTCTTCCAACCAAAAAAAGCACAGGACCAGATGGTTTTAGTGCAGAATTCTATCAGACCTTCAAAGCAGACAATACCAATACTCTTCAACCTATTCCACAAAATAGAAACAGAAGGAACACTACCCAACTCATTCTACAAAGCCATAATTACCCTGATACCAAAACCACACAAAGACCCAACTAAGAAAGAGAACTTCAGACTAATCTCCTTTATGAACATCGATGCAAAAATACTCAATAAAATTCTTGCCAACCGAATCCAAGAACACATCAAAACAATCATTCACCATGATCAAGTTGGCTTCATCCCAGGGATGCAGGGATGGTTCAATATACGGAAATCCATTAACGTAATCTACTACATAAACAAACTCAAAGAAAAAAACCACATGGTCATCTCATTGGATGCTGAAAAAGCATTTGACAAAATTCAGCATCCTTTCATGCTAAAAGTCTTGGAAAGAACAGGAATTCAAGGCCCATACCTAAACATAGTAAAGGCAATTTACAGCAGACCGATAGCTAACATCAAGGTAAATGGAGAGAAACGTGAAGCAATCCCACTAAAATCAGGGACTAGACAAGGCTGCCCCCCTCACCATATCTCTTCAATATAGTAACTTGAGGTACTAGCTAAAGCAATTCGACAATATAAGGAAGTCAAAGGGATACAAATTGGAAAGGAAGAAGTCAAACTATCACTATTCACTGATGATATGATAGTATACTTAAGTGACCCAAAAAACTCCACCAGAGAACTCCTACAGCTGATAAACAACTTCAGCAAAGTGGCTGGTTATAAAATCAACTCAAGAAAATCAGTAGCCTTTCTATATGCTAAGGATTAGCAGGCCGAGAAAGAAATTAGGGAAATGACACCCTTCACAATAGCCACAAACAATATAAAGTATCTTGGTGTGACTCTAACCAAACAAGTGAAAGATTTATATGACAAAAACCTCAGGTCTCTGAAGAAGGAAATTGAAAAAGCCCTCAGAAAATGGAAAAATCTTCCATGCTCGTGGGTTGGAAGGATTAATATAGTTAAAATGGCAATCTTGCCAAAAGAAATATACAGATTCAACGCAATCCCCATCAAAATCCCAACTCAGTTCTTCATAGAGTTAGAAAGAGCAATTCTCAAATTCATCTGGAATAACAAAAAACCCAGGATAGCTAAACCTATCATCAACAGTAAAAGATCTTCTGGGGGAATCAATATCTCGGAACTCAAGCAATACTACAGAGCAGTAGTGTTAAAAACTGCATGGTATTGGTACAGTGACAGGGAGGCGGATCAATGGAATAAGATTGAAGACCCAGAATTGAACCCACACATCTATGGCCAATTGATCTTTGACAAAGGAGCTGAAAACATCCGGTGGAAAAAAGATAGCCTTTTCAACAAACGGAGCTGGCTCAACTGGCGGTCAACATGCAGAAGAATGAGAATTGATCCACTCTATCTCCTTGCACTAAGCTCAACTCCAAGTAGATCAAGGACCTCCACATAAAACCAGACACACTAAAACTAATAGAAAAGAAACTGGGGAAGACCCTTGAGGACATTGGCTCAGGGGGAAAATTCCTGAACAGAACACCAATTACTTATGCTCTAAGAGCAAGAACAGACAACTGGGACCTCATAAAATTACAAAGTTTCTGTAAGGCAAAAAACACTGTCAAAAGGACAAATCGGCAACCAACAAATTGGGAAAAAATCTTCACCAACCCCACATCTGACAGAGGGAAAATATCCAATGTATACAAAGAATTCAAGAAGTTAGACCCCAGAAAACCAAATAACCCTATCCAAAAATGGGGTACAGAGGTAAACAAATACTTTTCACCTGAAGAAATTCGGATGGCTGAGAAACGCCTTAAAAAATGTTCAACATCATTAGTCATTAGAGAAATGCAAATCAAAACAACCCTGAGATTTCACCTCACACCAGTCAGAATGGCTAAGATTAAAAACTCAGGAGACATCAGGTGTTGGCGAGGATGTGGAGAAAGAGGAACACTCCTCCACTGCTGGTGGGACTGCAAGCTGGTACAACCACTCTGGAAATCAGTCTGGCGTTTCCTCAGAAAACTGGACATGATACTTCCAGAGGACCCAGCCATACCACTCCTGGGCATATACCCAGAAGATTCCCCAGCATGCAATAAGGATACATGCTCCACTATGTTCATAGCAGCCTTATTTATAATAGCCAGAAGCTGGAAAGAACCCAGATGTCCCTCAACAGAGGAATGGATACAAAAAATGTGGTATATATTCACAATGGAGTACTATTCAGCCATTAGAAACAATGAATTCATGAAATTCTTAGAGAAATGGATGGAGCTGGAGAACATCATACTAAGTGAGGTAACCCAGTCTCAAAAGAATACCCATGGTATGCACTCACTCATAAGTGGATATTAGCCTAGACTCTTGGGGCACCAAAGACACAATCCACATATCAAATGATATCTGACAATAAGGAAGGAGTGGACACTGGTGCTGGAAAGGATCAAAACATCAGTGTAGGGGAATACCAAAACAGGGATGTGGGAAGGGGTGGATGGGAGAACAGGGGGAGGGAAAAGGGCATGTGAGACTTTTGGGGGATGGGGAACCAGAAAAAGGGAAATGAAATGTAAATATAGAATATATCCAAAAAATAAAAAAAAGTTTCAGATATTCATTCTTGCCCATGGTCTCAATTTGGGCCAGTCATTGGCCATTCCATCCACCTATGCTCCATCTTTGTCCCTGCACATCCTGTAGGTGGAACACATTTTGGGTTGATGGTTTTTTCGGAGGGTTCTTTTCCATATCCTTTCACTGGAGTCATGCCTGAATATAGGAGGTGGCTATTTGGGGCTCTATATCCCCTACTTCTAGGAGTCTCAACTAGTCACTTGAATAGCCTCTCTGGGGCCTCACTGTCCCAGGTTTCTGGCATCTTCTATAAGTTAACCCCACAAATGTATTTTTATCTTCCTACTTCCCCATCCTCAACTCTTCTAACAACATTTCTTCCATCTACAGGTCTTTTTCTGGCCAATTTTGTCTGAAAAGTTTTTCTCTTTTGTTATGAGTTAAGACATTACTCAGTCCTTCACACCCTCATTACCTCGGACTTCAATCAGTTTTTCTAATTAAAAGATTTTATAAAAGGAAGATTGTCCACAGTAGTGAGATATAAATAGAATAGCTTTGCTT
This sequence comes from Apodemus agrarius, assembly GCA_964023405.1. Classification (NCBI taxonomy): domain Eukaryota; kingdom Metazoa; phylum Chordata; class Mammalia; order Rodentia; family Muridae; genus Apodemus; species Apodemus agrarius. The sequence continues at coordinate 22,291,745 of OZ030011.1, read as the reverse complement.
TTCTTACAGTTTCTTAGCTGAATCGAAAGAATTCCAAAGTTTTCATTCTGTTTCATAATGAATATAACTTATATTACTATTATATTCATGCTCTTTCCTTTTTTCTTTTTATTAGATACTTTATATTTCAAATGTTATCCCCCTTCCTGGTCTCCCCACCCCCTCCAGAAACCCTGTATTCCATCCCCCAACCCCTGCTCCTATGAGTGTGTTCCCCCACCTATCCACCCATTCCCCACCCTCCAATTCCCCTACACTAGGGCATTGAGCCTTGGTAAGTCCAAGGACCTCTCCTCCCACTGATGCTACTTATATGACTGGAGCCATGGGTCCCTTCATATGTATACTTTGGTTGGTGGTTTAGTCCCTTGGAGCTGTGTGTGTGGGGATCTGGTTGGTTGATATTGTTGTTCTTCCTGTGAGGTTGCAAACCCCTTCAGCTTCTTCAGTCCTTCCTCTAACTCCTCCATTGGGGACTCCATGCTCAGTCCAATGGTTGGCTGTGAGCATCTGCCTATGTACTTGTCAGGTTCTGGTAAAGCCTGTCAGAGAACAGTTATATCAGACTCCTGTCAACAAGCACTTGTTGGCATCCACAATAGCATCTGGGTTTGGAGACTATATGGGATGGGTCGTCAGGTGGGGCGGTCTCTAGATGGCCTTTCCTTCAGTCTCTGCTCCACACTTTACCTCTGTATTTCCTCCTGTGAGTAGTTTGTTCCCCCATCTAAGAAGGTCTGAGGTATCCACAATTTGGTCTTCCTTCTTCTTGAGCTTCATGTGGTCTGTGAATTGTTATCTTGGGTGTTCTGAGCTTTTGGGGTAATATCCATTTATCAGGGAGTGCATACCATGTGTGCTCTTTTGTGATTGGGTTACCTTACTCATGCTCTTTCCTAAGAGAAATCTGATGAATCCTGCTTAAGCCAATAAATAACCATTTGTTTGCTAGGTTTCCTTCAAGCTAAATAGGCCACTTACATTTTAAAGTTTTCTATTCTAGACTCAAATCTAGGGACTCATTCTTTTTTTAATTGAATATTGCCTTCATTTACATTGCCAATGGTAAAACCTTTCCCGATTTCCCCCCTCCCCAAGGACCCCAACCCCTCCTCCCACTACCTACCTCCATGTATATGCCCCTCCCCCCAAAACACTCCCCCTCCCCCCTCGGTTTCCCTTTGTTGGGGCCTCTGTTGAGCCTTTACCTGACCAAGGACCACTCCTCCCACTGATGCCCAACAAGGCCTTCCTCTGCCACATTTTTGGCTGGAAACATGTGCACCCCTTGGTTGATGGTTCAGTCCCTGGGAGTCTTGGGGCATCTGGGTGGCTGAAGTCATTGTTCTTCCCGTGGGGCTGTAAACCCCTTCAGCTCCTCTGGACTACCTTCCAGCTCCTCCATTGGGGACCCTATGCCCAGTCCAATAGTTGGTTGCTAGCTTCTGCCTCTGTATTTGTAAGGCTCTGGTAGGGCCCCTCTGGAGACAACCATGGCATGTTCCTTTTGGTGTATCCTTCTTGTTATAATGTCGGGGTTTGATGACTGTTTATAGCATGAATCCCCAGGTAGGGCAGTCTCTGGGTGGCCTTTACTTCAGTCTCTGCTCCACACATTGCCTCCCTTATTGCTCCTGTGAGTATTTTGATCCCTTTCTCAGAGGAACCAAAGCACTCTCACTTAAGTCCTCCTTCTTCTTGAGCTTCCTGTACTGGGTGAATTGTAACTTGTTTATTTTGAGCTTTTGGGCTAACATCCACTTATTAGTGAGTGCATACCATGTGCGTTCTTTTGTGATTGGGTTACCTTGCTCAAGATGACGCTTTCTAGTTCCATCCATTTGCCTAAGAATTTAATGAATTCATTGTTTTTAGTAGCCGAATAGTACTCCACTGTGTATATATATAACAGTTTCTGTATCCACTCCTCTGTTGAGGGACATCTAGGTTCTTTCCAGCTTCTGGCTATTATAAATAAGGCAGCTATGAACATAGTGGAGCATGTGTCCTTATTACATGTAGGAGCATCTTCTGAGTATATGCCCAGGAGTAGAATAGCTAGGTCTGCAGGTAGTACTATGCCTAATTTTCTGAAGAATTGCCAAACTGGTTTCCAGAGTGGTTTTACCAGCTTGCAATCCCACCAATAATGGAGAAGTGTTCCTTTTCCCTCACATCCTCTCCAGCATCTGCTGTTCCCTGAGTTTTTCATCTTAGCCATTCTGACTGAATCTAAGTGTTGTTTTGATTTGCATTTCCCTGATAACTAAGGATGCTGAACATTTCTTTAGGTGCTTTAGAGCCATTCCAGTTTCCTCAGTTGAGAATTCCCTGTTTAGCTCTGTACCCCATTTTTAATAGGGTTATTTGACTCTCTGGAGACTAACTTCTTGAGTTCTTTGTATACATTGGATATTAGCCCTCTATTGGATGTAGGGTTAGTAAAGATCTTTTCCCAATGTCTTGGTTGCCATTTTGTCCTATTGACCATGTCCTTTGCCTTACAGAAGCTTTGCAATTTTATGAGGTCCCATTTGTCGATTCTTCTTCGAGCATAAGCCACTTGTGTTCTGTTCCATTCTATTTTTTACAGAATAAAATTTAACTCATTCCTTGAAAAACATAAGTGTTTTATATAAGTAATATTTTATTCTTGAAAATGATAAATATTAAGCTGCTCAGCAATCTACTAAACAGTGCTGTATTCTAATTACTTTAGAATTTTATGAGTTATTTTAAGTTTTGAAAATTTGAAATAAAAAGGTGGAGCAATCACCTTTTTATAATTAAGAAATAATCTATGAATTTTAAAAATAAATATAATAATGTTATATAATTTAGCATTATCAGTCTCAAAATACTGGCTTTCACTTATAATATCTGACTCAGTATTTTTCTCTGCATGTTCACTGTTAAAGTCCCAACATCCCAAACACTATAAATTCCATGAGGGAATAGATATTGACTATGAACCTCTAATGGTCAGGCAGGTTTTGAAAGGCAACAAAGAATTCTCTATTTTCATAGAAACATAAGAGAGATATTAAAAGTTTTTCAAATAAATATTTGTATTAGTTCTTTTCTGTTGTGACAAACACCATGACAAAATCAACACAAGCTATGAAAGAGTTTATTTTGCCTTCCATAATGGCAAGGAAGGTGTGCTATTGGTATGCCAGTGAGAACAAGAAGCTGGCTGACCACATTTTACGCACACAGAGAACAAAGAGGTAGTAGGGCAAGATTATAAACTCTCACAGACTTACTCGAGATAACTTCCTCCAGCAAGGTTGTACCTCCTAAAGGTTAAACACCCCCCAAACAGCACCACCAACTGAAGAGCAAGTGTTCAAATACATAAGCCTACTGGGGACTATTTCTCACTCAAATGTAATAAAAGCTATCAATTGATAAAAGCATTAAGACAGAACCAAATATTACTTTTTTTCCTGAGGGACAGTTAAATGGGGACCTGAACAATAGGAAATAGCAATGAATCAAGCAAAGGGAAAGCCAAGTAGGAAAACCTTGCACATAGAAGAGATCAGCAATCATAAATCTGTACTGTGTGCTGAGAAAATAAAGCAGAGCTAAATTATTCAGGGTTGTTGTAAATGTTCCAATTCTTCTATTTTCTTGCTGTCTCAAGGCCCTATAGCCCCAGTGTATGAACACCCTGCATAGGCAATGATAGGCTACCTTAGACATGTTTCTGCCATAAAACCTTCTATTTGCCATCTATTGTCCAATTATATGTAAACATACCAGCGAAATCCTATTATACCTTTTAATTGTGTATTCTGTTCCCAAATAAACACACTCATCTACCACTTCCCTTCCAACAATGCTACCCACCTGCTTTGTAGAGCCTGTTTCCTTTTACAAGGTCTTTTGTGTGGCATACCTCCTTTCCTCAGGAGTTTTAAGTTTCATTTTCATAAACTTCCCTGTGATTCTACAGTCCATGTCACATGATTGATCATTAAAAACAAACAATATCCCTCTCATAATTCTAATGCAATCGTCCTATAGTATGACATGACTTTAGATATAGGATCAGATATGGAGCCTGACATTAAGTCATTTTGGCATAAGGATTGTTTGAGCTGAAGGTAGTTGAGAATTAGTATAGAAAGAGTTCTTTTTTTTTTAATTTTTATTTTCTATATTCTATGTTTACATTCCAAAGGCTTTCCCCTTTCCCAGTTCCCCCCTCCCCATGTCCCATAATTCCTCTCCCCCCCAACTATTCCCCAATCATTCCCCCTTCCCCCACGGTTTCTCTACAAAACTGGATCCAATCTTTCCAGGCCCAGGGTCCTCTCCTTTCTTCTTGGGAATCATTTGACTTGCTAATTGTGCCTTGAGTATTTAGGGCTTCTGGGCTCATTAATATCCACTTATCAGTGATTGCATTTCATGTGTATTCTTTTGTGACTGGGTTAGCTCACTCAGGATGATATTTTCCAGGTCTAACCATTTACCTACAAATTGCATGAATTCATTATTTTTAATTGCTGAGTAGTATTCCATTGTATAAATATACCACATTTTCTGTATCCATTCCTCCTTTGAGGGATATTTGGGCTCCTTCCAATTTCTGGCTATTATAAACAAGGCTGCTATAAACATAGTGGAGCATGTGTCTTTATTGTATGCAGGGGAATCCTCTGGGTATATGCCCAGGAGTGGTATGCCAGGGTCCTCTGGAAGGGACATGCCCAATTTTCTGAGGAACCGCCACACTGATTTCCAGAGCAGTTTTACCATTTTGCAATCCCACCAACAGTGGAGGAGTGTTCCTCTTTCTCCACATCCTCGCCAGCACTTGTTGTCTCTTGAGTTTTTAATCTTAGCCATTCTGACTGGTGTGAGGTGGAATCTCAGGATTGTTTTGATTTGCATTTCTCTGATGACTAATGATGTTGAACATCTCTTAAGGTGTTTCTCGGCCATCCGAATTTCTTCTGGTGAAAATTCTTTGTTTAGCTCTCTACCCCATTTTTTGATAGGGTTATTTGGTTCTTTGGGGTCTAACTTCTTGAGTTCTTTGTATATATTGGATATTAGCCCTCTGTCGGATGTGGGGTTGGTGAAGATCATTTCCCACTTTGTTGGTTGTCGTTTTGTCCTCTGACAGTGTCCTTTGCCTTGCAGAAACTTTGCAATTTTATGAGGTCCCATTTGTCAATTCTTGATCTTAGTGCATAAGCTATTGGTGTTCTGTTCAGGCACTTTCCCCCTGTGCCTATGTCCTCCAGGGTCTTCCCAAGTTTCTTTTCTAATAGTTTCAGTGTGTCTGATGTGGAGGTCCTTGATCCACTTGGAGTTGATCTTAGTGCAAAGAGATAAGAGTGGGTCAATTCGCATTCTTCTGCATGTTGACCTCCAGTTGAACCAGCACCATTTGTTGAAGAGGCTATCTTTATTCCACTGGATGGTTGTGGCTCCTTTATCAAAGATCAAGTGACCATAAGTCTGTGGGTTAATTTCTGGGTCTTCAATCCTATTCCATTGATCCACTTGCCTGTTGCTGTACCATTACCATGCAGTTTTTAACACAATTGCTCTGTAGTACTGTTTAAGGTCAGGGATATTGATTCCCCCAGAAGTCCTTTTATTGTTGAGAATAGTTTTAGCTATCCTGGGTTTTTTGTTGCTCCATATGAATTTGAGAATTGCTCTTTCTAGATCTATAAAGAATTGAGTTGGGATTTTGATGGGGATCGCATTGAATCTGGAGTCAGGTGCGTGGCCAGAGATATAGCTTAGCTTAGCTCTGCAGGAGATCCAGACACAGACAGCTCAGCTACGGGTGCAGACCACCCCAGCTGGGGCCGGCTCTCTGAGCAGCGAGGGGCCATCTTGCCTCAGACCATAGCTCGCGAATTCTAGCAGCTGGAGTCAGGGGCTTGGACTGAGAGCTAGCATAGTCCAGCACAGACAACGCTGCCAGAAGAGATCGGCAGAGCCGGGTACCAGCAGCTCAGCAACGGTCACTGTCTCCTCGGTACAGGCGTGCTGTGCTTTCAGCGGGGCTGCCATCTACAATAAGACCAACTAACTCCAGAGAAAAAGAGATGGCAAAAGGCAAACGTAGGAACGTTATTAACAGAAATCAAGGCAATATGGCACCATCTGAACCCAATTCGCCAACCACAGCAAGTGCGGGATACCCCAGCACACCAGAAAAACAAGAGTTAGATATAAAAGAACAGGTCATGATGCTCCTAGAGGAACACAAAAAAGGCATAAACAAATAAACAAATAAAGAAATGCAGGGGAACATCAATAGGGTAGAAGCTCTTACAATCCAAACACAAAAAACACTTAAAGAACTCCAGGAGAATATGGGCCATCAGACAGAAACCAATAAAGAGGAAATGAGAAAATCAGTTAAAGAAATGCAGGAGAACTTGAAACAACAGGCAGAAGTCATGAAAGAGGGAGCACAAAAATATATTAAAGAATTACATGAAAACACAAACAAACAAATGATGGAACTGAGGAAAACCATCCAAGATCTGAACACAGAGGTAGAAACAACTAAGAAATCACAAAAGGAGGCAACTTTGGAGAGAGAAAACCTTGGGAAGAAATCAGGGGTAGTAGATGCAAACATAAACAACAGAATACATGAGATAGAAATAAGAATCTCAGATGCTGAAGATAACATAGTAACCATTGACTCCACAGTCAAAGAAAACCCAAAATCCAAAAGGCTTGTAACCCAAAACATCCAGGAAATCCAGGACACAATGAGAAGACCAAACCTAAGGATTATAGGGATAGATGAGAGTGAAGATCTGCAACTTAAAGGGCCAGCAAATATCTTTAACAAAATTATGGAAGAAAACTTCCCTAACTTAAAGAGAGAGATGCCCATGAATATATAAGAAGCCTACAGAATTCCAAACAGACTGGACCAGAACAGAAACACCTCCCGTCACATAATAATCAAAACCCCAAATGTACTAAACAAAGAAAGAATATTAAAGGCAGTAAGAGAAAAGGGCCAAGTAACATATAAAGGAAGACCCATCAGAATCACACCAGACTTCTCTCCAGAAACCATGAAAGCTAGAAGATCCTGGGCAGACTTCATGCAGACCCTAAGAGAACACAAATTTCAGCCAAGACTACTATACCCAGCAAAACTCTCAATCAACATAGATGGAGAAATCAAAATATTCCATGACAGGACCAAATTTACACAATATCTTTCCACTAACCCAGCTCTACAAAGGATAATAGGAGGAAAACTCCAATACAAGGAAGGGAATGGCACCCAAGAAAAAGCAAGACAGTAAACTTCTTCCATCAAACTCAAAGGAAGATAACTACTCAAAAACAAAAATAACATCAAAAATGTCTGGAAGTAATAATCTCTATTCCTTAATATCTCTTAACATCAATGGACTCAACTCCCCAATAAAAAGACATAGACTAACAGACTGGATACGGAAACAGGACCCTACATTTTGCTGCTTACAGGAAACACACCTCAGAGTCAAAGACAAACACTACCTTAGAGTAAAAGAATGGAAGACAATTTTGCAAGCAAATGGTCACAGGAAGCAAGCTGGAGTAGCCATTTTAATATCAGATAAAATTGACTTTCAACCCAAAGTCATCAAAAGAGACACAGAAGGTCACTTCTTGCTAGTCAAAGGAAAAATCCACCAAGAAGAACTCACAATTCTAAACATCTACGCTCCAAATGTAAGGGCACCCTCATTTGTAAAAGAAACCTTACTAAAGCTCAAAGCACACATTGCACCTAACACAATGATTATGGGGGACCTCAATACTCCACTATCCACAGTGGACCAACCAGGAAAACAGAAACTAAACAGAGACATGGAGAAACTCATCGAAACTTTGGAGCAATTGGATTTAACAGATATATATAGAACATTTCACCCTAAAGCAAAAGACTATACCTTTTTCTCAGCACCTCATGGTACCTTCTCGAAAATCTACCATATAATTGGACACAAGTCAGATCTCAACAAATATAAAAAGATCGAACTAATCCCATGCCTCTTATCAGATCACCATGGAGTAAGAGTGTTCTTCAATAGCAACAAAAACAACAGAAAATCCCCATACGCGTGGAGGCTGAACAATATTCTATTCAATGATACCTTAGTCCAGGAAGAAATAAAGAAAGAAATCAAAGAATTCTTAGAATTTAGTGAAAATGAAGGCACAACATACCCAAATCTATGAGACACAATGAAAGCAGTGCTTAGAGGAAAACTCATAGCCCTGAGTGTCTCCAAAAAGAAACAGGAGAGAGCATGCACTAGCAACTTAATGGCGCACTTGAAAGCTCTGGAACAAAAAGAAGCAATTTCACCCAGGAGGAGTAGAAGACAGGAAATCATCAAACTCAGGGCTGAAATCAATCAAGTTGAAACAAAGTGAACCATACAATGAATCAACAAAACCAGGAGCTGGTTCTTTGAGAAAATCAACAAGATAGATAAACCCCTAGCCAGACTTACTAAAGGGCACAGAGACAGTATTCAAATTAACAAAATTAGAAATGAAAAGGGAGATATAACAACAGAAACTGAGGCAATTCAAAAAATCATCAGATCCTACTACAAAAACCTATACTCAACACAACTGGAGAATCTGGAGTAAATGGACCATTTCCTAGACAGTTACCAAATACCAAAATTAAACCAGTATCAAATAGATCGCCTAAACAGACCCATAACCCCCAAAGAAATAGAAGGGGTCATAGACAGTCTTCCAACCAAAAAGAGTACAGGACCAGACGGTTTTAGTGCAGAATTCTATCAGACCTTCAAAGAAGTCCTGATACCGATACTCTTCAAATTATTCCACAAAATAGAAACAGAAGTAACACTACCCAACGCATTCTATGAAGCCACAATTACCCTGATACCAAAATCACACAAAGATCCAACTAAGAAAGAGAACTACAGGCCAATTTCTCTTATGAATATCGATGCAAAAATACTAAACAAAATACTTGCCAACCGAATCCAAGAACACATCAAAACGATCATTCACCATGATTAAGTTGGCTTCATCCCAGGGATGCAGGGATGGTTCAATATACGGAAATCCATCAACGAACATACATAAACAAACTCAAAGAAAAAAACCACATGGTCATCTCATTGGATGCTGAAAAAGCATTTGACAAAATTCAGCATCCTTTCATGCTAAAGGTCTTAGAAAGAACAGGAATTCAAGGCCCATATCTAAACATAGTAAAAGCAATATACAGCAGACCAGTAGCCAACATCAAGGTAAACGGAGAAAAACTTGAATCAATCCCTCTAAAATCAGGGACTAGACAAGGCTGACCCTCTCGCTATATCTCTTCAATATAGTACTTGAGGTACTAGCTAGAGCAATTCGACAACAGAGGGAAGTCAAAGGGATACAAATTGGAAAGGAAGAAGTCAAACTATCACTATTTGCAGATGATATGATAGTATACTTAAGTGACCCAAAAACCTCCACCAGAGAACTCCTGCAACTGATAAACAACTTCAGCAAAGTGGCTGGCTATAAAATCAACTCAAGTAAATCAGTAGCCTTCCTATACGAGAAGGATAAGCAGGCCGAGAAGGAAATTAGGGAAATGACACCCTTCACAATAGCCACAAATGATATATATAAAGTATCTTGGAGTGACGCTAACCAAACATGTGAAAGATTTATATGACAAAAACTTCAGGTCTCTGAAGAGGGAAATTGAAGAAGACATCAGAAAATGGGAAAATCTTCCATGCTCGTGGGTTGGCAGGACTAATATAGTCAAAATGGCAATCTTGCCCAAAGCAATATACAGATTCAATGCAATCCCCATCAAAATCCCAACTCAGTTCTTCATAGAGTTAGAAAGAGCAATTCTCAAATTCATCTGGAATAACAAAAAACCCAGGATAGCTAAAACTATCATCAACAGCAAAAGAACTTCTGGGGGAATCAATATCCTGGACCTCAAGCAATATTACAGAGCAGTGGTATTAAAAACTGCATGGTATTGGTTCAGTGACAGGGAGGCGGATCACTGGAATAGGATCGAAGACCCAGAATTGAACCCACACGTCTATGGCCAATTGATCTTTGACATAGGAGCTGAAAACATCCAGTGGAAAAAAGATAGCCTTTTCAACAGATGGTGCTGGCTCAACTGGAGGTCAACATGCAGAAGAATGAGAATTGGTCCACTCTTATCTCCTTGCACTAAGCTCAACTCCAAGTGGATCAAGGACCTCCACATAAAACCAGACACACTAAAACTAATAGAAAAGAAACTGGGGAAGACCCTTGAAGACATCGGCTCAGGGGAAAAATTCCTGAACAGAACACCAATTGCTTATGCTCTAAGAGCAAGAATAGACAAATGGGACCTCATAAAACTACAAAGTTTCTGTAAGGCAAAAGACACTGTCAAAAGGATAAATCAGCAACCAACAAATTGGGAAAAAAATCTTCACCAACCCCACATGTGACAGAGGGCTAATTTCCAATGTATACAAAGAACTCAAGAGGTTAGACCCCAGAAAACCAAATAACCCTATCCAAAAATGGGGTACAGAGCTAAACATATACTTTTCACCTGAAGAAATTCGGATGGCTGAGAAACACCTTAAAAAATGTTCAACATCACTAGTCATTAGGGAAATGCAAATCAAAACAACCCTGAGATTTCACCTCACACCAGTCAGAATGGCTACGATTAAAAACTCAGAAGACATCAGGTGTTGGAGAGGATGTGGAGAAAGAGGAACACTCCTCCAGTGCTGGTGGGAATGCAAGCTGGTACAACCACTCTGGAAATCAGTATGGCGGTTCCTCAGAAAACTGGACGTGATACTTCCGGAGTACCCAGCCATACCACTCCTGGGCATATACCCAGAAGATTCCCCAGCATGCAATAAGGATACATGCTCCACTATGTTCATAGCAGCCTTATATATAATAGCCAGAAGCTGGAAAGAACCCAGATGTCCCTCAACAGAGGAATGGATACAAAAAATGTGGTATTTATACACAATGGAGTACTATTCAGCCATTAGAAACAATGAATTCATGAAATTCTTAGAGAAATGGATGGAGCTGGAGAACGTCATACTAAGTGAGGTGACCCAGTCTCTAAAGAATACCCATGGTATAAATATACCACATTTTCTGAATCCATTCCTCCTTTGAGGGATATTTGGGCTCCTTCCAATTTCTGGCTATTATAAACAAGGCTGCTATAAACATAGTGGAGCATGTGTCTTTATTGCATGCAGGGGAATCCTCTGGGTATATGCCCAGGAGTGGTATGCCAGGGTCCTCTGGAAGGGACATGCCCAATTTTCTGAGGAACCGCCGAACTGATTTCCAGAGCGGTTTTACCATTTTGCAATCCCACCAACAGTGGATGAGTGTTCCTCTTTCTCCACATCCTCGCCAGCACTTGTTGTCTCTTGAGTTTTTAATCTTAGCCATTCTGACTGGTGTGAGGTGGAATCTCAGGGTTGTTTTGATTTGCATTTCCCTGATGACTAATGATGTTGAACATCTTTTAAGGTGTTTCTCGGCCATCCGAATTTCTTCTGGTGAAAATTCTTTGTTTAGCTCTGTGCCCCATTTTTTGATAGGGTTATTTGTTTCTTTGCGGTCTAACTTCTTGAGTTCTTTGTATATATTGGATATTAGCCCTCTGTCGGATGTGGAGTTGGTGAAGATCTTTTCCCACTTTGTTGGTTGCCGTTTTGTCCTTCTGACAGTGTCCTTTGCTTCGCAGAAACTTTGTAATTTTATGAGGTCCCATTTGTCGATTCTTGATCTTAGAGCATAAGCTATTGGTGTTCTGTTCAGGAACTTTTCCCCTGTGCCCAAGTCCTCCAGGGTCTTCCCAAGTTTCTTTTCTAATAGTTTCAGTGTGTCTGGTTTTATGTGGAGGTCCTTGATCCACTTGGAGTTGATCTTAGTGCAAAGAGATAAGAGTGGGTCAATTCGCATTCTTCTGCATGTTGACTTCCAGTTGAACCAGCACCATTTGTTGAAAAGGCTATCTTTATTCCACCGGATGGTTGGGGCTCCTTTATCAAAGATCAAGTGACCATAAGTCTGTTGGTTAATTTCTGGAGGAATGGATTCAGAAAATGTGGTATATTTATACAATGGAATACTACTCAGCAATTAAAAATAATGAATTCATGCAATTTGTAGGTAAATGGTTAGACCTGGAAAATATCATCCTGAGTGAATTAACCCAATCACAAAAGAATGCACATGAAATGCAATCACTGATAAGTGGATATTAATGAGCTCAGAAGCCCTAAATACTCAAGACACTAATAGCAAGTCAAATGATTCCCAAGAAGAAGAAAGGAGAGGACCCTGGGCACGTAAAGATTGCATCCAGTTTAGTAAAGAAACCGAGGGGGGAGGGGGAATGATTGGGGAACAGTTGGGGGGGGAGAGGAACTATGGGAACTATGGTGGGTGGGAACTGGGAAAGGGGAAAGCCTTTGGAATGTAAACATAGAATATAGAAAATAAAAAAAAATTAAAAAAATACTTATATCTACAACCCATCTTTGAAATATTGGGAATAATTCTAAAAGATATAAAAGCCTGAGTTGTTTGTAGAAAATACAATGAAGGAAAAGAAAACATTATATTACCACTAAAAAAAAAAAAAAAAAGAATACCCATGGTATACAGTCACTGATAAGTGGATATTAGCCTCGAAGCTTGGAACACCAAAGACATAAATTACATATCAAGTGATGTCTCACAAGAAGAAAGGAGTGGACACTGGTGCTAGAATGGACCAAAACATCATTGTGGGAGAGTACAAGAACAGTAAGGTGGGAGGGGTGGATGAGAGAGCAGGCGGAGGGAAAAGGACATGTGGGACCTTTGGGGGTGGGGAACCAGAAAAAGGGAAATGAATTGTAAATATAGAATATATCCAATAAAAAAAAAGAAATTCAGGAGAATATGGATCAAAAAGCAGAAGCCAATAATGGGAAAATACAAAAATCACTTAAAGAAATACAGGAGAAGGTGGGTCAACACGTAGTAGTCATGAAAGAGGAAACACAAAAATCTCTTAAAGAATTACATGAAATCACAAACAAGCAAGTGAAAGATCTTAGTAAAACCATCCAGGATCTAAAAACAGAAGTAGAAAAAAACTGAAAATCTCAAAGGGAGGCAAATTTGGAGATAGAAAACCTTGGGAAGAAATCAGGGGCCATAGATGCAAGTATCAACAATAGAATACAAGAGATAGAAGAAAGAATCTCAGATGCTAAAGATACCATAGGAACCATGGACTCAACAATCAAAGATAATGCAAAATGCAAAAAGCTTGTAACCCAAAACATCCAAGAAATCCAGGACACAATGAGAAGACCAAACCTAAGGATTATAGGTATAGATGAGAGGGAAGATTTACAACTTAAAGGGCCAGCAAATATCTTCTACAAAATTATGGAAGAAAACTTCCCCAACCTAAACAGAGAGATGCCCATGAATATACAAGAAGCCTACAGAACTCCAAACAGACTGGACCAGAACAAAAATACCTCCTGTCACATAATAATAAAATCCCCAAATGTACTAAACAAAGAAAGAATATTAAAGGCAGTAAGAGAAAAAGGCCAAATAACATGTAAAGGAAGACCTATCAGAATTACACCAGACTTTTCACCAGAGACCATGAAAGCTAGAAGATCCTGGGCAGATCTCATGCAGACTCTAAGAGAACACAAATTTCAGCCAAAACTACTATACCCAGCAAATCTCTCAATCACCATTGATGGGGAAACCAAGTTATTCCATGACAAAACCAAATTTGCATGATATCTTTCCACAAACCCAGCCCTACAAAGGATAATAGGGGAAAAACACCAACACAAGGAGGAAAACTACATCCCAGAAGAAGCAAGATAGAAACCTCCTCTCATCAAACACAAAAGAAGATTGCCACTCAAATATAAAAAATAATTTCAAAAATGTCAGGAAGTAATAGTTAACATTCCTTAATATCTCTTAAAATCAATGGACTCAATTCCCCAATAAAAAGACATAGACTAACAGACTGGATATGGAAACAGGACCCTACAATTTGCTGCATACAGGAAACACATCTCAGTGTCAAAGACAAACACTACCTTAGAGTAAAAGGCTGGAAGACAATTTTACAAGCAAATGGTCTCAGGAAACAAGTAGCCACTCTAATATCGGATAAAATTGACTTTCAACCTAAAGTCATCAAAAGAGACACTGAAGGTCACTACTTGCTGGTCAAAGGGAAAATCCACCAAGAAGAACTCTCAATACTGAATATCTATGCTCCAAATGCAAGGGCACCCTCATTCGTGAAAGAAACTTTACTAAAGCTTAAAGCACACATTGGACCTAACACAATAATCGTGGGTGACTTCAACACTCCACTATCCTCAATGGACCAATCAGGAAACCAGAAATTAAACAGGGACACAGTGAAACTAATTGAAGTTTTGGACCAATTGGATTTAACAGATATATATTTAGAGAGAGAGAACATTTCATCCTAAAGCAAAATAATATACCTTTTTCTCAGTACCGCACGGTACCTTCTCCAAAATCGATCATATAATTGGTCACAAGACAGATGTCAACAAATACAAGAAGATCGAACTAATCCCATGCTTCATATCAGATCACTATGGAGTAAAAGTGGTCTTCAACAGCAAGAAAAACAACAGAAAGCCCACATACAAGTGGAAACTGAACAATACTCTACTCAATGACATCTTGGTCAAGGAAGAAATAAAGAAAGAAATCAAATGCTTTTTAGAATTCAATGAAAATGAAGGTACAACCTAATCTTTGGGACACAATGAAAGCAGTGCTAAGAGGAAAACTCATAGCCCTGAGTGCCTCCAAAAAGATACAGGAGGGAGCATACACTAGCAGATTAACGGCACACCTGAAAGCCCTGGAAGAAAAAGAAGCTAATTCACCCAGGAGGAGTTGAAGACAGGAAATCATCAAACTAAGGGCTGAAATCAATCAAATAGAAACAAAGTGAACCATACAATGAATCAACAAAACCAGGAGCTGGTTCTTTGAGAAAATCAACAAGATAGATAAACCCTTAGCCAGACTAACCAAAGGGCACAGAGACAGTATTCAAATTAATAAAATTAGAAATGAAAAGGGGGATATAACAACAGAGACTGAGGAAACTCAAAAGATCATCAGATCTTACTACAAAAGTCTATACTCAAAACAACTGGAGAATCTGGAGGAAATGGACAATTTCCTGGACAGATACCAAATACCAAAATTGAATCAGGATCAATTAGATCAGCTAAAAAGTCCCATAACCCCTAGAGAAATAGAAGGTGTTATAGAAAGCCTCCCAACCAAAAAAAGTACCAGACCAGATGGTTTTAGTGCAGAATTCTATCAGGCCTCCAAAGAAGACCTAATACCAATACTCTTCATACTATTCCACAAAATAGAAACAGAAGGGACAACTCATTCTATGAAGCCACAATTACGCTGATACCAAAACCACACAAAGATACAAAAAAGAAAGAGAACTACAGGCCAATTTCCCTTATGAATATCGATGCAAAAATACTAAATAAAATTCTTGCCAACCGAATCCAAGAGCACATTAAAATGATCATTCACCATGATCAAGTAGGCTTCATCCCAGGGATGCAGGGATGGTTCAATATATGGAAATCCATCAATGTAATCCACTACATAAACAAACTAAAAGAAAAAAAAACACATGGTCATCTCATTAGATGCAGAAAAAGCATTTGACAAAATTCAACATCCTTTCATGTTAAAAGTCCTGGAAAGAACAGGAATTCAAGGCCCATACCTAAACATAGTAAAAGCAATCTACAGCAAACCAGTAGCCAACTCAAACTATATGGAGAGAAACTTGAAGCAATCCCACTAAAATAAGGGACTAGACAAGGCTGCCCTCTCTCTCCATATCTTTTCAATATAGTACTTGAAGTTCTAGTGAGAGCAATTAGACAACATAGGAAGTCAAAGGGATACAAATTGGAAAAGAAGGAGTCAAACTATCATTATTTGCAGATGATATGATAGTATGTGTAAGTGACCCAAAAAACTCCACCAGAGAACTCCTACAGCTGATAAACAACTTCAGCAAAGTGGCTGGTTATAAAATCAACTCAAGCAAATCAGTAGCCTTTCTGTACTCAAAGGACAAGCAGGCTGAGAAAGAAGTTAGGGAAATAACACCCTTCACAATAGCCACAAACAATATAATGTATCTTGGTGTGACTCTAACCAAACAAGTGAAAGATCTATATGACAGGAACTTCAAGTCCTTAAAGAAAGAAATTGAAGTAAACCTCAGGAAATGGAAAAATATTTCATGCTCTTGGATTGGCAGGATCAATATAGTAAAAATGGCCATCTTGCCAAAAGCAATCTACAGATTCAATGCAATCCCCACCAAAATCCCAAACCAATTCTTCATATTAATCTAGAACAATGCAATTCTCAAGTTCATATGGAGTAACAAAAAACCCAGATAGCTAAAACTATTCTCAACAATTAAAGGACTTCTGGGGGAATCAATATCCCCGACCTCAAGCAGTACTACAGAGCAATTGTGTTAAAAACTGCATGGTACTGGTACAGCGACAGGCAAGTAGATCAATGGAATAGAATTGAAGATCCAGAAATGAACCCACGGAGTTATGGTCACTTGATCTTTGATAAAGGAGCTACAACCATCCAGTGGAAAAAAGATAGCCTTTTCAACAAATGGTGCTGGTTCAATTGGAGGTCAACATGCAGAAGAATGTGAATCGACCCACTCTTATCTCCTTGCACTAAGATCAACTCCAAGTTGATCAAGGACCTCCACATAAAACCAGACACACTGAAACTATTAGAAAAGAAACTGGGGAAGATCCTGGAGGACATGGTCACAGGGGGGAAAGTTCCTGAACAGAACACCAATAGCTTATGCTCTAAGATCAAGAACTGACAAATGGGACCTCTTAAAATTACAGTTTCTGTAAGACAAAAGACACTGTCAGAAAGACAAAACTGCAACCAACAAATTGGGAAAAGACTTTCACCAACCCCACATCTGACAAAGGGCTAATATCCAATATATACAAAGAACTCAAGAAGTTAGACCCCAAAGAACCAAATAACCCTATTAAAAATGGGGTACAGAACTAAATAAGGGATTTTCACCAGAAGAAATTCAGATGGCTGAGAAGCACCTTAAGAGATGTTCAACATCACTAGTCATCAGGGAAATGCAAATCAAAACAACCTTGAGATTCCATCTCACACCAGTCAGAATGGCTAAGATTAAAAACTCAAGAGACAATGGGTGCTGGTGTGGATGTGGAGAAAGGAGATCACTCCTCCATTGTTGGTGGGATTGCAAGATGGTACAACCTCTCTGGAAATCAGTCTGGTGGAGGAATGGATACAGAAAATGTGGTATATTTATACAATGGAATACTACTTAACAATTAAAAATAATGAATTCATGCAATTTGTAGGCAAATGGTTGGATCTGGAAAATATCATCCTAAGTGAGTCAACCCAATCACAAAAGAATACACATGAATTGCAATCACTTATCAGGATATTAAGGAGCCCAGAAGCTCTGAATACTCAAGACACAATTAGCTAAGCAAAAGATTCCCAAGAAATGGGATGGAGAGGACCCTGGTCCATAAAAGACTAAATCCGGTTTTGTAGGAGAGTATCAGAACAGAGAAATGATGGGGAGTGGAGGGTGATTGGGGAATGGGGGGAGAGGACTTATGGGACACATGGTAAGGGGGGAACTGGAAAGGGGAAAGACTTTGGAATGTAAACAAAGAATATAGAAAAAAAAGAAAAAAAATACTATCATAAGATATAACAGCTCATGAAATAGGGAGGCTTCCTGAAAGGAGAAGTCTATACACCATGACAGTTCTTAGTTAGGAAATATGAGCTACACTGAGCAGTGTCAGGTGAGAATAAACTCAAGAGCATTTTTCTCTTTCTAAAGCTTGAACACAGTAAAGATATATCTCACATGATTTGTATAACCATTTATAGCTGAAAATTGTTGAGGAAATGGTTGGAAGTTTCCGTAGACCCACTTCTATATTTCAGTGTATATATCACTTGTCCTATCACTGAGCAAGTTTATGAGCATTTTCAGTAATTGGCTGACCAAGAAATCAACTCAAAATTAAAAATCTTTATTACAAGCCCGGCGGTGCTGGCGCATGCCTGTAATCCCAGCACTCTGGGAGGCAGAGGCAGGCGGATTTCTGAGTTCGAGGCCAGCCTGGTGTACGGAGTGAGTTCCAGGATGGCCGGGGCTATACAGAGAAACCCTGTCTCGAAAAAAACCAAATCCAAAAAAAGAAAAAAAATCTTTATTACATAAAAAAAAAAACTTACAATGAACTTATGAGGCTAGTAACTGAATGTTTAGTGAGATACTAGTCTTAATTGAAAGACATGTAAACATTTCTACTGTTATTCCATTTGTCTTATGACATGAATTACTGCTTTAAACTTATTAAGAATGTATTGGAATGTATTAATATTTAGAAAATCATATAATCAACTATCTTGCTGTAACAGTTCTGCCTGATAGTTATAGGAGGTAATTTTTTAGAGACAGTATATATACTGAAACAGAAAATAAAGGCTGTCTTTCTGCTTCATCCAAAGCAGATGTTTTTCTGCAAGTTTCATTTTTCCCTTTTCCTTCTTTCATTCTCTTCTTTTCTCTCTAGTTCACAATGAGTTAACAAGCTCCAAGCATCTCACCTGACCAGCAAGGGGGCCTCAAGCCAGAAAGAAAAGAGCCCTACCAACTAAAACTTCTGTACCTAGTCCCCTGCTAACCACAGGAGCTAATTACCAGAAAGGAGTGGCTTTTAGCCACAGAATAGTAAGAGAGAGTTAAGTTTCCAGTAGCCATCAGTTTATGGCCCCTAGAAAAGTAAGGGAGAGTTACAAGGCAGATAACATCAGTATTTGACCTTTGTCCAAAGCTATGTCTCAACTCAGCAGTATCTGTAAAGACAGGGACAGGTCCCTGGCAGGTGGCTACAAGGCTGCTGTACCATAAAGTCTTCATCCGGTGTATAAGATAGCTTCCCTGTAACTACAAGATGGAGTCTCTAATTAACCTTCTTCAGCACAATCCATGAAATTAGCTCAGAATTGCACACAAATGACTGACAGGAGGACCTGGAATCTCAGCTGAGGTCCAATGACCCCCTCATACAGCCCCCTCTCCCCTCAAGGAATGTCAACAGTCAACAGATCCAAACATAATGCTCTCTCAAAAGTAGGCACAGATGATCTCAGGAAGATTATGGCTGTTTTGATTAGAGGACTATGTCCTATAACAACCGTGTAGCTTACAAAGTTTTGGAGTCTGAGAAGCCTGAAACCATGGTGCTGCTAAATCAATTTCTAATGAACGCACGCTGCCTCAGTCATATTCTTATGTAATCTTCCATGGCAATAAAGGCAAAGTTCTTGACTCTCTTTTAAAAGAACATTTTTCCCAGCCATGAGGGTTCCATTCTAAAGACCTAAGCATGTCCCAAACACCAACTTCCTATACCATCCATTTCATAGGGATTGAAATTTCAACATACAAAACTGGACATTCTTTCCACTGTAATTTTTACAGGTTTCCTTTGTCAATACTGAAACCTACACTACAAAATTATGCCTATATAGCTCAAGAAATCCAGTAGAAGAGGCACAACAAATAGGGAAAACAGTCCTAATAAATAGAATGTAACCCTAGAAATGGCTGAGAATTATTGAGAATTTACAACTTCTGGCTATCCAACATGAGGTGAAAAGAATAAATGTAAGCAAAACTAAATTTGTAGGTATGCTAGAAGGTAGTTGAACGAATCCAAGCATGTTTCCTTTGAAAACAGGAAATAAGACCTACTAAGTAATTAAGAGAGGTACATCAAAAAGTGAAACCAGTAGAAGTATAATTGCTTGTCATTGAGTCAGCTGACAAAAGAAACCAAGATTTCCAGATGGGCAGTCAGTAATGATGAGTTAGTGCTACCAGACTTCTTGGATATGTACAAGTTAGTTGAGGGATCAACCAAAGCTTTCCTCCTTCCTTTATTGTCATTTAATTTTTTTTTAATGGGAATGTTTTTTAATTTTTATTTTCTATATTCTGTGTTTACATTCCAAAGGCTTTCCCCTTTCCCAGTTCCCACCCCCCCATACTTCCCATAGTTCCTCTCCCCCCCCCCAACTATTCTACTTCTGTTTTTAGTATCTGGATGGATGTGCTCAGATCTTTCGCTTGCTTGATTGTGTTTTCATGTATTTCTTTAATAGATTTTTGTGTTTCCTCTTTCATAGCTTCTACTTGTTGGCCCACGCTCTTCTGTATTTCTTTAAGTGATTTTTGTCTTTCTTCCTTATTGTCTTCTTCTTTTTGATCCATCTTCTCCTGAATTTCTTGAAGTGATTTTTGTATTTGCCTTGTAAAGGCTTCTAACTTTTGATCCATTTTCTCCTCTATTTCTTTACGAGATTTTTCTATGTGTTCAGCTACCAGCATCCTGACCAGTGATTTTATATCCAAGTCTTGTTTTTCTGGTGTTTTGGGGTATCTAGGGCTTCCTGTTGTTGGCAAACTGGGTTCAGATGCTGTCATGTTGCCTTGATTTCTGTTAGTAGCATTCCTTTGTTTTCCTTTTGCCATCTGGTTATTTCTGGTGTTAGTTGGCCTTGTTGTCAGTGGCTGGTGTTTGAATCTCCTGTGAGGCTGGGCTCACCTGTTGTTTCTCTACTGGTGAATATGTGTGACTGCTGCTTTAAGGGATCATAAGCTGGCTGCCACCCATGCGATGGTAGCCCCTGATGGAGTCTGTCTACCCGGGCTTCTCCAGCTGTGTCCTGGTTGCAATATGGAGGCCTGCCGCTATGGCTGGTCCAGGAGCCGGTGAGCTGGTTGCTGCCCCTGCCTCGGTGCACGGCCAGAGGGCGCGGGGGGCGTCCCGCAGAGCCTAGGCAGCGCTCGGCCTGCCTGCTCGGCCTGCCTGGTGGCGAGAGCCTAGCAGATCCCCCTGTGAGGGTAGCCCTGGAAGGAGTGTCTACCTGGGCCTTTCCAGCTGTGTCCTGGTTGCAATATGGAGGCCCGCCGCTATCGCTGGTCCAGGGGCCGGCGAGCTGGTTGCCGCCCCTGCCTCGGTGCACGGCCAGAGGGCGCGGGGGAAGTCCTGCCCCGCAGAGCCTAGGCGGCGCTCGGCCTGCCTGGCGGCAAGAGCCTAGCAGATTCCCCCGTGAGGGTAGCCCTGGAAGGAGTGTCTACCTGGGCCTTTCCAGCTGTGTCCTGGTTGCAGTATGGAGGCCCGCTGCTATAGCTGGTCCAGGGCCATTTAATTCTTTTTTAATTCGATGCCCAAAGCATTTTATCCATACATGCATTTTTTATTATAAGCATGCTTTCTCAGGTTTATTTTGCAAATAAAACATATAAAATATAAAATCTCAGTATGAACAATGTTTTATTATATTTAAATATACAATGTGACTCATTTACAATTTTAGTCATTTCATGATTAAAACAGCATACATTATATAATCAAAGAAGTTAAAAAGATCCAGAAATTAAACTGGAGGTCAACTTAGTGCCACAATCAATTAAACTTACTTTTGCTGAAATAAATCATAGTATATCATAAGAAGCAGGCTTTTTGAAAAAAAAAACTTCAATCTTCAAAAATTAAAGAATGATGACCTTAAAATCCCATGACATGAGAATAGAGAATATTAAAAGCATTACTGAATAATTATCAACACATTTAAAACAATACCTTATTTGGTTTAACATAGATTAGTACCTCTTTGCCATCTAAGAAAGCATAAAGAAAATTTGTTCCTATTGATTTAATGGAAATATTGGCTGCTACCATTTGCTTTAAAAATCAGATTTTTTAATAGATGACAATATTAAAAATGATAATGAAGAAAAATACTAGGAAATCACTAAAACTGGACAATACCTTTGTCTGTAACAAAATAAAAATCTAGTTTTGAAGGACTATAATAATTCTTTGGGGTAGTTGAGTACACTTTATTTTACAATCACAGTAAAAGGAATGCACATATACATGAAACAGAGAAACAGAGTGGACTTAGGCATAATGTCATACTGAGTGGCTCCTTTCTATATATCTTCTTTCGGCATGCTGCTACCCTGTTCATATCTATCTTAGAGTCCTTAATAAAAACCCATGTGTCATCAATTCACAAATATACTAGACATGGCCACTTAATCCTTTGACTTCTTTAAATTCAAAGGAGGTGATGTGTTGGTGCAGGTTAATCTGTCCTGACAAATGTCTTATTTGGGTATAGGATGTTGATGGTAGAATAGGCTGTGCCCAGAGTTCCAGCCAAAAATGTGGCAGAGGAAAGCCTTGTTGGGCATCAGTGGGAGGAGTGGTCCTTGGTCAGGTAAAGGCTCAACAGAGGCCCCAACAAAGGGAAACCGAGAGGAGGAGGTGGGAGTGTGTCGGGTGGAGGGGTATATATGTGGAGGCAGGGGGAGGTAGGAGGGGTTGGGGGGCTTTGGGGAGGGGGAAATTGGGAAAGGTTTTACCATGGCAATGTAAATGAAGATGATATTCAATTTTAAAAAAAGGGAAAAAAAGGAATAGGCTGTGCCTGTGCTGAGAATGAAAGATTACATGTAGGATATTTCTGTGCACACTTCAAAAAGTACATTCTACTAAACAAATGAACTTAACGAAATGAACTTAACTAAAAGAAAGAGGAAGTCTCAATGTTCAAAATATTATTACTATCACAAAGGATGATTTCTCCTAAAAGAACATGAGAGTACTGACAAGTCTAAAAATATTATTTCAAAAAAGAATGCTGGCCAATACCACTAGTACCCTAACATCTAGGCAACAGCTAAATAACAGTTCAATTTAGAATCTAATGAGACAACTAGACTATAAAGAACTAGAATTTACAAAATTATTCCTATGTTATAATGAGGTATTCTTCTGGCCTAAAATCTGTGGAACGAAGAAAGAGAGAAAGAAGCAGGCAGGATGAGAGGGAGAGAGAGACAAGGATCAGGGACCTAGATCCATTATTTACTTATGGGCAAAAAATAAAGTAACTATAAGATTAGAAACTGTTGCTTGCTTCTTCCTAAAATTATCTTCTTTTAGACACACCCTTATGCCCATCCAAGCAGAAATAATCTCCATATGCTAAGTTCTAATATGAAATAAGCCTACAATAGGAACATATTTTCATCCTATGCATTGTTATCTGGGATGGTTATTTAATGTGGAAACATATTTTAACATTGTGGATTATGGAACAAGTAATTTACAGATTGAAAGATTGTAACAAAGAACTAATGATCATAAAATACTGAATTTTCTATTTAAGCTAATTTAATTTTGCTAAATTAAGTTGTCCTAAATGTAAAATATTTTAACTCAAAAAATTAAAGGTTAAATGAGGAAGACAGCAAAATATATATATTTTGACTTTCAGTTTAACTTCATTTAATCTTTTTAAGCTACTTATTTATTTATTTATTTATTTATTTATCATTTTGTGTATGTGTGTGTGTGTGTGTGTGTTTTGATGGTATACATGTGAATGACAGTGAACAATATTAAGGAAATGGTTCTCTCCTTTCATCATGCTGCCTTAGAGGGATGGAACTCAAATTGTCAGTATGGGGACAAGCTCCTTTCCCAGCAGGCAATCTTGCTAACTCCAAGCTTTATCTATTCTTTGAAAAATGTAAATAATTCTCTAATTCCTCAGAAAATAAGCAGCTTATAAATGGTCATGCAATAACTTATAGATGAATAAATTTCAAGTAGAGGGTACCAATTTTCTTCAAATGCAGGAAAAATTAATGAAATGTTTCTATTCATTTTTGCTGTGAGAAAAACACATATAAAGATATAACAGTATAACCAAGATCTAATTAATCATGTCTATCACTGGAAAAGTGGTAGCATCTTGTAAATGTCTAATAGTGCTTAAAAAGATACCTATCTAGGATCGATATTTTTATAAATTTGATAACCCATTAGTTGGCCTAATACTACTACTGTTTTATTTTATCATATTTTGGCACCATTTTAAAAGATTTCATTCACTTTTTGTACCTGATAGAATTCATTATAAGTTTTAGTAGTTATGTTTCTTCTAAAATAATGTCAAGCTGTCTCTTGACAGTTTAATTGATTAAATTAATGCTCGAAGTCTTCAAAATGGATTTAACTTGTGCCACTTGATAACAACCTTTTCCGGATTTGTAATTGTCTCTTTCCATTGATTCACTGCTTCAATATTATTACCGTCTTCACTTATCCAGAGCTGTAAAGGAACAGTACAATCATTCAACTTGATAAATATTAATAACTGAGTTTAAATAAGTGCTCTTATTGTTAAGAGATATGGACAAGCTTGGATAATGGATCGTTAAATAAATATCATTCCAATTTTTCAAAAGTTGGTGATTTGACCCTTAAATGTTAAAATATTTAAGCTGTTGAATCATTCTGGATTATCTGACCCAATTCAAATTAAGAATTAAAAATGAAATATTCTAAAAATTACCTTGAATACTCTTTCTTGCTCAATCTATAAGCCCACGTAAAATTGATCATTATTGCTAAAAAATGTTGTTGCTAAGTTTTCTAAACTGAGGCAATGATTTTAACATAGAAGAAATGTGCATTTGAGCTCCTTTTACATTAAATGAAACTATAATCTTAACTGAAATCTAATAAATGGTCATTCTTAATCCATTAGAACTTCATCATATCTATCACTTCTATAACTATAGATAATACATGTAAATGATATGGAGAAACTTGTAATATTCTGCAAACACAAGGCCTCACAATGAGTTTATAAAATGGAGTGGACACAAGGTAGACACACAAGTGAAAAAGTTTGAATCTTTGTTTTGGCTATAACACTAACAAATACTGTAACCTTGGAACTTACCTGTGACCAAGTTTCTAATTCTTCTAATAGATTTGAGAAAGTTATTGGTTTTCAATTTTCTTCTATCTTGGCCTTAAAAAAAACTTTCCTTCAAACAGCATCTTACATAGAATCTAATATATAGCACAGGTAACATTAAGAGTATTTGGGTTGATAGACTGAGAGAACTTAATCCCACATATGAATCCCTTATGGTGACTGACCTCGGAAGCCCCCAGAGCGCTCTCCAGATTTATTATTCTGGAAATTATCTCTCAAATCAAATTTCCATGAATTCTTTAACTCAAACTGCTCTCCAAATAAGAATACAGAAAGCCAAACTACTTTAAATTAGCAGCCTAATTATATGAAATGAGTTCATATAAGTCTTTGAAAGTTCATACACACAATCTGAAAATCTCACCTAGACTACTAATAGTAGTTTTTTATCAAGTTTTTTGTCAAAGCTTTTACATCAGTTAAATGTGGCACAAACAGTTGTAATTAAGATAAAAAGCTAACCAATAGCTACTGCAAATCAAAGATTTAAAAAGGAAAATGCAAAAAAAGAATTCGAAAATTTAAATGTTATCAAGTCCTATACAAATTACTCAGAATTTTAATTAATCCACAGTAGAACTATCCAAATGATATCAAAAACATTATTAAAAGTTGACATTTTATAGAAATTAAAATCTGTTTTAACTAAATTAATAATATATTAATATATGATGTTAATATATTAATGTTATATAATATAATAATATAAAAGGCTTATTTTAAATAAAAAGTTAAAGATGAAACAATAAAATTAATGTGGTACTCCAAGTCTTAAGTGTGATTTACATATTTAGGTTTCTATTCTTTTAAAGATGAAAAGTTCAGAAGGCTTAAAAAATAACCTTGTGCTCAGAAATGTTATCTATTTACATTAAAGCAAAACATCTGACAAAATTTGATTCTGAAGCAATACTGAATTTTAATTTAGAATGTTGAAATTCTTAATTTTATTCTCTTTCCCAACAGTGCTGTCACAGCTTCCAGTGCTACCTGGCTGTAAATACCTGCATGTGACGCTGTGTTGCCCATGAAGGTGAGCAAGTTTAGAAATATATAGAGGGACCTTACTGTAAACTACATCAGCCCACCAAGATGAAGACACAAGCGGCTAAGAGAATGAATCCCATCTGAAGTAAATTGGATTTTGTATATGAGGAATTTTCCATAAAAAAATCACAGCAGAAGAAATGTATGATATATTTGATAAATATGGATCTATTCATCAAATCAGAGTAGGGAATATACCTGAAACCAGAGGAACAGCCTAAGAGGTCTATGAAGACATCTTTGATGCTAAGAATGCCTGTGACCACCTATTGGGATTCAACATTTGTAACAGATACCTTGTGGTTTTGTATGAAAATGCTAACCAGTCATTCCAGAAGATGGACACCAAGAAAGAGGAGCAGCAG
Source organism: Apodemus agrarius (assembly GCA_964023405.1). Taxonomy (NCBI): domain Eukaryota; kingdom Metazoa; phylum Chordata; class Mammalia; order Rodentia; family Muridae; genus Apodemus; species Apodemus agrarius. The sequence goes on along the minus strand of OZ030011.1, from coordinate 22,265,229 downwards.
TTGAAGCTTCTCAAAGAGAAGTTTGGCATCAACACAGATCCTCCCAAGTGAATAACAGTCATGCATGGTCCCAGTTACCTCCACTCTTTTTAATTAATACTGAATATTATGATTTCTTATTTGAGACCTAGAATGACTTGTTTGAAAGTTTTTCTAGCATTAGAATTATATAATGTTAATAAACTTGTAGCTTTTGTAAAAGAAAAAAAAACAATTTTTATCTCCTTCTTTTGTCAATAAACTTCATAGTAACACACAGAGATATATCAGGAAGAAATTCAAGGTAACACTTACTAACCTGGCCTATAAAATGTTTTCTTCTCACAGAGCTCCGACTGTAAAGTTTAATAAGGAAAACAATTTCTTTTTCAGTCTGTATAAGTGGAAAAATCATAGTTTCTTCCCATTTTACTCTTCCACTGGAGGCCTTCAGCAAGCGTGTCTTCTTCTTATAAATCAGCTCTCCTGAGCTAAACATCCCTACCTTCACAAAAAAACCTAGGAAACAAGAAGCTATAGTTTGTAATATTTTATGTGAAATACTACATAAGGATTTTTATCTACATATTGATAATTATAAAAATATGAATAATTAACTTTAAATGTCTTCTGGGTTGTTATTTGACTATAGAACATAAAACTTTTGCCACACTTTACAAATAATTACTGTGGCCTCAAATGAACTTTAGATTCCTCTGGTCTAAATGACATCAAATATAACAAACAATTATCAGCAAAGAAAATCACATTGAAAAGTAATACAATAAAGGTATCAATTCCCTGGACATCCAGAGGTATTAATTTCACAATTTGATAGGTAAGTTTCTTTACTTGTGATGCCGTTAGTGTTTGTGTACTAGAATAAAAAATTTTAAGTAAATTTGGGATCTAGCACTTTGACAATGATAAAATAGTTTGTATGAGATATAACCAAATATAACAATTATGAACTTTGGGAAAAAAATAGTAAAGATCCCCCCAAACCAACACTACTGGCTCTTAATATTGGAATGTTCAGTCTTTAGAGCTTTGAGAAAATAAACTTTTGTTATTTAAACCAAAGGGGAGAACAGGATTTTAAAGAAGTTTAGATCAGGAATATCAACTAGGGAACTGTCCTAGATAAAATTGTGGGTAATGTATCTTTTCACCTAACCACACCTTTAAATATGATATAAAATGACTATAGCTTAAGAAACAACTATTTTTTTTGAGACAGGGTTTCTCTATGTAGCCCTGGCTGTCCTGGAACTCACTCTGTAGACCAGGCTGGCCTCGAACTCAGAAATCCGCCTGCCTCTGCCTCCCAAGTGCTGGGATTACAGGCGTGCGCCACCACCGCCCGGCAAGCAACAACTATTGTCTGGCTCCTCTGAGGAGTCAGTTAATATAACTGGGGCTAAAAGCCAGCAAGAGAGGCAAGAGAAAACTGCTAGAAAGTGGAGAGTCACAGTATGAGGAATGTGATCTGACTACTTATATGGCCCTAGGGATTAGAACTCAAGTCCTAACATTTGTATAGAAAGTAGTTTACCAACTGAACCATCTCCCTAGTACTGCTTTGTGAATTTTACAAGGAGTTCTTCACTTTTTCATGTTTATTTTTCTTTTCAGATTCTTCCTATATATCCTTCAGTTAATTTTCAAGGACCTCATTTAATTTCTGTGTATGTGCAAGTGAGTTAGCATAGTTGGTACAAGACTGTCTTGCATATTACTAAATTTCTGACTTACACATTTCTTATTTTAAAATTATATAATCTTCACTTTTCAGAATACTAATCATGTTTTCTTTACTTTGCTTCATCCAACTCCCTACAAACTTGTCTATTTTGATGGTCCCTTTAAAGAAAAATCTCTTGGCTTTATTATTCATCAACTCCAGTCTTCATAATACTTCTTATTTTTCTAACTGCTTAAATTGAATGCTCATTTTATATGTTTTTCATCTTTCTTAGAGAAAATACTTTTACTTTGGGAGGATAATTCCCTCCCACTCTTAGCTGTTGATATAGGGTTCTTCTCAAACATTTAGTTCTAAGGGTGGCCTGGTGAACTAAGCATTGCTCACCAATGTATCACAATCCCTAGCTGAACATCCAGAGAAGGACTCAAGCCTTAATGCACTTATCCTTTACTTCCTACCCTACCAAAACCTCTTCACATTATATGTTCTTTGAACCACTAATACACTTACTCAAAGCCAGAGGTGTTGATGAACTTGGAAGGTATTGTGCTTGGAGAATTTGCAGCTGAATCCTGCTATTTACTGCTTGAAAACAAGTCCCCAGTTCAAGTTCTGCTTGGCAAGCCTATACATGAAAAACATCATTTGGCAGTTCATAATAGAGTTTGGAGATATCGCAAAAGATCTAACAAAAAAAGCTAGAGTAAAAAATTCTGAAAATATGTGACCTATCTACATACTGAACCTCAAAATTACTGATATCAAAAGATAACTTCACCAGTATCCTTGCTGGACTCCAAGAATGTTCTCCTTCCCCTTTGAAGGTCTTGGGGGGAGACTAACCAGCTTGGAATCCTGTTCCATCAATCCCTTTCCAGTCAGGTCCACCCTGGACGAAGCCAGCAGAGGTAAGCTGCATGGGATCTGTGACCTCGCTTCTCTTGCTCTGGACCCACACTTTAGTTCTGAGAACCTTGTGGAACCCCAGGAGCATCCTGTTTCCCCTTGGAGGACAGCAAGAGCCCCAAGAATCTACCATTTGGGAACAGTGTCCCACCAATCCCTGGTCAATAGGGTCTGCCTGAGGAACAGCCAACAGTCAGGTACCCTGACCTCCAAAGTCTGACCCACAGTTCCTCTGGTTTTCCTGAGAAGTCCTGCTGCCATCAGGATCATCCAGCCGACACCAAGAAAAACCAGATGCCTAAGGATAGCATAAGAACAAAATCAACAAGACCCAGGACAATATGGCATGACCAGAGCACAACTATCCTGCTACAGCAAATGCTAGATATCCTAAGGAAACTGAAGCACAAGGAGAGAATCTTAAATCCAATCTTATAAAGATTATAAAGGCCTTTAAAGAGGGAATGAATAAAACCCTTAAGGAAATATATTAAAATGCATTCAAATAGGCAGAGGCACTAAAAACGGAAGCAAAATAATTTAAAGAACTCAAGGAAAATACAAACAGGTGAAGAATATGAATAAAACTAAGACCTGAAAATGGAAATAGAAGCAATAAAGAAAACACAAATTGAGATAATCCTGAAGATGGAAATCTGAGGAAAATGAACAGAAACCACAGATGTAACTATCACCAACAGAATATGAGATAGAAGAAAGACTCTCAGACATAGGAGATGTAACAGAAGAAATCAATATATCAGCCAAAGAAAAGGCAAAATCTAAAATGTTCATAATGCAAAAGATCAAGGAAAGTTGGGATATTATGAAAAGACCAAAAATAAGAATAATAGAAATAGAAGAAAAAATTTCCCAAGTCAAAGACACAGAAAACATCTTCACCAAAATCAGTAGAAAAATTCCCTAACTTAAAGAAGGAGATGCCTATAAGTGTATAAGAAGCTTACAGAACACCAGGCTAGACCAAAAAAAGAAAACCTTCACATAATAATCAAAATGCTAAATGTACAGAACAAAGAGAGAAGATTAAAAGCTGCAAGAGAAAAAAGGCAAAGCAACATAAAAAGACATACCTTTCTCAATCACTCCTGATTTCTCAATGAAGATTAAAAGCTAGAAGGGCCCGGGAAGATGTATTGCAGATGCGATGAGACCACAGATGTCAACCCAGACTAATATACCCAGCAAAACGTTCAATCACCGTAGATGGAGAAACCAAGATATTATATGACAAAACCAAAATTAAACAATATATACTCATAAATATAGTACTATAGAAGATACTAGAAGGAAACTACCAATCTAATGAGGCTAGCTACACTCAAGAAAACACAAAACAAATGATTTCACTCCATAAAACCAACAAAAGAGAAACACACAAACTCACACACACAACACCAAAAATAACAGGAATTAACAATCATTGATCATAAATGCCTATCAATATCAATAGACACAATTCCCCAATAAAAAGACAAAGGGTAACAGACTGGATACATAAACAGATTCCATCATTCTCCTATATATGAGAAACACATCTCAGCAACAAAGATAGACATTTTCTCAGAATAAAGGGCTAGAAAAAGGTATTTCAAGCAAACAAACATAAGGAATAAGGTGGAATAATCATTCTTTTTTTGTAATCATTCTAATATTTAATAAAATAAACTTTCAACCAAAAGTAATCAAAAGAGATAGTGAAGGATCCTTCAAACTCATCTTCTGTGCTTACGGATTGGTAGGATTAACAGTGAAAATAGTGATCTTACCAAAAGTAATCTAAAGATTCAATGTAATCCCCATCAAAATTCCAACACAATTCTTTACACACCTTGAAAGAACAATTCTCAACTTAATATGAAAAAAAACAGGATATCTAAAACAATCCTGAACAATGAAAGAACTTCTAGAGGCACCACTATCCCTGACTTCAAGCTGTACTACAGAGCAATAGTAATAAAACTGCATAACATTGATATAAAACAGACAGGTTGATCAATGGAATCTAATCAAAGATTAAGAAATAAACCCACATACATATGGACACTTGATTTTGAGAAAGTGGCCAAAACCATACAAGTAAAAAGGGAGAGTATCTTCAACAAATGGTGCTTGTCTAACTGGATGTCTGCAGGTAAAAGAATGAGAATAGATCCATATTTGCCAATCTACACAAAACTCAAGCCCAAGTGCAAGCACTTAAAAATGCTCAAGTCATCAGAGAAATGCAAATAAAAACACCTCTGAGGTTCCATCTTACACCCGTCAGAATGGCTAAGATAAAAACTTCAAGAGATAGCACATGCTGATGAGAGGTAGAACAAGGGGAACATTTCTGCATTGCTGGTAGGAGTGCAATCTTGTACAACCACTTTGGAAATCTATTTGGCAGTTTGTCAGAAAACTGGGAATAGTTCTACCTCAAGACACAGTACACCACTCGAGTGTATGCCCAAAAGATGCTCTATCATTCCACAAGGACACATGCCCAGCAATGTTTATAGCAGCTTTATTTGTAATAGCCAGATACTGGAAACAGCCTAGATGTCCCTCATCTGAAAAATAGATAAAGAAAATGTGGTTCATTTACAAAATGGAATACTACTCAGCTATTAAAGACAAGGACATCACAAATTTTTCAGGCAAACGAATGGATCTAGAAAATATCTTAAGTGAGTTAACCAAACCTAAAAGGACATGGTATATACTCACTTTCATGTAGATAATAGCCATATAGTACAGGATAACCATACTATAATCAACAAACCCCCAAATGCCAAATAACAAGGGCCCAAGAGAGAATGGCTGGACCCTTCTAAGGGTAAATAAAGATATCAGAGGTAGATAGATGGAGATAAGTTGGCAGGAAGAGTGGAAGAGCAAGGGACATCAGGTACAGGGAGAGCACAGAAAAGAGGAAGAAAAATTGGCAGGGATACACTCTCTAGGATGTGCCAGAGATCTGGGATGGTGGGAGGCCCCAGAAGGTCTATAAAGTTGACTCTAGCTAAGATTCCTAGCAGTGGAGAATATGGATCCTTAAGTGGCCACTTCCTATAGTCAGGCACCACTCCCAATGCAGGGCTAAGGACTGTAACCCACACACAAAACCTCTTATTCAAAATGTATCCTACTTACAAGATGTGCAGGGACAAAGATAGAGCAGAGATGGAGGGAATAGCTAACCAATAACTGTCTCAACTTGAGACACACCATATGGGTAAGAACAAATCCCTGACACTACAAATGATAATTCTGTTATGCTTGCAGATAGGAACCTAGCATAACTGTCCTCTGAGAGGCTCCACACAGCAGCCAATGGAAAGAAATGCAGAGACCCACAGCTAAACACTAGATAGAGCTTAGAAAGTCTTGTGGAAGAGTTGTGGGAAGAATTGAGGGAACCAAAGAGGACAGGGACTCTACAGAAAGACCAACAATGTCAGCTAACCTGGACCGTTGGGGGTTCCCAGAGACTGAATCAACAACCAAAGAGTGAGCAGGGCTGGGCTCAGATTCCTTGCACATATGTTGCAGATGAACATCTTGGTCTTCATGCTAGGCCCCCCTAAACAGGAGTAGGAGCTGTTCCTGAAACTTGCCTGCCTTCCTATAGATCCCATTCTCCTAAATGGGCTGTCTTGTCTGACCTAAGTGAGAAAATATGGGCCCAGTCCTGCAGTAAATTGATGTGCAGGAGACAGTGTGGGGTGTTGATGGGGGAAGGGGGATAATACATGTCTCAAAGGAGAAGGGGAGGAAGGAAATGGGGTGAATCTGCGTGAGAGGGAACTGGGATAAGAGGGGGAACCTGAAATTGAGTTGTAAAGTAAATAAATAAATTTGAAATACAAAAATAAGTTGATTTCTTTCTTCAGAGACTTGAAATTCTTGTCATACAGATCTTTCACTTGCTTGTTTACCACCAAAAAGAAGTTCGGAATAACCATGATACTACACACAGACCATATGAAATCCAAGAAGAAAGAAAATGACACCAAAGTGTGGATGCTACAGTCCTACTCAGAAGGAGCAAGAAAAATAATCTCAAGTAGAGGGATCTGGAATGAAAAAAGGAGGGGGAGGAAAAAAAAAGGAGGTCTGATTCAGATATAGGAGGAGATAGGGGAGAAGTACAAAGGGTCAGGAACTTGAAAGGAGGTGTGTAGCAGTCGGGACGGGGGAACTGGGGTTACCCACTAGAAAGTTCCAGATCCCAGAAACCCAAGAGGGCCCCAGGACCCATCAGGGAGGACATTAGCTGAAATAACAAACAAAGGAGAGAGAGAACCTATAGAGGCCATATCCAGTTGATAGGCACAGCCCCCAGTTGAGGGATAGGGCCACCCACTCAACTTAAAAACTTTAATTCAGAATTGGTCCTGTCAAAAAGAAATGCAGGGACAATGAGTGGAACAGAGACTGCAGGAAAGGCCACCCAGAGACTGCCTCATGTAGGGGTCCATCTCCCTTCCCAGTTTCTCTCCACAAACTCCCTAACCCATACCCCTGCCTCTGCTTCTATAAGGGTGCGCGCGCACGCGCACACACACACACACACACACACACACACACACTCCATCAGTCAGTGCCCTAGTACTCCCCTCTGCTAGATCATCAAACCTCCACAGGACCAAGGGCCTCCCCTCCCATTAAGGCCAGGTAAAGCAATCCTCTGCTACATATTCAGCAGGAGCCATGGGTCCCTCCATGTGTACTCTTTGGTTGGTGGTTTAGTCCCTGGGAGCTTTGGGGAGTCTGGTTGATATTGGTGTTCTTTCTATAGGGTGGCAAACCCATTCAGATCCTTCAGTCCTACTCCCAACTCTTCCATTGAGGTCCCTGTGTTCAGTCCTATGGTTAGCTGCAAACATCCACATCTGTATTTGTCAGGCACTGGCAGAGCCTCTCAGGGGACAGCTATACCAGGCTCCTGTCAGCAAGTGCTTCATGGCATCAGCAAGTGTCTGGGTTTGGTGTCTGCAGATGGGATGAATCCCTAGGTGGGGCAATCTCTGGATGGCCTTTTCTTCAATCTCTGCTCCACTCTTTGACCCTATATTTCCTTTTGACTGGAGCAATTCTGGAGTAATATTTTTTAGGTGGGTGCATGGCCTCACCCCTCAACCAAGGGCTCTGCCTATTCTGGATATGGTCTCTACAGGTTCTATTTCCCCTTTGCTGGGCATTTTAGCTAATATCATCCCTGTTGGGTTCTGGGAACTTGTTGCTTCCCTGGCATCTGGGACTTTCTAATGGTTATCCTGACCCCATTACTACATACCTCCTTTCAAATTCCTGACCCTCTGCACGTCTCCCACTCTTCTCCCATATCTGATCCTTGCCCCCTCTTCCAAGGCCCTCTTCTGTCCCTTCCAGATCTCTCCCACCCTCTATCTTCCATAATTTATTTCTTCTCCATTCTGAGTGGGACTTAAGCATCCACACTTTAGTCTTCCTTCTTGGGTTTCATATGGTCTGTGAGTTGTATCTTGGGTATTCTGAGCTTTTGGGCTAATATCCACTTATCGGTGAGTACATATGATGTGTGTCCTTTTGTGACTGGGTTACCCAACTCAGGATGATATTTTCAAGTTCTATCCATTTGCCTAAGAATTTCATTAAGTCATTATTTTAATAACTGAGTAGTACTTCATTGTATAAAGATACCACATTTTCTGTATCCATTCCTCTGTTGAGGGACATCTGCATTGTTTCCAGCTTCTGGCTATATAAATAAGAACATGGTGGAGCATGTGTCTTGTTCTATGTTGGAGACTCTTTTGGGTATATGCCCAGGTGTAGTATAGCTGGGTCCTCAGGTAGAACTATTTCCAATTTTTTGAGGAACTGTCAGACTGATTTCCAGAGTGGTTGTACCAGCTTGCAATCCCACCAGCAATGGAGGAGTGTTCCTCTTTTTTCACATCCTTGCCAACATGTGCTCTCATCTGAGTTTTGGATCTTAGCCATTCTGACTGGTGTGAGGTAGAATCTCCAGGGTTGTCTTGATTTGCATTTCCATGATGACTAAAGATGTTGAACATTTCTTTAAGTGTTTGTCACCCATTCAAGATTTCTCAGTTAAGAATTCTCTGTTTAGTTCTGTGCCCCATTTCATAATAGGGTTATTTGGTTTTCTGGAATCTTATTCTTTGTGAATATTGGATATTAATCCAATATCAGATGTAGGGTGAATAAAGATCTTTTCCCAATTTGTACATGGCTGTTTTGTGCTATTGACAATGTCCTTTGCCTTACAGAAGCTTTGCAATTTTATGAGACCCCATTCATTAATAGTTGATCTTAGAGTCTGAATCATTGGTGTTCTGTTTAGTAAATTTTCCCCTGTACAAATGAGATCAAGGCTCTTTCCAACTTTCTCTTCTATTAGATTCAGTGTATCTGGTTTTATATGGAGGTCCTTGATCCACTTGGACTTGAGCTTTGTACAAGGAGCTAAGAATGGGTCAATTTGCATTCTTCTACATGCTGACTATCACTTGAGCCAGCACCATTTGTTGAATATGCCGTCTTTTATTCTACTGGATGGTTTTGGCTTTGTTAAAGATCAGAAGACCATATACGTGTCATTGTATTTCTGGGTCTTTAATTCTTTCCATTGATCTACATGTATTTTTCTGTACCAATACCATGGAGTTTTTATCACTAGTGATCTGTAGTATAACTTGAAGTAAGGAATGGTGATTCCTCCTGAAGTTCTCTTATTGTTGAGAATAGTTTTCACTATACTGGGGTTTCTGTTTTTCCAAATGAACTTGAGAATTACTTTTTCTCTGTAAAATACTGAGTTGAAATTTTCATGGGGGTTGCATTGACTATGTAGATTGCTTTTGGTAAAATGGGCATTTTTACCATGTTAATGCTACCAATCCATGAGCATGAAAGATTTTCCCATTTTCTGAGGTGTAGGAAGCCACATTCGCCATTACAAGATGGCGCCCATTTCCTATGATGAATCAGCAATGTGCTGTTGTTTACTCCACTCCGCACCCTACTGTGCATGCGCAGGTAGAGGTTTGGCGGGTCGCAGCTCAGTCCCGGAGCATGCTAATGAGGCATCGAGGCGTGCACCAATCAGGTAGAAACACATCCTGCCTAGGCTTATTTAAGATGCACCGCTCTTCCCTTCTTGGTCTTTCGCCTCTGCAATCAACCCCGCAATAAACGTCTGTGGAAGGATCCTGACTGTCTCGTGTCCTTCTTGCTGGCGAGATAGACATGCGACCTACAACTGGTGCCGAAACCCGGGAACCTTTACATCAACAGCCTGCGAAGACCCCTTGGAAGTTACTTCTGAGGAGGATCCAGAACCACATGACGGGGGTAAGTGACAAAAGAATCCTGAATAAACTGCTCTGAGAAGGACTTACACTTGTATAACGCAGTTCAGAACTCTTTGCAGTCAGGATAGCGCTAACAAGTAACCACGGTAAGTGGGGCAAAAGGCCGCGGGAGTAAGCGGCAAAGAAAATCCTGAAAAAACTGCTCTGAGAAGGACTTGCATTTGTATAACGCAGTTCAGAACTCTTTGCAGTCAGGTAGCCGGCTAGTAAGTCCCAGGTAAAGGGAACCAATTCAAGTCTCCGGGAAGGAGCGGTAAAGTCCTCGGTAAAGAGGCTAGAAAGGAAAAGCGAAAGTATGGGTAACTCTACTTTGTAGCCAATTGTGGCTCTGTTAAAGGGAAAGAAATTAGAGTTGAAAAGGAGTATAAAGCAGTTGAAAAGATTTGTTAAGAAGAAAGGAACCATAGAAAAATGAGAAAAAAAAAATGGATTTCAAAACTCCTGGGGACAAGGGGAAACATGGAGACGTCCTGGTTCCTCTATGGACCCCAATGGAGATATTCTTAGTACTGGTACAAATTTTCTTCCCTCTCTGTGTATTGTTTGACTATTGGTGCACAAATTTGACCACGTGTGTCTGTCTTTGTTTTGTGGTTCGAGTGACTGTTGCTCTGTTTTATGTAAAAAAAAAAAAAAAAAAAAAAAAAAAAAAAAAAAAAAAAAAGTAAAAACTTTATTTGCTGGAAGTCCATCTCTTGATCCAGTGTCAGTTTACACAGCAGAGGCTGATTTAAGTTGCTCTGCAATTAGCTAGGAGTCAAGCACAGCTGGAGAAAAGCTGCTTTTAAAAAGGGCCAACAAGCCAGGCAGCATGGTAGCGCACGCCTTTAATCCCAGCACTTGGGAGGCAGAGGCAGGCGGATTTCTGAGTTCAAGGCCAGCCTGGTCTACAAAGTGAGTTCCAGGACAGCCAGGGTTACACAGAGAAACCCTGTCTCGAAACAAACAAACAAACAGACAAAAAGGGCCAGCAGCTGCTTAAGTTCTAAGTCAAGTAGGCTGATAGTTATTTCTCCTTTTGGGTACAAAGTGCTTTTTCTCTTGAATTACAGCTAGAAAACAATTGTTTGGTTCAAGTTTATAAGATTCATGTAGTTTCATTTTTGGTTCAGATTGGTCTTAAAGGTATAAATATGTTTTACATGTTTTGACTATAGAGTATTGGCTTATAAGTTATTGGGCATGATTAAAAATTATTACATTGGTAACAAAAAGAATTTAAAACTGGTAACTCAGGGTTGGAGTTATCTTAAATGATAACACGTGGCATGACCCAACCCAGGAAAAACAGGCCTTTAAAGATACTTCTAAATTGAACTTTGTAATGTGAAAGTAATGCATTTGCCATTGATTTTTAAAGAGAATAAATTGTTTAAAATTGGGTTTTACTTTCCAAAACTGTAGTTATGCTCTAATATTTCAAGAGAAAGAATTATGGTTAACAACTGCCAATGTACCATAGACTGAAGTTTGGAGTCTGATCTAAGGCTTACGATTCTTAACTCACTCATATTTTGCAATTAAGATGATTTCAAGAGTAAGTTAAAAACACCTGTGGCCAGTATAGGCCTGTTGCCACTTTTTCACAAGCATTATTAAATACAGTGGTAGAAACAAAAATTAACCACCCAAGATTGAAAAAGAGATCTCAATGGGAATTTATTTGGTATTAAACAGGCTACTTTTAAACTGTTTGAAAAATCTTTAGATATGACTACTAAAAACTGCTAGTAGAATTTTTCTGGGACCTTCAAATTTCAGGTTCCTTTTGTTAATCAACCCTTATACAATGGGGTCCAGGTGTAGGCTACTGCCCTACAGGACAGGTGAGTGTTGAGCCTGGCCTTGGCCAATAGGCTCAGATTAGAGAATAATTTACAATTAAATAAATGAAAGGCTCAGAGCTGCCTCAGTGGAGACTTGTGAGGCACTGCTTTTGTCTTGCAATTCCCACCTAGGAAGTTTCAGGCCAATGTTAATGCCCACCTAAAAGGTGGCATAATGATCCTTAATCAAAGAATTGATTTGGTCAGGAACAAGATGATACCCTTTGGCAGGTTGCTCAGTTAGGGTATGAATGACGATACAGGAGGCTATGTATTACCTTGGTGCCCTATCAGAATTTTACCCATGCTGCTAATTTGTCAAAGAGCTTGTCTAAGTCATCTTGCAGAAAACTGGTCCGGAGATTGATCATCTGCTACAAGAATTGAGGATTGCCATCGTCCATGCGAATTCCACCCGAGTAGATGTGTCCTTCACTGTTGGATTGGGAACCTGGATTGCCAATGCAATGAATCACCTTAAGGAGTGGGCGGGAGTTTGTCTTTTTGGTGCCCTAATATGCTGTGGAGGAGTGTTTCTGCTATGGTTGTTGTGCAAGCTACGTGCCCAACAAAAATGCGACAAGGTGGTGTTTACACAGGCACTCGCTGCATTGAAAAATGGTGCTTCCCCTGAAGCATGGCTGTCCATGCTTAAGAATTAGTTTTACTCATGCAGAAGTCAGCCCTTGTACCCCGAGTCCTTGAAAGGACATTGCACCGGGATGGGTGACATGCTGTTTGCCACAGCCCTTGCACCTCACAGAGACTATCTCATTGCACGTGACAGGGTGTTGGTCATGAGTTCATTCATGGATTGCCTCGAACCCTGATGGTCCAACAAGAACCTGATGGTTGATCGGCAGCCCTAGGCCTGGTTTCTTATAAAACAAAAAAGGGGGAGCTGTAGGAAGCCACATTCGCCATTACAAGATGGCGCCCATTTCCTATGATGAATCAGCAATGTGCTGTTGTTTACTCCACTCCGCACCCTACTGTGCATGCGCAGGTAGAGGTTTGGCGGGTCGCAGCTCAGTCCCGGAGCATGCTAATGAGGCATCGAGGCGTGCACCAATCAGGTAGAAACACATCCTGCCTAGGCTTATTTAAGATGCACCGCTCTTCCCTTCTTGGTCTTTCGCCTCTGCAATCAACCCCGCAATAAACGTCTGTGGAAGGATCCTGACTGTCTCGTGTCCTTCTTGCTGGCGAGATAGACACGCGACCTACACTGAGGTCTTCTTTGATCTCTTTCTTGAGAGACTTGAAGTTCTTGTCATATAGATCTTTCACTAGCTTGATTAGAGTCACACCGAAATATTGTATATTATTTCTAACAATTGTAAAGAGTATTATTTCTAAATTTCTTTCTCAGTCCATTTATCTTTTGAGTAGAGAAAAACTACTGATTTGTTTGAGTTAATTTTACAGACAGCCACTTTGGTGAAGTTGTTTATCCATTGTAGCAGTTCTCTCATGGATTTTCTGGGGTTACATATACTATCATATTATCCATATACAGAGATATCTCAACTTCTTCCTTCCCAATTTATATCACTTTGATACCCATTTGTTCCCTAATTTCTCTGGCTAGAACTTCAAGTACTATACTGAATAGAGAAGGGGGAGTGGTCAGCCTTGTCTTGTCCCTGAGTTTAGTGGTATTGCTTCAAGTTTCTCTCCATTTAGTTTGATGTTGGCTATAGGTTTGCTACATACTGCTTTTATTACGTGGTTCTTTGAGAAAATCAACAAGACAGATAAACCATTAACCAGACTAACCAGAGGGCACTGAGAGAGTATCCAAATTAACAAAATCAGAAATGAAAAGGGAGACATAAGAACAAAAACTAAAGAAATTCAATACATCATCAGATCCTACTACAAAAGCCTATACTCAGCAAAACTGGAAAATCTAGATGAAATGGACAATTTTATAGACAGATACCACATACCAAAGTTAAATCAGGAACAGATAAACCATCTAAACAGCCCCATAAACCTTAAGGAAACAGAAGCAGTCATTAAAAGTCTCCCAACAACAAGAACAAGAACAAGAACAAGAACAACAACAACAACAACAACAACAACAACAGACCAGGACCAGATAGTGTAGTGCAGAATTCTATCAGGCATTCAAAGAAGACCTAATACCAATACTCTTCAAACTATTCCACAAAATAGAAACAGAAGGAACACTACCCCATTTGTTCTATGAGGCCATATTTATGGTGATACCAAAACCTCATTAAGACCCAACATAGAGAACTTCAGACCAATTTCCCTTATGAATATTGATGCAGAATTACTTAAAATTCTGACAAACCAAATCCCAGAACGCATTAAAATGATCATTCACCAAGATCAAGTAGGCTTCATCCCAAAGATGCAGAATGGTTCAATATATGGAAATCCATCAATGTAATCCACTATATAAACAAACTCAAAGAAAATAACCACATGATCATTTTATTGGATGCTGGAAAGCATTTGACAAAATTTTATAACCATTCATTTTAAAGTCTTGGAAGGTCAGGAATTCAAAGCTCATACCTAAACGTAGTAAGTGCAATGTACAGTAAACCAGTAGCCAACATCAAACTAAGCGTATAGAAATTTGAAGTAATCCCACTAAAGTCAAGGACTAGAAAAAGCTGCCCTCTTTCTCCCTATCTATTCAATATAGTACTTTAAGTTCTAGCTAGAGCAATTCGACAACAAACAGAGGTCAAAGAGATACAAAATAGAAAGGAAGAAGTAAAAAAAAAAATCACTATTTGCAGATGATATGATAGTATACTTAGGTGACCACAAAAACTCCACCAGAGAACTCCTACAACTGATAAACAACTTCAATAAAGTGGCTAAATATAAAATTAACTCAAACAAATCAGTAGCCTTCCTATACTCAAAGGATAAACAGGCTAAGAAAGAAATTAAGGAAACAACACCCTTCACGATAGTCACAAATATTGACTATATCAGTCTGGTGGCTCCTCAGCAGAGACTGAAGGAAAGGTCATTCAGAGACTATCCCACCTGGGGATTCATCCCATATATAGTCATCAAACCCCGACACTATTGTGGATGCCAAGAAATGCTTGCTGAAAGGAGCCTAATATGGCTGTTTCCTGAGAGGCCCTGTTACACCCTTGCAAATACAGAGGTGAATTCTTGTAGTCAACCACTGGACTGAGTGCAGGGTCCCCAAATGGAGGAGTTAGAGAAAGGACTGAATGAGCTGAAGGGGTTTACAACCTCATAGGAAGAATTAACCAACCAGACCACCACCACCACCCCACCACCCCCCGAGCTCCCAGGGACTAAGCCATCAACCAAGAATTACACATGGCTCTAGCTGCATATGTATCCGGGGATTATCTTGTCAGACATCAATGAGAAGAATGGTCCTTGATCCTAGTAAGGCTTGATAGATGCCCCAGAGTAAGGGAATTGAGGGAGGGGAGGTGAAGTGAGTGGAGAAAAAACCTCATAGAAGCAGGGAGAGGGAGGGTGGTATTGGGGTTTCTGGGAATTGGGGAAACCGGGAAAGGGGATAATATTTGAAATGTAAGTAAGAAAATGCCCAATTTAAAAGAATTGACAAATAGGATCTCATAAAACTGAAAATCTTCTATAAGGCAAAGGACACTGTCAATAGACAAAATTGCAACCAATATATTGGGAAAAGATCTTTACTAATCTCATATCCAATAGAGAGCTAATATCCAATATATACAAAGAACTCAAGAAGTTAGATTCCAGAGAACCAAATAACCCTATCAAAAATGAGGAGCAGAACTAAACCGAGAATTCTCAACTGAGGAATCTTGAATGACTAAAAAGCAGCTAAAGAAATGTTTAACATCCTTAGTCATCAAGGAAATGTAAATCAAAATGAACCTAAGATTCCACACCTCACACAAATCAGAATGGCTAAGATCCAAAACTCAGGTGACAGCAGATGTTGGCCAGGATGTGGAGAAAGAGGAACACTTCTCCATTGTTGGTGGGATTACAAGCTGGTACAACTACTCTAGAAATTAGTCTGGTGGTTCCTCAGAAAATTGGAAATAGTTCCACTTGACGATCCAGCTATACCATTCCTGGGAATATACCCATAAGATGCTCCAACATATAACAAGGAAACATGCTCCACTTTGTTCATAGCAGCCTTATTTATAACAATAAGAAGTTTGAAACAACCCAGATGTCCCTCAATAGAGGAATGGATACAGAAAATGTGGTACATTTACAAACAGAGTACTACTAAGCCATTAAAAACAATAACTTCATAAAACTCTCAGGCAAATGGATCAAACTAGAAAATATCATCCTGAGTGAGGTAACTCAGTCACAAAAGAACATACATGGTATGCATTCCCTGATAAGTGGATATTAGCCCAAAAGTTCAGAATAACCAAGATTTAATTCACAGACCATACTAAGCCTAAGAAGAAGAAAGACCAAAGTGTAGATACTTTGATCCTTCTTAGAAGGTGGATCAAAATATCCATGGCTCACAGCCAACCAACAGACTGAGCATAGGGTCCCCAATGCAGGAGCTAGAGAAAGGACCCAAGGAGCTGAAGAGGTTTGCAGCCCTGCAGGAGGAACAATAATAACGTGCCAACCAATACCACCAGAACTCCTAGGGACTAAACCACCAACCACAGAATAAACATGGAGCGACCCATGGCTCTAGCTTCATATGTAGCATAGGATGGCGTATTCAGACAGCAATGAGAGGAGAGGCTATTAATCCTATGAAGGCCCGATGCTCCAGTGTAGGGGAATGCCAGGTAAGGAAGGGGGGGTGTAAGCAGGGGGAGAGAGGATAGGATAGGTGGTTTTCAGAGGGGTACTGAGGAAAGAGAATACCATTTAAAATGTAAATAAAGCAGATATCTAATAAAATAAAAAATCAGTTCAAAATGCATCAAAGATCTTAATTTTAAACCAGAAACACTAAAATTTCTAGAAGAAAACACTGCAGATAGCCTTGAAATTGTTGGACTTGGCAAGAACTTATTTTTTAAATGTTTTAGATTGCTTTATTTTATTTTTGTATGGATAGTGGTTTGCTTGCATGCATGTATATGTAGCTAGTGAGTATATAGGTGATTATGAGCTACCATTCAGATGTTGAAGCCAAACCTTGGGTCCTCTGCAAGAATATCAAATTCTCAAAACTACTTAGATATCTCTGTAGCCCCATCAAGTACATTTTTAATAGAACACCAATTGTGGGACTATGGTGTGAGACAGTCTGTAGCTTGGTTGGGCAAGGCCACTCCAGAGACTCAACTCCATAATCCTGTGGCCATCAGTCATGTGTGACCATGCCCCATGCCCCTAGTGTTCTGATTGGACTCCCCCTCTGCAATCACCTGGCTACAGCCAGGCTTCCCCCCAACTTGGTTACCCATTGCCAGGTAACCCAGCTTACTCTAAATGGAGGCTTCCTGTCCCTCCTTGCTCTCTCTTGCCCTTTTATCTCTCCAGTCTCTCCAGTCTCTCTGTTTCCCCTCTTTCTCTTTCCACGTGGTCATGGCCTTCTCTATTCTATTTTCTCCTTTTCTCTTTACTTTTCTATCTCGTTTCCTCATTTTACTCTTTTAATAATAAAGCATAAAACTATAAACTGTCTCTTTTATTAAACCTGCCATGTAAGAGCTGGAGCAGGCCTATGCATTTCCAGCAGCCAGGGGAAGGACAGAACCACCTCACAGACAACCTGAATCGCAGCCAAGGAGCTTATAACAGGCACAGGCCCCACCCTCTGAGCAAAATCTCCACTGGTTGGGCAGCCTCTTGCACCACAGACACCTGTCACCAACACTTCCTACCCTGGTGCAGTGCCAGCACTCCTTATCATGGCAATCCTGCCCCCAGCACTTCCCTATCCCATATCATAGGCTCTGCCTGCCAGAGTCCTCTCATATGCGGGACCTGCCACCACACTCTTGTTTCCTTTTTTCCTCACAATCAATAACATAGGAACTAACTACAAATATCAACAGATGATATTACAAGAAATTTACAACCTTCAGCACAGCAAAGGAAACAATCAGCATAGTAAATAGCATACAGAATGGGAGAAAATCTTTACTAACTTCAATTCGGACAATGTACTAACATCTACCATTTACCAAGAATGCAGAAATCAAATACCAAGGAATTAAACATGCCAAACAAGAAACAAGCCAATGAGGAGGAAATGAGGAGGAAAAAGAAGAGGAGGAGGGAGAGAAGGAGGAAGAGAAAGAAGAGGAGGAGGAGGAGACAACTACAACGACAGTGATACAATTAGTCATTAACTATTTTTAAAATTGTACAATAACCCAGGAAATGAAGTGTCTTAGACAGGGTTTCTATTCCTGCACAAACATCATGAACAAGAAGCAAGTTGGGGAGGAAAGAGTTTATTGAGCTTACACTTCCACACAGCTGTTCATTACCAAAGGAAGTCAGGACTGGAACTCAAGCAGATCAGGAAGCAGGAGCTGATGCAGAGGTCATGGAGGGATGTTACTTACTGGCTTGCTTCCCCTGGCTTGCTTAGCCTGCTCTCTTATAGAATCTAAGAATACCAGCCCACAGATGGTACCACCCACAAGGGGCCCTCCCTCCTTGATCATTAATTGAGAAAAATGCCCAACAGCTGGATCTCATGGAGGCACTTCCCCAACTGAAGCTCCTTTCTGTGTGATAGCTCCAGCCTGTGTCAAGTTGACACACAAAACCAGTCAGTACATGAAGGAATGCAAATTAAAACTACTTTGAGATAATACATTCAGATGGCTATTATAAACAAATCTGACAATGGTGGAGAAGATGTGCAAAAAGAGTAAACTTTATTCACTATTGGTAGGCATGCAAACTAATATAGTTATTGTAGAATTCAGTTTGGAGAATTCTAAAAAAAATAAATAAATAAATAAAAACTACCATATGACCAAGATACATCACTCGAAGCCAAATATCAAGAGAACTCTAAACATTACCATAGAGAACTCTGCATTCTCATTTATTTCTGGTTTAGTCACTATAGTAAAGGAAATTAATCTTGTATACCAACATGAAATGTATTAAAATTTCATGCCGGGAGGGGGTGGCACACACCTTTAATCCCAGCACTTGGGAGGCAGAAGCAGGCGGATTTCTGAGTTCGAGGCCAGCCTGGTCTACAGAGTGAGTTCCAGGACAGCTGGAGCTACACAGAGAAACCCTGTCTTGAAAAACAAAAAAAAAAAATTATATATGTAGAAAATAAAATGTTATTTATCTCGAATGAAAAAACATAATCCCAAAAATTTCAGGAAAATGTGTAAGATTAAGCACGATCAACAAATAATCTTAGGAAGGAAGAAAACTAATTGGATAGTCTTTCTCATATGCAGAACCTAGCCAACAACATATTGTAAACAAACACATGTGCAGAAAAGAGAACAAGAAAGACTAAGTATTAGGTCATAAACAAAGACCAATTGCAAGTAATGGACAGAACTTATGAAAGGCAATTATGAAGCAAATTTTTCTATTTCTAATTCTGTCATTTGATGTTTTTTTGTTTTGGGTAGTTGATAAATGCATAAAACATATTTAATAGTGAAAGTGTAAAATCCTGAGACAGTCCAGAGCTTCATAATGGCTCTTTTAAATATAAAACCCATATATATGATCAATTTCAGTGTAATGATTCTATTTGAGTATTTATAATAAAGTTTATTTCTAAACAATCAAGATATATCTATAACCATGCCATCAAATTCTTGAAAGAAATAATTTCTCAATTTCTTTCACTGAGTTATCTTCTGATATAACCTATCTTTAACTTTTAATATATGAAACATCAATTTAATATTTATGTCCTCTATAAAATATGACTGCATATTACTATCTACTAAGCTATTATAATTGATACCAGTGACAAATTCCTGTCACAATTACTGTAATTTAACAGCAAAAAAGTAATTTAAATAAGCTTTAAAATGATGTAACAAATGTTATAAACACACATACTGGGGGCCAAGATAGAAAATATCATCAAAAAACAACTAGAAAGAAATTTTAATTCTTCTGACCACTTTAACAACTTTTTGATTTGTTTTATAATTCATTTTAATCTCTAATTTCTCTATTCTACTTTGGTGGTTCTCAAATCAGACAACACACTAGACTCACTACTGGGGAAGTTATTGAAGACTACAAATTCATTTGTCCTGACTTTAGGAAAGTTTGATCTTATTAGTTTAAGTGTGGACATGCTTTTAACATTCCCAAATGATACTGATGTATACCTGAGGGTCTTTTAATTACTACTTCAAGTCATCCTAAATATTTTTAAAGAAATAAAATATAAATCCTGTATAAATTTAAAATCATATTTAGGCAAAGATTATAAAGTTTAAGACTGATTTATAAATGTTATCCCAACAGAGAAACTCTATAGTTCAAAAATTAAGAATTTCTAAATACTTTAATGACAGTTTCTGACTGGCTGAGAGAAGAAAATATCAGTTCTCAAAAATGGAGCAAGCGTAAGATAGGTGGAGCAGCTGGGACAGAAGTTTGCACCATTTGCACCAGGGAGCCAGGAGATTCCACAGCCTTCTGTGCACAGCACAGCAGGAGAGAATGATCTCCCAGCAGCTCTTTCACTTCTGAGCACAGAGGTAAGATCTTCACCTTCTCTCTGGAGGGGACCAGCTAGGATCACACAGGGCCTAATCAGTGGAGCAGCTGGGACAGAAGTCTTCCTGCCACCATTTACACCAGGGAGCAGGGAAACTCCACAGCCTTCTGTGCATAGCCCACCAGGAGAGTGATCTTCCAGCTGACTTTCACTTCTGAGCACAGAGGTGAGATCTCTACCTTCTCTCTGGAGGGGAGCAGCTAGGAGCACACAGGGCATCAGATCAATGGAGCAGCTGGGTCAGAAGTCTTCCCACCACCATTTGCACCAGGGATCCAGGAAACTCCACAGCCTTCTGTGCATAGCCCGCCAGGAGAGAGTGATCTTCCAGCAGTGCTTTGACTTTTGAGCTCAGAGGAGTAAGGACTCAGGCTTACAGGCCCACAGGAGGGACAAACTCCAGCCAGAGACAACAATACCAACTAGCACCAGAGATAACTAGATGGCAAAAAGCAAGCACAAGAACCCTACCAACAGAAACCAAAGCCACATGGCAACATCAGAACCTAGTTCTCCCACCACAGCAAGTCCCAGATACCCCAACGCAACAGAAAAGCAAGAGTTGGATTTAAAATCATATCTCATGATAATGATAGGGGGCTTCAAGAAAGACTTAAATAACTCCCTTAAAGAAATACAGGAGAACATTGGTCAACAGGTAAAAGCCCTTAAAGAGAAAACACAAAAATCCCTTAAAGAAATACAGGGGATCATGGGTAAACAGGCAGAAGCCCTTAAAGAAAAAACACAAAAATCCCTTAAAGAATTACAGGAAAGTACAAACAATCAAGTGAAGGAACTGAACAAAACCATTCAGGATCTAAAAATGTAAGTAGAAACAATAAAGAAATCACAAAGTGAGACATCTCTGGAGATAGAAAACCTTGCAAAGAATTCAGGAGTCATAGATGCAAACATCAACAACAGAATACAAGAGATAGAAGAAAGAACCTCAGGTGCTGAAGATACCATAGAAAACATTGACTCAACAGTCAAAGAAAAAAGCTGGTAACCCAAAACATTCAGGAAATCCAGAACACAATGAGAACACCAAACCAAAGGATTATAGGTATAGACAAGAGCAAGGATTTATATCTTAAAGGCCCAGCAAATATCTTCAACAAACTTGTAGACGAAAACTTCCCTAACCTAGAAAAAGAGATGCCCATGAACATACAAGCCTTCAGAACTCCAAACACACTAGACCAGAACAGAAACTCCTCCCAACACATAATAATCAGAACACCAAATTCACTAAACAAAGAAAGAATATTAAAAGCAGTAGGGGAAAAAGGGAAAGTAACTTATAAAGGCAGACCTATCAGAATTATACCAGACTTCTCACCAGAGACAATGAAAGCTAGAAGATCCTGGGCAGACCTCATACAGATCCTAAGAGAACACAAATTCCAGCCCAGGCTACTATACCCAGAAAAACTCTCAATCATCATAGATGGAGAAACCAAGATATTCCATGATAAATCCAAATTTACACAATATCTGTCCACAAATCCAGCCCTACAAAGGATAATAGATGGAAAATGCTAACACAAGGAGGGAAACTACACCCTAGAAAAAGCAAGAAAGTAATCTTCCAACAAATCCAAAAGATGTTATCCACACAAACATAAAAATAATATCAAAAATAACAGGAAGCAACAGTCACTATTTCTTAATATTTCTTAATAACAATGGATTCAACTCCCCAATAAAAAGACATAGACTAACGAAATATTTCTCATGTAAACCTTCAATTTTATCAGAAAATGTTTGTAATTCCCCCTTTAATTAATTTAGCAATGTTTTTATGTCTACCATCTTATCTGCATTATTTTTCATGATAATCTTCAATTTTAATGTCTTTCTATATATTTCCTCTATTTTATCAGAAATGTTTCCTTTGATTTTATCACAAATGTTTCTAATTCCAACTTCAATTAATTTAGAAAGTTTTTATATCTACCATTTTATATGTAAAATTTTCCATGAAATAGTCAATTTTAACATGTTTGTATATATGGATTTTGAATTTTACCAGAAATATTTTCCATGTAAATCTTCCATTTTATCTGTAAATGTTTATAATTCCACCTTCAATTAACTTAGAATTTTCTTTATTCCTATCATTTTATCTGTATAATTTTCATGATAATCTTTAATTTTAACGTTTTTCTATATATTTCTTCAACTTTATCAAATATTTTCCATGTAAACCTTCAAATTTATCAGAAAATGTTTATAATTCCACTTTCAATCAACTTAGGAATACTTTTATGCCTACCATTATTATATCTATATAAAATTTTCCATGATAATTTTCAAAAAAAAAGAAAGAATTTTTTGAAACAGGATTTCTGACATGATCAGAAAACCCAAGACTTTTTTGTTGTTGATGTTGCTTATCTGGCTTTGGTCAAAACCCATGAGCTATCCAGAGAGCTTTCAGAATTTTTTTCTATCAAGAAAGAACTGTCTCAAGCAGAAGGATCTGTCTAGAGCAGAGAGCTGCCTCAAGCAGTCTGCAGAGCCGAGAACTACCTACCCAGAGCTGTCTAGGGAGCTATCTTGAGCAGACTAGGAGGCTGTCCGTTTGTAACCCACTAATGACTTTGAGTCATTTGTTTCACCTCTCCCAAACAGCCCTTCTCTCAGGAACCTGGGCCTAGCCCAGGCAGGTCCTTGTTGGATCAGCTCACCTGAGGCGCCTTTGCTAACAGGGTGAGCTCTGCTGTGCTGCCCAGGTGAGGTGCAGAGTCTGCTCTCCTGAGTGCTGCAGCTGGTGAAGGGGCAGGGCAAGCTCTTCCTCTCATGAGCTCAGAGCCAGCTCTACTGATTGCCACCAGTATCGAGGCGGGGAGGAAGGCATCATTCCCTTGCCCATGCCACCCTTTGCAAAAGAGGGGCGAGGCCAGCTCTCCCATGCTCATGGCCTCAGGGTGGCTTTCCCTGCCATCACCTTCAGTTCTACTGTCCTAAGCAGGTGAAGAAGTCTGGTGACTGGCGAGGGGTGTGGCCAATCAGCATAGGACCAAAGGTGGCAATTCAGACCAGGGACATCTGCTTGGCTTTTGCTTAACATGGGCCTGTGACATCAACACAGACCCCTGGCGTCCATAGGACCAGACCACAGACCCAGAAATGGCCCCTGTCAGCAGCGTGGACCCCTATGTCTCCATGGCCTCAGGTGGAAGTGCAGAGCACTTAGATTAGTATGTCTCCCCTCAGCAGCACAGCCCTCAGACACATGGGCCCTGGTGGCAGCCCAGACTATGGACATCTGCTTGGCCTTTTGTGGTAACTTGGGCCATAGACATTGACAGAGACATGGCCCAGACCTCATGATGGCCTTCTCATAGCTGCCGGTTCCTCACTATCACTGAGTCCAGTTCCATAGTTCTCCACAGTGTATGGACCCAGCTTGATTTCTCCTCCATCTCTCCACTGTGCACTCCATCTTCCCCATCTCTTCATCACATATTCAGCCATTGTAGTGGTGCCCACAACAGGTGTTTGGATGCCTTTCTTTGGCACTTGTGTTGAACAATCAGGTTCTTACAGAACATGGTCTGAACCCAAAAGCCTGTTTATGCATGATTTTTGTTTGTTTGTATGTTTGTTTTTCATGTTAAGGACCAGTTTCTTTAATCCAAATCCTATTTGAACCATACTATTTTTTATAAATGTTGACATTAAATATTTTTTAGATTTAAAAAATTGAGCAAGCACTTTTTGTTTATAGCAATAACAATTTTTAAAAGTTAACTTTAAAAACACCCATGCTTGGTCCAAAGAAATGGCTCAGTCTGATGGTGATTGTTGCTAAGCCTGGAATCCAGAGTTTGATCCCCATGACCTAAATAGTGAAGAGAATCAGTTCCCACAAGGTGTCCTCTGACCTCTCACACATGCTATAGCATACATCTTCCACCCTCAAATAATAAAAAGACATTCTGACATAAAAGCAAAACCTTATTAAAATGAAAACAAATTTTATTTTGTGATGGGGGTGGGCTATAGCTCAGCAGCAGAAAATGTGTTCAACATATAAGGTCCTGTACTCCATCCCTAGTACAGGAGGTGCAGGAAGGACCCAAACTGTACTCTAACCAACTTGTGAACAGATATAGCTTATCTAAAATTAAAACCATTTTATTAATTCTATTTTATAGTAATCTCAGACTGCATATTGATATTATGATTCATTCTTATTTTTCCTCAGTCCTTAGCTACTAAAATCTTTTAAAAATTATTTGAAGATATTTATACTTCATGGTTATTACTTTCAGGATTGCTACTACTATAGTAAACATTAATGAAAAATGTGCTAGGAAAGGGTGTCATGACGTTATTTTGAAGAAAATGAAGGAAGAAAATGATTAGCTTAATGTTTATAATTATTTCTAAAATATGTTTAAATAATATTGCTTCTTGAGAGCTTTCATAGTATTCCCAACATATATTTAAATTATCCTCCAAGAAATGAAGATTATTCAATAAGCCATTTTAAAGGTATGAACTCTGTCCACTATTAGATACTATTATTACTTACAGAAATTTTTGAAGGTGGTATTATTTCCAATGAGTAATCCATTTCCTGGGTACTGAGAGTTCTAAGTGAAAGAGAACATTCTCCAATGGTTTTCTTTTTGGGAGTCTGGGTTTGAATCTTAAATGCAAGTCTCACAGCTTGTAGATTTTGTAGTTTAATAGCAAATACAAATGTTTCCATAAATTCAATAACCTTAAAAAACAAGAAAATATTAAATATAAATACTTTTTAAAGTTGATATGCAATTATAGAATAAATCTGCATACATTAGAAAAGTATGTAAAATATATTTTAAAGTATTTTAGACTGAGGGAAAGGAGATCCAGTGACTAGCCCAAAATGGGACCCATCTCAAGGGGAAGCTTCAAGACCTGACACTGTTACTGATGCTATGATGTAATTACCGACAGGAGCCTAGCATGGCTGCCCTCTGAGAGACCCAACAAGCTAGCTGACTGAGACAGAAGCATATACTTGAATCCAACCAATGGACTGAAGTCAGGGACCCCTGTAGGTGAATTAGGAAAAAGCTGAAAGTTAAGGAGAGGGGCCACCCCATAGGAAGACCAACAATTTCAACTAACCTGGACCCCAGAGTGTCTCTCAGACACTAAGCCTCCAACCAGGCAGCATACACTAGCTGGTGCAAGGCCCCCAACACATATACAGGCGAGGACTGCCTGGTCTGGCCTCAGTGAAGAAAGACATGCCTAACCCTCAAGAGACTTGAGGCAGGGAATGGGGAGGCATGGCAGATTATGGTATTGTTGGGGTGTGGGGAGGGGGATCCTCTTTAAGACAAAGGAAGCAGGAATGGAATGAGGAACTGTCGGAGGGCAGAACTGAAAGAGGATAATGACTATACTGTAGAAAAAAGATTAAAGATTTTAAAAAGATTAAAGATATTTTTTAAAAAGAAAACGGAGTTCTTGTTTTACTGTATTACTTAGTTTCATAATTCATCCTTATATTACTTAGAAATTAAGATCAATATTAATAATAGCCTCATCAGAATATAGCTTTGCCTTTTTGAAAATTAGACTATTTTCCTATAGTTTCTGGTTTTCTGATATACCTTTCTTGCTTTTCATTACAATTTTTTCAAAATTTGATGACAATTTCAAAATTTTCATATATAAGTTTACAAAGCATTGAATTCTCTCTTTAAAAGAGATTGAACACAAAATTGTTCTTTGCTATATATTTCCTTCTTTGCATTGTTGATGGACCTTTTTAAAAAGTCATATCTAGTCAAATAGCAAATATGATGGCTATTGTCTCCAAAGTTTCACAGATATTATAATTTATATCAAATCAGACAGAATTACGTTTCTGTTGGCCGCCCAACCACTGAACTGTTTCTTTTATATTATCAAACTATAGAAGTACACCAATAAAATACTACACATGAACTATTTAAAATCTTGCACAGTGTAAGTATGATGGTATATTTCACATTTTTCATAATAGGGATTTCTCAAACCACTTGATTTGTGAAAATAAATTTTGAAAGTGAAAGAATCAGGGAGGTATTTTTCCTAACTTTTCCTAATTGCTTAATTCAGAAAGTGTTCATCCTTGAGTGCATCATTTCTCCAGAATCATTTAGACTTTTATTCAAGTTTTCTACTACTATATACAAAATTACCAACATTTTATATATGCTTTTGTTTGCATCTTAGATTATTTTCATGGAATATATTTCAAATAAAATATCTGTGTTGCTAACTGTAAATATTTTGAGTTTTTGGTGTATGTTACCAAACTAATTTCCCCAAAATGTATGTTTTAGAGCAGTGGTTTTAAACATTCGTAATGCTGTGACCCTTTAATACAGTTCCTTATGTTGTAAAGACCTAACCATAAAATGTCTTTACTTCATAACTGTAGTTTTGCTACTGTTATGAATCATAAGGTAAATATCTGATATGCAGGGTATCTAATATGTGACCCCCAATGGGATCATGACCCATGGGTTGGGAATCATTGTTTTAGAATCATTAAAGATAATTCCTGTGTGGAACTGGGCAGGTTCAGAGGATCTGGGAGGAGTCAAAGAAGGAGACCAGCTAACACCAGAGATAAACAGATGGCAAGAGACAAGGGCAAGATCATAAGCAAAAGAAAACAAAGGTACTTGGCATCATCAGAGCCCAGTTCTCCCATCACAGCAAGCCCTAGATACCCCGACACACCAGGAAAGCAAGACTCTGATGATAGAGGACTTAAAGGACATAAATGACACCCTTAAAGAAATACATGAGAGGGGCTGGAGAGATGACTCAGTGGTTAAGAGCACTGACTGCTCTCACAGAGGTCCTGAGTTCAATTCCCAGCAATCATATGGTGGTTCACAACCATGTGTAATGGGGTCTGATGCCCTCTTCTGGTGTATTGGAACATAGCGAAAATGTACTAATATAAATAAAAATAAATAAATATTAAAAGAAAGAAAGAAATACAGAAGATCACAGGCAAAAATGTAAAAGCCCTTAAAGAGGAAACACAAACCAAATCCAAGGACATATCAAAATGATCATTCACCATGATCAAGCAGGCTTCATCCCAGGGCTGCAGGGATGGTTTAATATATGGAAATCCATCAACTTAAGCCACTATATAAACAAAAACAAAGAAAAAAGCCACATGATAATCTCATTAGATGATGAGAAAGCCTTTGACAAAATTCAACACCCTTTCATGGTAAAAGTCTTGGAAAGATCAGGAATTCAAAGCCTATACCTAAACGTAGTAAAAGCAATATACAGCAAACCAGTAGCCAACAACAGACTAAATGGAGAGAAACTTGAAGCAATCCCACTAAAAGGGAACCTACTCTCTCCCTACATATTCAATACAGTACTAGAAATCCTATCAAGAAAAATTAGACAAAAGGAGGTCAAATTGATGCAAATTAGAAAGGAAGAAGTCAAAAATATCACTATTTGTAGATAATATGATAGTACACTTAAGTGACCCCAAAAACTTCACAAGAGAACTCCTAAATGTAATAACCAACTTAAGCAAAGTGGCTGGATATAAAATTAACTCAAACAAATCAGTAGCCTTCCCATACTCAAAGAATAAACAGGATGAGAAAAAAATTAGGGAAACGAGACCCTTCACAATATTCACAAATGATATAAAATACCTTGGTGTGACCCTAACCAAGCAAGTGAAAGATCTATATGACAAGAACTTCAATTCCCTGAAGAAAGAAATTGAAGAAGATCTCAGAAGATGGAAAATTTTCCCATTGGATTGGCAGGATTAATATAGTAAAAAATCCATCTTGCCGAAAGCAATTTAAAGATTTGATTCAATTCCCATGAAAATTCCAACTCAATTCTTCATAGAATTAGAAAGAGTAATTTGCAAATTCATTTTGGAATAATCAAATACCCAGAATGGTGAAAACTATTCTCAACAATAAAAGAACTTCTGGGGGAAGCACCATCCCTGACCTCAAACTGTATTACAGAGCAATAATGATAAAAAAAACGGCATGATATTGGTACAGAGACAAGCAGGTAGATCAATGGAATAGAATTGAAGACCCAGAAATGAACCCACACACCTATGGTCACTTGATCTTTGATAACAGAGCTAAAAACCGTTCTATGGAAAAAAGACAGCATTTTAACAAATGGTGCTAGTTCAACTGGAAGTCAGCATGTAGAAGAATGCAAATCAATCCATTCTTATCTCCTTGTACAAAGCTGAAGTCCAAGTGGATCAAGGACCTCCACATAAAACCAGATACACTGAAACTAATAGAAGAAAAACATTTGGGCACAGGGGAAACTTTTCTGAACAGAACACCAATGGCTTAGGATATAAGATCAAGAATTGCCAAATGGGACCTCATAAAACTTCAAAGCTTCTGTAAGGCAAAGGATACTGTCAATAGGAAAAAACAGCAACCAACAGTTGGGAAAAGATCTTTACCAATCCTACATCTGATAGAGGGCTAATATACAATATAAACAAAGAACTCAAGAAGTTAAAACTTCAGCAAACCAAATAACCCTATTAAAAATGGGTTACAGAGCTAAACAGAGAATTCTCAACTGAGGAAACTCAAATGGCCAAGAAACATCTAAAGAAATGTTCAACATCCTTAATCATCAGGGAAATGCAAATCAAAATAACCCTGAGATTCTACCTCACGCCAGTCAGAATAGCTAAGATCAAACTCAGGGGACAGTAGATGTGGGCAAGGGTATGGAGAAAGAGGAACACTCTTCCACTGTGGATGGGATTTCAATCTGGTACAACCACTCTGGAAATCAGTGTGGCAATTCCTCAGAAAATTGTACACAGTACTTACTACCTGAGACCCAGCTATACCACTCCTGCATATACACATAAGATACTCCAATATATAATAAGGACACATGCTCTACTATGTTCATAGCAGCCATAATTATAATAGCCAGAAGCTGGAAACAACCTAGATGTCCCTCAACAGAGGAATAGATACAGAAAGTGTGGCACATTTACACAATAGAGTACTACTCTGCTATTAAAAACAATGACTAATAAAATTTGCATGCAAATGGATGGATCTAGAAAATATCATCCTGAGTGAGATAACTCAGTTACAAAAGAACACACATGGTATGTACTCACTGATGAGTGGATATTAGGCAAAGAGCGTGGACTAACCACAATACGGGCCACATGAAGTTCAAGAGGAAGGAAGACCAAAGAGTGGATGTTTCAGTCCTACTTATGGGGAACAAAATAGTCTAGGGAAATAGAGGTTGGGAGGGACTTGGGAGGAAGAGAGGAGAGGGGGTAGGAAAAAGAGGAGCAGAATCAGGTATGGGGGATAGAGGAGATGTACAGATGGTCAGGAAATTGAACAGAGGTGTGTAGCAATGGGAGATGTGGAGGTAGCTATCAGAAATCCCAGATGCCAGGAAAGAAAGAGCTTTAAAGGACCCCACGGGGATGACATTGGCTAAAATTCCCAACAAAGGGGAGGGAGAACCTGTCAAGACCATATCCAAAGATTAGGCATGGCCTCCCAGTTGAGGGATGGGGCCACCCACCCATCTCCAAAATCTTAACCCAGAATTGCTCCTGTTTAAAGGAAATACAGGGACAAAGAGTAAAGCAGAAACTGAAGGAAAGGCAATCCAGAGACTGCCATACCTAGGGATCCATATGTAGTGACCAAACTCAGTCACTATTGCTGATACTAAGAAATGCTTGCTGATAGAAGACTGATATAGCTGTCTCCTCTGAGAGGCTCTGCCAAATACTGACAAATACAGATGTAGAGGCTTGTAGCCAAACATTGGACTGAGCACAGGGACTCCAATGGAGGAACCAGGAGAAGGACTGAAGGAGCTGAAGGGGCCTTATCTGGCATCAATGGGAGGGGAGGCCCTGTGAAGGTCCTGTGAAGGCTTGATGCCCCAGTGTAATGGTGCTAGGGAAGTGAGGTGGGTGTGGGTGGGTGGGTGGGTGTGGGAACACCCTCACAGAAGCAGGGTAAGGGGGAATGGGTTAGGGGGGTTGCAAGGGGGAAAGCAGAAAAGGGGATAACATTTGAAATGTAAATAATTAAAATATTCAATTAAAAGAATTAATCATCTTAATTATCTCATACCAAAAGAAGAAAATCACACACACACACACACACACACACACACAAACAACAACAACAACAACAACAACAACAACAAAATAACAGGAACTAACAATTATTGGTCATTAATAGCTCTCAAAATCAGTGGATTCAATTTACCAATTAAAAGACACATGCTAACAAACTGGGTATGTAAACAGGGTCCACCATTCTTCTGCATATAAAGAAACATATCTCAGCAAAAGAGATAGACACTACTTCAGAGTAAAGGACTAGAAAAAGATTTTTCCAAGAAAACAGACATAAGAAACAAGCAGGAATAACCATTCTAATCTCACAAAATAGACTTTCAACCAAAAGTTATCAAATGAGATGGGGAAGGACACTTCATACTCATCAAATCCACCAAGATAAAGTCTCAATTTGGAACTTCTATGTCCCAAATTCAAAGGAAACCAATACTTAAAAGAAATTTTACTAAAGCTCAAATCAACACATTGAACCACAAACAATAATAGTGGGGGACTTAAACTCTCCATTCTCAACAAAGGAAAGGTCATAGAAACAGAAACTAAACAGAGAGACAATTAAACTGACCATTGTTACTAACCAAATGTATTTAACAAGTAGCTACAAAACAGTTCACCAAACAAAGGCTATACCTTTTTTTCAGCATCTCATGGATCCTTCTCCAAAATTGAACATGCAACTGGGCACAAAGCAAACCTCAACAGATACAAGAAGATTGAAATAAACCCTTGTACTCTATCAGATCACTATGGAATAAGACTGGACTTCAACAAAAACAGAAACAACACAGAGACCACATACTCATGGAAACTGAACAACTTCCTACTCAATGATCACTTTGTCAAGGAAGAAATAAAGAAATTAAATACTTTCTAGAATTCAACAAAAATGAAGGCACAGCATACACAAACCTATGGGACACTATGAAAGCAGTGCTAAGAGAAAAATTCATAGCACTAGGTGCTTCATAGAGAAACAGAAGAGATCTCATACTACCAACTTAACAGCACACCTGAGAGTTCTACAAAAAAACAAGTAAACACACCCAAGAGGAGTAGATAGCAGGAAATAATCAAAATCAGGGCTGAAATCAATCAATTATAAACAAAGAACAATATAAAGAATCAAAAAAAACCAAGAGCTGCTTCTTTGAGAAAATCAACAAAATAGACAAACTTTTAACTAAACTAATTAAGAGGCACAGAGACAATATTCAAATTAACAAAATAAAAAATGAAAAGGGAAACATAAGAACAAAAACTTAAAAAATTCAAAGAACCATTAGGTCTTACTTCAAAAGACTGTAATTCACAAAATTGGAAAATCTAAACAAAATGGATGAGTTTCTAGACAGAATCCACTTACCAAAGTTGAATCAAGATCAGGTAATCTATCAAAACAGTCTCATAATCCTTAAGGAAATAGAAGCAGTCATTAAAAGTCTCCCAATCAAAGAGGGCAGATGGTTTTAGAAAAGAGTTCTATCAGACTTTCAAAGAGCTAATACAAATACTCCTCAAACTATTACATAAAACTAAAACAGAAGGAATACTACTGAACTCACTGTATGAGGCCACAGTTACTCTAATACTTACACCACACAAAGACCCAACAAAGAAAGAGAACTTCAGACCAATTTCATTCAGGAACATTGACACAAAAATACTCAATAAAATTCTTTCAAACTGAATTCAAAAACACATCAAAAGCACCATTCACCATAATCAAGTAGGCTTCATGCCAGAGATGCAGAGATAGTTCAATATATGAAAAGTAATCAATATAATGCACTATATAAACAAACTGAAAAGAAAAAACCCACATGATCATTTCATTAGATGCTGAAAAGGCCTTGGGAAAAAAAAATCCCTTCATGAGAGTCTTGGAGAGATCATGGATTCAAGGCACATATCTAAATATAATAAAAGCAATATGCTGCAAACCAATAGCCAACACCAAATAAAACGAGAGAAGCTTGAAGCAATCACACTGAAATAGGGACAAGACGAGGCTGTTCACTTACTTCCAATCTATTCAATACAGTACTTGAAATTCTAGGTAGATCAGTAAGACAACAAAAGGAGTTCAAGAGCATGAAAACTGGAAAGGAAGAAGTCAACGTATCACACTATTCAAGGTTCATATGATAGTATACATAATTGATCCCCAAAATTCTACCAGAGGACTCCTACAGCTGATAAATACCTTCAGCAAAGTCCAGAATCAAAATTAACAAAGAAATCAATACCCCTTCTCTACACAAGTGTTAAGTGGTCTGAGAAAGAAATTAGGGAGACAGTGCCCTTCACAATAGCCGCAAAGAACATAAAATACCTTGGTGTAACTCTAAACAAGCAAGTGAAAGACCTATCTGAAAAGAACTTCAAATACTGGAGGAAAAATTGAGGAAGATATCAGAGGATAGAAAGATCTCCCTTGCTCATGAATCAATAGGACTAACATAGCAAAAATGGCCATCTTACCAAAAGCAATGTACAGAGTCAATGCAATTCCCATCAAAATTCCAACATATTTTTTTACATTCCTTCAAAAGCAATCTTAACTCCATATGGAAAAACAAAAAACCCAGAATAGCCAAAAAAAAAAAAAAAAACTAAACAATAAAAGAACTTCTGAAGGAATCACTGCCATCTTTGATCTCAAGATGTACTATACAGCAATAGACAGGTGATCAATAGAAAATAATCAAAGACCCAAAAATAGACCCACATATCCATGGACACTTGATTTTCAACAAAGAAGCCAAACAATGGGGGGGGGGGAGAAAGCATCTTCAAAGAATGGTGCTGGTCTAGCTGGATGACTGCATATAGATGAATGCAAATAGATCCATATTTATTATCCTGCAGAAAACTCAAGTCCAAGTGGATCAAGGACCTCAACATAAAACCAGATACACTGACTCCTATTAGAGTCCTATTAGACTATTAGAGAGAGTGATAACCTTGAATGCATTGGTACAGGACACATTTTCCTGAACAAAATACCAATAGCTTAGTCCCTAAGATCAATAATTGATGAATGGGACCTAATGAAATTGAAAAACTTCTTTATGGTAAAAAACACTGTCAACAGGACAAAATGGTAGCCTACAGACTGGAAAAAGATTTTCACTAACCCTACATCCAATAGAGGGCTAATATCCAAAATATGTAAAGAACTCAAGAAGTTAGATACCAATAAACCAAATAACCCAATTAAAAACTGGGGTACAGAAATAAACAGAGCATACTCAACAGAGAAATATCAAATGCCTGAGAAGCACTAAAAGAAATGTACTTAGTCATCAGGGAAATGCAAAGCAAAATGACTCTGAGATTCCATCATGTTGCAAGAGATTTCCTATCCATTCACATTGAGGGAGTGAGGGGCCAGTGATTGGAGGAGAGAGAGGAGGAGGAGCTAAGAGAAGTGAGGGAAGGAGAGAGGGAGAGGCTTGGAGGACCCCAGGAGTGGAATGAGAGAGATGCAGATATCCAGATGGCTTCAGACATATTTCTGGTGTTTTGAAGAGGTTAGAAATATTGGGATAAGACTTTATCATTGTAAATTGGCATTATGTAATTGGGAGTTTAATATACATAAAGATTTTTGGTTAACTATTTAAGTTAACTATTTAACTATACTAGGTATTTGGGCACAGAGCAGGAGCATGGGACTCCTGCCATTTACAGAGTCTATTGTGGAGGAAACACAGCTGGGATGCTGGGAGAGCTAGCTGGGAAAGACTGGCTCTGTGGCAACAGTGAGAGCTGCCCAGAGCAAGACCCACCGGAACTTGGTGCAGAGCCCTGGCAGGGTGGTCTTTATTAATTAACACTACACTATCATTAGAATGACTAAGATCAAAAACTCAAAGGATAACACATGCTGGTGAGGATATAAAGGGGAACACTCCTCCACTGCTGGTGGGAGTGCAAACTTGTACAATCACTCTGGAAATCAATCTGATGGTTTCTTATAAAACTGGAAATAGTTCTAACTGAAGACCCAGCTATACCGCTACTGGACATACACCCAAAAGATGTTCTACCATACCACAAGGACACATGATTAACTATGTTCATACCATCTTTATTTGTAATAACCACAAACTGGGAACAACCCAAATGCCCCTCAACTGAAGAATGGATACAAAAAATAAGGTTTATTTACACAATGGAATACTAAGGACATCATGAATTTTGCAGGCAAATTTATAGAAATAGAAAATATCATCCTGAGTGAGGTAACCCAGACTCAAAAGTACATGCATATCATGTACTCACTGATAAGTGGATATTAATCATAAGTACATGATACACCCCACAGAACCAAAAAGTTAAACAATTTTGAAGGCCCAAGCATGGAAGCTTGAATCACACTTAGAAGGAGAAACAAAATAATCAGAGGAGGTAGAGGGAGGACTGGTCCAGGATGGAGAGAAGAGGGAGAAAGTAATGGGGTGTCAGGGTCAGGCATGGGGAGACACAGAAGAAAGGCCCAAAGGGCCAAAAGAATGAATGAAAATCTCTAACTGCTGGCAGTGGGGGTGGAGGAGAGAATCTCTGGGAAGTCCCAGAGACCTGGGATAGGGGAGGCTCCCAGGAGTCCATGTGAGCAACATTAAGCCAACAACAGGGACTTGGAACATAAACAAGTCACTTCCTGTAGCAAAGCAGGACCTACAGTGGAGGGATAAGGACACCAATCCATCCACAAAACTTTCAACCCAAAATTTGTCCTGTCTAAAAGAAATACAGGGATAGAGCAGAAACTGAAAGAAAGACCAAATAATAACCTGCCCAACTCAGAACAGATCCATGGGCAACCACCATTCTCTGACACTATTAATGATAATCTGTTGTGCTTACAGATAGGAACCTAGCATAACCATCCTCTGAGAGACTTTACCCATCAGTGGGCTGAAACAGATGCAGATATCTCCTGCCAAACCAGGACACTAATAAACGAGTTGGGGGAAGGATTGAAGGTCCTGAAAAGGGAAGAGAACCCCACAGGAAGACCAACAGAGTCAACTAACTTGGATTCCTAGAGCTCTTTGAGACTGAGTCACCAACCAAAGAACACACAGGAACTACAATGAGCCCCCAGCACATATATAGCAGACATGTAGCTCAGTCTCTATGGCTGCTGTGCTGGCCTCTGTAGGAGAAGATGAGCCTAACCTGACGTGTGTGTGTGTGTGTGTGTGTGTGTGTGTGTGTGTGTGTAATAAAGAGTGCATACTGTTTTGCAGTGGACCTGAGTCCAAGTCTCAGCATCTATTTCAGGTGGCTTGAATCACCTGTTAAATCCAGCTTGCGGAGGTACAATCCTCTGGCTTCAGTGTGTGTGTGTGTGTGTGTGTGTGTGCGCGTGCGCGCACGCACACACACACACACACACACACACACTTAAATATAAAGGATTTCAAATATTTCATTTGTATGTAAAAACAGCTTTTAAACGTATCAAATGACAATAATGGGCATGTCTTTAAATTAGTATGAAAACAATCTATAAAACAAAACTCAAGGTAATAAACCTTCTAGTTATAATTGGAAGATTTTGAGAAAGAGATCAACTACAATTTTTTAATGACTTTTCAAAGTCAAAAAGTTATTGGGAGCAAGTATAGTAACGAAGTTTCTTACTTATTGCTAATCTTCTACATATTCCAGTAATTAAGGTTTTTTTTTTTAAATTCATCTATCAAACAATAAAATAGTGAATACTGGTGATTTTAAGATATCTTTTAAAAGCAAAAGTGTATCATTTTAGCTTGTTCAAATTAAAACCCTTTCTTATTCTAATATTTTACATAAATAAAAGTAACAAGAGAAGAGTGAAAATTCAAACACAAAGAGCCACTTACATTGGAACCTTCTTTGGCTGAAGATTTGAAATGTACTGGTTTGGACAATGTTAAAATTCCTTTTATAGAAATTGTGGGAGTATCTCCACAACTAGAGGGCCAACTTATATCTCTGCACTTAAAAAAAAAAGAAAGAAACCATAAGTTAAGTTTTTACAAAGGACTCTAACAATACAAATATATAATATATTTATTGAGTTGATAACTTTTCTGAGGCAAGGTCTCTTTACATAGCCCTGGTTGTTTTGGGACTCATAATGTATACCAGGCTGACCTCAGAGACCCACCTGCCTCTGCCTCCAGAGTGCTGGGATTAGAGGTATGAGCCACCATGCCCTACTGAGTTAATTATTTTTAGTTAAAATTTTTTACTCCTGGGCATATACCCAGAGGATTCCCCTGCATACAATAAAGACACATGCTCCACTACGTTTATAGCAGCCTTGTTTATAATAGCCAGAAATTGGAAGGAGCCCAAATATCCCTCAAAGGAGGAATGGATACAGAAAATGTGGTATATTTATACAATGGAATACTACTCAGCAATTAAAAATAATGAATTCATGCAATTTGTAGCTAAATGGTTAGATCTGGAAAATATCATCCTAAGTGAGTTAACCCAATCACAAAAGAATACACATGAAATGCAATCACTGATAAGTGGATATTAATGAGCCTAGAAGCCCTAAATACTTAAGGCACAATTAGCAAGTCAAATGATTCCCAAGAAGAAGAAAGGAGAGGACCCAGGGCCTGAAAAGATTGGATCCAGTTTTGTAGACCCAGAACAGAGAAATTGGCGGGGGATGATTGGGGAATGGTTGGGGGGGAGAGGAATTATGGGACGTATGGTGGAGGGGAACTGGGAAAGGGGAAAGCATTTGGAATGTAAACATAGAATATAGAAAATAAAAATTTAAAAAAGATAACTATCAAAAAAATTTTTAATAAATTTTAGAATACTAAGATTTCACACTTCATCCACATTAACATTTTGACATTTTCCTTCCTGACATTTTTGTATACATTTTGTCTTTGTTAATCACTCTTCCTCTACTCCTCTCCTTGCCATGTCTCTCAATTGTTCCCAATTGTCCTCTTCAAGCTTTCAAGTAACAAGTATTCCATTATCTTCCCTAACCTCTTCCTTAAAAACTCTTTCCCATAGCAAATAATGAAAAAAGAATAGGCAAAGTCCACCCCGTCATATTTCTCTAATTTCCTGACTTATGTATATATAAGTACAAATACAAAAATTAAAAGCAGGGCCAATATGTGAAAGAGAACATGTAATATTCTTGTGAGTCTTATTTATCTCCCTTGTTAATTTCCAGATATATCCATTTTCCTGAAATATTCACAAATTATTTTATATAGCTAAATAAAATTCTATTGTGTATATATACCACATTTTTATTATCAATTCATGTTGATGGACATCTAGGCTCATTTAATTTCCTTTCTAATATAAATAGTAAAACACCAAACATGAATGTGCAAGTGTATATATATAATAAGATTTTTAGTCCTTTGGGTATATGCTTAGGTATAGAGTCCTATAGTAGTGTTATGTATAGTAGTTTTATGTATAGTATAGTTATGTATAGTAGTGTTATGTATAGTAGGTTTTGGAGGAGGTTGTTTCCACTTTTGCCTGTGGAAGAAGCAAATGATGAAGAAAAAGAAGAGATGCAAGAAACTTGCTGCTGCACTTTGCTGCTGCTTGTCACTTAGAGCTCTCCTTCCCTCCTTTTCCCACAGCATAGATGCCTCAGGCCTTTTGGAGAGGGCCCAGCCTGGCCCCAGAATATTGCAATTCCCCTTTTCATGGCGGCACTTCTTTCCCCCTAATGACCCCCTGGGGGAGGAGGGGGAGGCAGCAGATGCCAGCCTTGGAAACAGACAAAAGGCAACATACCACTGCCTCTGTGTCACTGAGGCTGACACTCTCCTTGATAATCAACATTTCTCCAGTACAGATGGCTCCAGTCCTTGAAGAGAACAAGGACCAAACATCCTTGAAATAATAAGTGGCCCACTCTTGGACCATGAGGAAAGGGCAATTAAGTGCTCCCAGACAGCTGTGACCAGTTTGTAAAAATACACTAGTTCCAGATAGCCCCATAAAGTTACTTCCCAGGTGTTGTGGATGGGCCTGGTGCTGTTTGTATGTTGATGCTAATTCTGCTATCCTGGGAGGGGTTGCAGCCAAGGAGTGAGTCATACTCAGGTGACTTCTTGTGAACCAATCCCCTAATAAATAAAGGAGGCAATCACTGGGCGAGTAGGTGGGACTTCTGGGTTGGACAGAAGAAAAGAGAAAGCAGGAGAGAGTTAGGTCCTTTTTGGATGGGTAGAGCATGAGGACAAGATGTAATTACAAGGAATTCCATCAGGATTTGCTACCAGAGAATTTAGATTTAATAAGGCTTACAGATTAGGATTTAAGTTGTTGCACCCAGCAATTGAGTTACCGTTGTTTCTGAACTAAGTCTGTGTGGCATTTTCCTTCATGTGGCAGTTCACCTGGGTTCAAGAAAGAAAGGTACAGGTACAAAGCATGGGTTTTCCAGATGGGTACCACAAAGGCCAAGGGGTTTTGTGCATTGGGGCTGTCATGGTAGTGACACACCAGTGGGAACTTAGTGAGCTGCGTGGAGACATTTGGGGAAGCCCTTGGCCATAGTCTCCACAAGATAAGAACAGGCTGGCCAGACTGCTGGGCTGAGAGCAGCAAAGTATAGTGCAGGAACTTGCCATTCTTTTTCAATATTTCCCACAACACCCAGGACTAAAGGGTCCCCCTCCCAGCTGCACGGTTCGGCTCCTCTGTCTGAACAAATGTTGTTAGGTTTGAAGGATGGCTTCCCCTTGTCATCTCTCCAGTCACAGAACAACAAAGTCCAAAGATCCCTGCATGTGCATGTCATAAAAACTCCAAGCCCCTGGACACAGGCATCACATTGGTAACCTGCACAGTGGGAACGGCTTGCAAGCTGGGTCTTACTCATAAATGAAGGTTCTCTTTGTCATTACATCAAACTTGCATTTCTTGGTGTTCTGGGGTTCCCAAGAACTGGGCACAACAGTTTGTTTATCTTTTTGGTTTTGGTGTTGGGTTTTTTTTTTGTTTGTTTGTTTTTTTATTTAGACATTTTCACAATGATTTCCATAGTGGTCACACCAATTTACACTCCCACAAAGAGTTCCTTTTCCCTAACACCCTCACCAGTATTTGTTGTCATTTCTCATTTGATGATAGCCATTCTGACTGGGATGAGATAGGATCTCAAAGAGGGCTAAAGATTCTGAACTTTTTTTTGTCTTTTTTTTACTAAATTCTTTAATTTTAATAATTAGGTCAATATATATCTACATACAAACTATATATATTGAATGAACTATAAATTATATATATGTGTGTATATATATATATATATATACAGAAAGAAAGAGAAAGAGAGAAAGAGAGAGAGAGAGAGAGAGAGAGAGAGAGAGAAAGAGAAAGAGAGAGAGAGAGAATATGAATTGGAACATTAAACCAGTAAAGCTTTTGTACCTCAGTATTAAAGTGTATTTTAAAATAAAAGTAAACTTTTGCATAAATATTGCATAAAATGCATGAGGATCATTTAGGACATACTCTATTTCTTTAAGACATAAATTTTGATCCCAGTGGTAACTAAATGAAGTTGTTTATTGAAATTCAGAAGTTAAATGACATTCTACCAATAATATATTGGCCATGTGGCCCAACCTTCTCACATCTGGGTAAAATGAACAAAGAGACAGCTGCATATCCACATTTACTGCAATACTACTAACAACAAGTAGCAAAATATGAAGTCTCGTGTGTGTGTGTGTGTGTGTGTGTGTGTGATCATGTGCTATATTTGTAAAAATCACTATTCTTCCATAAAAAGAATTAAGTTCTAGCCTCTTAGCTGGTTTGCTCCAGTGAAGACACCACATCCTAACCCATCCTCAAGGACCAGTTGCACTCAGAGCAGTTGGTAAGACCTCCCCCCTCCAGAGACCCAGAACTGCAGCTGGGAGCCTGATGGACTAGGGACATGTCACCCACCAAAATCCCTGCCCTCCAGAATACCACTCCCCTTCTGCTCAGTCCTTTCTGCTGGATCAGACTCTTAGCTGGTCAGCTCCAGAGAAGACACCAATTCCTTACCCATCCTAGAGAACCCACTGTACTTAGAACTGGTGGTAAAAACCTTCCCCCGCCATGAGTCCCAAAGCTGCTGCTGGGAACCTGGTGGACTCAGGACCCATCACCTACAAAAAACTCTGCCCTTCCAAATACCACTCCCCTGCTATCCATTCTGTCCCTTCTGCCTGGTCCTTTCTGCCTGGGCAGATTCCTAGCTGGTCTGCTCCAGTGAAGACACCAAATTCTGACCCATGCTAGAGGACCCACTGCACTCACAGCACTTTAGGATCCACTTCACTCAGAGCAGTTAGACCACAACTTGACTGCTCCACTGAAGACCCAACAACCTGAAGGCCTCCCAGGAGATCTGCTGTAGCCAAGGTAACAGATCAGCAGCTTCTCTGCCCCGGTGAAGAGCCCCCAGGTGGAAGGCCCCACAGGTGGTCAGCTACAACTAATACTGCAGGCCTACCAGGAGACCTAAAGAAACCCAGGGTCAAAAGAGGCAGACTCCAGAAGGTTACCCAAAACCAATAAACATCAGGGATATCCAGATGGCAACAGGCAAGAACAAGCCCATAAGCAAAAGGAGCCAAAACACTTGGGCATCATCAGAACCCAGTTCTCTTGAATACAACACACCTGAAAATCAGGTGCTAAAATCCTATCTCATGAAGATAATAAGGTCCTTTAAGGAGGATATCAATAACTCACTGAAAGAAATACATGAAAACAAAGGTAAACAGGTGAAGGAATTGAATAAAACAATCCAAGACCTAAAAGTGGAATTAGAAACAATAAAGAAAACATAAATGGAGGCAACCACTGAAAAAGAGGTCAGGAATTACATATGTAAGTATCACCAACAGAATACAAAAGAGAGAAGAGAGAATCTCAGGCGTAGAAGATACCATAGAAAAGACTGACACAACTGTTAGAGAAAATTCAAAACGTAAAACCTCCTAACCCAAAATCCAGGAAATTCAGGATACAATGAAAAGACCAAATCTAAGAATAATCAGAATAGAGAAGAATGAAGATTCCCAGCTCAAAGGACCTGAAAATGTCTTCAACAAAAATCACAGAAGAAGCTGGATGTGGTGGCACACACCTGTAATCCCAGCACTTGGGAGG
This sequence comes from Apodemus agrarius, assembly GCA_964023405.1. Classification (NCBI taxonomy): domain Eukaryota; kingdom Metazoa; phylum Chordata; class Mammalia; order Rodentia; family Muridae; genus Apodemus; species Apodemus agrarius. The sequence continues at coordinate 22,223,372 of OZ030011.1, read as the reverse complement.
CAGAGGCAGGCAGATTTCTGAGTTCGAGGCCAGCCTGGTCTACAGAGTGAGTTCCAGGACAGCCAGGACTACACAGAGAAACCCTGTCTCAAAAAAAAAAAAAAAATCAAAGAAGAAAACTTCCCCAACCTAAAGAAAGAGATGGCCATAAAGGTACAAGACTATAGAACACCAAATAAATGGCACCAAAAAAGAAAATACACTTGTCACATAGTAATCAAAACACTAAATGCACAGAACAAAGAAAGAATATTAAAAGCTGCAAGGAAAAAGTACCAAGTAACATACAAAGGTAGACCTATTAGAATTACACCAGACTTCTCAACAGAGACTATGAAAGCCAGAAGAGCCTGGTAGAGGTCATGCAGACTCTAAGAGAACATAAATGCCAGCACAGGCTACTATACCCAGCAAAACTCTAAATCAATATACGTGGAGAAACCAAAATATTTCAGGACAAAACCAAATTCAAACAGTATCTATCTACCAATCCAGACCTACAGAGAATCCTAGTAGGTAAACTCCAACACAAGGAAGGTATCTGTACCAAAGAAAGGGCACTAACTATATTAAGCATCTCAAAACAAAGCCAAAAGGAAAACAAGATCCAACATTTTGCTGCATACAAGAAACACACCTCATTAACAAAGACAGACACTATACACTATCTCAGAGTAAAAAGATGGAAAAAGGTCCTCCAAGCAAATGGTCTCAGGAAACAAGCAAAACTTACCAAGCATAATAAAGAAAGACTTCATATTGATCAAGGGGAAAATCTACCATGAGAAAGTCACAATTCTGAACATACATGACCCAAATGCAAGGGCACCCACATTCATAAGAGAAATTTTACTAAAGCTCAAAACACACATTGAACCCCACACAAAAATAGTGGGAGACTCCAATATTCCACTCTCACCAATAGACTGGTCATTGAAACAGAAACTAAACAGAGACACAGTGAAACTAAGAGGTTATGAACAAAATGGATTTAACAGATATCTACAGAACATTTCACCCTAAAACAAAAGAATACATCTTCTCAGCACCTCAAGGTACCTTCTCCAATATCAACCATATAATTGGTCACAAAACAACCCTCAACCCATACAAGAAGATTGAAATAATGCCATCATCCTATCAGATCACCATGGCCTAAGGCTGGTCTTCAAGAACAGCAAAAATCACAAAAAGCCCACATACATGTGGAAACTGAACAACTCTTGATGATAATCTGGTTAGGGGAGAAATAAAGAAATTAAAGACTTCCTGGAATTTAATGAAAACATTGACACATTATACCCAAACTTATGGGACACAATGAAAGCAGTGCTAAGAGGAAAGTTCATAGCACTAAGTATCCTGGTAAAGAAACTGGAGAGATCTTACACTAACAACTTAATGGCACACCTGAGAGCTCTAGAACAAAAGGAAGCAAACTCACCCAAGAGGAGTAGAAGGCAGGAAATAGTCAAACTAAGGGCTGAAATCAAACAAAGAGAAACAAATAAAACAATACAAAGAATCAACAAATCCAGAAGCTAGTTCTTTGAGAGAATCAACATGATAGATAAACCCCTAGCCAAACTAACTAAAGTATTGAGAGGCAGTATCCAAATTAAAAAAAAAATCAGAAATGAAAAGAGTGACATAACAACAGAAATGGAAGAAATTGAGCAAATCATCAGATCCTACTATAAAAGCCTATACTCAACAAAACTGGAAAATTTAGATGAAATGGATGGTTTTCTAGACAGATGCCACATAGCAAAGTTTAATCAGGATCAGATAAACTATCTAAACAGGCCCATATCATACAAGGGAATAGAAGAAGTCTTTAAAAATCTTCCAACCAAAAAAAAGCCCAGGACCAGATGGATTTAGTGCAGAATTCTAGCAGACCTTCAAAGAAGGCCTGATACCAATTTTCAACAAACTATTCCATAAAATAGAAAGAGAAGGAACACTACCTAACTCATTCTATGAAGCCACAATTACTCTGATATCTAAACCACACAAGGACCCAACCAAAAAAGAGAATTTTAGACCAATTTTGCTTATGAATATCGACGCAAAAATACTCAATAAAATTCTTGCAAACCAAATGCAAGAACTCATCAAAACCATCATTCACCACAATGATGTAGGCTTCATCCCAGGGATGCAAGGTTGGCTTAATATAAGAAAATCAATTAACATAATCCACTATATAAATAAGCTCAAAGAAAAAAAATCACATGATCATCTCCTTAGATGCAGAAAAAGCATTTGACAAAATACAACATCCCTTCCTGTTAAAAGTATTGGAGAAATCAGGAATTCAAGGCCCATACCTAAACATAATAAAAGCAATTTACTACAAACCAACAGCCAATATCAAATTAAATGGAGACATACTTGAAGCAATCCCACTGAAATGGGGGGGGGGAGGACAAGACAAGGATTACCACTCTCCCCATATCTATTCAATATAGTACCCAAGGGCTAGCTAGAACAATAAGATATCAAAAAGAGATCAAGGGGATACAAATTGGCAAAGAAATAAAGGTATCACTATTTGCAGATGATATGATAGTATACAGAAGAGACTCCAAAAATTCTACCAGAGAACTTCTCCAGCTGATAAACAACTTCAGCAAAGTAGCCGGATATAAAATTAACTCAAATAAATCAGTAGCCTTTCTTTAAACAAATGATAAACAAGCTGAGAAAGAAATTAGGGAAACAACTCTCTTAACAATAGCCACAAATAATATAAAATATCTTGGAATAAATCTAACTAAACAAGTGAAAGACATGTATAACAATAACTTCAAGTCTGTCAAGAAAGAAATCGAAGATCTCAGAAAATGGAGAGATCAATGAAGAAGATATTCAATAAAAAAGGAAGAAAATGGAGAGATCTCCCATGCTCATGGATTAGCAGAATTAACATAGTAAAATTGGCCATCCTACCAAAGGCAATCTATATATTCAATGCAATCCCCATCAAAATCCCAACACAATTCTTCAAATACATCAAAAGAGCAATTCTCAAATTCATCTGGAAAGAAAAAAAAAAAAAGCCAGAAGAGTGTAAACAATTTTTTAAAATTTTTATAAATTTTTTCTACATTCTTTGTTTACATTCCAAATGATTTCCCCTTTCCAGGTACCCCCTCCCCGTAAGTCCCATAAACCCTCTTCCCTCTGCCTATTCCCAGATCAACCCCCTCCCACTTCTCTGTCCTGGCAATCCCCTATATTGCTGCATCAAGCCTTTCTAGGACCAGGGCCCTCTCCTTCCTTCTTCTTGGGAATCATTTGATATGTTAATTGTGTCTTGGGTATTCAGAGCTTCTGGGCTAATATCCACTTATCAGTGACTGCATTGCATGGGTATTCTTTTGTGATTGAGTAACCTCATTTAGGATGGTATTTTCCAGATCCAACCATTTGCCTAAGAATTTCATGAATTCATTGTTTTTAAATGGTTGGGGGATTCACCATCCCTGACCTCAAGCTTTACTACAGAGCTATAGTGATTAAATAAAAACTGCATGGTGTTGGTACAGAGACAGACATATTGATCAAGGGAATAGAATTGAAGGCCCAGATATAAAACCACACCCTTACAGATACTTGACTTTTGACAAAGAAGCCTAAAATATACAATGGAAAAAAGAGAATCACTGGGCGGTGGTGGCGCACGCCTGTAATCCCAGCACTTGGGAGGCAGAGGCAGGCAGATTTCTGAGTTCGAGGCCAGCCTGGTCTACAGAGTGAGTTCCAGGACAGCCAGGACAGCACAGAGAAACCCTGTCTCGAAAAACTAAAAAAAGAAAAAAAGAAAAAGAAAAAAGAGAGAATCTTTAATAAATGGTGCTGGTCTAACTGGCTGTCTGTATGTAGAAAAGTGAAAATGGACCCATATTTGTCAAGTTACCTTGCACAAAGCTTAAGTCCAAGTGGATCAAAGACCTCAACATAAAACCAGATACACTGAATTTAATAGAAGGAAAAGTGGGAAAGAGTCTTGAACTCATGGGCACATGGAGAAATTTCCTAAACAGTACTCCAATGGCTCAGGCTCTAAGATCAAGAATTAATAAATGGGACATCATGAAACTCGAAAGCTTCAGAAAGACAAAGGACATAGTCAATAAGACAAATTGGCAACCTACAGATTGAGAAAAAAATCTTCACTAACCCCACATCCTATATAGAGGGCTAACATCAAAAATTTATAAAGAACTCAAGAAGCTAATCACAAAACAAACAAACAAACAAACAAAAAACCCAATCAGAAAATGGGGTTTAGAACTAAACCAAGATTTTACAACTAAGGAATCTTGAATAGCCAAGAAGCACCTAATGTTCAAAGTCCTGAGTGATAATAGAAATGCCAATCAAAACAACCCTGAGATTACACCTTACACCAATCAGAATGGATAAGATCAAAACCTCAGGTGGCAACACATGTTGTCAAGGAAATGGAGAAAGAGGAATGAACACTTCTCTATTGCTGGTGGGATTGCAACCTGGTACAACCACTCTAGAAATCAATCTGGAGGTTCCTCAGAAAATTGGAAATAGATCTACCTGAAGACCCAGCACGACCACTCTTGGGAATATACCCAAAAGATGCTCCACCATACCACAGGGACATGTGTTCCATTATGTTCATGGTGGCCTTATTTGTGATAGCCAAAAACTGAAAACAACCCAGATGTCCCATAATAAAAGAATGGGTACAGAAAATGTGCTTCATTTACACAATAGAATACTATTCAGATATTAAGAATGAGGACATCCTGAGTTTTGTAGGCAAATGGGTGGAACTAGAAAATATCATCCTGAGGTAACTCAGGCTCAAATGGACATGCATGGTGTGTACTCACTAATAAGTGGATATGAGCCAAAAAGAAAAGTGGAGAATACCCAAGATACAGTGTATAGATCAAAAAGGTCAACAAGCTGAAGTGCCCATTTGAGGACGCCTCAGCCCCACTTGGGAGGAAGAAGAAAGCAACCACAATGGGGGGAGGGAGGGAGGAACCTTGGAGGGAAAGGAAAAGGAAGGGTTGAGGAAGAGGAGAATCTGATCTTGTATTGGGTGAGGGGAAAGGACTGAAGCCCTGAGGGCCAGCAGAAAGATGGAAACAGGCAACCTCCAGAGAGGGGAAGCTGAGGGGAACCTCCAGAATGTACCAGAGACCCGGGAGGTGAGAGACTCTCAGGACTCAAAGGAAGGGACCTTAGATGAAATGCCCTACAGTAGATAGAGGGAATTTATAGAGCCCACCTCCAGCAGAAAGACAGGGTATCAAGTGAGGGAGGGGGTTACCATCCCACAGTCACAACTCTCATCCATAAGTGTTCCTGTCTGAACAAATTACAGGGATGGAAATGGAGAGGAGCCTGAGGAAAAGAAGGTCCAATGACAGGTCCAAAGTGGTATCCACCTCCCAGGGAGGTCCCAAGGTCTGAAACTATTACTGAGGCTGTGGAGTGCTCACAAAAGGGAATCTAACATGACTGCACTCCGGAAGACCCAACAAGCAGATGAAAGAGCCAGATGCAGATATTTGCAGCCAACCAATGAACAGAAGCAGCTGACCCCTGTTGTTGAACTAGGGAAGTCTGAAAGAAGCTGAGAAGAAACATGATGTTATAGAAAGACCAGAAGTCTCAATTAATCTGGACCCCTGAGATCTCGCAAACCCTGGATCATCAAACAGGCAATATACACCAGCTGATATGAGGCCCCCAACACATATACTGTAGAGGACTACTGGGTCTGTGCTCATTCAGAGATGATGTACCTAACCCTCAAAACTGGTTATAAAATCAACTCAAGAAAATCAGTAGCCTTCCTGTACTCAAAGGACAAGCAAGCTGAGAAAGAAGTTAGGGAAATAACACCCTTCACAATAGCCACAAACAATGTAAAGTATCTTGGCATGACTCTAACCAAACAAGTGAAAGATCTGTATGACAGGAACTTCAAGTCCTTGAAGAAAGAAATCAAAGAAAACCACAGGAAATGGAAAAATATTTCATGCTCTTGGATTAGCAGGATCAATATAGTAAAAATGGCCATCTTGCCAAAAGCAATCGACAGATTCAATACAATCCCCATCAAAATCCCAAATCAATTCTTCGTAGATCTAGAACGAGCAATTCTCAAATTCATTTGGAGTAACAAAAAACCCAGGATAGCTAAAACTATTCTCAACAAGAAAAGGACTTCTGGGGGAATCAATATCCCTGACCTCAAGAAGTACTACACAGAAATTATGTTAAAAACTGAATGGTATTGGTACAGCGACATATAAGTAGATCAGTGGAATAGAATTGAAGACCCAGAAATGAACCCACAGACTTATGGTCACCTGATCTTTGATAAAAGAGCTACAACCATCCAGTGAAAAAAAGATAGCCTTTTCAACAAATGGTACTGGTTCAATTGGAGGTCAACATGCAGAAGAATGCGAATCAACCCACTCTTATATCCTTGCACTAAGATCAACTCCAAGTGGATCAAGGACCTCCACATAAAACCAGACACACTGAAACTAATAGAAAAGAAACTGGGGAAGACCCTGGAGGACATGGGCACAGGGGGAAAGTTCCTGAACAGAACACCAATAGCTTATGCTCTAAGATCAAGAATTGACAAATGGGACCTCATAAAATTACAAAGTTTCTGTAAGGCAAAAGACACTGTCAGAAAGACAAAAAAACAACCAACAAAGTGGGAAAAGATCTTCACCAACCCCACATCTGACAGAGGGCTAATATATACAAAGAACTCAAGAAGTTGGACCCCAAAGAACCAAATAACCCTATCAAAAAATGGGGTAGAGAGCTAAACAAAGAATTTTCACCAGAAGATATTCGGATGGCCGAGAAACACCTTAAGAGATGTTCAACATCATTAGTCATCAGGGCAATGCAAATCAAAACAACCCTGAGATTCTACCTCACACCAGTCAGAATGGCTAAGATTAAAAACTCAAGAGAGAACAAGTGCTGGGGAGGATGTGGAGAAAGAGGAGCACTCCTCCACTGTTGGTGGGATTGTAAAATGGTAAAACCGCTCTGGAAATCAGTTTGGCGGTTCCTCAGAAAATTGGGCATGTCACTTCCAGAGGACGCTGGCATACCACTCCTGGGCATATACCCAGAGGATTCCTCTGCATACAATAAAGACACATGCTCCACTATGTTTATAGCAGCCTTGTTCATAATAGCCAGAAATTGGAAGTAGCCCAGATATCCCTCAAAAGAGGAATGGATACAGAAAATGTGGTATATTTATACAATGGAGTACTACTCAGCAATTAAAAACAATGAAATCATGCAATTTGTAGGTAAATGGCTAGATCTCGAAAATACCATCCTAAGTGAGTTAACCCAATTACAAAAGAATACACATGAAATGCAATCACTGATAAGTGGATATTAATGAGCCCAGAAGCCCTAAATACTCAAGGCACAATTAGCAAGTCAAATGATTCCCAAGAAGAAAGGAGAGGACCGTGGGCCTGGAAAGATTGGATCCAGTTTTGTAGAGAAACCGTGGGGGAAGGGGGAATGATTGGGGAAGAGTTGGGGGGAGAGGAACTAAGGGACATAGGGAGGGGGGGAACTGGGAAAGGGGAAAGCCTTTGGAATGTAAACATAGAATATAGAAAATAAAAATTAAAAAAAAAAAAAAACCTCAAGAGACGATCTTGCCTTGGGACATGGCGCAGAATTCTAGCAGCTGGAGTCAGGGGCATGGACTGAGACCTAGCTTAGTCTAGCACAGACAGCGCTGCCAGGCTCTGGCCGGCACCCAGAGCCAGAAGAGATCGGCAGATCCAGACACCAACAGCTCAGCAACGGTCACTGACCCCTGGGGACAGGCAAGCTGTGCTTTCAGTGGGGCTGCCATCTACAATAAGACCAACTAACTCCAGACATAAACAGATGGCAAAAGGCAAACGTAGGAACGTTATTAACAGAAATCAAGGCAATATGGCATGGCACCATCTGAACCCAATTCGCCAACCACAGCAAGTCCGGGATACCCCAGCACACCAGAAAAACAAGAGTTAGATATAAAAGCACAGGTCATGATGCTCCTAGAGGAACACAAAAAAGACATAAACAAATCTCTTAAAGAAATGCAGGGGAACATCATGGGCTACAAGCTCTTACAATGCAAACACAAAAAACACTTAAAGAACTCCAGGAGAATATGGGCCAACAGACAGAAACCAATAAAGAGGAAATGAGAAAATCAGTTAAAGAAATGCAGGAGAACTTGAAACAACATGCCGAAGTCATGAAAGAGGGAGCACAAAAATATATTAAAGAATTACAAGAAAACACAAACAAACAAATGAAGGAACTGAGGAAAACCATCCAAGATCTGAACACAGAGGTAGAAACAACTAAGAAATCACAAAAGGAGTCAACTTTGGAGATAGAAAACCTTGGGAAGAAATCAGGGGTCTTAGATGCAAACATCAACAACAGAATACAAGAGATAGAGATAAGAATCTCAGATGCTGAAGATAACATAGTAACCATTGACTCCACAGTCAAAGAAAATGCAAAATCCAAAAGGCTTGTAACCCAAAACATCCAGGAAATCCAGGACACAATGAGAAGACCAAACCTAAGAATTATAGGGATAGATGAGACTGAAGATCTACAACTTAAAGGGCCAGCAAATATCTTTAACAAAATTATGGAAGAAAACTTCCCTAACTTAAAGAGAGAGATGCCCATGAATATATAAGAAGCCTACAGAACTCCAAACAGACTGGATCAGAACAGAAACACCTCCCGTCACATAATAATCAAAACCCCAAATGTACTAAACAAAGAAAGAATATTAAAGGCAGTAAGAGAAAAAGGCCAAGTAACATATAAAGGAAGACCTATCAGAATCACACCAGACTTCTCTCCAGAAACCATGAAAGCTAGAAGATCCTGGGCAGACCTCATGCAGACCCTAAGAGAACACAAATTTCAGCCAAGACTACTATACCCAGCAAAACTCTCAATCAACATAGATGGAGAAATCAAAATATTCCATGACAGGAACAAATTTACACAATATCTTTCCACTAACCCAGCTCTACAAAGGATAATAGGAGGAAAACTCCAATACAAGGAAGGAAACTGAACCCAAGAAAAAGCAAGACAGTAATCTTCTTCCATCAAACTCAAAGGAAAATAACTACTCAAAAGCAAAAATAACATCAAAAATGTCAGGAAGTAATAATCTCTATTGCTTAATATCTCTTAACATCAATGGACTCAATTCCCCAATAAAAAGACACAGACTAACAGACTGGATATGGAAACAGGACCCTACATTTTGCTGCTTACAGGAAACACACCTCAGAGTCAAAGACAAACACTACCTTAGAGTAAAAGGATGGAAGACAATTTTGCAAGCAAATGGTCACAGGAAGCAAGCTGGAATAGCCATTTTAATATCAGATAAAATTGACTTTCAACCCAAAGTCATCAAAAGAGGCACAGAAGGTCACTTCTTGCTATTCAAAGGAAGAACCCAACAATTCTAAACATCTACACTCCAAATGTAAGGACACCCTCATTCATAAAAGAAACTTTACTAAAGCTCAAAGCACACATTGCACCTAACACAATGATCGTGGGGGACCTCAATACTCCAGTATCCTCAGTGGACCAATCAGAAAAACAGAAACTAAACAGGGACACGGAGAAACTCATCGAAACTTTGGAGCAATTGGATTTAACAGATATATATAGAACATTTCACCCTAAAGCAAAAGACTATACCTTTTTCTCAGCTCCTCATGGTACTTTCTCCAAAATCAACCATATAATTGGACACAAGACAGACCTCAACAAATATAAAAAGATCGAACTAATCCCATGCCTCTTATCAGATCACCATGGAGTAAGAGTGTTCTTCAATAGCAACAAAAACAACAGAAAATCCTCATACATGTGGAGGCTGAACAATATTCTACTCAATGATACCTTAGTCCAGGAAGAAATAAAGAAAGAAATCAAAGATTTCTTAGAATTTAATGAAAATAAAGGCACAACATACCCAAATCTATGGGACTCAATGAAAGCAGTGCTTAGAGGAAAACTCATAGCCCTGAGTGTCTCCAAAAAGAAACAGGAGAGAGCATATACTAGCAACTTAATGGCACACTGGAAAGCTCTAGAACAAAAAGAAGCAATTTCACCCAGGAGTAGTAGAAGACAGGAAATCATCAAACTCAGGGCTGAAATCAATCAAGTTGAAACAAAGAGAACCATACAAAGAATCAATAAAACCAGGAACTGGTTCTTTGAGAAAATCAACAAGATAGATAAACCCTTAGCCAGACTTACCCAAGGGCACAGAGACAGTATTCAAATTAACAAAATTAGAAATGAAAAGGGAGATATAACAACAGAAAATGAGGAAATTCAAAAAAATCATCAGATCCTACTACAAAAACCTATACTCAATACAACTGGAGAATCTGGAGGAAATGGACAATTTCCTAGACAGATACCAAATACCAAAATTAAACCAGGATCAAATAGATCATCTAAACAGTCCCAAAACCCCCAAAGAAATAGAGGAGTCATAGAAAGTCTTCCAACCAAAAAAAAGCCCAGGACCAGATGGTTTTAGTGCAGAATTCTATCAGACCTTCAAAGAAGTCCTGATACTGATACTCTTCAAACTATTCCACAAAATAGAAACAGAAGGAACACTACACTCATTCTATGAAGCCACAATTACCCTGATACCAAAACCACACAAATATCCAACTAAGAAAGACAACTACAGGCCAATTTCTCTTATGAATATCGATGCAAAAATACTAAACAAAATACTTGCCAACCGAATCCAAGAACACATCAAAACGATCATTCACCATGATCAAGTTGGCTTCATCCCAGGGATGCAGGGATGGTTCAATATATGGAAATCCATCAACGTAATCCACTACATAAACAAACTCAAAGAAAAAAATCACATGGTCATCTCATTGTATGCTGAAAAAGCATTTGACAGAATTCAGCATCCTTTCATGCTAAAGATCTTGGAAAGAGCAGGAATTCAAGGCCCATATCTAAACATACTAAAAGCAATATACAGCAGACTAGTAGCCAACATCAAGGTAAACAGAGAAAAACTTGAAGCAATCCCACTAAAATCAGGGACTAGACAAGGCTGTCCCCTCTCACCATATCTCTTCAATATAGTACTTGAGGTACTAGCTAGAGCAATTCGACAACAGAGGGAGGTCAAAGGGATACAAATTGGAAAGGAAGAAGTCAAACTATCACTATTCGCAGATGATATGATAGTATACTTAAGTGACCCAAAAACCTCCACCAGAGAACTCCTGCAACTGATAAACAACTTCAGCAAAGTGGCTGGCTATAAAATCAACTCAAGTAAATCAGCAGCCTTCCTATACGAGAAGGATAAGCAGGCCGAGAAGGAAATTAGGGAAATGACACCCTTCACAATAGCCACAAATGATATAAAGTATCTTGGAGTGACGCTAACCAAACAAGTGAAAGATTTATATGACAAAAACTTCAGGTCTCTGAAGAGGGAAATTGAAGAAGACATCAGAAAATGGGAAAATCTTCCATGCTCGTGGGTTGGCAGGACTAATATAGTCAAAATGACAATCTTGCCCAAAGCAATATACAGATTCAATGCAATCCCCATCAAAATCCCAACTCAGTTCTTCATAGAGTTAGAAAGAGCAATTCTCAAATTCATCTGGAATAACAAAAAAACCAGGATAGCTAAAACTATCATCAACAGCAAAAGAACTTCTGGGGGAATCAATATCCTGGACCTCAAGCAATATTACAGAGCAGTAGTATTAAAAACTGCATGGTATTGGTTCAGTGACAGGGAGGCGGATCAATGGAATAGGATCGAAGACCCAGAATTGAACCCACACATCTATGGCCAATTGATCTTCGACAAAGGAGCTGAAAACATCCAGTGGAAAAAAGATAGCCTTTTCAACAGATGGTGCTGGCTCAACTGGAGGTCAACATGCAGAAAGAATGAGAATTGATCCACTCTTATCTCCTTGCACTAAGCTCAACTCCAAGTGGATCAAGGACCTCCACATAAAACCAGACACACTAAAACTAATAGAAAAGAAACTGGGGAAGATCCTTGAGGACATTGGCTCAGGGGAAAAATTCCTGAACAGAACACCAATTGCTTATGCTCTAAGAACAAGAATAGACAAATGGGACCTCATAAAATTATAAAGTTTCTGTAAGGCCAAAGACACTGTCAAAAGGATAAATCGGCAACCAACAAATTGGGAGAAGATCTTCACCAACCCCACATCCGACAGAGGGCTAATATCCAATGTATACAAAGAACTCAAAAGGTTAGACCCCAGAAAACCAAATAACCCTATCCAAAAATGGGGTACAGAGCTAAACATATACTTTTCACCTGAAGAACTTCGGATGGCTGAGAAACACCTTAAATAATGTTCAACATCCTTAGTCATTAGGGAAATGCAAATCAAAACAACCCTGAGATTTCACCTCACACCAGTCAGAATGGCTAAGATTAAAAACTCAGAAGACATCAGGTGTTGGAGAGGATGTGGAGAAAGAGGAACACTCCTCCAGGGCTGGTGGGAATGCAAGCTGGTACAACCACTCTGGAAATCAATATGGCGGTTCCTCAGAAAACTGGACCTGATACTTCCGGAGGACCCAGCCATACCACTCCTGGGAATATACCCAGAAGATTCCCCAGCATGCAATAAGGATACATGCTCCACTATGTTCATAGCAGCCTTATATATAATAGCCAGAAGCTGGAAAGAACCCAGATGTCCCTCAACAGAGGAATGGATACAAAAAAATGTGGTATTTATACACAATGGAGTACTATTCAGCCATTAGAAACAATGAATTCACGAAATTCTTAGAGAAATGGATGGAGCTGTAGAGCATCATACTAAGTGAGGTTACCCAGTCTCAAAAGAATACCCATGGTATGCAGACACTGATAAGGGGATATTAGCCTAGAATCTTGGAACACCAAAGACATAAATCACATACTAAGTGATGTCTGACAAGAAGAAAGGAGTGGACACTGGTTCTAGAATGGACCAAAGCAACATCGTGGGGGAGTACAAGAACAGGGAGGTGGAAGGGGGTGGATGAGGGAGTAGGGGGAGGGAAAAGGGCATGTGGGACCTTTGGGGGTGGGGAACCAGAAAAAGGAAATGAAATATAAATATAGAATATATCCAATAAAAAAATTAAAAAAAAAAACAAATAAAGTGTCTCCTCTTAAAAAAACAAAACAAAAAAAAACTCAAGAGACAACAGGTGCTGGCGAGGATGTGGAGAAAGGATCACTCCTCCATTGTTGGTGGGATTGCAAGATGGTACAACCACTCTGGAAATCAGTATGGCGATTCCTCAGAAAACTGGGCATGACACTTCCAGAGGACCCTGTCATACCACTCCTGGGCATATACGCAGAGGATTCCCCTGCATGCAATAAAGACACAGGCTTGACTACGTTCATAGCAGCCTTATTTATAATAGCCAGAAGCTCGAAAGAACCCAGATGTCCCTCAACGGAGAAATGGATACAGAAAATGTGGTATATTTATACAATGGAATACTACTCAGCAATTAAAAATAATGAATTCATGCAATTTATAGGCAAATGGTTGGATCTGGAAAATATCATCCTAAGTGAGTCAACCCAATCACAAAAGAATACACATGAATTGCAATCACTGATAAGTGAATATTAAGGAGCCCAGAAGCTCTGAATACTCAAGACACAATTAGCTAAGCAAAGGATTCCCAAGAAAAGGGATGGAGAGGACCCTGGTCCGGAAAAGAGTAAATCCGATTTGTAGGAGAGTACCAGAACAGAGAAATGGTGGGGAGGAGGGTGATTGGAGAATGGGGGGAAGAGGACTTATGGGACATATGGTGAGGGGGCGAACTGGAAAGGGGAAAGCCTTTGGAATGTAAACGAAGAATATAGAAAATAATTTTTAAAAAAAAGGAAAAAAAAAGAAAAAAAATCCAGTACATGCTACGCATAAAGCCTACTACAGGATGCCATAAATGTTCCTTTGGCACCTTTTCTAACCTGTTTATTTCTGGTAGCCACGACCATGTAAAATTTAAGGAAAGTATTTCATAGCTCTCATAATATGCTATAATTCAGATCCTGCCTAGTCCTCGAGCTTGTTGTGTATCTACATAGGAAGTAGCCCCTGAGCCCAGACTTCCTCAAAACAGCTTACTGAGCTGCCATCCTTTGTCTTGCTAAGCCAAGGTATTCACCGGCTATTCAGACACCTATAGCCCTCCGTCCCAGGTGAGGCTCATGAATTATTAATGAGGCTAAGTGGAAAACAAGTCCAGGCCTTCCCAACATAGGAGACTGTAAGGTATGGTCATGTAAATTATCCCTGCTTAGCTAGCTACATCCTTTACTATGTTAATGTCAAGCAATTGTCTACCTAGAGCAGAGATTTCTTCGGATCAGACAAGACTTAAGACTTAGAAGAAAGTTAGTTAGAGAAGAAGATGAGTTAAACTAGAAAGTAAAGGTCCCAGGGCCGGGCAATATGCCTGGCTCAAGAGAGCTTCTTAGTTGGTGGGAACATGAGTTTGCTAGTGAGAGAATGGGTTAGTCTAGAGAGAAAAGATTCCCAGAGTCAGGCAAGATGCCTGATTCTGAGGAAAGCTTCCCAGTTCAGAGAAGAATCTTGTTAACTTAGGCAAGATCTCTAGTTTAGACAGAAATGGCTTAGAATGTTTTAGTTTGTAACCTAAGGGCGCTACCTATGTAAGCTAGCGTGCCTCATTTTTTCTATGTAATTGTCAGAATCTAATGCTCTGAGTAGGGAGCCATAAAACAGGGCTCCTCATTAGAGGAAATATAGATATTTCTATAATATAAAGTATCCTGCGTCTGTGTCGTCATTCTCGCCGATTCGTGCCTTCCTGACCCCGGGATCTTGGTCTCCCCTGTAACCGAACTCCCACGAGGAGCTACGGCTTACAAAAGGCTGCAACCAAAGCTGCCAAGAGCAGCCGCGGTTTGCAGCAGTACAGGTCTATGCCTGGAGCTGAACCTGTGCCATGGCATTCCATACCCAACAACCACTGTGAGAGAGATGTTAAGCACAAATAAGACCACCACTTCTGCTCAGAGGGACATGCCTAAAACCCTCAGGACACAGAAACCTAAAAGCAGCCTGGAACAGGATCCTTCCAAATTCTGTCTGTGCCCAGACCTGATCCTGTGCCACAGCACTCCTTAGACAGATACCATCAGGAGAGAGCTGGTCTCCCAGTAGTGCCAACACACCTATGAATACAAGAAAGACCACCACCAGTTCTGCTCAAATTCCTAGCCCCAAAAGGAACTGCCAAGAGCCATCAGGACACAGGAAGCAAGGAAAAGGCAGGGACAGGTTCCTTCTGGTTTCTATCTACACCCCGGAGATGACCCTGTGCCACAGCTCTCTATACCCAAATTCCTCACTGAGAGAACTGGTTTCCCAGGAGTACTGACATACAGACTTACAGGAGGGACTAGCTACAGTCAGAGACAGCAAGAACAGGTAACATCAGAGATAACAAGATATCTAGAGAACATAAGCAACAGAAACCAAGGCTACTTGGCATCATCAGAACACAGTTCTCTTACCACAGTGAGCCCTGGATACCCCAACACACCAGAAAAGCAAGACTGTGATTCAAAATCACATCTCATGGTGATCATAGAAGACTTTAAGGAGGACATAAATAACTCCCTTAAAGAAATACAGGATAACACAGGTAAACAGCTAGAAGCCCTTGAAGAGGAAACACAAAAATTCCTTAAAGGATTACAGGAAAACACAAGCAATCAGGTGAAGGAATTGAATAAAACCTTCCAGGATCTAAAAATGGAAATAAAAACAGTAAAGAAATCATAAGTGGAGACAACCCTGGAGATAGAAAACCTAGAAAAGAGATCAGGAGTAATAGATCACCAACAGAATACAACAGAAAGAAGAATCGCAAGTGCAGATGATACCATAAAATAAACATTGACACAACAGTCAAAGACTGCAAAATGCAACGAACTGCTAACCCAAAACATCCAGGAAATCCAGACACAATGAGAAGACCAAACCTAAGGATAATAGATATAGAAGAGAATGAAGATTCCCAACTTAAAGGTCCAGTAAATATCTTCAACAAAATTGTAGAAGAAAACTTCCCTAACCTAGAGAAAGAGATGCCCATAAACATACAAGAAGCCTTCAGAGCTCCAAACAGACTGGACCAGAACAGAAACTCCTCCCAACACATAATAATCAGAACACCAAATTCACTAAACAAAGAAAGAATATTAAAAGCAATAAGGGGAAAATGGCAAGTAACTTATAAAGGCAGACCTATCAGAATTACACCAGACTTCTCACCAGAGACAAGGAAAGCTAGAAGGTCCTGGGCAGATCTCATGCAGACCCTAAGAGAACACAAATGCCAGCCCAGGCTACTATACCCGGCAAAACTCTCAAATCATCATAGATGGAGAAAACAAGCTATTCCATTGTAAAACCAAATTTACACAATATCTGTCCACAAATCCAGCCCTACAAAGGATAACACAAGGAGGGAAACTACACCCTAGAAAAAGCAAGAAAGTAATCTTATTCCAACAAGTCCAATAGATGATACCCACACAAACATAAAAACAACATAAAAAAACAACAAGAAACAACAATCACTATTCCGTAATATCTCTTACCATCAATGGAAACAATTCCCCCAAATAAAAAGACATAGACTAACTGAATGAATACTTAAATAGGACACAGTATTTTGCTGCACACAGGAAACCCACCTGTGTGTCAAAGACAGACACTACTTCACTTAAGAGTGAAGGGCTGGAAACCAATTTTCCAAGCAAATGGTCCAAAGAAACTATCTGGAGTAGCCATTCTAATAGCAAATAAAAGCAACTTTCAACCAAAAGTCATCAAATAAAGATGACAAAGGAAACTGCATACTCTCAAAGAAAAATATCAAGAAGAACTCTCAGTTCTGAACATCTATGCTCCAAATATAAGGGCACCCACATTCATACAAGAAACTGTATTAAAGCTCAAAACAGCCGGGCGGTGGTGGCACAGGCCTGTAATCCCAGCACTCTGGCAGGCAGAGGCAGGCAGATTTCTGAGTTCGAGGCCAGCCTGGTCTACAGAGTGAGTTCTAGGACAGCCAGGGCTATACAGCGAAAACCTGTCTCGAAAAAACCAAATAAGAAAAAAGCTCAAAACACACATTGCACCTCACACAGTAATAGTGGGAGAATTCAATATGCCACTCCCATCAATGGATAGATCATAGAAGCACAAACTAAATAGAGGAACATTGAAACTAACAGAAGTTATGGACCAAATGGATTGAACAGATATCTATAGAACATATCCTAAGACAAAAGAATATACCTTCTTCACAGCGCCTCATGGTACTTCTCCAAACTTGGCCATGTAATCAGTCACCAGATACAAGAAGATTGAAATAATCCCATGTATCCTATAAGATCTTCATGTACTAAGGCTAGTCTTCAAAAGCAACAAAAACAACAGAAAGTCCACATACACATGGAAGCTGGATAATGTCCTACTAAATGATAACTTGGTCAAGGAAGAAATAAAGAAAGAAATTAAAGACTTTTTAAAATTTAATGAAAATGAAGGCACAATGTATCCAAACGTATGGAACCCAATGAAAGCAGTGCTAAAAGGAAAACTCAAAGCTCTGGGTGCCTCCAAAAAGAAACTAGGGACAGCATACACTACCAGCTTAACAAAACACATGAAAGTTCTAGAATAAAAAGAAGCAAATACACCCAAGAGAAGTAGATGGCAGAAAAAAAATCAAACTCAGGGCTGAAACCAACCATGTAGAAACAAAAAGAACTACACAAAAAGAATCAACAAAACCAGGAGATGGTTCTTTGAGAAAAACAACAAGATAGATAAAACCTTAGCCAAAATAACCAGAGGGCACAGAGATAGTATCCAAATTAACAAAATCAGAAATGAAAAGGGAAATATAACAACTGAAACTGAGAAAATTCAAAAAATCATCAGATCCTATTACAAAAGCCTATACTCAACAAAACTAGAAAATCTGGATGAAATGGACAATTTTCTAGACAGATATCGAATACCAATGTTAAATCAGGATCAGATAAACTATCTAAACAGTCCCAATACCCCTAAAGAAATAGAAGCATTCATTAAAAGTCTCCCAACCAAAGACCAGGAACAGATAGGTTTAGTGTAGAATTCTATCAGACCTTCAAAGAAGACCTAATACCAATACTCTTCAAACTATTCCACAAAATAGAACTAGAAGGAACACTACACAATTCATTCTATGAAGCCACAGTTACCCTTAGTATTCTCCCTTGGAGATGGAAAAGTTTCTGTCTAATCAAGAACTTGTCACAATTTCTTTTCATAGAGTACTTCATAAGAGATTTTTTTTCAAAATCTCTTCTATCATGTTTAATGTTCCAAACAGATTTTTAAAACTGGTTGAGTGCATATTACTTTTAGCTTCCAAAGATATGATATATACTTAAGAGGCATTTAACAATTATAAAATATTTTGATGACTTAAAAAATGTCAAACTCAGTTGTATATTTTAAAATAAACTTTATTAGTTTAATAAAAGTAAAATTTAAAAAAGATTGCAAAAATAAAAATTCAGTTTGATGGCAGAAGAAAGAGAAAGAAAGAGAGATATAGAGAAAAACAAAGAAAGAGACAGAGAGACAGATACACTGCCAGAGACAGAGAGGTGGAAGGAAAAATAAAATGAATATAAGAAAGACAAGCACCACCTGCTTTCCCATTGATGTGGAAGCTAAAGACAATATAAACCTGAGTATACAATTAATTGTAATGATAACTGAGTTTTGGAGATGAGTGGTAAAGTAATTCTGTATGCCGATGTATTTTCTGTATATCTGTTGGACTATGACATTCTTTCATAATGAATTTTACATAATGAATACACATTCCCCAAAATAAAATATTTTTGAGATAAGTCCCTTCCTCATATTTAAAATGGCTTTACTGCCTCGGAGTTAGGACACTTAGTCATATCCTTAATATTTTAGAATCTGTGTTATTTTTAATTTCAAATTCTTCCTGACAATGTGAAGCAAACAAATAAATAAATAAATAAATAAAACATGTCATAGATGTCATAAATTACATAATAATGTCCAAATATTTTATGACATCAAAATTAAACATGTTGACTTGCACATTACACGTAATTTTGATAAAGATATATACATAGACACACATATCTACTCTCCATTATAAGAGGTATAGTATCAGAAGAAACCCCCTACAAACTCATTGGCCACTTCATCCGGGTCAACAGTACTTAGAACTGCATCTGACTGAATCTACAAATCTAACACCCCCACCCCACACACACACACAGTATTACCTTAGAATGTATTATCCTTTTGTATTTTTCCTTTCAAGGGCTATCTGTTGAGTTCTTAGATCATTTGTCAGTTTGGAGGTTTTAGTGTTTCATGCTTTCAGTTCTTTATATATTCTAGATATTAACTCCTTGTCTAAAGTACAACTGGCAAAGATTTTCTCCTATTCTGCAGACTGTCCATTTACTCTGCTGATAGTTTCCTTGTTATTCAGAAATTATTAAATTTCATGAAATTGTACTTGTTAATCTCTGGGTTGGATAATCTTATTAATTTCCTGTGCTTTATAGCGTGAATAAAAAATTTTCACCTGTGCTTACTTTGACAGCACATATACTAAATTTGGAACGATACAGAGAAGATTACCATGGCTCCTGCTCATGAATGACATGCAAATTCGTGAAGTGTTCCATATTTTTTAGATAAACCGTCTAAACGGTCCCATAACCCCTAAAGAAATAGAAGTGCTCATTGACAGTCTCCCAACAACAACAACAAAAAAGAAAGAAAGGAAGGAAGGAAGGAAGGAAGGAAGGAAGGAAGGAAGGAAGGAAGGGAAAGAAAGAAAGAAAGAAAGAAAGAAAGAAAGAAAGAAAGAAAGAAAAGGAAAGGAAAGGAAAGGAAAGGAAAGGAAAGGAAAGGAAAGGAAAGGAAAGGAAAGGAAAGGAAAGGAAAGGAAAGGAAAGGAAAGGAAAGGAAAGGAAAGGAAAGGAAAGGAAAGGAAAGGAAAGGAAAAGGAAAGGAAAGGAAAGGAAAGGAAAGGAAAGGAAAGGAAAGGAAAGGAAAGGAAAGGAAAGGAAAGGAAAGGAAAGAAAAGAAAAGGAAAGGAAAGAAAAGAAAAAGAAAAAGCACAGGACCAGATGGTTTTAGTGCAGCATTCTATCAGACCTTCAAAGAAGACCTAACTCCAATACTCTTCAAACTATTCCACAAAATAGAAACAGAAGGAACACTACCCAACTCGTTCTATGAAGCCACAATTTTGCTGACACCAAAACCACACAAAGATCCAACAAAGAAAAAGAATGTCAGACCAATTTCCCTTATGAATATCAATGCAAAAATATTCAATAAAATTCTTACCAACCGAAATCCAAGAACATATCAAAACAATCATTCACCATGATCAAGTAGGCTTCATCCCAGGGATGCAGGGATGGTTCAATATACAGAAATCCATCAATGTAATCCACTATATAAACAAACTCAAAGAAAAAAACCACATGGTCATTTCACTAGATGCTGAAAAGGCATTTGACAAAATTCAGCATCCTTTCATGCTAAAAGTTTTGGAAAGAACAGGAATTCAAGGCCCATACCTAAAGATAGTAAAAGCAATATACAGCAAACCAGTAGCCAACATCAAACTAAATGGAGAAAAACTTGAAGCAATCCCACTAAAATCAGGGACTAGACTCTTTCCATATTTATTCAATATAGTACTTGAAGTTCTAGCTAAAGCAATTAGACAACAAAAGGAGGTCAAAGGGATACAAATTGGAAAGGAAGAAGTCAAGTTATCACCATTTGCAGATGATATGATAGTATACTTAAGCAACCCAAAAAACTCCACCAGAGAATCCCTACAGCTGATAAACAACTTCAGCAAAGTGGCTGGATATAAAATTAACTCAATCAAATCAGTAGGATAAACAGGCTGAGAAAGAAATTAGGGAAATGACACCCTTCAAAATAGCCACAAACAATATAAAGTATCTTGGTATGACTCTAACTAAACAAGTGAAAGATCTGTTTGGCAAGAACTTCAAAACTTTCAAAAAAGAAATCAAAGAAGACCTCAGAATATGGAAAAATCTTCCATGCTAGTGGATTGGCAGGATTAATATAGTAAAAATGGCCATCTTGCCAAAAGCAATATACAGATTCAGTACAATTCCCATCAAAATCCCAACTCAATTCTTCATAGAGTCAGAAAGAGCAATTCTCAAATTCATCTATATTAACAAAACACCCAGGATAGGTAAAACTATTCTCAACAATAAAAGAACTTCTGGGGGAATCAGTATCCTGGACCTCAAGCAGTACTACAGAGCAATAGTGTTAAAAACTGCATGGTATTGGGACAGGAAGGTAGATCAATGTAATAAAATTGAAGACCCAGAAATGAACCCACACACCTATGGTCACGTAATCTTTGACAAAGGAGCTACAACCATCCAGTGGAAAAAAATAGTCTTTTCAACAAATGGTGCTGGTTCAACTGGAGGTCAGCATGCAGAAGAATGCAAATCAATCCATTCTTATCTCCTTGTACTAAACTCAAGTTCAAGTGGATGAAGGACCACCACATAAAACCAGACACACTAAAACTAATAGAAAAGAAAGTGGGGAAGAGTCTTGAGCACATGGGCACAGGGGAAAAATTTCCTGAACAGAACACCAATAGCTTATCTCTAAGATCAAGAATTGACAAATGGGACCTCATAAAATTACAAAGTTTCTGTAAGACAAAGGACACTGTCAAAAGGACAAAATGGCAACCAACAAATTGGGGAAAAGATTTTTACCAACCCTACATCCGACAGAGGGCTAATATCTAAGATATACAAAGAACTCAAGAAGGTAGACTCCAGAAAGTGAAATAACCCTATTAAAAATGGGGTACAGAGCTAAACAAAGAATTTTCACCTGAGGAATATTGAATGGCTGAGAAGCACCTAAAGAAATGTTTAGCATCTTTAGTCATTAGGGAAATGCAAATCAAAACAACCCTGAAATTTCACCTCACATCAGTCAGAATGGCTGAGATCAAATACTTAGGTGACAGCCAGGCGGTGGTGGCACACGCCTTTAATCCCAGCACTTGGGAGGCAGAGGCAGGCGGATTTCTGAGTTCGAGGCCAGCCTGGTCTACAGAGTGAGTTCCAGGACAGCCAGGACTACACAGAGAAACCCTGTCTCAAAAAAGCCCAAAAACAAACAAACAAAAAAAAATGTAGGTGACAGCAAATGTTGGCCAGGATGTAGAAAAAGAGAAATACTCCTTCATTTTTGTTGGGATTGCAAGATGGTACAACCACTCTGGAAATCAGTCTGGCGATTCCTCAGAAATCAGTAGTATCTGGGCATGATACTACTAGAGGACCCTATTATACCACTCCTGGGCATATACCCAGAGGATTCCCCAGCATGTAATAAGGAAACATGCTCCACTATGTTCACAGCAGCCCTATTTATAACAGCCAGAAGCTGGAAAGAACCCAGATGTTCCTCAAAGGAGGAATGGATACAGAAAATGTGGTATATGTACACTATGGAATACTACTCAGCTATTAAAAACAATGAATTCATGAAATTCTTAGGCAAGTGGGTGGAATTGGAGAACGTCATCCTGAGTGAGGTGACCCAATCACAAAAGAACACACATGGTATGCACTCACTAATAAGTGGATATTAGCCTAGAAGCTCAGAACACCCAAGAAACAATTCACATATGAAATGATGCCCAAGAAGAAGGAAGGAGAGGCCCCTGGTCCTGGAAAGGCTCAGTGCAGCAGTGTAGGGGAATACCAGGACAGGGAAGGGGTATGCGGTTGATTGGGGAACAGGGGGAGGGAAGAGGGCTTATGGGACTTTCGGGGAGGGGGATCCAGGAAAGGAGAAATTATTTGAAATATAAATAAAGAATATATCGAATAAAAAATAGTTTTAACCTATGCCTATCTTAAAGTGCTTTCCCTGTTTTCTTCTAGCAATTTTAGTATTAAACACTTTATTAAACACTCTTTTCTGAAAAATGCAATAGAATCTTAGATTTTAAGACAACTATTGAAACTTTTTTCAGAAGGAAGCCAAACTAGATACTTGTAGGTTATAAAATATAACCTAATTGATAGGTTATCAAGGATATAAAGGATATAAAATAATTGAAAAATTTTTACATTCAATTATATAAAATTAAATGTAGATATTCAATTTTATAATAAAAAAATCAGTCAACTATGCTAATTTACCTGCAAAACTGTGATCCAGATCTGCTCTGCTGAAGAATTATAAAACAATTTCACATTCAATCTCCCCAAGTCTCTTTCATCTCCTGATAGGGTAATTGTATCTGAATTTTAAAGAATAAAGAATAAAAACTCCAAGCAATATTGCTAATCCAATTAACCTTTGACTTAAACCAATTTTGAAAGCACAAATAAAACAAATGTTTTGGACTTCTGACACAATATCTTACTATGTAGGCCTGACTGTCCTCGAACTTACTCTGTAGAAGAGGCTGGCTTTGAACTCAGAGAGATCTTCCTGCCTCTCACTCCCAAGTGCTGAAAGTAAAGACATGTGCCACCAGGCCTGACAAAACCTGATATATATTTTTTAAGTTTCCAATGTAGTAAGATAAAGATCACACTTCAGTGTTTTTTAGTGAAGTCCTAGAAATAAAATACATTAAGAATGCATATCATTTAGGAATTTAACAGAAATTCAATGTGAGGAATTCAGTTAAAAGTCTACAAACAGCACCTATCAGGTTTATGTGCTTCTGAAAGTTGTTTAATCCATGTAATTTAAATCATAAATAAAAGATATGTAAGAGCTACTTTAAAAAATATTTATTTCTGCTTGAACACTGAGCTATGAGCTATCTGATCTCAATTTGTGATAATTCCATCAACACTGGTGCAATAACCAGCACACAAAATGTATTGCACATTTTTCCTTATCTAATTCTAACAGACAAGCTATTGCTAAGTAGAAATAACCTGCTGAACAGTACAAATAGGATGCTGTGTTCCTTACCCAGACTTCTGTTACTGCCCTGGGAATTTTTTCGTGAAGAACTACTACTCGGCACACTGGAAAATGAGTCACGTCTCTGCAACAACAATAATAGCAACAATATGCTTCTGTCAGGAACTGAATATCAAACTTTAAAAACTTTCAGCTTATACCCCTATAAAAACCTTGATATCAAACTCCATGCTAATCAATTTGTCAGTATTACTGGTCTGAACTTCCCACACTTGTAGGAGAGGAAAGAAATTTTTAACATTTAATGAGAAATATGTTAGTAAGTAACATTAGAAAACCTTTAGCATTTTGGCTCATTTCTTTCTTTCTTTCTTTCTTTCTTTTGGGTTTTTTTTTTTTTTTTGGTTTGTCCAGACAGCGTTTCTCTGTGTAGCCCTGGCTATCCTGGAACTCACTCTGTAGACCAGGCTGGCCTTGAACTCAGAAATCCACTTGCCTCTGCCTCCCAAGCACTGGGATTAAAGGTATGCGCCACCACCAGCAGGCTCCTTTGGCATTTTGGGTTTGGTCTTAATTTTCATATTGCATATATTACCAAAAGTGTCCAGTAACCTATTAAAGTGTAAAACAGTATATCATAGCATTATCCCTCTAGACCAGGAGCATCTGCCCCATGCAAATAAAAATTCAGAGACCATCACAGGACTACTGAACCTAAAATTCTAGGGGTGAATGAAGCCTTGACCATTTGTATTTAACAAAGTCATCAAACAATTCAGATGTGTGTTAAAAGAGTACTATTACACAACATTAGTTGGGGTACACTGTGTCAAGGTGTATCTCTGTATATTTAATTGTTAATTCTATACTAGAAGAGAGCTAATGGCCCACCACTGTTCTCATATTTCGTAAGTCTTCATTCTTCCTTGCCTAAGGCACTCTAAAATTGTATCTGATGGCCAATAGCAGGGAAGAAGTGGTAAGTGGCTCTTCTGGCAGAGACTCTGGGAGAAGAAACCAGAGGCCAAAGTACCAGCTGACATGGAGGTGGACAAATGGACAAGAGCTGGGCAGAGAAGCACACCTGACTATGTGCTGGGATATAGTGCCAGGTTTAGTCTGGACAGAGTACTATGGAGACTGCTCAGAAAAGGGCCTAGGCTTTAAAATATTAGTAATCCTCTGTGTTGATATTTATATTGCTGGTTGGTCTGAGATAATCCTGGAATAAGATTTAAATATTTAAAAACTAATGATAGAATTATTAAGGTTAATTGAGAATGAATGCCTATTTTATAAAACATGCCTTCTACACAAACTTAAGAAGAAGTCCATACTATACATAAAAAGATGTCAGAGTACTTTTACTCTCATTTACAGGAAGACAGATTGCTTGTCTTTAAACTTTTCTTCTCTATTGCTATTTCCCTTTTTGGTGTTTTCAGACATATTCTTAAGACATTCTTAAGTGATCCTCCTGCTTCAGCCTTCTAAATGCTGGGATTACAAACATAAAGAATCATTTCTGGTTTATTTCATAAGTTCAAGTAGAACTTACATGGACTAAAAACAAAATATTTAATCAATCAAAAGATGTTATAATGGTATTATTAAAAATTAAAGTCTTACACCTCAATAGAAATACTAATTCTTAGTAACTGCCTGGTTATGTTCAAAAAGCAAAGCTAAATAAGTAATCTTAACTATACAATTGCAAATCCTAATTGCCTCAAGATACTTCAGTGCATACCAATTAAGAGATATGAAATTATGCAAAATGAAAGAAATATAATACCTTTTATTAATCTCTGGAAATTTCCTAAACGGATGAATATAGGAAATGACAAGTATTTATTCTTCAGACATTATAATACACATAGTCAAAGAAATACATGTGATTCCTAAAACAACTCACAGTTCTGATTATTTTTATTTGAAACAGTTCACATATAATGACATTATATAATTATTATACCTGGATGAATCGCTGAGATGAAGTTGTAAGATCAAGCATGGATTTGCTTAGCCCAGGGGAACCAGGAAGTTGACTGGTCCTTAAATCACAAACTACAAAAGGACAAGAAAAAAGGGTTTTTAGTAATAAAAATGAAAAAGCGGTATTCATCATCTATATTATATAGATGATGAAATTTTGCTAAAATCTAAAAAAGTTCAATTATTTTAATCTTTAAGGCAGAAGCGTATAGCAACCAAACAATACATTTTCATATCCATATTAAATATTAAGCATGATTTTGCTTATCCCAATCCTTCATCCATAAAAAAAAATTTAATAGGATGTAAGTACTCTTTCATAAATGTAATTCAACTACTATTTTATGAGCACATATTACATTATAATATTTCACTATTGAATCTCATGTGCTCTTTTATTTCTCGTTTTCCTCCCAAACTGTAAGATCTTTTCAAGAAGGAACTCTACACACCAAGTGTGTATTCTAGCACAGTGCTAGAGCAGATCCTTAAAAAAATATTTTTTATTTGCAGAGACACTGATACATACATGCATGCATGCATAAAGAACTGTAAAACCTGAAAACCCAAGAATTTTATGAATCCAAGATACATGTTAGTTCATATAATTGATATAGTCTCAAATATCAAACTAGAAACTTCTAGTTATTTTCAATTTTCTTTGTGTGTACTTCCAGTCATGAGCTCTAAAATTCATTTACCTGATTAGAACAAAAAATATCTGTTGTAAAATTTATTAAGCATATAACAAAAAATGTATGTAAAATAATCTGTAATAAAAAACTTTTTAAAACAGAAAAATAAATGGAATTTTGGAACTGTCTGCAGACATAATACATTATCTGTCCATCTTTTTTCTTTTTAATTGGTTATTTTATTTCTTTAAATTTCAAATGTCGTCCTCCTTCCTGGCTTCCCTTCTGCAAAACCCGCTTCCCATCACCCTTCCTCATTGCCTCGATGAGGATGCTCTCTCACCCAGCCACCCACTCCTGCCTCACTGCCCTAGCATTCCCTTATACTGGGGCATGAAGCCTCCACAGGATCAAGGGCTTCCCCTCCCACTGATGCCAGATAAAGCAATCCTCTGCTACATATTCAGATAGAGCCATAAATTCTTTCAAGTATACTCTTTGGTTGGTGGTTGACTTAGTGTTTCACTGCTGTGAACAGATGCCATGACCAAGGCAACACTTATTAGGACAACATTTATACTAATTATAACACCAGAAAGAAGTCACAACACATCACACATTTGTGAAGTCTGCTTTGCTCTTATTTTATTTTGGGGGGGATTTTTTTTGCTCTTATTTTAAAACAGCATTTAATAACTATTTCTACTAGAGTCTTATATTTAATTTCTAAATTTGTTAAATATAAGCTCAGAGGAAATGCACAAAATGTTTTCTTACCAGATCCATATAACTTTTTTGTTTCACAATGAGGAAGAAAGCGCCTGCTTAAATCAGGTGAAAAGTGTTGATACATATAGCATGGGTTATACACATCATAGCTGGGTCCATGGTAGAATGAACTACAAAGTTCTGTCTTTTGATCTCCAAAAGATGCTCTGGCAGATCCTGAAAGCAAGTGTTTCTATAAGACAACAGCTGGTGTACTGAGGGGACAGGTTAAAAATACTTTGTCACAAATGATACTAAAGCCTATGCCTTAATCAGCACACATTTATAGAATTCTAACTTCATGATTTATGAAAGGAATGAGCCAAGTATGCTGCTCTTAAGACAGCCTGGCAAGTGTTTAGCATTGTTCTTTGTCCCACAGATATTTCAGTGGTTCATGACCTAAATTTCCTCTCATATTTCTACTTATATGGGTAATATCCTTTAAATGAAATTAGTTTTAGATACTTTTTTTAAAAGACAATTTGAAAATCTGACCACATGCAAAAAGCTACACTAAGCAGATCATTTGAAAGGACTCAAACCAAAAGGACTCAGAAAAGATCAAAACTTTTTCTGGCCACAGTGCAATTAAGTTGGGAAATAGTGATAACAAAATTAATAAAAAAAAATTATAGAAGTACTAAGAACCACCAGAGAGAATCCATCTAGCAACTGATGGGAGTAAATGCAGAATCCCACAACCACACAGTAAGCAGTTTGGGGAATCCTAAAGAGGAACAGGAGTACCCAACAGAGGAACCAGGTTGGTCATGGACACCACAAGAACTCAGTCCAGAATCTACTGACTGGGACTCAAGTAGGCTCACAGAGATCAAGAGGCCTGTGTAGGTCTGACCTAGGTCCTCTGCATAAATGTTATAGATGAGAAGCTTGGGAGTTACAGGTGGAGCAGGGGCCATCTCTGACTTTTTGCTTGCTTATGGGACCCTGTTCCTCCTACTGGGTTGCTTCACCCAGCCTTGATGTGATGGTATATACCTGGTTTTATTATAGCTTATTGTACTGTTTGTTTGATGTCCCTGGGAGGGGAGATAGAATAGGGTGGGTGGGTTGCTGGAAAAGAGGATAGAGGGGAAATAAAAGAAAGGGGGAGTGAGGGAAAGGAAACTGTAGGATGGAATATATGAAAGAATAAAAATAATAAGAGAAATACTAAGAACCAAGAATATTTTTAATGTAGCAATTAAGAAGAGAATATGTAACAATTAAGAAGAAAATCATGGGACCTGAAAGATGACTCAGCAGCTAAGGATGCTTGCTGTTCTTCCAGAGGACTGGAGTTTAGAATTCAGTGCCCATGTCAGGAAGTTCACAACTATCTGTAACTCCAACTCCAGAGAACCTGACTTACTCTTCTATAGTCCTTAGGTGCACTGCACACACATTCTCTCCTCTCTCTCTCTCTCTCTCTCTCTCTCTCTCTCTCTCTCACACACACACACACACACACACACACACACACATGAATAAAAATAAATTGTTAAAAAAAGAATAAGAAAATAAAAAATAAAAACTTATTTTTCTACTGGGTATATTGAATTTTGGTATAATGATAGAAAAAGAGATTAATGGACCAGAATACAAGGACCTAAAAGAGTTATTATTTTATGGATATTTGATATATAACCAACATAACCTCATGTATCAGTAAAATAAGGATTATCTTTTCACTAAAGTATTGATTGAATACTAATTTGGAAGAAAAAAATTTAATCTTATTTACTTTTTAAGTTATATGTAAGTCACAGACCTAAACTAAATATCAGAGACAAATAAAGCTCCAATAGTTATTTGTAGGAAAGGTTTTTAACACTGACTATTAATTATGAAAGTACTTTAAATATAATAAAATTTAGAAGACTCAATAAAAGACTATTTAATAAAGTACATAGGAAATCCAGAGTGGTAGAAGACACATGCAACAAACAATAACTGGCCCTTTACTTGAGAAACCTCTAGAAAGACCAAAAGAAGACAGATAAGCCTCTACACAAATTGATTTACAACTTAAATAAAAACTTAAAAGGAAGGTTATAAATCTCATAAGTCATAAAACCCATAGATGCTTCCAGTTTCTGTATACACCAGGAGCTCTTCCTGCGTCACAAGATCAACACACAAATATAACCACCTGGAGAGAACAGGTCTCCCAGGAGTGCTAACAAGCCTGTAAGCATAGGTAAGATCAATACTTCTGCTAACAGAGACCCTCCCATAGACCTCAGGACACAGGAAGCTAGGAGGAGCCTAGGACAGGATCTATCCAGATTCCATCTGCACCCCGAGCTGATCCTGTGTCACAGCTCTCCATACCCAAATACCATCAGGAGAGAGCTCGCCTCCAAGGAGTGCCAACACACCTATGAGCACAAATAAGACCACCACTTCTGCTCAATTTCCTGGCCCAAGAAGGACCCACCCAGAGCCATCAAGACACATGAAGCAAGGAACAGGCAGGGACAGGCTCCTTCTGGTTTCCATCTATACCCTGGAGATGACCCTGTGCCACAGCTCTCCATACTCAAATTCCTCACTGAGAGAACTGGTCTTACAGGAGTACTGACACACAGGTTTACAGGAGGGACAAGCCACAGTCAGAGACAGCAAGAACAGGTAACACCAGAGATAACAAGATGTCTAGAGAACATAAGCAACAGAAACCAAGGCTACTTGGCATCATCAGAACACAGTTCTCTTACTACAGTGAGCCCTAGATACCCCCAACACACCAGAAAAGCAAGACTGTGATTCAAAATCACATTTCATGATGATGATAGAGGACTTCAAGAAGGATAATAATACCCTTAAAGAAATACAGGAGAACACAGGTAAACAGCTAGAAACCCTTGAAGAGGAAACACAAAAAAATCCCTTAAAGAATTATAGGAAAGCACAAGCAATCAGGTGAAGGAATTGAACAAAACCCTACAGGATCTAAAAATGGAAATGGAAACAATAAAGAAATCACAAGGGGAGACAACCATGGAGATAGAAAACCTAGAAAAGAGATCAGGAGTCCTAGATGCAAGCATCACCAACAGAATACAACAGAAAGAATAATCGCAAGTGCAGAAGATACCATAAAAAAACATTGACAAAACAGTCAAAGACAATGCAAAATGCAAAGAACTGCTAGCCCAAAACATCCAGGAAATCTAGACACAATGAGAAGACCAAACTTAAGGATAATAGATATAGAAGAGAATGAAGTTTCCCAACTTAAAGGGCCAGTAATATCTTCAACAAAATTATAGAAGAAAATTTCCCTAAAGAAAGAGATGCCCATACAAGAAGCCTACAGAACTCCAAATAGACTGGACTAGAAAAGAAATTCCTCCCATCATATAATAGGCAAAACATCAAATACACAAAACAAAGAATATTAAAAGCAGTAAGGGGGAAAGGACAAATAACGTATAAAGGCAGACCTATCAGAATTACACCAGACTTCTCACCAGAGACTATGAAAGCTATAAGATCCTGGGAAGATTTCATACAGACTCTAAGAGAACACATATTCCAGCCCAAGATACAATACCCAGAAAAACACTCAATTACCATACATGGAAAAACAAAGATATTCCATAACAAAAACAAATTCAAATAATATCTTTCCACAAATCCAGCCCTACAAAGTGTAACAGATGGAAAATGCCAACACAACGAGGGAAACCGCACCCTAAAAAAAGCAAGAAAGTAACTTCTTTAGACAAAACCAAAATAAGATAGCCATGCAAACATAAAAATAACATCAAAAATAACAGGAAGCAACAATCGCTATTCCTTAATATCTCTTAACATCAATGAATTCAATTCCCCAATAAAAAGACATAGACTAACAGAATGGATATGTAAACAGGACCAAGCATTTTGGTGCATACAGGAAACAAACCTCAGTGTCAAAGACAGACACTACCTAAGAGTAAAGGGCTAGAAAATGATTTTTCAAGCAAATGGCCCCAAGAAACAAGCTGGAATAGTCATTCTAATATTGAATAAAATCAATTTTCAACCAAAAGTTATCAAAAAGGATAACAAAAGACACTTCATACTCATCAAAAAAAAAAAACTACCAAGAAGAACTCTCAATTCTGAACATATATGCTCAAAATTCGAGGGCAGCCACATTTATACAAGAAACTTTGCTAAAGTTCAAAGTACATATTGCACCTCAAACAAAAAAGTAGAATTCAATATTCTATTCCCATCAATGGACAGATCATGGAAATACAAACTAAACAGAGACACAGTGAAACTAACAGAAGTTATGGACCAAATGGATTTAAAATACATCTATACAACATTTCATCCTAAAACAAAAGAATATAACTTCTTCTCAGCGCCTCACGTTACCTTCTCCAAAACTGACCATATAATTGGTCAAAAAATAGACCTCAACAGATATAAGGACATCAAACTATTTCCATTCATTCTATCAGATCACTAAGGCAAGTCTTCAAAAGCAACAAAAACAACAGAAAGCACATGTATACATGGAAGTTGAATAATGCCCTACTCAATGATAACTTGGTCAAGGAAGAAATGAAGAAAGAAATAAAAGACTTTTTAGAATTTAATAAAAATGAAGGCACAACATACCCAAACTTATGGGACCTAATGAAAGCAGTACTAAGAGGAAAACTCATAGTTCTGAGAGCCTCCAAAATGAAATTGGAGACAGCATACACTACCAGCTTAACAACACACCTGAAAGCTCTAGAACAAAAAGAAGCAAATACACCCAAGAGAAGTAGATGGCAGAAAATAATCTAATTCAGGGCTGAAACCAACCAAGTAGAAACAAAGAGAACTACACAAAGAATCAACATAACCAGGAGATTTTTTTTTTTTTGAGAAAATCAACAAGATAGATGATTCCTTAGCCAGACTAGCCATAGGGTACAAGGAGAGTATCAAAATTAACAAAATCAGAAATGAAAAGGGAAATATAACAACAGAAACTGAGGAAATTAAAAAAGTCAACAGATCCTACTACAAAAACCTATTCTCAACAAAACTGGAAAATCTGGATGAAATGGACAATTTTCTAGACAGATAACAAATACCAAAGTTAGATCAGGATCAGATAAACCATCTAAACAGTCCCATAACCCATAAAGACATAGAAACAATCATTAAAAGTCTCCCAACCAAAAACAAACAAACAAACAAAAAACAGGAACAGGGGGTTGGAAAGATGGCTCAGCAGGTAAGAGCACTGACTGCTCTTTCAAAGGTCATGAGTTCAAATCCCAGGACCCACATGGTGGCTCACAACCAACCGTAGAGATCTGTACTTACATATAATAAATAAATCTTAAAAAAAAAAAAAAAACAGGAACAGATAGGTTTACTGCAGAATTCTATCAGACCTTCAAAGAAGACCTAATACCAATACTCTTCAAACTATTCCACAAAATAGAAACAGAAGGAACACTACCCAATTCATTCAATGAAGCCACAGATACACTGTGTATTCTCCATCAGAGATGGAACAGTTTCTGTCTAATCAGGAATCTATCACAATTTCCATTCATAGAAGACTTCATAAGAGATTTTTTTCTACTTTTGTCATGTTTAAGATTTCAAATAGATTTTAAACACTGGTTGAGTGCATATTACTTTAAGCTTCAGGAGGCACCATGTATTTTTAAGAGGCATTTAAATATTATAAATTATTTTGATGGCTTAAAAGAATGTCAATACTTAGTTTTATATTTTAAAATAAGTTTTATTAGTCTAATAAAAAATTTGAAAATAAATAAAAAACGAAACCCCACAGACAGATACACATAATCAAAAGGATTGACATAAACAGGGATGGCAAGAACATAGAACAATATAAACAGTTGAATTCTACTACTATGAGTGAAAATCTATACGATCATGAAAGAGCTTGGTAAATTTTATTAAAGCTGAATATACTTATACTCTATGACACAACAATGCTATTGTAAACATATGGAGCTACAATGGCTATGTATGTGAAAGGCACATATACAAGAAGGTTTACAACTATTGTTATCCTTAGTAGCCAAAAAAATCCAATGTCCACCAACAGTGAAATAAAACATTGCATATGTTTGCCATGAAAAAATATTCTACACTAATATGCTGTCTAATCAGGAATCTACCACAATTTCTTCCATAGAGAACTTCATGTAGTATGGGTATACTACAATATCTTAAGCCATTTAAAACAAATAACACTTGTTTATTTAAACACTTGTTTATTTTAAACCAAAGCACACTTATGGTTGGATATAAAGCACTAAAGTTGCTAGATACTTGAAAGAAATCTGATAAGTATGATATAGAATTTAAAAAGATATAAAAAAGGAATATATGCTGACTATGATATTTCATTTAAATAAAGTCCATAGCCAGGAAACTATGAACAGAAAAATATATGACAGACATTAAGAACAAAAATTGAGTCTTCCCTCCCGCCATTTGCAGCAAGGAGCCAGGATACTCCACAGCCTTCTGTGCACAGCATACCAGGAGAGAATGATCTCCCAGCAGCTCCTTCACTTCTGAGCACAGAGGGGAGATCTCCACCTTCTCTCTGGAGGGGACCACCTAGGAGCACACAGGGCATAAGATCAGTGGAGCAGCTGAGCCAGAACTCTTCCTGCCACCATTTGCACCAGGGAGCCAGGAAACTCCACAGCCTTCTGTGCATAGCCCGCCAGGAGAGAGTGATCTCCCAGCAGTGCTTTGACTTTTGAGCTCAGAGGAGTAAGGACTCAGGCTTACAGGCCCACAGGAAGAACAAACTCCAGCCAGAGACAACAATACCAACTAGTACCAGAGATAACCAGATGGCGAAAGGCAAGCACAAGAACCCTACCAGCAGAAACCAATGCCACATGGTAACATCAGAACCCAGTTCTCTCACCACAGCAAGTCCCAGATAACCCAACACATCGAAGAAGCAAGAGTTGGATTTAAAATCATATCTCATGATGATGATAGGGGGCTTCAAGAAAGACTTAAATAACTCCCTTAAAGAAATACAGAAGAACATCGGGCAACAGGTAAAAGCCCTTAAAGAGGAAACACAAAAATCCCTTAAAGAAATACAGGAGATCATGGGTCAACAGGCAGAAGCCCTTAAAGAAGAAACACAAAAATCCCTTAAAGAATTACAGGAAAACTTACCAAAGGGCACAGAGACAGTATTCAAATTAATAAAATTAGAAACGAAAAGGGAGATATAACAACAGAAATGAGGAAATCCAAAAAATCATCAGATCCTACTACAAAAGCCTATATTCAACACAACTGGAGAATCTGGAGAAAATGGACAATTTCCTAGACAGATACCAAATACCAAAATTAAATCAGGATCAAATAGATCATCTAAACAGTCCCATAACCCCCCAAAAAATAGAAGGGGTCATAGAAAGTCTTCCAACCAAAAAAAGCACAGGACCAGATGGTTTTAGTGCAGAATTCTATCAGACCTTCAAAGACCAAATACCAATACTCTTCAAATTATTCCACAAAATAGAAATAGAAGGAACACTACCGAACTCATTCTAGGAAGCCACAATTACCCTGATACCAAAACCACACAAAGATCCAACAAAGAAAGAGAACTTGAGACCAATCTCCCTTATGAACATTGATGCAAAAATACTCAATAAAATTCTTGTCAACCGAATCCAAGATCACATCAAAACGATCATTCACCATGATCAAGTTGGCTTCATCCCAGGGATGCAGGGATGGTTCAATATATGGAAATCCATCAACGTAATCCACTAAATAAACAAACTCAAAGAAAAAAACCACATGGTCATCTCATTGGATGCTGAAAAAGCATTTGACAAAATTCAGCATCCTTTTATGCTAAAAGTATTGGAAAGAACAGGAATTCAAGGCCCATACCTAAACATAGTAAAAGCAATTTACAGCACACCAGTAGCCAACATCAAAGTAAACGGAGAAAAACTTGAAGCAATCCCACTAAAATCAGGGACTAGACAAGGCTGCCCCCTCTCACCATATCTTTTCAATATAGTACTTGAGGTACTAGCTAGAGCAATTCGACAACATAAGGAAATCAAAGAGATAGAAATTGAAAAGGAAGATGTCAAACTATCACTATTCACAGATGATATGATAGTATATTTAAGTTACCCAAAAAACTCCACCAGAGAACTCCTACAGCTGATAAACAACTTCAGCAAAGTGGCTGGTTATATAATCAACTCAAGCAAATCACTAGCCTTCCTATACTCAAAGAATAAGCAGGCCGAGAAAGAAATTAAGGAAATGACACCCTTCACAATAGCCACAAATGATATAAAGTATCTTGGTGTGACTCTAACCAAACAAGTGAAAAAGATTTATATGACAAAAACTTCAGGTCTCTGAAGAAGGAAATGGAAGAAGACCTCAGAAAATGGAAAAATCTTCCATGCTCATGGGTTGGCAGGATATAGTTAAAATGGCAATCTTGCCAAAAGCAATATACAGATTCAACGCAATCCCCATCAAAAACCCAACTCAGTTCTTCATAG
The DNA here is from genome assembly GCA_964023405.1 of Apodemus agrarius. Lineage (NCBI taxonomy): Eukaryota > Metazoa > Chordata > Mammalia > Rodentia > Muridae > Apodemus > Apodemus agrarius. The sequence continues at coordinate 22,187,159 of OZ030011.1, read as the reverse complement.
AGTTAGAAAGAGCAATTCTCAAATTCATCTGGAATAACAAAAAAACCCAGGATAGCTAAACCTATCATCAACAGTAAAAGATCTTCTGGGGAAATCAATATCCTGGACCTCAAGCAATACTACAGAGCAGTAGTGTTAAAAACTGCATGGTATTGGTACAGTGACAGAGAGGTGGATCAATGGAATAGGACTGAAGACCTAGAATTGAACCCACACATCTATGGCCAATTGATCTTTGACAAAGGAGCTGAAAACATCCAGTGGAAAAAAGATAGCCTTTTCAACAAACGGTGTTGGCTCAACTGGAGTTCAGCATGCGGAAGAATGAGAATCGATCCACTCTTATCTCCTTGTACTAAGCTCAACTCCAACTGGATCAAGGACCTCCACATTAAATCAGACACACTAAAATTAATAGAAAAGAAACTGGGGAAGACCCTTGAGGACATCGGCTCAGGGGGAAAGTTCCTGAACAGAACACCAATAGCGTATGCTCTAAGATCAAGAATAGACAAATGGGACCTTATAAAATTACAAAGTTTCTGCAAGGCAAAAGACACTGTCAAAAGGACAAATCAGCAACCAACAAATTGGGAAAAGATCTTCACCAACCCTACATTTGACAGAGGGCTAATATCCAAGGTATACAAAGAACTCAAGAAGTTAGACCCCAGAAAACCAAATAACCCTATCAAAAAAGGGGGTACAGAGCTAAACAAAGACTTTTCACCTGAAGAAATCCGGATGGCTGAGAAACACCTTAAACAATGTTCAACATCATTAGTCATTAGAGAAATGCAAATCAAAACAACCCTGAGATTTCACCTCACACCAGTCAGAATGGCTAAGATTAAAAACTCAGGAAACAACAGGTGTTGGCGAGGATGTGGAGAAAGAGGAACACTCCTCCACTGCTGGTGGGACTGCAAGCTGGTACAACCACTCTGGAAATCAGTCTGGCGTTTCCTCAGAAAACTGGACATGATACTTCCAGAGGACCCAGCCATACCACTCCTGGTATTTCTCAGCCATGAGAAACAATGAATTCATGAAATTCTTAGAGAAATGGATGGAGCTGGAGAACATCATACTAAGTGAGGTAACAGTCTCAAAAGAACACCCATGGTATGCACTCACTGATAAGTGGATAATAGCCTAGAATTCTGGGACACCAAAGACACAATCCACATACCAAATGATGTCCAACAAGAAGGAAGGAGTGGACCCTGGTTCTGGAAAGGCTCAAAGCATCAGTGTAAGAGAATACCAGAAAAGGGAAGTGGGAAAGGGTGAATGGGGGAACACAGGGAGGGAAAAGGACATGGGGGACCTTTGGGGGGCAGGGAACCAGAAAAAGGAAAATGAAATGTAAATAGAGAATTTATCCAATAAAAAAAAAAACAAAAAATAAGAATTACAGGAAAACACAAACAATCAAGTGAAGGAACTGAACAAAACCATCCAGGATCTAAAAGTGGAAGTAGAAACAATAAAGAAATCACAAAGTAAGACATCTCTGGAGATAGAAAACCTTGGCAAGAATTCAGGAGTCATAGATGCAAGCATCAATAACAGAATACAAGAGATAGAAGAAAGAACCTAAGGTGCTGAAGATACCATAGAAAACATTGACTCGACAGTCAAAGAAAATGCAAAATGCATAAAGCTTGTAACCCAAAACATTCAGAAAATCCAGGACACAATGAGAAGACCAAACCTAAGGATTATAGGTATAGACAAGAGTGAGGATTTATATATTAAAGGCCCAGTAAATATCTTCAACAAACTTGTAGAAGAAAACTTCCCTAACCTAGAGAAAGAGATGCCCATGAACATACAAGAAGCCTTCAGAACTCCAAACACACTGGACCAAAACAGAAAGCCCTCCTGGCACATAATAATCAAAACACCAAATTCACTAAACAAAGAAAGAATATTAAAAGCAGTAAGGGTTTTGTTTTGTCCTTCTGACAGTGTCCTTTGCCATATAGAAAGTTTGTAATTTTATGAGGTCCCATTTGTTAATTCTTGATCTTAGAGCATAAGTTATTGGTGTTCTGTTCAGGAACTTCTCCCCTGTGCCCATGTCCTCCAGGGTCTTCCCCAGTTTCTTTTCTATTAGTTTTAGTGTGTCTGGTTTTATGTGGAGGTCCTTGATCCACTTGGAGTTGAGCTTAGTACAAGGAGATAAGAAGGGATTGATTTGCATTTTTCTGCATGCTGACCTCCAGTTGAACCAGCACCATTTGTTGAAAAGGTTATCTTTTTTCCACTGGATAAAACTAGCTCCTTTGTCAAAGATTAAGTAACCATAGGTATGTGGATTCATTTCTGGGTCTTCAATTCTATTCCATTGATCTACCTGCCTGTCACTGTACCAGTACTATGCAGTTTTTAACACTACTGCTCTGTAGTACTGCTTGAGGTCTGGGATACTGATTCCTCCAGAAGTTCTTTTATTGTTGAAAATAGTCTTTAGCTATCCTGGGTTTTTTGTTGATGAATTTGAGAATTACTCTTTCTCACTTTATGAAGAACTGAGTTGGAATTTTGATGGGGATTGCATTGAATCTTGCTTTTGGCAAGATGGCCATTTTAACAATATTAATCCTGCCAATCCATGAGCATGGAAGATTTTCCCATTTTCTGAGGGCTTCTTCAATTTCCTTCTTCAGAGACCTGAAGTTCTTGTCATATAGATCTTTCACTTGTTTGGTTAGAGTCACACTAAGATACTTTATATTTTGTGGCTATTGTGGAAGGTGTCATTTCTCTAATTTCTTTGCAGCCTGCTTATTCTTTGAGTATAGGAAGGCTACTGATTTGCTTGAGTTGATTTTATAACCAGCCACTTTGCTGAAGTTGTTTATCAGCTGTAGGAGTTCTTTGGTGGAGTTTTTAGGGTCACTTAAGTAAACTATCATATCATCTGCGAATACTGATAGTTTGATTTCTTCCTTTCCAATTTGTATCCCTTTGAATGGACAAATCGGCAACCAACAAATTGGGAAAAGATCAGGAACCCTACATGCGACAGAGGGCGAATATCCAAGATATACAAAGAATTCAAGAAGGTAGACTCCAGAGAGCCAAATAACCCTATTAAAAATGGGGTACAGAGCTAAACAAAGAATTTCCATCTGAAGAATTTTGAATGGCTGAGAAGCACTTAAGAAATGTTCAACATCATTAATCATTAGGGAAATGCAAATCAAAACAACCCTGAGATTTCACCTCACACCAGTCAGAATGGCTAACATTAAAAACTCAGGAGACAGCAGGTGTTGGTGAGGATGTGGAGAAAGAGGAACACTCCTCCACTGCTGGTGGGATTGCAAGATGGTACAACCACTCTGGAAATCAGTCTGGCGGTTCCTCAGAAAACTGGGCATGACACTCTCAGAGAACCCTTATATACCACTCCTGGTTTTATGTGGAGGTCCTTGATCCATTTGGACTTGATTTTAGTACAAGGAGATAAGAATGGATCAATTTGCATCCACTTTCAATCAAATAGGAATACTTTTATGCCTACCATTATTATATCAATATAAAATTTTCCATGATAATCTTCAATTCTAACATGTTTTTCTACATTTTTCTACAATTTTCTTAAAAATATTTTCCAAGTAAATCTTCAATTCTATCATAAAATATTTCTATTCCATATTTCAATTAATTTAGCAGTGTTTTACATGCCTACCACTTTACTCTTTAATTTTCCATGAAAATTGTCAATTTTAATGTGCTTTCTATATATCTCTTCTATTTTATCTGAAATATTTTCCATGTAAATCTTTAATTTTATCATAAAGTGTTTTTACTTCCCTTTTCAATTAAAAAAGAACAATAATTAGTAAATGAGACTTTAAGGTATATAAAAAATTAGAATTTTAATGTGGATTATATTGACTCTGTAGATTGCTTTGGAAAGATGCCCATTTTCACTGTGTTGATCCTACCTATCCATGAGCACGGGACATCATTCCATCTTCTGATATCTTCTTGAATTTCTTTCTTCAGGGAGTTGAAGTTCTTGTCATACAGATCTTTCACTTGCTTGGTTAGAATTACACCAAGATATTTTATATTATTCATGGCTATACTAAACGGTGTTGTTTCCCTAATTTCTTTCTGGGCCCATTTATCAATTATATAAAGGAAAGCTAGTGATTTCTTTGGGTTAATTTTGTATCCACCCACTAATCTGAAGGTGTTTATCAGCTGTAGTAGGTCGCTAGTAGAATTCTTGGAGTCACTTATATATACTATCTTCTGCAAATAGCAATACTTTAACTTCTTCCTTTCATATTTGTATCCTCTTCATCTTCTTTAGCTGTCTTACAGCTCTAACTAGAATTTTGAGTACTATATTGAAGAGCTAGCAAGTGGACAGCCTTGTCTTCTTCCTGACTTTAGTGAAAATGCTTTAGGTTTCTTTCCATTTACTTTGATGTTGGCTATTGGCTTACTGTATATTGTTTTGATTATGTTTAGGCATGTACCCTGTATCACACTGATTTCTCTAAAACCTTTAACATTAAGGGGTGTTGGATGTTATCAATGGTTTTTTTCAGCATCTAATGAGATAATCATGTGGGGTTTTTTCTTTCAGTTTGTTTATATAGTGTATTAAATTGATGGATTTCATAAATTGAACCATCCCTGCACCATGGAAAAAAGCCTACTTGATCTTAACTTCATATGTAAAACCAAAAAAGCCAGGATAGCCAAAACAATTCTGAATAAAAGAACATCAGGAGGAAATTATCATCACTGACCTCAAGTACAGAGATTACAGAGCTAATACTAGAGTGATTACAAACTTTATGATAGGGGCTGGAGAGATGGCTCACCAGTTAAGAGCACTGACTGCTCTTCTGAAGGTCTTGAGTTCAAATCCCAGCAACCACATGGTGGTTCACAACCATCCATAATGAGATATGACGCCCTATTCTGGTGTGTCTGAAGACAGCTACAGTATACTTACATATAATAAATAAATCTTAAAAAAACTTTATGATATTGGTATAGAAACAGAGAGTATAGTAAAAATGGCCATCTTGCAGAAAGCAACCTACAGATTCAGTACAATTCCCATCAAAATTCTAACTCAATTCTTCATAGAGTTAGAAAGAACAATTTGAAAATTCATCTGGAATAACCAAAAACACAGGATAGCAAAAACTATTCTCAACAATAAAAGAACTTCTGGCAGAATCACCATCCCTGACCTCAAGCTGTACTACAGAGCAATCATGATTAAAAAAAAAAAACCTACATAGTATTGGTACAGTGACAGGCAGGTAGATCAAAGGAATGGAACTGAAGACCCAGAAATGAACCCACACACCTATGGTCACTTGGTCTTTGACAAAGGAGCTAAAACCATCCAGTGGGGAAAAGACAGCACTTTCAACAAATGGTGCTGGTTTAAGTGGCTGTTAACATGTAGAAGAATGCAAATAGATCCATTTTTATCTCCTGTACGAAGCTCAAGTACAAGTGGATCAAGGACCTCTACATAAAACCAAATACACTGAAACTGAGTGGGGAAGAGTGATGAGGACATGGGCACAGGGGAAATCTTCCTGAACAGAATACCAATAGTTTATGCTCTAAGATCAAGAATTGACAAATGGGACCTCATAAAATTGCAAAGCTTCTATAAGGCAAAGGACACTGTCAATAGGACAAGATGGCAACCAAGAGCTTGGGAAAAGATCTTTACCAATCCTACATCTGATGGAGGGCTAATATCCAATGTATACAAAGAACTCAAGAAGTCAGACTCTAAAGGACCAAATAACCCTATTAAAAATGGGGTACAGAGCTAAACAAAGAATTCTCAACTGAGGAATACCAAATGGCTGAGAAGCACATAAAGAAATGTTCAACATCCTTAGTCACCAGGGAAATGCAAGTCAGAACAACCCTGAGATTACACCTCATACCAGTCAGAATGGTTAAGATCAAAACCTCAGGTGGTAGCAGAATCTGGAGAGCATGTGGAGAAAGAGGAACACTCCTCCATTGCTGGTGGAATAGCAAGCTGGTGCAACCACTCTGGAAATCAGTTTGGCAGTTCCTCAGAAAATTGGACATAGTACTACCTAATGACCCAGCTATACCACTCCTGGGCATATATACAGAAAATGCTCCAACATGTAATAAGGACACATACTCCACTATGTTCATATAGTTTTATTTATAATAGTCAGAAGCTGGAAACAACCTAGATGTCCCTCAACAGAAGAATGGATACAGAAAATGTGGTATATTTATACAATGGGACTATTAAAAACAATGAATTCATAAAATTCTTAGGCAAATGGATGGAACTATAAACTATCATCCTGAGTGAGGTGATCCAATTACAAAAGAACACACATGGTAGATACTCACTGATAAGTGGATATTAGCACAGAAGCTCAGAATACCCAAGATACAATTCACAGACCACATGAAGCTCAAGAAGAAGGAAGACCAAAGTATGGATACTTTGGTCCTTCTTAGAAGGGGGATCAAAATATCCATGGGAGGAGATACAAAGTATGGAGCAGAGACTGAAAGGCCATCCAGAGACAGCCCCACCTGGTGATCCATCCCATATACAGTTACCAAACCCAGACACTATTGAGGATGCCAGCAAATGCTTGCTGATAGGAGCCTGATATAGCTGTCTTCTGAGAGGCTCTGCCAGTGCCTGACAAATACAGAGGCGGATGCTCCAAGCCAACCATTGGACTGAGCACGGGGCCCTCAATGGAGGAGCTAGAGAAAGGACCCAAGGAGCTGAAGGGGTTTGCAGTTCCATAGGAGGAATGTAACTGCCCCCAGCCACAGTGAACTGGGTCCCTGAAAGAGAAGCTGGGGATAGATGGGGAGATGGCGAAAAAGAACGGTGGCCAGGATAACCCAATTGCTGATCGAGGCCCAAAGTTTAATGGAGGTCTCAAAATATCTATATGTGGGGCAAGACCCTTCCACACATTCCAGGAGGTGTTCTGGGTAACTTGTCTGGCTGTTCTTGGATGTTGGCTCCACTGCTCAAGCAGCTGTGTGGGTCACCTGCTTAATTCAGGAATTCATAGAACTGGAGGAACAATGAGCTTCACCTTCACTTTGATGGTTCCACCCTAGGTGGAGCAGGATCCTGACTAGCACAGGAACCCCCACTCAACAAAGGCTGAGAGAGAAACGTCACCTTGAACAATGTCAAGTTCCTACCAGGTGGCATGACACCCCAAGTTGGGGAGGAAAGGGTTTATCCAGTTTACACTTTCACATTGTTGTTTATCATCAAAAGAAGTCAGGACTGGAATTCAAGCAGGTGAGGAAGGAGGAGCTGATGCAGAGGCCATGGAGGGATGTTCCTTACTGGCTTGCTTCCCCTGGCTTGCTCAGCTTGCTTTCTTATAGAACCCAAGACTAGCAGACCAGGGATGGCACCACCCACAGTGGGCCCTCCCTCTTTGATCACTAACTGAGAAAATTCCCCACAGCTGGATCTCATGGAGGTACTTCCCCCAACTGAGGCTCCTTTCTCTGTGATAACGCCAGCCTGTATTGACACACAAAACCAGCCAGTACAATTGACCCCTTGTCAACTTGACATACAAACACATCACTATTAAGCCTCAACCCTTACTTTCTTATTCATCCCCAAGGTCTAAATAACTTAAAAAGTCCCAGAGTCTTTACATATTAAAAGTTAAATCCCCTTAAAATGTCTAATATCTTTTAAAACACAATCTTTTAAAAATTCAAAGTCTCTTAACTGTGGGCTCCACTAAAATACTTTCTTCCTTCAAGAGGGAAAAATACCAGGGCACAGTCACAACCAAAAGCAAAATCAGACTCCAACTGCCTAATGTCTGGGATCCAACTCACTATCTTCTGGGCTCCTCCAAGGGCTTGAGTCACTTCTCCAGTCCTGCCCTTTGTAGCACACACCTTATCATCTAGGGTACAGCTGCCTATACTCCACTGCTGCTGCTGTTCTTGGTGGTCATTCCTGGTGCTGGCATCTCTAAAACACTGCTGTCTTCTGCTGTAACTAGGCTTCACCAATAGCCTCTCATAGTTGTCTGCATGGTGCCAAGCCTCACCTCCTTTGCATGATCCCTTCAGTCCGGGGCCATCAACTGCAACTAAGCACCTTTACCAATGTCCTTCCATGGTCTCTCACAGTGCCAAGCCTCATGCTCTTCATGACCCCTTCAAAACCAGTACCACCTGGGTGACTCTTACACATTACCAAGTCCAGCTACAGCGCAAAGTACAGCCATGTGTGAAGGTTTGTATATGACTGGCCCAGGGAGTGAACCTATTAGGAGGTGTGGCCTTGTTGTAGTAGGTGTGGCACTGTGGATGTGGGCTTAAGACCCTCACCCTAGTTGCCTGGAAGTCAGTCTTCTACTAGCAGCCTTCAGATGAAGATATAGAACTCTCAGCTCCTCCTGCACCATATGTGCCTGGATGCTGCCATGTTTCTGCATTGATGACAATGGACTGAACCTCTGAGCCTGTAAGTCAGCCCCAATTAAATGTTGTCTTTTATAAAACTTGCATTGGTCATGGTGTCTGTTCACAGCAGTGAACTAACTAAGACACCATGGCTATCTCTGGAACACAGCTTCTGTGCTCTCAGAAAACACTTCCCAGAAGATTTCACTTCAGTGATGCTGGTCTCTTCTTAATCACCACTAATTTCGTAGCTCCAGCTAACCAGCATCAATAGTCCCAGTAACACAAAGGTTTGCTTTAGTGGTTCTGGTATCTTGTTAATCACAGCTGATTCTTCAGTCCCATCTAACCAAAACCACAGAATCTTCACAATCAAAACAGCAACAGCCATGATAATAGTCTTTAATTTTCCCTCTGAAATTTCACAAGCCAGGTTTCCATCTTCTGCACTGTTCTTAACATTATCTTCCAAGCTCCTACAGAACATTCCACAGAACCACATCCAAATGGTTCTTCAAGCTCAAAGTTCCAAAGTTCTACAGTCCTCCCCAAAACATGGTCAAGTTGTCACAGGAATACCCCACTATGCTAGTACTAATTTGTCTTAGTCAAGGTTTCTATTCCTGCACAAACATCATGACCAAGAAGCAAGTTGGGGAGGAAAGTGTTTATTCAGCTAACACTTCCACATTGCTGTTGATCACCTTAGGAAATCAGGACAGGAACTCAAGCAGTTCAGGAAGCAGGCGCTGATGCAGAGGCCATGGAGGGATGTTCCTTACTGGCTTGCTTCCCCTGGCTTGCTCAGCTTGCTTTCTTATAGAACCCAAGACTACCAGGCCAGGGATGGCACCACTCACAAGGGCCCTCCCTCCTTGGTCACTAATTGAGAAAATGCCCCACAGCTGTATCTCATGGAGGCGCTTCCCCAACTGAAGATCCTTTCTCTGTGATAACTCCAGCCTGTGTCAAGTTGACATACAAAATCAGCCAGTACAGAGGGATCTTAGATGAAATGCCCAACAGTGGGGACAGGGAACTTGTAGAATCCACCTCCATTAAAAAGACAGGGCATCAAGGGTAGGAATGGGATTGCCATCCCACAATCAAATACTGACTCAGAATTGTCCCTGTCTAAAAGAATTTCAGAGACAAAAATGGAGAAAAGACTGAGGGAAAGGTCCAGTGACTGACATAAGATGGGACCCATCTCAAGGAGAGGCTACAACAATTAACACTATTATTGATGCTGAGATGTACTTACAGACAGGAGCCTAGCATGGCTCTCCTCTGAGAGGCTCAACAAGCAGCTGAGTCAGAATCATATACTTACACCAACCAATGGACAGAAGCCAGGGACCTCTGTGGTTGAATTAGGGAAAGGCTGGAAGAAGCTGAGGAGGAGGTTGTCCTCATAGGAAGTCCAACTAACCTTGAACCCTGAGATCTCTAAAGAACTGAAGCACCAAACAGGCAGCATACACTAACTGGTACAAGGCCCCCAACACATATACAAAAGAGGACTACCTGGTCTGGCCTCAGTGAAAGAAGAAGCACCTAACCGTTGAGAGACTTGTGTGTGTGAGGGAACATCCTCTTGGAGATGGGAGAGGAGTAAGGGGATAAGGAACTGTCAGAGGACAGAACAGGATGAGGATAATGACTAGACTGTAAGAAAAGATTAAAGACAGATACATACATACATACATACATCAAGAAATTGAAACGTTTCTTTACAGAATAAATGCAAGATCATTTGGACAAAACAATGAGCTACAGAATAAGAAAATATATTTTTACCAACTACATATCTGAAAGAGATCTAGTATCCAAAATACATAATAAACTCAAGAAGTTGGGCATCAAAGAAACAAATACTCAAATAAGATAAGGAATACGTAACTAAACCAATACTTCTCAAAAGAAGAAACCCAAATAACTGAGAAGCACTTAATGTTCAACATTAAGTTGAACATTAATTCCTAAATAAAAAGACATAGACTAACAGACTGGATATGTAAACAGGACTCAACAATTTGCTGCATACAGAAAACACACCTCAGTGTCAAAGACAAACACTACCTCAGAGTAAAAGGCTAGAAAACAATTTTCCAAGCAAATGGTCCCAGGAAACAAACTGGAGTAGCCATCCTAATATCAGATAAAATTGACTTTCAACCTAAGTCATCAAAAAAGATGTAGAAGGAGACTTCATACCCGTCAAAGAAAAAATCCACCAAGAAGAACTCTGAATTCTCAACATCTATGCTCCAAATGCAAGGGCATGCTCATTTGTAAAAGAAACTTTACTAAAGCTCAAAGCACACATTGTACCTCACACAATAATTGTGGGTGACTTCCACACTCCACTCTCCTCAATGGACCGATCAGGGAAGCAAAAACTAAACAGAGAGACAGTGAAAATAGTTGACGTTTTGGACCAAATGGATTTAGAAGATATAGAGAGAGAGCATTTCATCCTAAATCAAAAGAATATACCTTCTTCTCAGCACCTCATAGTACCTTCTCCAAAATGGACCATATAATTGGTCACAAAACAGACCTCAACAGACAAAAGAACACCGAACTACTCCCATGCCTCCTATCAGCTCACTAAGGATTAAGGGTGGTCTTCAATTGCAACAAAAACAACAGAAAGCCCACATACACATGGAAGCTGAGCAATGCTCTGCTCAATGATACCTTGGTCAAGGAAGAAATAAGAAAAGAAATTATAGACTTTTTAGAATTTAATGAAAATGAAGGCACAACATGCCCAAACTCATGGGACACAATGAAAGCAGTGCTAAGAGGAAAACTCATAGCCCTGAGTGTCTCCAAAAAGGAACTGGAGAGAGCATACACTAGCAGCTTAATGACACACCTGAAAGCTCTGGAACAGAAAGAAGCTAATACACCCAAGAGGAGTAGAAGGCAGGAAATCATCAAACTCAGGGCTGAAATCAACCAAGTAGAAACAAAAAGAACCATACAAAGAATCAACAAAACTAGGAGCTGGTTCTTTGAGAAAATAAACAAGATAGACAAACTCTTAGCCAGACTAACCAGAGGGCACAGAGACAGTATTCAAATTAACAAAATCAGAAATGAAAAGGGAGATATAACAATGGAAACTAAGGACATTCAAAATACTAGCAGATCCTACTACAAAAGCCTATACTCAAAAAAGCTGGAAAATCTGGAAAAAAATGGACAATTTCCTAGACAGATTCCAAATACCTAAATTAAATCAGGATCAAATAGACCGATTAACAGTCCCATTACCCTTACAGAAATAGAAGTGGTCATTGAAAGTCTTCCAACCAAAAAAGTCACAAGACCACATGGTTTTAGCATAGAATTCTATCAAACCTTCAAAGAAGACCTAACACCAATACTCTTCAAACCATTCAACAAAATAGAAACAGAAAGAACACTACCCAACTCATTCTATGAAGCCACAATTTGGCTGATACCAACGCCAAACAAAGATCCAAAAAGGATAGAGAACTTCAGACCAATTTCCCTTATGAACGTTGATACAAAAATACTCAATAAAATTCTTGCCAACCGAAATCCAAGAACACATCAAAACTATCATTCACCACAATCAAGTAGGCTTCATCCCAGGGATGTAGGGATGGTTCAATATACAGAAATCCATTAATGTAATCCACTACATAAAAACTCAAAGAAAAAAAACCACAAGGTCATTTCATTAGATGCTGAAAAAGCCTTTGACAAAATTCAGCATCCTTTCATGCTAAAAGTCTTGGAAAGATCAACAATCCAAGGCCGATATCTAAACATAGTTAAGCTGCTAGTGTATGCTCTCTCTAAGATCAAGAATTGACAAATGGGACCTCATAAAATTACAAAGTTTCTGTAAAGCAAAGGATACTGCCAATAGGGCAAAATAGCAACCAACAAATTGGGAAAAGATCTTCACCAACCCTACATCCAACAGAGGGCTAATATCCAATATATACAAAGAACTCAAGAAGTTAGACTCCAGAGAACCAAATAACCCTATTAAAAATTGGGGTACAGAGCTAAACAAAGAATTTTTACCTGAGGAATATTGAATGGCTGAGAAGCACCTAAAGAAATGTTCAGCATCCTTAGTCATCAGGGAAATGCAATTCAAAACAACACTGAGATTTCACCTCACACTGGTCAGAATGGCTAAGATAAAGAACTCAGGAGAAGGCAGATGCTGGAGAGGTTGTGGAGAAAGAGAACACTCCTCCACTGCTGGTGGGATTGCAAGCTGGTAAAACCACTCTGGAAATCAGTCTGGTGGTTCCTCAGAAAACTGGGCATAATACTACCGGCGGACCCCACTATACCACTCCTGAGCATATTCCCAGAGGATTCCCCAGCATGTAATAAGGACACATGCTCCACTATGTTCATAGCAGCCCTATTTATAATAACCAGAAGCTGGAAAGAACCTAGATGTCCCTCAATAGGGGAATGGATACAGAAAATGTGGTATATGTATATACAATGGAATACTATTCAGCCATTAAAAACAATGAATATATGAAATTCTTAGACAAATGGATGGAACTTGAGAATATCATCCTAAGTGAGGTAACCCAATCACAATAGAACACTCATGGTTATCACATGAATCTCATAGACACTATATGATTCCCACAGCTAAACTGCAATCTCAGTGGAAACTGTGTGATATTTACAGGTAAAAGCCTAATGGCTGTCTATTTGAGGAACTCGTTGTGAGACTCCTTGGCCGGAGAAAATGCTGAGCTGAATTTCTCATGGCAAGTCTTGCCTGTCTGACTTTTCTTTAACCTGTTTCTTTACTTACGAAATGTTCTTGGTAGCAAGAGCTGTGACCACCCAGGCATTAAAGCTAACGAGAATTCATTCTTTGAGCTACAGCACTGGCCATGATTTATCTTCTAGAGATCCATTGCTTTGCCTTTTGATCAGCTAAGAATTAACCTCCCAACAATATATACATTTTATGGCTAGGTGGCTTTGGCACTCTGACATGGAAAGAATCACTTAAGTAAAGTTTCAAAGTGAGCCTAAAGGAGTCTCACAAGAAGGAAGCAGGATGTTAAGGACTATGCATAAACAAAAAGACCTAGTGACATAACAAAGTGTTTCCAAGGACTCTTGAACTACTAGTTTATCATTAACTACAGAGGGACGCGATAGCTTTGTATGTATTCTCTAAAATTCATACCTGATTGATTTTGTATTTCCTTGTACCAGATACTCATGGTAACCATTCTTTGTAAACACTTCACTGGATACATTTTTTCTTCAGTAATGTAATGCCAACTTATGTGTATAAAAATTCCTGCCTCAGAACAGTAAAGTGCATTCAGACTCAACCTATATTTGGTGTGTCTGTCTGTCATTCACTGGACCTGTACCTTCCTGCATACTAAAGACCTTGATTCCCCCACGGGTGTGTGTTCCAACTGAGTCGGTCCATGGCACATGGTATGCACTCACTGATAAGTGGATATTAGCCTAGATGCTTGGAATACCCAAGACACAATTCACATATCAAATGATGCCCACGAAGGAGGAAGAACAAAATTCTAGTTCTTCTTAGAAGGAGGAACAAAATACTTACAGAAGGAGATACAGAGACAAAGTGTGGAGCAGAGTCTGAAGGAAAGACCATCCAGATGCTACCCCACCTAGGAATCCATTCCATATACAATTACAAAACCCAGACACTCTTGTGGATACTCACAAGTACTTGCTGACAAGAGCCGGATATAACTGTCACCTGGGAGGCTCTGCTAGTGCATGACAAATAAAGAGGGGGAAACTCTCAGCCAGTCATTGAACTGAACACAGGGTGCCCAATGGATGATATAGAGAAAGGACCAAAGGAGCTGAAGGGGTTTGCAGCACTATAGGAGGAACAACAATATGAGTCACCAAGTACTCCCAGAGCTGCCAGGGACAAAACCATCAACCAAAGAGTACATTTGGAGTTACCCATGGCCCCAGACACATCGGCAGCAGAGGATGATCTTGTTGGACACCAAATTGGGGAGAGGCCCTTGGTCCTAGAAAGACTTGATACTGTAGTGTAGAGGAATACCAAGACAGGGAAGCGGGGGTGGATTGATTGGGGAAGGGGAGATGGCCTACAGGGATTTTTTTTCGGGAGGGGGTAACCAGGAAAGGGGACAACATTTGAAGTGTAAATAAAGAATATACATAACAGGAAGGAAGGAAGGAAGGAAGGAAACAAAAATGCAAAAAGCTTCGAACCCAAAACATCCAGGAAATCCAGGACACAATGAGAAGACCAAACCTAAGGATAATATGTATAGAAGACAGTGAAGATTCCCATCTTAAAGGGCCAGTAATACTGTCACCCAAATTATAGAAGAAAACTTCCCTAATCTAAAGAAAGAGAAGTACATAGACATATAAGAAGCCTACAAAACTCCAAATAGATTAGAACAGAAAAGAAATTCCTCCCATCACATAATAGTCAAAACATCAAATGCACAAAGCAAAGCAAGAATATTAAAAGCAGAGAGGGAAAAAGGTCAAGTAACATGTAAAGACAGACCTATCAGAATTACACAAGACTTCTCACCAGAGACTATGTAAGCTATAAGATCCTGGGCAGATCTCACACAGACCCTAAGAGAACACAAATGCCAGCCCAGACTACTATATCCAGCAAAACTCTCAATTACCATAAAGGGAGAAACCAAGATATTCTGTGACAAAACAAATTAAAACAATATCTTTCACAAATCCAGCCCTATTGAGGATAAAAGAAACAAAAGCCCAAATACTAGGAAAACTACACGCAAGCAAAAGCAAGAAACTAATCTTCTCACAACAAACCCCCAAAAAAAGTGAGTCTCACAAGCATAATTCCACCTCTAACAACAAAAATAATAGTCAACAACAATCATTGGTCTTTAATGTCTCTAAATGTCAATGAACTCAATTCCCCCCAAAAAGGATATAGACTAACAGGCTGGATAAGAAGACCCAACATTTTGCTGCATACAGAAACATACCTCAGTGACAAAGACAGAAACTACCTCAATAAAATGGAAAAAAAAATGTTCCAGCCAAATGGTCCCAAGAAACAAGCTGGAGTAGCAATTCTAGTATCCAGTAAAATAGACTTTCAACCAAAAGAGATTTTTAAAAAAAAATATGGGGAAAGACACTACATACTCATCAAGGAAAAAAAAATCCACCAAAAGGAACTCTCAATTCTGAAAATCTGAGTCCCAAATGCAAGGGCACCCACATTTGTACAAGAAACATTATTAAAGTTCAAAGCACACAGTGAACCTCACACAATAATAGTAGAAAATATAAACACTCCACTCTCACCAATGGACAGATCATAGAAACAGAAACACAGTGAAACTAACAGAAGTTATGGACCAAATGTATTTAACAGATATCTACAGAACATTTCACCCTGAAAAAAAAAGGAATATACCTTCTTCTCACCATCTCATGATACCATCTCCAAAATTAACCATATAATCAGTCACAGAACAAGCCTCACAAGAAACAAGAAGACTGAAATAATCCCATCAGATCACCAAGGTTAGAAGGCTGGTCTTCAACAACAAAAACAATAGAAAGCCCACATTCACAGGGAAGCTGAACAACGCTCTACTGGATGAAAACTTGGCTAGAGAAGAAATAAAGAAAAAAAAAATAAAGACTTTTTAGAATTTAACAAAACTGAAAGTACAACATACCCCAACTTATCGGGCACAATGAAAGCAGTGCTAAGAGGAAAACTCAGTTCTGAGTGTTTCCACAAAGAAATTGGAGTGATAATAAACTAGTAGCCTAATGGAACATCTAAAAGCTCTAGAACAAAAAAAAAAACATATACACCCAAGACACTAAAATAAACCAAGTATAAACAAGGAGAACTATACAAAGAATCAATAAAACTAGAAGCTGGTCTTTGAAAAAATCGACAACATTGAGAAATCATTAGCTAGACTAACCAGAGGGCACAGAGACAGTATCCAAATTAACAAAATCAGAAATGAAAAGGAAAGAAACTGAGGAAATTCAAAAGAGTATCATTCCTACTACAAAAGCCTATACTCAACAAAACTGGAAAATCTTGATGAAATGGATGGTTTTCTAGACAGATACCAGGTACCACAGAAAATGTGGTATATTTATACAATGGAATACTACTCAGCAATTAAAAATAATGAATTCATGCAATTTGTAGGCAAATAGTTGGATCTGGAAAATATCATCCTAAGTGAGTCAACCCAATCACAAAAGAATACACATGATTTGCAATCACTGATAAGTGGATATTAATGAGCCCAGAAGCTCTGAATACTCAAGACACAATTAGCTAAGCAAAAGATTCCCAAGAAAAGGGATGGAGAGAACCCTGGTCCAGAAAAGACTAAATCCGGTTTTGTAGGAGAGTACCAGAACAGAGAAATGGTGGGGGGGGTGATTGGGGAATGGGTGGGGAGAGGACTTATGGAACATATGATGAGGGGGGGGACTGGAAAGGGGAAAGCCTTTGGAATGTAAACAAAGAATATAGAAAATAATTTTTAAAAGGAAAAAAAGTAAAAAATAAGTTAAAAAAAAGTTAAATTAGGATCAGATAAACCATCTAAAAAGTCCCATAATCCCTAAAGAAGTAGAAGAAGTCTCACAACAAAAATCCCAGAACCAGATGGTTTTAGTGTAGAATTCTGTCAGATCTTCAAAGACCTAATACCAATACTTCTCAAACTATCCCACAAAATAGAAACAGAGGGAACACTACCCAACTCATTCTATGAAGCCACAGTTACACTAATACCTAAACCACATAAAGACCCAACAAAGAAAGAGCTTCAGACCAATTTCCCTCATGAATAATGATGCAAAAATACTCAATAAATTTCTTACAAACCGAATCCAAGAACACATCAAAATGATCATTCACCATGATCAAGTTGGCTTCATTCCAGGGATGCAGGGATGGTTCAATATATGGAAATCTGTCAACGTAATCAACTATATAAACAAACTCAAAGAAAAAACCACATGATCATCTCATTAGATGCTGAAAATTCCTTTCACATAATACAATACCACTTCATGCTAAAATTATTCAAAAGATCAGGAATTCAAGGTCCATACATAAAGATAACAAAAGCAATATACAGCAAACCAATAGCCAATATCAAACTAAATGGAGAGAACCTTGAAACAATCCCACAAAAATCAAGGGAAAGACAGGGCTCTACACTCTCCACCTATATATCTAATATAGTACTTGAATTTCTAGCCAGAGCAATTAGGCAACAAAAGGCAATCAAAGAGATACAAATTGGAAAGGAGGAAGTCAAGATATCACTATTTGCATATGATATGATAGTATACATAAGTGACCCCCCCCAAAAAAAATCCACAGCTGAAAAACAACTTCAGCAAAGTGGCTGGATACAAAATTAACTCAAATCAGTAGCTTTCCACTACTCAAAGAATAAGCGGGCTGAAAAAGAAATTAGAGAAACAACACCCTTTATAATAGTTACAAATAATATAAAATATTTCAGTGTGAGGCTAACCATGCAAGTGAAAAATCTGTATGACAAGAACTTCAAGTCTCTAAAGAAAGAAACTGAAGATCTCAGAAGATGGAAATATCTCCCATGCTCATGGATCAGCAGGATAAACAGTAAAAATGGCCATCTTACCAAAAGTAATCTACAGATTCAATGCAATCCCTATCAAAATTCCATCTCAATTCTTCACAGAGATAGAGCAATTCTGAAATTTATCTAGAATAACAAAAAACCAAAGATAGCAAAAACCATTCTCGAAAATAAAATAACTTCTGGGGAAATAATCATCCCTGACTTCAATCTATACAGAGCAACAGTAATAAAAAACCACATGGTATAGGTACAGAAACATATAGATAGATCAATGGAATAGAATTGAAGACCCAGAAATAAACCCACATACCTTTGATCATATGATCTTTGACAAAGGCGCCAAAACCATTCAGTGGGAAAAAAGACAGTATTTTCAACAAATGGTGCTGGTTCAACTGGTGGTAAGCAAGTAGAAGAATGTAAATTGGCCCATTCTTATCTCCTTGTACAAAGCTCAAATCCACATAGATCAAGGACCTCCACATAAAACCAGATACAATGAATCTAATAGAAGAGAAAGTGGAAAAGAATTTCGAACACATTGGCACACTGGAAAATTTTCCTGAACAGAACACCAATGGCTTATGCTCTAAGATCAACAATTGAAAAATGGAACTTCATAAATTTGAAAGGCTTCTGTAAGGGAAAGGACACTGTCAATAGAACAAAATAGCAACCCACAGATTGGGAAAAGATCTTTACCAACCCTACATCTGACAGAGGGCTAAAATCCAAAATATACAAAGAACTCAAGAAGTTAGACTCCAGAGAACCAAATAACCCTATTAAAATGGGGCACAGAGCTAAACAGAGAATTCTCAACTGAGGATTCTGAAATGGGTGAGAAACACTTAAAGAAATGTTCAACATCCTTAGTCATCAGGGAAATGCAAATCAAAACAAGCTTAAGATTTCACCTCACACCAGTCTGAATGGCTAAGATCAAAAACTTAGGTAACAGCAGATGTTGGCCATGATGTGGAAAAAGAGGAACACTCCTCCATTGTTGGTGTGATTGCAAGCTGGTATAACCACTCTGGAAATCAGTCTGGTGGTTCCTCGGAAAATTGGAAATAGTTTTACCTGGGGTTCTAGCTATACCACTCCTGGGCATATACCCATAATATGCTCCAATGTATAACAAGAAAACATGCTCCACTTTGTTCATAGCAGCCTTATTTATAACAGCAAGAAGCTGAAAACAACCCACATGTCTCTCAACAGAGGAATGGATGCAGAAAATGTGGTACATTTACACAATGGAGTACCATTAAGCCATTAAAAACAATAAATCCATTAAATTTGCAGGCGAATGGATAGAACTTGAAAATATCCTGAGTGAGGTAACCCAGGCACAAAAGAACACACATGGTATGTACTCACTGATAAATGGACATTAACCAAAAAGAAGCTCAGAATACCCACAATACAACTCACAGACCTTATGAAACCCAAGAAGAAAGAAGACCACACCAAAGTATGGATGATACAGTCATTCTCAGAAGGGGGAAGAAAATAATCTCAAAAAGTAGAGGGAGAGAGGGATCTGGGAGGGAAAACAGAGGGGGAGTAAAAAAGGGGGTGAGTTCAGATAAGGGAGGAGATGGAGGGAAAGTACAGAGGGTCAAGAATTTGAAAAGAGGTGTGTAGCAGTGGAAGAGGGAACTGGGAGTAGCCACTAGAAAGTCCCAGATGTCAGGGACCCAAGAGGTTCCCAGGACCCAACCAGGAGGATATTACCTGAAATATCCAACAAAGGGGAGATAGAACCTGTAGAGACCATATTCAGTGGATAGACATAGGCTTTGGTTAAGGGATGAGGCCACCCACCCACCTCAAAAAGTGTTAATCCAGAATTCCTCCTGTCAAAAAGAAATGCAAGGACAAAGAGAGGAGCAGCGACTGAAGGAAAGGCCATCCAGAGACTGCCCCACCTAAGGATTCATCCCATCTGCAGACATCAAACCCAGACACTATTGCTGATGTCAAGAAGAGCTTGCTGACAAGAGCCTGGTATAGCTGCCCCTGAGAGGCTCTGCCAGAGCTTGACTAATACAGATATGAATACATTTAGCCAAACATTGGACTGAGCGCAGGGACTCCAATGGAGTAGTTAGAGCAAGGACTGAAGTAGCTGAAGGCGTTTGCAACCCCATAGGAAGAACAACATCAGCCAACCAGACCCCCCCCCAAAGTTCCCAGAGATTAAACCACCAACCAGAATACATATAGGGGGAGGACCCATGGCTCCAGCCACATATGTAGCAGAAGACAGACTTATCAGACATCACTGGGAGGGGAGGCCCTTGGTCCTGTAGAGGCTCAATGACCCAGGGTAGGGGAACTCTAGAGCACTGAGTCGGGAGTAGATGGGTGGGTTGGGGGGCACCCTCATAGAGGCAGGGAGAGGAGGAGGGGATGGAGGTTTGTAGAGGGGCAACTGGGAAGGAGGATAACATTTGAAATGCAAATAAATAAAATTTTAAAAAGATGAAAAGAAATTCACAGAGATGGAACTAGAAAAAAAAATCTTCCTGAGTGAGGTAACTCAAACCCAAAAAAACAAATATGGTATGCATTCACTTATATGTGAATGTTATCTGTTAAGTCACTGATAAGCAAGCTATAATCTGAATAAGCCACAGAGTCTAGGTAGAGAGTAAGGGAGTAAGGCAAGATGTATAAATCTCCCTAGGAAGGGGAAATAGAATAGATAGCTATGGATAAATGAGGGGGCTAGAATGAGAGGATCAAACAGGAGGGGAAGAAGGGGAAGGGAGGGAATACAAGAAGGGACAGCTAAAACTAAGAGCCATATGAGAGGTCATATGGAAACCTAAAACAGTAAAAAGCTTCCTAAAATATATACATATATGAAGGTAATCTACATGGAATTGCCAAATAATGGGGAGACAGAGCCCCAGTTGGACATTTCTTATCAACAAATAAAGCTTCCAGTACCGGAAATGGGTTACATCTCATCAAGTTGTTGGCCAAAGGGGTTCCATGAGAACCCACAAACAACCCAGTCTATTGACAAGGCTATTGGTTGCTCTCCAGAAACTTATGGTAAGGACCCATTGCTGAAAACACCGGCACAACTCAGTGACCATAGAGAAAATGAGTTGATGCCTACATAGTGCCGTTATCCCTATAAACTAGTGTTCATGGTACTGGAAAGTACTCTGCATGCCACCAGAGAAGGAAAGTAAACACCAACACAGCTACAAACCATGTTATCTACAATGATGAACTGCCTGCAAGATATGCTGGTGTTATAGTGGTAAAAAGCCTGTGGGAAAAATCAACAAATATGATTTAAGGGCCACTTCATGAGATAAAGTCCATATCTGACACTGTATAGTCAAGAACATGAGACGAGATAGGCCAGGGACCTCAGTGAAAACCAAATATTACTGTTCTGTTAAAGGAATGTAGCAATAAAATGACTCCTAATGACATTCTGCTATGCTCATGGATCAGTGCTTTGCTCAGTAATAATCAGAAAATTTTCTTCCTGCATCAGATGGGAACAAATACAGACCCACGGTTAGATAATGTTCAGAGAGTAAGAGATTTTGGAACACTCAGCTCTAAATGGGATGTCTCTATAAAATCCTTCCACTGAGGATTTGGGGAACTCTGCAGAAGAGGCAGAAAGAGGGTAAGATCCAGGGGTGATGAAGGACACCAAGAAAACAAGGCATTCTAAACAGAGCATGACCAATGCACATATGTACAAACTGTGGCAGCATGAACAGAGCCTCCACAGGTCTACACCAAATGGACTCCCCACTCCTAACCTAAAAGCTACTCTCCTCAATGTATAATAATTGTTTAGATTGTTTTAATTGCTTGAATTGTCTTAATTATCAAAATGCAAATGGTTATAGATTTGATGGTTATGGTATTACAAATCCTCTATGAGAGAAGTCAAAGTAGAGCAGGTCTAAAGAAAACAGGAAGCTGCTAAATTAAATCTATCTATGCTTTTGATGATTTCAGCTTGCTGGAACAAGGACATGCTATTTTGGGAGAGAGGCTCTGTATCTGTAAAAACAGAAAAGAAGAAATGCTTTAGATCCCTTCTGAAGTGATATGTATCAAATATGATATGGGAAAACTCCCTGAAATTCTTGACTGCAGACAGAAAAGAAAAATTTAAGACCAAACAGGACAGCTAACATGTTATGCTGATTCATCCATGTGGGAACAGCCCTGAAACTGGCTTAGACATAAAAATGTCTCTAAACAAAAATTAGACAATAAATCTTGTTGGTTATGGAATCCTTAAGATTCATCATACCATCCTGAACATGGCATGAAATTAGATTTATTACAACTAGCTATTGATCAAATTAGCTCTTTAAAAACATAGTTGTCTTTCACCTGCTCAAACAAGGAGCAAAAATTCATCCTTAACTGATCTGTGTACCTTGCACAATCCATACAAATTTCTTTATAGTACTAAAGATTTGGGTGTAAGATTCATATTGCAGAATAAAGATGCAGCTCTGACAAGATTCACTCTCAGGAATGCTGAAAAGATCTGCTAGTCCAGCTCCCTGCCTGATTCTGCCTCACCTGATGCTGTTTCCAGGGACTTGATTCCGGAACAGCTTCAAGAACAGCCGCTAATTCCCAATGAACTCAGTTCATCCAGTCTTTCAGATGGATCCAGTCAGAACTTCACTCAAGCCTGGAACCTTCTAAGCATACAGAGACTGGATAACAGATATTAAAGCTAGCTTTCATAAGTCTAACTGATTTTTCCAATTTTTCTGCCCCTCCCCATCCATATGTATAGGGGCAGTGAATACATATATATTCACTGCCCCTATACAGCAGGAAGAAGCCATTGAGAGTCCTCATCCCTATTCCTTGGGTTTGAGTGTCTGGTTATAGTTATTTTATAAATTATAGATAGGTTGTCATTTTAAGGGAAAATTTGGAAATGGTCATAATTTCGGAGAGGGAAAAAGCTAAATAGAGAGCTTAGACGTGGACATTTCTGTCTTTGCTTTCCTCTCCTCTATCCTTTCTTGGGTAAAAGGAAGAGGTTAAAATTAAAAAGGGGGAGGGATATAGTAATACTATAAGAAATTAGATATAGGGCAGCGGAACCAGCTTCCCATCCAGCTGGTGGCAGGGAAGCCGGACCCAGCCAGTTTGCCAGGTGCTCAGACCCAGCCCGTGGCAGAACCAGGGCAGACCCATGACTCCCTGCAGGCAGCTACCATCTTGCCTGCAGCTTCCCATCCAGCTGGTGGCAGGGAAGCCGGACCCAGCCAGCTTGCCAGGTGCTCAGACCCAGCCGGCGGCGGAACCAGGTACTCAGGCCTGGAGAGGTACTTGGGCACAGAGTAGCAGTTAGGGGCACAGCGGCCTAGCCTGCGCTCTGCACTCACGGGGCGGACCCCGAGCTCCCTGCAGGCAGCTGCCATCTTGCCTGCAGCTTCCCATCCAGCTGGTGGTGGGGAAGCCGGACCCAGCCAGCTTGCCAGATGCTCAGACCCAGCCAGCGGCAGAACCAGCCTCCCATCCAGCCGGTGGCGGGGAAGCCGGACCCAGCCAGCGTCCCAGCAGCTTGGGACCAGCAGGCGGAACCAGATAACTGAGATATCCCAACTTTAAGACCCCTGGGGAAACAGGATAACAGACAGCAAACCCTGAGCAGGAGCAGTGCAGAGCAGCCGCCCAACAGGCAGAACCAAGTACCTGGGATATCCTGAGTTTAAGACCTCTGGGGACTCAGGCCACCTGTCAGCAATCTGTGAGCAGGAGCCCTGCAGGGCAGTGGTTCAGGTATCCCACTCACTGGGAAATAGCCTTACGACCCCACAGGAGGGTCAAGCACCAGCTAGTATCTACAGGACCAACTAACACCAGAGTTAACCAGATGGCAAAAGGCAAATGTAAGATCGCTACTAACAGAAATCAAGGCAGTATGGCGGCATCCGAACCCAGTTCCCCGACAGCAATAAATCTTGGATACACCGAAACACCAGAAAAACAAGACTCAGATCTAAAATCACTGGTCAGGATGCTGATAGAGGAACACTTAGATAAATCTCTTAAAGTAATACATGAGAAAATAGATCAAAAGCTAGAAGCCATTACAAGGCAAATACAATTAAATCCCGGATATCTCAACACACCAGAAAAACAAGACTCAGATCTGAAATCACTGGTAAAGATGCAGATTGAGGATCACTTATATAAATTTCTTAAAGTAATAGAGGAGAAAATAGATCAAAAGCTAGAAGCCCATACAAGGCAGACACAAAAATCACTTAAAGAAATCCAGGAGAATATAGAGCAAAAAATGAATCCCAAAAAGGGGGAGAAACAAAAATCACTTAAAGAAATACAAGAGAACATGGGTCAACGAGTAGAAGTCATAAAAGAGGAAACACAAAAATCCCTTAAAGAATTACAGGAAAACACAAACAAGCAACTGAAAGATCTGAGCAAAACCATACAAAATCTAAAAACAGAAGTAAAACAACTAAGCAAACGCAAAGGGAGACAATGTTGGAGATAGAAAACCTTGGGAAGAAATCAGGAGTCATAGATGCAAATATCAACAATAGAATACAAGAGATAGAAGACAGAATCTCAGATGCTGAAGATACCATAGGAACCATGGATTCAACAATTAAAGAAAATGCAAAATGCAAAAAGCTGGTAACCCAAAACGTTCAGGAAATCCAGGACACAATGAGAAGACCAAACCTAAGGATTATAGGGATAGATGAGAATGAAGATCTACAACTTAAAGGGCCAGCAAATATCTTCTACAAAATTATGGAAGAAAACTTCCCCAACCTAAAGAGAGAGATGCCCATGAATATACAAGAAGCCTATAGAACCCCAAATAGACTGGACCAGAACAGAAATACTTCCCGTCACATAATAATCAAAACCCCAAATGTACTAAACAAAGAAAGAATATTAAAGGCAGTAAGAGAAAAAGGCCAAGTAACATATAAAGGAAGACCTATCAGAATTACACCAGACTTCTCACCTGAGACCATGAAAGCTAGAAGATCCTGGGCAGACCTCATGCAGACCCTAAGAGAACACAAACTTCAGCCAAGACTACTATACCCAGCAAAACTCTCAATTACCATAGATGGGGAAACCAAGATATTCCACAACAAAACCAAATTTGCAAGATACTTATCTATAAACCCAGCCCTACAAAGGATAATAGGGGAAAAATACCAACACAAGGGGGGAACAACACCCCAGAAGAAACAAGATAGAAAACCCATCTCATCCAACCCAAAAGAAGAGAACCACTCAAATACAAATAATAATAATAATAATGCCCAAAATGTCAGGAAGTAATAAACACTATTCCTTAATATCTCTTAATATCAATGGACTCAATTCCCCAATCAAAAGACACAGACTAACAGACTGGATACGGAAACAGGACCCTACATTTTGCTGCATACAGGAAACACATCTCAGTGTCAAAGACAAACACCACCTTAGAGTAAAAGGCTGGAAGACAGTTTTACAAGCAAATAGTCCCAGGAAACAAGCCGGAGTAGCCATTCTAATATCAGATAAAATTGACGTTCAACCTAAAGTCATCAAAAGAGACACAGAAGGTCACTTCCTGCTTGTCAAAGGGAAAATCCACCAAGAAGAATTCTCAATACTGAACATCTATGTGCCAAATGTAAGGGCACCCCCATTCGTAAAAGAAACTTTATTAAAGCTTAAAGCACACATCACACCTAACACAATGATTGTAGGTGACTTCAACACTCCACTCTCCTCAATGGACCGATCAGGAAAGCAGAAACTAAACAGGTATACAGTGAAACTAATTGAAGCTTTGGACCAATTGGATTTAACATATGTATATAGAACATTCCATCCTAAAGCAAAAGAGTATACCTTTTTCTCAGCACCACACGGTACCTTCTCAAAAATTGATCATATAATTGGTCATAAGACAGACCTCAACAAATACAAGAAGACCAAACTAATCCCATGTCTCCTATCGGATCACTATGGAGTAAAAGTGGTCTTCAATAGCAAGAAGAACAACAGAAAGCCCACATACACATGGAAACTGAACAATACTCTACTCAATGACACGCTGGTCAAGGAAGAAATAAAGAAAGAAATCAAAGACTTTTTAGACTTCAATGAAAATGAAGGTACGACCTACCCAAATCTCTGGGACACAATGAAAGCAGTGCTAAGAGGAAAACTCATAGCCCTGAGTGCCTCCAAAAAGAAACTGGAGAGAGCATACACTAGCAACTTAACAGCACACCTGAAGGCCCTGGAACAAAAAGAAGCTAACTCACCCAGGAGGAGTAGAAGAGAGGAAATCATCAAACTAAGGGCTGAAATCAATCAAGTAGAAACAAAGAGAACCATACAAAGAATCAACAAAACCAAGAGCTGGTTCTTCGAGAAAATCAACAAGATAGATAAACCCTTAGCTAGACTAACCAAAGGGCACAGAGATAGTATCCAAATTAACAAAATTAGAAATGAAAAGGGGGATATAACAACAGAAATAGAGGAAATTCAACAGATCATGAGATCCTACTACAAAGGCCTATACTCAAAACAACTGGAGAATCTGGAGGAAATGGACAATTTCCTAGACAGATACCAAATACCAAAATTAAATCAGCATCAAGTAGATCAGCTAAACAGTCCCATAACCCTTAAAGAAATAGAAGGGGTTATAGAAAGCCTCCCAACCAAAAAAAGTACGGGACCAGATGGTTTTAGTGCAGAATTCTACCAGACCTTCAAAGAAGACTTAACACCAATACTCTTCAAACTATTCCACAAAATAGAGACATAAGGGACACTGCCCAACTCGTTCTTCGAAACCACAATTACACTGATACCTAAACCACAAAAAGATCCAACAAAGAAAGAACTACAGGCCAATTTCTCTTATGAATATTGATGCAAAAATACTAAATAAAATTCTTGCCAACCGAATCCAAGAGCATATCAAAACGATCATTCACCATGATCAAGTAGGCTTCATTCCAGGGATGCAGGGATGGTTCAATATACAGAAATCCATCTATGTAATCCACTACATAAACAAACTAAAAGAAAAAAACCACATGGTCATCTCATTAGATGCTGAAAAAGCATTTGACAAAATTCAGCATCCTTTCATGCTAAAAGTCTTGGAAAGAGCAGGAATTCAAGGCCCATACATAAACATAGTAAAAGCAATCTACAGGAAACCAGTAGCCAACATCAAAATAAATGGAGAGAAACTTGAAGCAATCCCACTAAAATCAGGGACTAGACAAGGCTGCCCTCTCTCTCCATATCTTTTCAATATAGTACTTGAAGTTCTAGCGAGAGCAATTAGACAACATAAGGAAGTCAAAGGGATACAAATTGGAAAGGAAGAAGTCAAAGTATCATTATTTGCAGATGATATGATAGTCTACTTAAGCAACCCAAAAAACTCCACCAGAGAACTTCTACAGCTGATAAACAACTTCAGAAAAGTGGCTGGTTATAAAATTAACTCAAGCAAATCAGTAGTAGCCTTCTTGTACTCAAAGGACAAGCAGGCTGAGAAAGAAGTTAGGGAAATAACACCCTTCACAATAGCCACAAACAACATAAAGTACCTTGGCGTAACTCTAACCAAACAAGTGAAAGATCTCTATGACAGGAACTTCAAGTCCCTGAAGAAAGAAATCGAAGAAGACCTCAGAAGATGGAAAAATATTTCTTGCTCCTGGATTGGCAGGATCAATATAGTAAAAATGGCCATCTTGCCAAAAGCAATCTACAGATTCAATGCAATCCCCATCAAAATCCCAAATCAATTCTTCATAGATCTAGAAAGAGCAATTCTCAAATTCATCTGGAGCAACAAAAAACCCAGGATAGCTAAAACTATTCTCAACAATAAAAGGACTTCTGGGGGAATCAATATCCCTGACCTCAAGCAGTACTACAGAGCAATTCTGTTAAAAACTGCATGGTATTGGTACAGCAACAGGCAGGTAGATCAATGGAATAGGATTGAAGACCCAGAAATGAACCCACAGACTTATGGTCACTTGATCTTTGATAAAGGAGCCACAACCATCCAGTGGAAAAAAGATAGCCTTTTCAACAAATGGTGCTGGTTCAACTGGAGGTCAACATGCAGAAGAATGCGAATTGACCCACTCTTATCTCCTTGTACTAAGATCAACTCCAAGTGGATCAAGGACCTCCACATAAAACCAGACACACTGAAACTATTAGAAAAGAAACTTGGGAAGACCCTGGAGGACATGGGCACAGGGAGAAAGTTCCTGAACAGAACGCCAATAGCTTATGCTCTAAGATCAAGAATTGACAAATGGGACCTCATAAAATTACAAAATTTCTGTAAGGCAAAGGACACTGTCAGAAGGACAAAACGGCAACCAACAACGTGGGAAATGATCTTCACCAACCCCACATCCGACAGAGGGCTAATATCCAATATATACAAAGAACTCAAGAAGTTAGACCCCAAAGAACCAAATAACCCTATCAAAAAATGGGGTACAGAGCTAAACAAAGAATTTTCACCAGAAGAAATTCAAATGGCGGAGAAACACCTTAAGAGATGTTCAACATCATTAGTCATCAGGGAAATGCAAATCAAAACAACCCTGAGATTCCACCTCACTCCAGTCAGAATGGCTAAGATTAAAAACTCCAGAGACAACAAGTGCTGGCGAGGATGTGGAGAAAGAGGAACACTCCTCCACTGTTGGTGGGATTGCAAAATGGTAAAACCGCTCTGGAAATCAGTGTGGCGGTTCCTCAGAAAATTGGGCATGCCATTCCCAGAGGACCCTGGCATACCACTACTGGGCATATACCCAGAGGATTCCTCTGCATACAATAAAGACACATGCTCCACTATGTTTATAGCAGTCTTGTTTATAATAGCCAGAAATTGGAAGGAGCCCAGATATCCCTCAAAAGAGGAATGGATACAGAAAATGTGGTATATTTATACAATGGAGTACTACTCAGCAATTAAAAATAATGAACTCATGCAATTTGTAGGTAAATGGTTGGATCTGGAAACTATCATCCTAAGTGAGCTAACCCAATCACAAAAGAATACACACGAAATGCAATCACTGATAAGTGGATATTAATGAGCCCAGAAGCCCTAAATACTCAAGGCACAATTAGCAAGTCAAATGACTCTCAAGTAGAAAAAAGGAGAGGATCCTGGGCCTGTAAAGATTGGATCCAGTATTCTAGACCCAGAACAGAGAAATCGCGGGGGGTGGGGGGGAATGAGTGGGGAATAGCAGGGGGGGAGAGGAATTATGGGACATATGGTGGGGGGTAACTGGGAAAGGGGAAAGCCTTTGGAATGTAAACATAGAATATAGAAAATTAAAATTAAAAATATATATATATATATATATATTAAAAAAAAAGAAATTAGATATATGAGAACAGATTACAAAATTTATTCTTTTTTTTTCCAAGACAGGGTTTCTCTGTATAGTCCTTGCTGTCCTGGACTCACTATGTAGACCAGGCTGGCCTCCAACTCAGAAATCCACCTGCCTCTGCCTCCCAAGTGCTGGGATTAAAGGCGTGCGCCACCACTGCCTGGCTACACAATTTATTCTTAAAGCATTTTATAGTCATAATCTTACATTTGTAGAAATCTCTTTTTTTTTTTTTTTTGGCTTTTCAAAACAGGATTTCCCGGTGTAGCCCTTGCTGTCCTGGAACTCACTCTGTAGACCAGGCTGGCCTGAAACTCAGAAATCCACCTGCCTCTGCCTCCCAAGTGCTGGAATTAAAGGCGTGTGCCAACACCGCCCAGAAAAATCTCTCAATTTTGATGCAGAACTAAAGTTATACTTTCTTACATTGGTACAGAATTTATATATTGATATTGGTTTAAGGTTTTCAATGGTATAAATTTGTATATATTCATACAACATTTGAAATTAATATTGTTACTCTCAGATAGGCATTGTGCCTATGCAACTCCTTTAAGATTACAAGGTCACAAACTGATTAGGATGATTAATTAATGCAAGTTAAAGGCCATCTAGTAAACTCACAGATATATTAGATTTTTATTTAATTATAATAAAGTGTTTCCAATATTATTTAAATAGAAATATCTAAGAATAGTCAAGGTTTAACAGTTCAGATATACAATATATAGTCTTTAAAAGCATCAGAAATCCACAGGATATGGCATTTAAAATCATCTCATTATTAATAGAATTTTTAACTAGGAGACATGTCTGCTCCTGATAGTACCCCTTTTCATAGTTCCAAAAATATATTGAGCATTATAACCTCCATATAGAGTTGTTCCAGTTGTGGCAAGGTAACTAGTAGACACGAATTGCCCTAATTCATCTGCAGACAAAAAATATTGTCCAGGAAAGGCCATACAATGTGGGATAGTCAACAGCTTAACTCTGCCAAGACAGGATAAGCTAGTCCTTCATAATTCCTGCTTTATTTAAGGTCTGTCAGATAGTTCTATGCCAGAAGGCTGAAGACAGATGCTCCAAAGTTATAAGAAATATAGGGGATTGTCCAGGCAGTCAAATGTCTCTACAAATTGTTTGAAGTTTTGGAAGTTGTGTTTTTGTGCTTTCTATATATTCAGATAATATTTAATCCATTCTTCAGTCTCTGATGGAGTTGAAGACTAGTTAAGTCTTATAATCAAACTTAAATTGTTTAACAATAAGGAAGACAATCTAGATTTGAAAGGCTTGTTTTCAGACAGTAATGCAAGTTAGAATCAAAACATCACTCAGGTGTAGGATTGTAAACTCTTTAAGTTAAATAGATGTTAGAGTAATGTACCTAAATTGACAAAATTGATGGACTGGATGTTATTAGTGTATATCATACTTTATAGTTTACATAACTGTTATATCTATGTCCAATGTATATCTGATAAAAAAAGCCTTTTTAATGGACAAAAAGGGGGAAATGTAGCTGCTTCTATTCTCATGCTAATTATGTTTCCCCAAATCCTGTTTGTAGTGTCCAGCACATAAAACTGGGGGACACTGCCTCCAGTTGGTTTTGATTAGTAAATAAAGTTGCCAGTGGCCAATGGCTGGGCAGGAAGACAGAGGGGAATCTTTTAGGATTCCAGGGCAAAGGACGGAGAAGGAGGAGGAAGAGGAGGAAGAGAAGGAGGAAGAGGAAGAGGGGAAAGAGAGGAAACATCATGCCTGAGAGGTACAGATAGGTGGTGGGGATCGTGGCCCAAGACCACTGAATGTCTGGGTCTAGGGCAGCAAAGATGAAATATAGATTTTAGTAAGTAATAACGTAGGGATATGAGATGGGGCTGTATCAGCCATGTGGAGGTTAAGAAGTGTCCCAACCATTGAACTGTTTAAGGTATATTAAAATATAAAGGCTGTGTGTGTGTGTGTGTGTGTGTGTGTGTGTGTGAGTCACTGCCTCTGTAGACTTGTGTAGCACAAATTGGGTACTACTACAGATGGTGTTCCTGAAAATATCACCACAGGTTGTCTTCTGAACTCCACACATGCATGCACCCATACACATGCCCATATATTTTTTAAAGGTTTAAACTTAAGGGCTGAGAAGATGGCTTAGTCAGTAAATGCCTGCCATACATACAGGAGGGCCTGAATCTAGATCTCCATCACTCAAATAAAAACCAATTATATTGGCACTTGTCTGTCATCCTAGCTCTGAAAAGATAGAGACAGGATTTCCAGAGTCAACTGATTATCTCTGGGATCAGAGAAAGACATTGCCTTAAAAATAAGATAGAAAGCAATAGAAGAAGACAACTCATGTCAACCTCTGACCTCCACAAACATGTACACATGTATACATACACATATACATTATACACATAAAAAATTATTTTAAAAAAGTTTAAAAATTGTCATCTTTGATTCTCTGTCCTACTTTGCCCTACTTTGTCTACTTAAATTAGACCTAGAGTTTAAATTGGTATTTTCTAAATTAAGTTAAATAATAAAATAAATGATTTACACTGAGTTCAGAAAAGAAAATATTAGATGAAATTTTATCTTCACTCTGGTTTAGTTAATTAGACCTACAGTTTAAATTGGTATTTTCTAAATTGAGTTAAATGATAAAACAAATGATTTACACTGAGTTCAGAAAAGAGATTATTAGATGAAATTTTATCTTCACTCTGGTTTAGTTAACACTGTGCACAATCCAACTAATAATAACTAGAGAGCTTAGAGATTCTTAAAAGTTTTGAGGTCTTAGAGTCATTATTTACATATCTTACAAATTAACACTTAAATCATTTAGCACATAAACAAAATGTTACTAGAAGTCTTTATTTATGGCAAAACAATAGCAATGATCCTAAGAACATTATTTACTCATCATTATTATTATGATATAAATATATTTTATATAATTTTAAATTATATATTTATGTAATATATAAGTAAGATATTTTATTTATTTGTAGCATATAATATATTAATATATAACATAAATAAGTCTATACATAAATATATAATAACAAAGTTATTGTAGTTATTATTATTATGATTACTAAAGATCCTCAGTAACACCAAAGATGGCTCATTACTTTTATAAGCTATCCCTAAAATATAAGAGTATTCTCATTTCATTTTTCTTTCATATAATTAAATCACTAAAGAATTCATTTTTTTCTTTCAGACAGTACACAATTATATCTAAGGTTCAACTTGAATTCTTCTTGGTTTACTAAACCAAAATGCTATAAAACTGAATGTAACACTGCATGATAGCTTACCCCTTTTAAAAACATAACTAAAAAAAAATTTTTTTTTGTTTTTTTGAGACAAGGTTTCTCTGTTTAGCCCTGGCTGTCCTGGAACTCACTCTGTAGACCAGGCTGGCCTCGAACTCAGAAATCCGCCTGCCTCTGCCTCCCAAGTGCTGGTATTAAAGGCGTGCGCCACCACCGCCCAGCTATAACTAAAAAATTTTAAGCCACAATATCTATCATCTTTAGTGGATAGGGTAGGTAGGCATTGATTTATAAAAATTTTTAATAATAAAACCTGTTGTCACTACAGTAAGGGACTATTGTAATCAGCCCCATTAGCTAGTAAACAATGGGACAAAACAAATTTCTTAAAATACTTAAAAGGTTTTGTTAAACCTTTTAGTTTTGCTAAACTTAAAAGTATTTCTTTAAATACTTAAAAGGTTTTGGTTATTATTGATAGTGACCTGCTGTCTCAGAATTGCCTCCCCCATTACATTCCATTACTCATATAAACACACAAATATTCGTATTTGACTTCTATGATTGGGTTCCAAGAGGATTTTCTTGAATATATCTTAGATTATATTAGATAGTTTCCAACATCCTCAATGAGCCTATAATTTAAGAGTTAAGCAATTCTTCTACCTATGTAATTCAAAATTCAATTTGTTTTCTACTAAGTACATAAAAAGAACAAAAGAAGACCTATTGCTATATATTTCTTATTTTTTTCAGATGACTTATAGTTTCAATGTAAGCCAAAGCCAACACTATGCAGAGTATACAAAATTCAAATAGCAAACTAGCAGACAAACT
Organism: Apodemus agrarius; assembly: GCA_964023405.1. Lineage (NCBI taxonomy): Eukaryota > Metazoa > Chordata > Mammalia > Rodentia > Muridae > Apodemus > Apodemus agrarius. The sequence goes on along the minus strand of OZ030011.1, from coordinate 22,153,403 downwards.
AGAGAGCAGTATTTCCAGCAACCAGAGGTGTTGTGGTGGAAAATGTTGTCCTAGAAATGAGAAATTCTCAAATTTGACCAAATATCTGGCTAATTCCTGAACCAAAAATCAAGAGCTGCCATACAAGGCAGCATTTGTAATCCATGTTCAACCAAGTTATAAGTCTAGAAGGAAACAAGAGGGGTGGAAAAGGACTTAGTCAAATGTGACCAAATCCATAGTCTCCATAATATCATTATATATCCAGACCATAACCCCAAATTAGTCCACATACAAAGTAACTGAAATATGTGATCCATTTTTAGGGGAAAAGTGTAACTGCCAGAACCTAAATTTAGATATATCACCTAGATATTGAAATTAACACATATACACCACTCTAACAAGCTAAAAGCCATAAAAGAAAATTCTTTTATAATAATATAATGATAAATTGCAAGTGAGAAAATAAGTATTCAAAAAGAACCAAACACAAATTTTAATATGCAATGTTTAGAATAAAATATTCAGAAGATAAACTTAAGAGCAGAATGAAAATGACAAATGAGAGACCATGAACTTGAAAATTCAAAGTTCAAAGAAAAATTATTGAAGAAAAAAATAACATTCTCAGAGATACATAGAATATCAAAAGGTCAAAACATATATAATCAAAATTCCAAAAGAGAAAGATGAAACAGAAAAAAATATAAGAACAAGTAATATGTATCTTGATGTGGGTTTGAACTATACTATTATATTTGTCATATCAAACACATAACATATTTGAAACTCAACAAATACACACAAAATTCAAAAGCAGTTTTAGAAAGTACATTGCACTTCAGATATAAGTTAAAATAAAGTTGTTAATAGACTGGTAAACTTCAATAAATAATATGTACAAGTGTTTAGAAGGAGTATACTGTTGGCTTCATATCATTTTTAAATGTTTCACCTATTCCCTGCCAAAAACACGGCTAATGCTTGATAGAAGGATGGAGTTACGTAGATTAATGATTTTAAAAAGTATAGTAAAATGTTAATGAGACAAGTTTTAGATATAAAAGTATTCCTTCTTTCAACTCCTCTATATACTTGAAATTTTTCCTGTTTTAACTGTACCAAAGTTTAGAAAATAATAAGCAAACTATTTCTGTGACATTATTTACTAATTAAATTCTTTTACTTTTTTCTTTCTAGGATAATTTTTAAAGTCAAACTGGAAGAACTGGATGTATGGCTCAATAGGTAAAAGCACTTGTTGCTCTTCCAGGGGACTCAAGTTCCCAGCATCCACACTGGCAGCTCACAACCACTGTTACTCTGGTTCCAGAAGATCTCAGTACCTTCTTCTGGCCTCCACAGGCATCAAAATGTATGCGGTATACACAGACATAAACATATTCACATATACAAATAAAAAGAAATCTTTTTAAGCCAATATATATATATATATAAAATGTTATATTATTACCAGTTTCTACAATGGGATATTTCAAAAAAAATACTATTCATTAAGCTGTTATACAGAAAAGAACTTATAAAACTCAAATTACAAATATTTGTATAAATTTTGTGTGAAATAAATAAAAAAAGCAAAAAGTATATTAAAAGCACTTAAATGGTCCATGTTGACTTTTAAATCCTAATATTTTATTGTTTACCTTCCAGTTCACCCAGATGTGAAGGAGTTCCTTGTGTCCTAGGTTGAATATAAGCTAATTTAAACCTGGGCACCACAAATGGTACTTCTTTACCATCACATGGCAATTTGGAAAGCAAATAATCCTCATTACAGCCAACTTGGGGCTTTACTAAAACAGAAGTCAATGGAGGCATGCCGATGGCGTTTTGGCTATTTGAGGTTGATGCTTTAAAGTCTCTTTCCACAGAAACTGCATTCAAAAGAAGAGAAAATCAGCAAGAAGTCACAATCATGCATATAGATTATATATAATAATCTAAACCCAGAATGACTGGAATTTTTTTTTTTTTTTTGAGACAGGGTTTCTCTGTGTAGTCCTGGCTGTCCTGGAACTCACTCAGTAGACCAGGCTGGCCTCGAACTCAGAAATCCGCCTGCCTCTGCCTCCCAAGTGCTAGGATTACAGGCATGTGCCACCACGCCCGGCTTGACTGGAACTTTTTAAATCGCTTAATTATTTTGTTTTATTTTGAGACAAGATCTTACCATGTATCTTTAGCTAGCTTGGAACTTGCTTTGTAGACCACACTTGCCTAGAATCTGATAGAGATCTGCTAGGATCTGCTGTCCTGGAACTCACTCTGTAGAACAGGCAGGCCTCGAACTCAGAAATCCGCCTGCCTCTGCCTCCCAGAATGCTGGGATTAAAGGCGTGCGCCACCACCGCCCGGCTTCCTTATGCTTCTTGAATGCTAAGACAAACAGTATGTGCCACCTGGCCTTTTTTTATTGGATATTTTCTTTATTTACATTTCAAATGTTATCTCCTTTCCCCGTCCTCCCAAAACCCCCTATCCCATCACTCCTCCCTCTACTTCTATGAGGGTGTTCTCCCACCCACTCCCACCTCCCCACCCTGGCATTCCCCTACACTGGAGCACTGAGCCTTCACAAGACCTAGGGCCTCTCCTCTCCTCCCATTGATGCCCAACAAGGACATCCTCTGCTACATATGGGGCTGGAGCCATGGGTCCCTCCATGTGTACTCTTTGGTTGATGGTTTAGTCCCTGGGAGCTCTGGGAGGGGGTTGGTTGATATTGTTCTTCTTCTTATAGGGTTGCAAACCCCTTCAGCTCCTTTCTCTAACTCCTCCATTGGGGACCCTGTGTTCAGCCCAATGGTTGGCTGTGAGCATTCACCTCTATTTGTCAGGCACTGGCAGAGCCTCTCAGGAGACAACTGTATCAGGCTCCTGTCAGCAAGCACTTCTTGACATCCACAATAGTGTCTGGGTTTGGTGACTGCTGAGTCTTTTTAAAATAATTTTAGAAAAACATCCTGATTCAAGCTAACAACCTCTTCTGGAATCTACATTAATCTTGGCCAACCAAGATTTGATCAATTAATGTTTTGCCAAAACACATTATCTTATCAGAATGGGAAAAGAAGTTCTTAAAAGCTATTTCCATAAAAGCTCATTGATGGAAAGCAAGTTTATTTCACAGTTAAATAAGTAGTGTCTTCAAGTAAAAAAAAAATCCATCCTAAATGCTATAAACAAAGCAATTTTTTGTCAATTTTATGGGTAAACCTGAGTCTCAAATACATAATTCTGAGAAGCCAAAAATCTTCAAGTCTTTAAAACTCTCCACCAAATCACTAAATAAAATGAATACTGTCTAAATATTTATCATATTAGCAACTGCCTCTGCTTGGGCTTCTATAGACTATTTTATCTTTCTCTAAAATAGTATATACATAGCTTCACAACCTAAAATAAAGTGGAAAAGGACAGTTGATCTTTATGTATAACAGTATTATCTGCAGAATGAATAGAAGTGCAAATACTATACTACAGGAATTTGTGGAATGTTTTAATGGTTAAAAAAGGAAGAAAAGAAACTTTCTTTTTTTATTTTAAAGATGTATTTATTATTATATGTTAAGTACACTATAGCTGTCTTCAGACACACCAGAAGAGGACATCCAATCTCATTACAGATGGTTGTGAGCCACCATGTGGTTGCAGGGATTTGATCTTAGGACCTTCAAAAGAGCAGTCAGTACTCTTAACCGCTGAGTCATCTCTCCAGTACAGAAAGAAACTTTCTGCTATGGACTGGATAAAGGTTTAAGTGTATCCCCATATGTTGATATTTAATCCCTACTATAAGGGTATTAACCCACAATACCCACTGTAAGGAATGTAAAATTCTCTATGGAAACTTAAACCAAATCATGTTTTTAGATGCAGGGCCTTTGGGATTAGTATCCTTTGAGAGGGTAGAGAATCCGTGGTTGAATAATGGTGGCTTTGTAGGAGACAGAGAGAAACCAAGTCACGTGTATTCATTCCCATTTTTCTATTAAATGATACTCTGCATTGCCTCAGGATACTGCCAACAACAACAACAGCAATCATCATCTTTGACCTTCAAAATGTTAGTCAAAATAAACATCTTATCCAATAACAGAGGTACTGTATTATTGGCATCATAAAATGGACTAATAAAACTTCATATCCAAATATATACTAAGTTCTATACTACAAAAAGTAAAAGTGCTAGAGAAAAATAAAGTTCTAATCTTAAACCTGGAGACATAAGTAACTATACAATATAAAAGGGAATAGCTAGACTAGGAATCTTTCATGAATGCAAGATTGATAAAGTTATGTTTCTTCTTCAGTGACTGTCTTGGTGTTTTTACAAGACCAAAACAACTTAAGGAGGAAAGAGTTTATTTCAGCTTATAGCTTGTAGTCTACCGTCAAGGGAATTCAGAGCAGAAACTTGAGGGGGGAACTAAAACAGAAGCCATGGAAAGTGCTGTTTATTAGCTTCCTGAGCCTATAGCTATAGCACCCAGGTCCACCAGGACTATCCACAATGAGGTGCCCTCCCCCTACACATACACATCAATAATCAAACAAGAAAATGCACAAAAGGACTGTCTACAGGCAAATCTTGTGGGGGCAATTTCTCAATTAAGGTTTTCTCTTCCCAAATAAATCAAACTTGTGTCAAGTTAACATAAAATTAGCTAGGACAGTGATCATTTGTTCATAAGCTATTTTTAATTACATAAAGTTCATTTTTACTGTACATAAAGTAGAACTTGTCTTTATTTGCATCAAAACATTTGTCAGAATTTATTGATCCCACACATCTCTCTTTACCTTGACTATATTTCACCTGCCTATGTTCAACTCTTATCCTTCTTCCCACCAGCTTGCTAAGTCCTATTCAGGCTCCCATGGCAAATGCTATTTTCTTTATAGTGAAGTTCAGGGTTGTCTCATGGTTTGACTTAATCATTCTCTCCACTAAACTTCAGGATCCCTAGGAGTTTCTGAAATAATGATCTAGTATGCTTTCCCTTTTGGCCTTCTCTTCTAAGTCAGAAGACATTCCTAATTTTATTCACATATTATAAAATGGCAAAGATGGCACTAAGTGTTTACCAAAATCAAAATAATACTCACACTTGTGCTTTTCTGTTTCACCATAGAAACATCCTCTACAACAACTCTTTATAAATTCTGCTGCCATTACTTTCAATTTCTAATAACTAGAAAACTTCCAATTTTGATATCAACCTATTTGTAAAAGAGAAAACACAAAATCATCATGGTTAATGCTACTGGCTATACCTTAACAAATCATACTATGCCTTTCTAATGCATGAGGGCTCTGAAGAAAATATTTAAAAGATATAATTTTACTCTTCTATATGATTTTATACATTTTATCAGAATTACAATTTATCAGAATAGCATACTTACAATTATTAAATGAACAATTTCAATGTTACAATTTGAAAAAGAAAAATTCCCTTTTCAATATTCTTGATACATCCTGGTTTATGTCCAAGCAAAACCTGAAAGAAAACATGGCTGTCAGAAAAAGTGTGACAGAAAATTTTCACTTCCTCTATATCACTTATTTTCATATCCAAAATCCTTTGTAATTGGAACTCAAAAAGTAATCACTATAAATTCTGTAAATTATCTTAATCCTAAGAATTAAAATGACAGAAAAATATATCTTAAATACTATATCATTCACACACACACACACACACACACACACACACACACGCACACACACACATATACAGGTAAGAAAAAGAACAAGTACACAAATAAGATGTATTGCAAATGGATCATGTATTACACTTATCAGGAACATAGTGCAAAAGAATATTTTGTTCATTTTCCTACCCTAATTCCAATGTGCTTGTTCCCAAGGAACTCTATTTTCATATATCTAAATTCTAAACATTTTTGTGGGAAATTTAAACACACACACAAGAGAACCTACAATAACAAAGTCACTTGATTTAAACAATTATCAATTCAGGGTAAATCTTATTTTATCTCTACCTATAACTTGCCCTATACTTTTTGCTTATTTTAAAATAAATTTTAAACATAATTTAATCAAAAATGCTTAAATAGTAATCACTAAAAGATGTGACAGAAGGTCTCGGGAGTTAACTTTTGAGAAGCTATCACTAGCTAAAGTATTAAAATATCTGGAATAAATTATAACATTTCTAAAAGGTACTCTTAAAAATAATCAAAATAGCATTATCACATATAAAAATTTAACATCAAAACATGAAAAATTTAATATACTTTATATCTAGTTTCACCTATGGTTTCTATTTTTTAAAAGTTGTTTTGTGGGTGGGGGAGCACACTCATAGAAGCAGGAGGAGGGGAGATAGAATAGGGGGATTGCAGAGGGGAAATGGGAAAGGGGATAACATTTGAAATGTAAATAAATAAAATATCCAATAAAAGAAAGAGTTGCTTTGTTGAATTCAAGATAAAATTAAATTGTTGTACCTATTGCTGCTAGAAATATTACCACTAGTTCTATGTACTATTGTGTATACATTACTCATATATTTTTCAGTATATATATCGGTAAGATATAAGACTACTAGATCAAAAAGTACATGTGTAATTCTGCTTTTAGTGCTAAAATTTCTCTGAATTGCTATCATTTTATATTTACAACAGAAGTATATAAAATAATATTTGTTGCCAAGCCGGGCGTGGTGGCGCACGCCTTTAATCCCAGCACTTGGGAGGCAGAGGCAGGCGGATTTCTGAGTTCGAGGCCAGCCTGGTCTACAGAGTGAGTTCCAGGACAGCCAGAGCTACACAGAGAAACCCTGTCTCAAAAAACAAAACCAAAAAAATAATAATAATAATATTTGTTGCCAATAAAATGTTATTCAAATTCTGCTTTTCTGTTTGTGTGAAAGTGATTTCCCTTTGATGTTTTAATTTTCATCACTCTTATTAAAAATTATGTTGGGAAGGCTTGGTGATGGCTCAGTGGTTAAAAACAATGGCTGCACCTGAAGCCATGGTGATGTCTTTGCCCTGTGCTGCCGCCGAGGGTTATGATGGGGTCCATGGCCAGTGCTACAGCAGAGGGCCATGTTGATGTCCATGATCTGTACTGCCACTGGAGACCATGATGAAGTCCAGTCACGTGCTGTTGACAGAGATCATGTGGAAGTCCATGATCCATGCTCCATTGACAGAAAAAAGCAAGGTATTGCCATGGTATTGACAAAAGCAAGGTATTGCCTGGTATTGACAACTGCAGACTCAGAGTTGAAAAAGAGACACAGAACTCCTATATGACAACCCCTACCTCAATCACACCCCCACTCCCCAAAAAAGTAACAGCCTAAAGAAAGCCATAGAAGATAAGTCTGAAAATTTATAATAAAGATGCTAAGGTGTAATTCTCTATAACTAGCCACCAGGTGTTTGACCATGCTCCACTGAGAATATGGGCAATGCAAATTCAACTACTATTACTACTACTACTACTACTACTACTACTACTACTACTTCTTCTTCTTCTTCTTCTTCTTCTTCTTCTTCTTCTTCTTCTTCTTCTTCTTCCTCTTCTTCTTCTTCCTTCTTCCTCCTCCTTCCTTTTCCTCCTTCTTCCTTTTCTTCCTCCTTCCTCTTTCCTCCTTCTTCCTCCTTCTCCTTCTTCTCCTTCTTGTGACCATGCTCCATTGAGAATATGAGCAACACAAACTGAACAAGTACTCCTTCTCCCTTCTCCATTCTCCCTCTCCCCTCCTCTTTCTCCTCCTCCTTTTCCTTTTTGGAGAGCATGGGCCTGGGAGGACTGAAAAATGAGTGTGATCCAGGTTCATGTTGTGAAATTCCCAAATAGTCAATAAAAATATTATGAAAAGAGAAAAAAAAAAGAACATTGACTCTTTCTGAAAACTGGCATTCAATTCCCAACATATACATGACAGATAAGTCTGTAACTCTGACACCCTCTCTGGCCTTTACTGCCACTACACTCACAGGATACACATACATATATGCAGGCAAAATACAAATATAAATAAAATTAAAATAAAATTTAAAATATGATGTTGGGCATCATTTAACACATAAGTCAAAATTATAGCTATTTTACATGAATCATCTGTGTTCATAAGCTCCCATTTATATAGTTTTAGAAAATTTTTATGTATTTCAGAGATTAACTCATGTCCATTATATAAGTGGGAAATGTTCTTTTAACCTATCATTTGCTTCTTGATTTGATTACTGTGTTTTCTTTTATGAAAAAGGGATTTATATAAGCTTGTGATGTAGCTCAGTGGCAAAGTACTTACCTAGCAGGTGCAAAGTCCAAGATTTGATCCCCTGAGACAAACACCAAATATGCACAAATATATATATGCATACAAAAATACTACATACATATATGCAAATTAAGTAGCTGTTGTTTAAAATGCTTGCAATCAGAAGTGTTTCAGATTTTGGATCTTACAATATTTACACAAAAATAATGAGATGCATAGGAAGGAAACCATATCCAAGTATAATTTTATTCATATACACCTTATATATCCAAAAGTAATTTTCTACAGGTAACAGAGTTCTATGGTATGAAAATTTTTACTTATTATATTAACACTGAAGTTTTATATTCTGAAGCACTTTGGATCTATAAATACATTAACTATATACCTACATATGTAATTATATCTATGATTTTCATTTCTGCAGCTAGACTAAGTCACAGTAAAGTTTCTCCATATCTAGATCATTAAAAATTTACCCTTTTTTCTTCATGTTATGCTAATTACTATGTCAATTTTTTATATGTACATCCTGGTGCATGGTATGTAAAATGTGTCCGAGTATATCTTTTCCAAGTATATCTTTTCCTAGCATCACAAACACTACATATTCAAAATCCCGTGTGCTTACTTCAGCAGCACATATATTAAAAGTAGAGTGATATGGCAATTAAGATGGCTCTTATGTAGAAATGATATGTAAATTTGTGAGGCAGTCTATATTTTTACCTCCATACTTGGAGCTTACACACAGGCATATGCACCTTTGTAAAATAATAAACAACTGAAATACATATTTTAATTTTTATTCTCCCCACTACCATTAGAATGTTCCCTTTATTAAAATACTAAATTTCCATGTATAATTGGATATGTTTCTATATTTTCTGTTCTCTTCCAATGTATTCCTGTATTGATACCATGTAATTTTAGTTTTAAAAGATTAAAATGTATAGCAGGGCTAGCCATACTTACTGTTCTTAATTTTCAGCTTTTTCTTAGCTATTCATGCTTGCTTGAATAGCAATTCATGCTAGCAATTCTAAAATTTCTTAGCTATTCATGTTTGCAATCTGGTTTAGCTATAAGAGAAAAAAATGATGACATTTCCATTGAGAACATTTATAAAAACTGACATCTTCAAGAATATACATTTGTAATAGCTGACTTGCTCATTTTACATTCATATTTTAAACTGAATGAACTAAATTCTAGTGAGCAAAGAATGTGGTATTCCCCCAAGTTAACAAGTGACCAATAAACATGAAAAGGGGATCAATTTCAATGACTATAAGGAAATAAAAATAAAATTACAATGAAATATCACTTTTCAAAGCATAATTGAAAACACAAAGTCTGTGAAGAAAAACTGGAAGCATCACATTGCTGCTTAGAATGCAATGTGGTGTAAACACTTTGTTAAAAAATATCATGGTCTTCCTCAGAACTTCACTAAAAGTTACCATATGACCCAGGAATCCTATTTTTGGTTTAATAATACCTATGAGAATAAAAACCATATTTTCATGCAAAAACAAAAAGAAAGAGTAAATAAATAGAAATAGTCAACCACCCATGAAAAAAATAAAATGTGACATATATTTGCCTATACAGTGGGCATTATTCAACCAAAAAAAAAAAAAAATGAAGTACCTCTCATGACCTGTCATGGAGAAACTTTGGAAACAATATGTTACATAAAAGAAGTAAGACATGGAGATCAAATTACGTGATTCTATTCAAAGGCAGATCCAGAGACACAAGATAAATAAGTGGTTGCTAGAAACTGAAGGAGAGAAAGTAGAACCAAAAATCTTATGTTAATAAGAATAGTGAGAATACTTACTTATGTTGGTATAACTGGTACAAGCACCACATAAATTAACTCAGTATTATCTAACTAAAACAAAGACCCACAGTTCTACTCTTAAATTTTAAAAACCAAGGAAATTCATGAACATGGATATAAAGAATCATCAACTGGAAGAGTATCACAAAAACAGCTTTTAATGGCAAAATGTTAAAAAGAAAAAAAAGGATGGCAATGTGCCTAAACATCCATCAGCAGGATTATGGGTAAACAGTAGAAAAACCATACAAATGGGATGATGACCAACAATAAAAAGCAAATGGTCTATAACATATGAACATGTAAGATTCATGTTCAAATACAGTGTTGAAATCATACAGCAGGATGTGATAATGTGATAATCCCTTCACTTGGGAGGCTGAGGCAGGAGAATGGTAAGTTTGAGACCAATCTGAGCTACACAATGAGGCTCTATATAAAAATTAAGTGACATAAATCATACAGTATAGTTTATTTTATATTGTACTTCAAAAGAGACAAAACTAAACAATACAATTTTTAGAAACAAATAGCCATGTAGTAAAATTATAAAGAAAAGGAAAAGGAAAAAATAGAATGCAAAGAACAGCCCTTATTTCTTAAGCATATGAGTATTTGTATTCTTTAAATCTATAGATGTGTTTAATGTCATTTTGCATATATATATATAATTTCTCAATTACATATTAACAAGGGCTAAAATATGAAGAAAATTAAAAGTACTCACAATCTTATTCTGGCATAACTACAGTTATTTAAAGAAAGCAATTATACTCAAATGATGGCATTCCTTCCTCTTTTTATTTACTTTCTTACTTTATCAATGTACAAAACTGTCCCAAAATAAATTGCACATTTTAAAATTTGCAGTTAAATAATCCATATATGAATATTTGTGGTTAAGTATTATTGGGATCCAGTAAATTAATATATGTAACATTCCCAAAAGTTACCCAATGCTCCCTTTTAATCCATCCTTCTTACAGTCTTTCATTGTAAAAATTTAATGTAGTTTTTGTCATGTTAATTTACATTTTCTAGAATGTTGTTGGGTAACTGTTTGCATACAGTTTACATATATTTCATCTTATTATATACTACCAAAAAAGATTACAGCAAATTAAACTGACACCAGCAAAAGTATCAGAGTTTCATATTCAAACTTGGTAATTAGACTTTCCCTTTGAACCACTCTTTCCATACTCCTAAGTAATATATTCATTAAAGTACTCATTGAACTATAGAATAACAATAACAAAACTTCAAATGGAGACCAAAGTGGAACACATTATACAGAAATTGTAATCCAAGAGCATTTCCTGTAAATGCATATTAAACCCAAGGCTCAAATTAATGTTTGCAGCAATTGTGATTTCGTAAAAACACCTGACTTCCACTTAAGACATCCAGGAGAATCATTAGGACATAACCTGAAGAAGTCAAATGACTCAAAAGCAAGTTTAGAGTATCGCAATACTGGACTTCAAGTGAAATACAAACTGACACAGTTCATATTTGTAGCTTAAATACTAATAGCAACTGCTGAACCAAATATACAAAATGCGGTACTAAAATAGCACTATTCATAATTTATAAATAGTGCTATTCATTATGATCAGCTACTCATTCTCAGCTTCCAAAACTTGGGAAAAGAAAATGAATTTTAACAAAAAGCTATTCTATGGTCTTTATATTCTTTCCAATTTCACAATAAGCTTCCTTCTAATAATCACTGTTGTCACTGTTCCTAATTTTTCTCAAAATATAGATTCTACACTCACTATTTTTTCACTTCTTTATCCTCTATTTACAACTCAAATTAGTTCAAGTTTGGCTTCTGCCCTTACTATTTTACTCAAATTATGTATGCTGAAGGCAAAGACCCTCTCCAATAGACACTTTATCTCCTGATCCGTTTGACTCATGTCACTTGAACACTTCATTAAAACTTTCCTCTCCTGACTCCTTAAGTTCCACTGTCTTCTAGAATTTCTCTCTCTCTCTCTCTCTCTCTCTCTCTCTCTCTCTCTCTCAAAGCCTCTTCAGTCTCCTTGTTTGTACCCATCACTTAAATGTTCATAATTTCTATGGTCTTCCTCTCTTCTGATTCTGTACTTACTTAAACAATCTTCTATAACCTTACATGATTTCTGAGTCTGGTCTCAGAAAAACATAATACCAATAAATCTTGCTGCTGACTAGACAACACTGCTAGATGTCCTAAAGGAATCTTAATTCATTTTCTCTCAACTTGAGTTAATTTCTTCATCAATAAGTTCTATTCATGAATAATTATAATTCAAATGAACCAAAGTTGGACCTAGTTAAATTTTGGTGAAGGATAAAAAAGTACTCTCTCCTAAATATAAGGGCAAAATGTTCATTAGCAATTCGTACTAAAAAAAATTACAAAGGAGACGATGAAAAATAAATTTCCTCGAATCTCAAACCCCAATACTATTAACTTCCTCCTAGAAGTTAATAGGTTTTAATCAGGTTGAATATTAGACAGGTAGAAAAAATGGGGGTTGTTGTGGATTCCGTTATGGTAAAAGGGTAGTCTACCGACTACCTACCTGCAGTGAAAATCCAAAATATTTTAATTACAAAAGTAAAAACTATACGCTCTTCCTTTAAAATATTCTAAACAAATGTTCGGTTTGGCATCTATTCACAACTTAACTATTCTATCTCCCTATATTGTAGGAAAATCATAGTAGAGAGTGAGGAATAATAAGCACAGAAAAGGTAGAAATCCTACTGAGAAGTGCAAAAGGAACCGGGAAACTGGCCCTTGACACCATTCTGAGTCACAAAAGCATCGCAGGTAAGTCCCTCCTCGGACTTGCTCGCCTCTTCCGTCCAGCCGGAGCGCCCTTGGGGCAATCGGGTCGGCGCCCGGCCGGCCGCGGTCCTGCGTCCCACTGAGGCCACCGGGCCAGCCGCGCGCGGGACCGGCCTCTCGGGAACAGCAGGCGCACCTAGGCCACCGCGACCCTCCACAGAAGCCAAAGAGGCTCGGGGACCGAATCCACCCGGCTCCGCTGCACCTCAGCCAGAACCCCGCGGGCACACGGTCGCCCTCACACCACTCGCGCCTCACAACCCCCGGAAGCCCGCCCGGAGGGAGAGGCACACCTGCGTCGCAGAGGTCCCGCGCTCCGCCGGCCGCCTTCACTCGGGACTCTCGACGGGCGGGCGCCCTCGCCGCACCCACCGCCAAGAAGACGTCCCACCGCTTCAGCCCGCCACCTGCAACTGACGCGGCAGCGCTCAGCTCCTCCCAGCACCTCACACGGACACGCCCCTTCCCCGCCCCTCACGCCCCCGTCCGCTGCTCGGTCCGGCTCCGGACCAACAAAACCGAAGTACCCCTCCCCACCACCTCAGAATTCCCGCCTCCCAGGATAGCCCCGCCCCCGCCTCGGGTCCGCTCCGCCCCTCAGGGTGGGAATTTCAGCGCTGGCACCTATAACTCTAGTGTTCCAGCCTGCTCGGTTTCTCCTCAGGGCTTAGCTGGAAGGCCCTTTGCTTGCTCACTCCTGGAAGACCAAACAACCCCAACCAGGCAGAGCCTGAAGTGTGCTAAGCGAAACAAATGGAAAAGTAAAGAGGAAAAGCTACTGGCCTGATGAACTCTGAATGTGGGCCCCCTAAGACCCAGTCTTTTTGCTGGAGGTGTCTCTGTACCCGTTTTTCAAAACAGAAGTTATTTTGTGACTTTTAATGCTTTATAAAACGTTTAATTATAAACTGAAAAGAGATGTTTCTGTGGTTTTCTTAAAGACCACCCAATACTCAGGGGGCAGCTCCCAACTATCTGTAACTCCAGTTCCGGGGGATGCAGCACCCTCTTCTGGCTTCTGTGGGTAGACATACACATGAAGGCAAAACCCCATGCATGTAAAATAACAACGTAGACTTTAAGTCTAAATAAATAAAATCTTTCAGATTCAGTTCAAGTCTCTTCACTATGGTTGTTTTGTGTCTTCTACTACCTGTGTCAACTACAACAATATGTATCCCCCCCCTTTTTATTTACATCCTGTCTTAGTTAGGGTTTTACTGCTGTGAACAGACACCATGACCAATGCAAGTTTTACAAAAGACAACATTTATTTGGGGTTGGCTTACAGGTTCAGAGGTTCAGTCCATTGTCATCAAGGCAGAAACATGGCAACATCCAGGCAGGCAAGGTACAGGAGAAGCTGAGAATTCTACATCTTCATCTGAAGGCTGCTAGTGGAAGACTGACTTCCAGGCAACTAGAGTGAAGGTCTTAACCCCACACCAACAGTGACACACCTACTCCAACAAGGCCACACCTCCTAATCATGCCACTCCCTGGGAAAAGCATATACAAACCATCACATTCCACTCCCTGGCCCCCATAGGCTTGTTCAAACATGAGTCTATGGGGGCCATACTTAAACATAGCATAATCAAAAATGCATTTAGTCCAACTTCAAAAGTCCCTGTAGTCTATAGCAGTCTAAACAATGTTAAAAGTCCAAAGTTCATATTGCCTGCAGCTTCTCATCCAGCTGGTGGTGGGGAAGCCAGAGCCAGCCAGCATGCCAGGTGCTCAGACCCAGCCGGCTGCAGAACCAGGTACCAGAGACAGGCTGAGTTTAAGACCTTCGGGGACTCAGGCCTGGAGCGGGAGTTGGGCACAGAGTAGCGGCTGCGCTCTGCACTCGCGGGGCGGACCCCGAGCTCCCTGCAGGCAGCTGCCATATTGCCTGCAGCTTCCCATCCAGCTGGTGGTGGGGAAGCCGGACCCAGCCAGTGTGCCAGGTGCCCAGACCCAGTCGGAGGCGGAACCAGCCTCCCATCCAGCCGGTGGTGAGGAAGCCGGACCCAGCCAGCTTCCCAGCAGCGTGGGACCAGCAAGCGGAACTAGATAACTGAGATATCCCAACTTTAAGACCCCTGGGGAAACAGGATAACAGACAGCAAACCCTGAGCAGGAGCAGTGCAGAGCAGCCGCCCAACGGGCAGAACCAAGTACCTGGGATATCCTGAGTTTAAGACCTCGGGGGACTCAGGCCACCTGTCAGCAATCTGTGAGCAAGAGCCCTGCAGGACAGTGGTTCAGGTATCCTAGTCACTGGGAAATAGCCTTACAACCCCACAGGAGGGTCAAGCACCAGCTAGTATCTACAGGACCAACTAACACCAGAGTTAACCAGATGGCAAAAGGCAAACGTAAGATCGCTACTAACAGAAATCAAGGAAGTATGGCGGCATCCGAACCCAGTTCCCCGACAGCAATAAATCTTGGATACCCCAAAACACCAGAAAAACAAGACTCAGATCTAAAATCACTGGTCAGGATGCTGATAGAGGAACACTTAGATAAATCTCTTAAAGTAATACATGAGAAAATAGATCAAAAGCTAGAAGCCATTACAAGGCAAACACAATTAAATCCCAGATATCTCAACACACCAGAAAAACAAGATTCAGATCTAAAATCACTGGTAAAGATGCAGATTGAGGATCACTTATATAAATTTCTTAAAGTAATAGAGGACAAAATAGATCAAAAACTAGAAGCCCATACAAGGCAGACACAAAAATCACTTAAAGAAATCCAGGAGAATATAGAGCAAAAAAAGGAATCCCAAAAAGGGGGAGAAACAAAAATCACTTAAAGAAATACAAGAGAACATGGGTCAACGAGTAGAAGTCATAAAAGAGGAAACACAAAAATCCCTTAAAGAATTACAGGAAAACACAAACAAGCAACTGAAAGATCTGAGCAAAACCATACAAAATCTAAAAACAGAAGTAAAACAACTAAGCAATCGCAAAGGGAGACAATGTTGGAGATAGAAAACCTTGGGAAGAAATCAGGAGTCATAGATGCAAATATCAACAATAGAATACAAGAGATAGAAGACAGAATCTCAGATGCTGAAGATACCATAGGAACCATGGATTCAACAATTAAAGAAAATGCAAAATGCAAAAAGCTGGTAATCCAAAACGTTCAGGAAATCCAGGACACAATGAGAAGACCAAACCTAAGGATTATAGGGATAGATGAGAATGAAGATCTACAACTTAAAGGGCCAGCAAATATCTTCTACAAAATTATGGAAGAAAACTTCCCCAACCTAAAGAGAGAGATGCCCATGAATATACAAGAAGCCTATAGAACCCCAAATAGACTGGACCAGAACAGAAATACTTCCCGTCACATAATAATCAAAACCCCAAATGTACTAAACAAAGAAAGAATATTAAAGGCAGTAAGAGAAAAAGGACAAGTAACGTATAAAGGAAGACCTATCAGAATTACACCAGACTTCTCACCTGAGACCATGAAAGCTAGAAGATCCTGGGCAGACCTCATGCAGACCCTAAGAGAACACAAACTTCAGCCAAGACTACTATACCCAGCAAAACTCTCAATTGCCATAGATGGGGAAACCAAGATATTCCACAACAAAATCAAATTTGCAAGATACTTATCTACAAACCCAGCCTTACAAAGGAGAATAGGGGAAAAATACCAACACAAGGGGGGAAACAACACCCCAGAAGAAACAAGATAGAAAACCCATCTCATCCAACCCAAAAGAAGAGAACCACTCAAATACAAATAATAATAATAATGCCCAAAATGTCAGGAAGTAATAATCACTATTCCTTAATATCTCTTAATATCAATGGACTCAATTCCCCAATCAAAAGACACAGACTAACAGACTGGATACGGAAACAGGACCCTACATTTTGCTGCATACAGGAAACACATCTCAGTGTCAAAGACAAACACCACCTTAGAGTAAAAGGCTGGAAGACAGTTTTACAAGCAAATGGTCCCAGGAAACAAGCCAGAGTAGCCATTCTAATATCAGATAAAATTGACGTTCAACCTAAAGTCATCAAAAGAGACACAGAAGGTCACTTCCTGCTTGTCAAAGGGAAAATCCACCAAGAAGAATTCTCAATACTGAACATCTATGCGCCAAATGTAAGGGCACCCCCATTCGTAAAAGAAACTTTACTAAAGCTTAAAGCACACATCGCACCTAACACAATGATTGTAGGTGACTTCAACACTCCACTCTCCTCAATGGACCGATCAGGAAAGCAGAAACTAAACAGGTATACAGTGAAACTAATTGAAGCTTTGGACCAATTGGATTTAACAGATATATATAGAACATTCCATCCTAAAGCAAAAGAGTATACCTTTTTCTCAGCACCACATGGTACCTTCTCAAAAATTGATCATATAATTGGTCACAAGACAGACCTCAACAAATACAAAATGACCAAACTAATCGCATGTCTCCTATCGGATCACTATGGAGTAAAAGTGGTCTTCAATAGCAAGAAGAACAACAGAAAGCCCACATACACATGGAAACTGAACAATACTCTACTCAATGACACCCTGGTCAAGGAAGAAATAAAGAAAGAAATCAAAGACTTTTTAGACTTCAATGAAAATGAAGGTACGACCTACCCAAATCTCTGGGACACAATGAAAGCAGTGCTAAGAGGAAAACTCATAGCCCTGAGTGCCTCCAAAAAGAAACTGGAGAGAGCATACACTAGCAACTTAACAGCACACCTGAAGGCCCTGGAAGAAAAAGAAGCTAAGTCACCCAGGAGGAGTAGAAGAGAGGAAATCATCAAACTAAGGGCTGAAATCAATCAAGTAGAAACAAAGAGAACCATACAAAGAATCAACAAAACCAAGAGCTGGTTCTTCGAGAAAATCAACAAGATAGATAAACCCTTAGCTAGACTAACCAAAGGGCACAGAGATAGTATCCAAATTAACAAAATTAAAAATGAAAAGGGGGATATAACAACAGAAACAGAGGAAATTCAAAAGATCATGAGATCCTACTACAAAGGCCTATACTCAAAACAACTGGAGAATCTGGAGGAAATGGACAATTTCCTAGACAGATACAAAATACCAAAATTAAATCAGCATCAAGTAGAACAGCTAAACAGTCCCATAACCCTTAAAGAAATAAAAGGGGTTATAGAAAGCCTCCCAACCAAAAAAAGTACAGGACCAGATGGTTTTAGTGCAGAATTCTACCAGACCTTCAAAGAAGACTTAACACCAATACTCTTCAAACTATTCCACAAAATAGAGACAGAAGGGACACTGCCCAACTCGTTCTTCGAAACCACAATTACGCTGATACCTAAACCACAAAAAGATCCAACAAAGAAAGAGAACTACAGGCCAATTTCTCTTATGAATATTGATGCAAAAATACTAAATAAAATTCTTGCCAACCGAATCCAAGAGCATATCAAAACGATCATTCACCATGATCAAGGAGGCTTCATTCCAGGGATGCAGGGATGGTTCAATATACAGAAATCCATCAATGTAATCCACTACATAAACAAACTAAAAGAAAAAAACCACATGGTCATCTCATTAGATGCTGAAAAAGCATTTGACAAAATTCAGCATCCTTTCATGCTAAAAGTCTTGGAAAGAGCAGGAATTCAAGGCCCATACCTAAACATAGTAAAAGCAATCTACAGCAAACCAGTAGCCAACATCAAAATAAATGGAGAGAAACTTGAAGCAATCCCACTAAAATCAGGGACTAGACAAGGCTGCCCTCTCTCTCCATATCTTTTCAATATAGTACTTGAAGTTCTAGCGAGAGCAATTAGACAACATAAGGAAGTCAAAGGGATACAAATTGGAAAGGAAGAAGTCAAAGTATCATTATTTGCTGATGATATGATAGTCTATTTAAGCGATCCAAAAAACTCCACCAGAGAACTTCTACAGCTGATAAACAACTTCAGCAAAGTGGCTGGTTATAAAATTAACTCAAGCAAATCAGTAGCCTTCTTGTACTCAAAGGACAAGCAGGCTGAGAAAGAAGTTAGGGAAATAACACCATTCACAATAGCCACAAACAACATAAAGTATCTTGGCGTAACTCTAACCAAACAAGTGAAAAATCTGTATGACAGGAACTTCAAGTCCCTGAAGAAAGAAATCGAAGAAGACCTCAGAAGATGGAAAAATATTTCTTGCTCCTGGATTGGCAGGATCAATATAGTAAAAATGGCCATCTTGCCAAAAGCAATCTACAGATTCAATGCAATCCCCATCAAAATCCCAAATCAATTCTTCATAGATCTAGAAAGAGCAATTCTCAAATTCATCTGGAGCAACAAAAAACCCAGGATAGCTAAAACTATTCTTAACAATAAAAGGACTTCTGGGGGAATCAATATCCCTGACCTCAAGCAGTACTACAGAGCAATTGTGTTAAAAACTGCATGGTATTGGTACAGCAACAGGCAGGTAGATCAATGGAATAGGATTGAAGACCTAGAAATGAACCCACAGACTTATGGTCACTTGATCTTTGATAAAGGAGCCACAACCATCCAGTGGAAAAAAGATAGCCTTTTCAACAAATGGTGCTGGTTCAACTGGAGGTCAACATGCAGAAGAATGCGAATTGACCCACTCTTATCTCCTTGTACTAAGATCAACTCCAAGTGGATCAAGGACCTCCACATAAAACCAGACACACTGAAACTATTAGAAAAGAAACTTGGGAAGACCCTGGAGGACATGGGCACAGGGGGAAAGTTCCTGAACAGAACACCAATAGCTTATGCTCTAAGATCAAGAATTGACAAATGGGACCTCATAAAATTACAAAGTTTCTGTAAGGCAAAGGACACTGTCAGAAGGACAAAACAGCAACCAACAACGTGGGAAATGATCTTCACCAACCCCACATCCGACAGAGGGCTAATATCCAATATATACAAAGAACTCAAGAAGTTAGACCCCAAAGAACCAAATAACCCTATCAAAAAATGGGGTACATAGCTAAACCAAGAATTTTCACCAGAAGAAATTCGGATGGCCGAGAAACACCTTAAGAGATGTTCAACATCATTAGTCATCAGGGAAATGCAAATCAAAACAACCCTGAGATTCCACCTCACTCCAGTCAGAATGGCTAAGATTAAAAACTCGAGAGACAACAAGTGCTGGCGAGGATGTGGAGAAAGAGGAACACTCCTCCACTGTTGGTGGGATTGCAAAATGGTAAAACCGCTCTGGAAATCAGTGTGGCGGTTCCTCAGAAAATTGGGCATGTCACTCCCAGAGGACCCTGGCATACCACTCCTGGGCATATACCCAGAGGATTCCTCTGCATACAACAAAGACACATGCTCCACTATGTTTATAGCAGCCTTGTTTATAATAGCCAGAAATTGGAAGGAGCCCAGATATCCCTCAAAAGAGGAATGGATACAGAAAATGTGGTATATTTATACAATGGAGTACTACTCAGCAATTAAAAATAATGAACTCATGCAATTTGTAGGTAAATGGTTAGATCTGGAAAATATCATCCTAAGTGAGCTAACCCAATCTCAAAAGAATACACATGAAATGCAATCACTGATAAGTGGATATTAATGAGCCCAGAAGCCCTAAATACTCAAGGCACAATTAGCAAGTCAAATGACTCTCAAGAAGAAAAAAAGGAGAGGACCCTGGGCCTGTAAAGATTGGATCTAGTATTCTAGACCCAGAACAGAGAAATCGTGGGGGGGGGGAAGAGTGGGGAATAGCATGGGGGGAGAGGAATTATGGGACATATGGTGGGGGGTAACTGGGAAAGGGGAAAGCCTATGGAATGTAAACAAAGAATATAGAAAATTTTTTAAAAAGTCCAAAGTTCAAGGTCTCTTCTGAGATTCACTCAATCACTTAACTGTAATCCTCCAAGCAAGACAGAAAACCAGCTGGGCAAAGTCCAAACTCTGCATCAAACTGCCATGTCTGATGGCAAAGCAGTCTTCAGATATCCAACTCCTTTTTCATCCTTGTTGACAGCAACTAGGTTCTTTCTCCTGGCCTTGTTCCACTCCCTGTTAGCAGCTTTCCTTGGCAGGCATTCTGTGGCTCTGGCATCTTTAACATCTTGGGTACCCCAAGTCAATTTCAGCTTCACAGCTTCTTGTTCCAATGTCTGAGATCCACACATGATCTTCTGTGTATCTCCAAAGAGCTGGTGTCACTTCTCCAGCTCTGCTCTTTGTAGCACTCTAAGTTCAGATTGATCCACTCCACTGGCATTGGTGTTCTTGGTGGTCATCCCATGGTACTGGCATCTCCAATATGCTAGGGTCTTCCACTGCAACTATGCTTCATCAAAGTTTCTCATAGGCTCTTTTCATGGTAGCAAACCTCAACTCCTTTGCATGACCCCTTCAGTCCTGGACTGTCAATTACAACTGAGGGTATACTTTCACCAATGGCCTTCCATGGCCTCTCACAGTACCAAGCCTCAGCTGTTCTTCGTGATGCCTTCATGCCTTCAAAACCAGTACCACCTGGATGATTCTTACACATTACCAAGTACAGCTGCAGCATGAGGAAAACTTGGCTATCTCTGGAATACAGCTTCTTTGTGCTCTCAGAAAACACTTCCCAGATTTCACCTCAGTGATGCTGGTCTTTTCTTAATCACCACTAATTTCTTAGCTCCAGCTAACCAGCATCAATTGTTTCAGTAGTCTCCTTCTCCTCTTGAATATAAAGCCAGAGACACATGGCCGAAGCTGCTGAGTTCTGCTGCTTGCAGGAGCTGGAACATTGCCCCCCTTGTTCTATTACATTATCACTAGCTTCCTTTTTCCCAGCTCCTTCACTACCTAAGTTGGCTGTCCTGAATCTTGCTCCTTAGACTGACTTTGAACTCAAGAGATCTGCATGCCTATCTCCTAAGCACTGGGATTAAAGGTGTGGTCCACCAAGCCTGGGTTTTCTTCACCTAGAATTTGTTCTGTTCTAGGCTGGCCTTGAACTCAGAGATCTGCTTTTCTTTGCCTCCTTGGATTAAAGGCTTGTACTACCATGACTGGAACTAAAGTTAACTGGATGAATATTGCCCCCAAGGTCACCACCCCTTTAATTCAATTTAATACCCTTGAATTCAGCTCCATTTCACTTCCTGGAGTCCCTTTAACACTCAAACTATATATTTTTTACTTTTCCTTTCTCAGCTTGCTATGTTTGTTCAAAATTCTCTTCATCAGACTTAACCAGAGAACAAAGTCTTTGTTGAGCTTTTTTGAGACTTCCTTTGCAGATGCAATTAATATAAATCTCTTTACCTTAGTCCTAGGCAGTCTCTTCAGACAATGGCAAAAAGCAGCCATGTTCTTTACCAAAACATCACAAAAACAGTCTCTCAGCCACATATTAAAGTTCTCCATTGAAACCTCTTGGGCCATCAGGCCTACACAGTTAAAATGACCCTCAACACCACTGTCTTCCATATTCCTACTAGTCTGGCCCATTAAGGCCCACTTAAAGAATTCCATGGCTTTCCAAATCCAAAGTCCCAAAATCCACATTCTTCCAAACAAAAGCATGGTCAGGCCTATCACAGCAATACCCCACTCCCGGTACCAACTTCTGTCTTAGTTAGGGTTTTACTGCTGTGAACAGACACCATGACCAATGCAAGTTTTATAAAAGACAACATTTAATTGGGGTTGGCTTATAGGTTCAAAGGTTCAGTCCATTGTCATCAAGGCAGAAACATGGCAGCATCCAGGCAGGCATGGTTCAGGAGGAGCTGAGAATTCTACATCTTCATCTGAAGGCTGCTAGTGGAAGACTGACTTCCAGGCAGCCAGGGGGAGGGTCTTAATCCCACACCCACAGTGACACACCTCCTCCAACAAGGCCACACCTCCTAATAGGTTCACTTCCTGGGCCAATCATATACAAACCATCACACATCCCAAACACTGCTCCCCTTCCCAGTCCCTCCCCCATAGAGTCCCTACCCCCATTTCCCCTCCCTTTCTCCTCTGAGAGGATGTTCCTCTTGAGTATCACACACACACACACACACACACACACACACACACACACACACACCGGCACGACAAGTCTCTGCTAGATTAGGAGCATCCTCTCACACTGAGGTCAGACAAGTCAGCCATGGAGATGGAACTTCCTGTCTGCTACATATGTACCTAGAGCCTTGTTCCAGACACTGTGTGTTCTTTGGTTGGTGGCTCAGTCTCTGAGAGCTCCAGGGGTCCAGGTTAATTGAAGCTGTTGGTCTTGCTGTGGGGTTCCCTTCCCTTCAGAACCTTCAATTCTTCCCCCTAACTCTTCCATAAGTGTCCCTTACTTGCACGCAATGTTTGGTTGTAGATATCTGCATCTGTTCCAGTCCAATGCTGGATGAAGCCTGTCCAGTTAGGCTAGGGTCCTGACATGCCTGTCTATATAGGTCTGGGTTATCTCACTCATATTTTTCTAGTTCCATTCATTTGCCTGCAAAATTCATGACCTCTTCATTTGTAATAGCTGAATAGTAACCCTTTGTGTAAACGAACCACATTTTCTGTACCCACTCTTCAAATGAGGAACATCTGGGTTATTTCCTGTTTCTGGCTATTACAAATGAAGCTTCTATGAACATAGTGGAGCTCATGTCCTTGTGGTATGGTGGAGCATCTTTTGGGTATATGCCCAGGAGCAGTATAGCTGGTGTCTTGATGTAAAACTAGTCCCAGTTTTCTGAGAAACTGCCAGATTGATTTCCAGAGTGGTTGTACAAGTTTTCAATCCCTCCAGCAATAGAAAGGTGTTCCTCTTTCTCCACACCCTGGCCAACATCCGCTGTCACCTGAGTTTTTTATCTTAGCTATTCTAACTGGTGTGAGGTGGAACCTCAGGGTCATTTTGATTTAAAAGTCCCTGAGAAATAAGGATGTTGGACATTGCTTTAAGTGCTTCTTGGCCATTTGATATCCATCTGTTGAGAATGCTCCATACCCCATTTTTAATTGGGTTGTTTGGTTTGTTGGAGTTTAACTTCTAGAGCTCTTTATACATTTCGGACATTAGCCCTCTTGGTGAAGATCTTTTCCCAAAATGTAGGCTGCCATTTTGTCCTGTTGGCAGTGTCCTTTACCTTAAAGAAGCTTTTTAGTTTCATGAGGTTCAACTTATCAATTGTTGAACTTTTTTTATTAGGTATATTCTTTATTTACACTTCAAATGTTGTTAAGGACTGAGCCAGTGGTGTTCTGTTCAGGAAGTTGTCTCCTGTACCTCCTGTACCAGTGCGTTCAAGTCTCTTCCCCACTTTCTCTTCTTTTAGATTTAATGTATCTGGTTTTATGTTGAGGTCCCTGACCTACTTCAACTTAAGTTTTGTGCAGGGTGATAGATATGGATCTGTTTGCATTCTTCTACATGCAGCTATCCAGTTAGACCCTTACCATTTGTTGAAAATGCTTTCTTTTTTTCCCCATTGTATGGTTTTAGCTTCTTTTTCGAAAATCAAGTGTCCATAGGTGTGCCAGTTTCATGGAAGAAACCCTATTAACTTTGTCAAGGAGTTGGCTGACCCTTTCCTCTTGCACCTCCGTGGTATCTCAATGCTGGGACAATTATCCCACAAATTTACAGAATTTTTAACGAGGCTTTCATATCACTAAAATATAAAGATTACACCTATCCTTTTCAAAATGAGTCCTGGAGATGCTTGTCCTGAAGAGGTTGGGATGCTCCGTGAGCAGTGTAATTTAAGAAAAGAGACAGTACAGTTGCTTCCCTTGAGATTCACATCTTACCAACCTTAAAAAAAAGTGCTTTATTTTGCTAATCTTACATTTCAAAATTTAATCACAGAACTCTGCTCTTGAAAAATATCTATTCCCATCCTTGGCCATTAGTGAGGACTGCCTCATCATACTAATATGAACAGTGCTAGAGAGTACTAGAACATTCACCTCCAATGATTTACCATCAATGTGCAGTTCTGTATTGTGTACAAAGCTTTTGAGAGTCATCTTATATAATCCTGATATTTGTGATGTAGTTGAAAGTATTTACATTTAACAGTGAAAATTACAGGCTGCCCAAGTAATGATAGTCAATCTGAACTTTGGACTTTATGCATGTGTGTGTGTATACTTATATATTACATATATGTACTTTAATCTTAAAAAGAGTACATCCTGGTTAGAAACGTCTAGATCCATGTTACAGTTGTAATTTCTTAAGGACAAGAGCATATCTTTACCTATCATTTATTTTCCTGAAGTACTTGGTATGATTCAGGATGCAAACATGTCACTAACACATATTGAGTTTATGCATGAATGCTCAATGGAACTGGGTTGAATACTTAGGGCGGAGACTGAGCAAATTTAATATCTTTAAGGATAGAGAAATGGCACCCAGAATTGTTTCTGTTTGTTTATTTTTTCCCTGTAGTCCATCTGAAAACACATTCTTAGAAGCATCTATTCTACAGATAAATAGAATTCTTGCAAAAGCATAAATCACTTCCCTTGTTTTATTTCAAAAGGGACGTTTTCCTTTTCCATTCTCAAAAGCCAGATTGTGTAGAGATGAAGGTTATTAAACTTTTGTGTGGCCTCTTGTGTTTAACCCCTTCCCATAAAAGGGTTATTATTATTACAGCACTGAGCAGGCATTTCATTTGCTTTTTTAGTATTAGCAATCATTATTTGAAGCACATCTCCAGAGAGATACATTTGGTCAGATGTAGACGGCACAGCTTTTGTTTAGATTTTATTAGGTATCAATTATTTCATTCAATAGAGGCAATTCACATCATCCCTATTCCTACTCTCCATCTGTTCTTTTTTCATCTAATACAGTTGATAGATGTTCAGTCCAGATCCATCCCTGCAGCCTCGTCACCTCCTTACCATCTACTGCCATGCATTTGACCTGCTAGAATTCCCTAAATTGTCAAATTTGCATATACCTTTTCCTTTACCTCTCTCTTATGGGTAGTCACCTAGTAAATTCATAATCATTCCACTCAAGTATTATTAATCTGGCCAATAAAACCCTCTAATGCCCATCTCTGACTGAATAATGTGTCCTTTATCAACATTCCCACAATCATTCATCCACAGCATTAGTGGTCATTGACTTCTCTTTTCCCACTAAACGCATCAAGGCAAACTATCAGTTCACCTTCTGTGAAATATACCATAGCACTTGACACACATTGAAATAGTTGTTGAATAACTAAAACATATCTTCAAGAGACCCTGGTCCTTGCGAAATAACTTCACAAATATACGTTGTCATGAGTATAACAGGTGTGGTAGACAAATATCTGCTTCCTCCAGAATTATTTCCTTCCCACTCACCCTCTATCCACCCATTCATTTCCTGGTTCAGTGAACATGTTCAAGTGCTTACAGGGTAACAGGGATATCCTGGACATTTCAACAGCGTTGTCATTGCTTACCAAATGTCAAGTTCCCCTCCTGAGCACAAAATAAAACTATTCTGCCCATTCTCCTTGTATCTAGGTAGCACCGTGTGGCTAGTTCAATTGGATCTCAGACAAAGTAATTTTCATTCACTATCAAGAGAACTAAAACCAAGTAAGTCTGAACTTCACTCTCCGTCCCATTCCTTGACCGCCTTGCAACACTGCTGGGCATGCTGATGCTGACAGCTCGATCCATGAGATGAGAGAGGGTTAAACCCTAGCCTGACTTCATGGAACTAACCTTTTCCCATCACCAACTAAACCTTAACTTGGCTACTATATGAATGAAAAGTAAACCTACCTGTGTTGACTCACGGTGCAGATTTTTTTTCTAGTAGCTAGCATTCCTTATTCTGATTAGTTCTGTCATACATGATTCTAAATAGGCTACACACAAAAAAGCAGATTTCTCTCCTGCTCTAGACATTAATGGAGGGATCATGAAATACGGGGAGTGTATTAAAGAAAGTATTAATGTTTGTCCAAAGCACATAAAGAGAAAAGCTTTTCTAGATGTGCAAGCCTTTCTGTTCTTTCTCAGATGCTTCCCTGGTCATAATGCTGACACCTTAATCTGAGAGCAAGCAGAGTGTCAGCATCGCTCTCCATCTTCCTCAGACATTCTCATGCATGCTGAAAGATTTCCCTGGTTGGGCTTCAGGGATGCAAAGGCCAGTATATACTGGCAAAAAAAAAAAAAAAAAAAAAAAAAAAGATAGGAATTAGGAAGCTTTGAGTCATCTTAAAAATCTTATAAAATGCTTTGAGTATTAATTAACAAGACCCGTAGCTGTGTAAGTGTACTGGCTAGTTTGGTGTGTCAACTTGACACAGGCTGGAATTATCATAGGAAAAGGAGCTTCACTTGGGGAAGTGCGTCCATGAGATCCAGCTGTGGGGCATTTTCTCAATTAGTGATCAAGTGAAGGAGGGCCCCTTGTGGGCAGTGCCATCTCTGGGCTGGTATTCTTGGGTTCTATAAGAGAGCAGGCTGAGCAAGCCAGGGGAAGCAAGCCAGTAAGTAACATCCCTCCATGGCCTCTGCATCAGCTCCTGCTTCCTGACCTGCTTGAGTTCCAGTCCTGACTTCCTTTGGTAATGAACAGCTGGAAGTGTAAGCTCAATAAACCCTTTCCTCCCCAACTTGCTTCTTGGTCATGATGTTTGTGCAGGAATAGAAACCCTGACTAAGACAAATTGGTACCAGCGTAGTGGGGTATTCCTGTGACAACCTGACCATGTTTTGGGGAGGACTGTGGAAGGACTTTGGAACTTTGGGCTAGATGGTCCATTCAGTGATGAGACCTCTGTGAGATGTTGTGGAGGAGCTTGGAAGATTATGTTGAGAACAGTGCAGAAGATGGAGGCCTGGCTTGTGAAATTTCAGAGGGAAAATTAAAGACTCTTATCAGGGCCATGAAGACTCTGTGGTTCTGGTTAGCTGGGGCTGAAGAATCAGCTGTGAGTAACAAGATACCAGAACCACTAAAGTGAGTCGTTGTGTTACTGCGACTATTGATGCTGGTTAGCTGGAGCTAAGAAATTAGCGGTGAGTAAGAAGAGACCAGCATCACTGAGGTGAAATCTTCTGGGAAGTGTTTTCTGAGAGCACAGAGGATGTGTTCCAGATAGCCAAGGTTGTGCCTCGTGCTGTAGCAGGACTTGGTACTGTGTAAGAGTCACCCAGGTGGTACTGCTTTTGAAGGCATGAAGGCATCATGAAGAACAGCTGAGGCTTGGTACAGTGAGAGGCCATGGAAGGCCATTGGTGAAAGTGTACCCTCAGTTGTAATTGATGGCCCAGGACTGAAGGGGTCATGCAAAAGAGTTGAGGCTTGGAGATGCCAGTACTATGTGATGACCACCAAGGACAGCAGCAGCAGTGGAGTACAAGCAGCTGGAGCCTAGAAGACAAGGTGTGTGCTACAACAGGAAGAGCTGGAGAAGTGACCCAAGCCCTTGGAGGAGCCCAGAAGATCGTGAGTTGGATCCCAGACTTTGGAGTTTGAGTTTTGCCTTTGATTGTGACTGTGCCCTGATATTTTTCCCTCTTGAAAGAAGGTATTTTAGTGGAGCTCACAGTTCAGACATTATTGAGATCTTGGGGATGAATAAGAAAGTAAGGGTTGAGGCTTAATAGTGATATGTTGGTGTGTCAAGTTGACAAGGGGTCAATTGTACTGGCTAGTTTGGTGTGTCAACTTGACACAGGCTGGAGTTATCATAGGAAAAGGAGCTTCACTTGGGGAAGTGCGTCCATGAGATCCAGCTGTGGGGCATTTTCTCAATTAGTGATCAAGTGAAGGAGGGCCCCTTGTGGGCGGTGCCATCTCTGGGCTGGTATTCTTGGGTTCTATAAGAGAGCAGGCTGAGCAAGCCAGGGGAAGCAAGCCAGTAAGTAACATCCCTCCATGGCCTCTGCATCAGCTCCTGCTTCCTGACCTGCTTGAGTTCCAGTCCTGACTTCCTTTGGTAATGAACAGCTGGAAGTGTAAGCTCAATAAACCCTTTCCTCCCCAACTTGCTTCTTGGTCATGATGTTTGTGCAGGAATAGAAACCCTGACTAAGACAGTAAGTGAGGGATTACAGATGGTAAACTGCGTTTTTTCTTTTCTTCCTTTCTCCTGACACCTTCCCTGCATTCCTGGACCACACTAACATAACCATTTATGTTTCACTAATATGATGATGAGAGATCTAATCATGATGAAACCTCTTCTATCGGTGCCCTCCCAATAAAACCACCTTCCTCTCTAGTTTCACATCTACTCTTTCAAACCCACAAATCAATGAAACTTCATAGCACCATAAAACTAGGAGTTTCATTAAATGCCCAATTTAAAAAAAAAAAATCAGTATTAAAGGTGAGGTTCAATAGTGCCGGTAGGATCGAATGGAGTCTTGAGTGAAAGAGGGTTTTGCACTGCTATCATGATCACTTTATGAAGATGAGCAGATGCTTAAGCAGGCTGTGAGAACATGGAACAAGCCACATAAACTTCACAGGATTCCAGAGCAAAGGCTCCAAGCCTCCTGAGTATAGCAGAGAAAAATTTAAATCTCTATGTCAAGTAAACGGTGTGAATGAATTGCAAGAAACAACTCAATCCAAATTATCTTCCAAAGTCTGTTCTCTAGAATCCATGTGGGCACACCTAACATGAACCGACATTCCCCAGGACTTTTATCTTTGATCTTGCAGTTGTGAGATATATTGGTCAAAATGAAGCTGAGTGTGGTAGCTCATGCTTTTAATTCAGGCACTCAGGCCAAGGCACCCTGGTGTCTTTTACTTCAAGGCCAGCCTAGCCTATATAGCAATTTTCAGAACAGCTACATAAAGAAACCTTGTCAAAAGGGGTGTGATGGTCAAAACAAGAAACTTGGTCAAACGTTAGGAAATAGAAATGAAGGAGAGCTTCTAACCACTGATGAACTTAAAAGACATCTACAAAAGAGGCTGGCAGGGTCTACTTTGTCCTTGATTCCAATGTTAAGCTCTTCTTTCGCACTTCTGGTGCTTTTGACCACCAGAGGGTCCAGGTCTGTCTGAAGAGATGGAAGCCCCTTAGAAGTGACAACTACCCAAGACTACTCTGTAGTTCCTTTTGAGCATACCATTCCAGCGGTCAGGTATGTCTCACATTCTAAGTTCATTGCAAGTTCTGATCTATCAGTGCCCTGTACCAGAGCATCAGAAAGGCTTTCTAGTGACTCTCTTCTGGTACTTCAGTCTTACTTCCAGGCATGAGCAGTTCCTCCCATAGTTGTATAAGATCTGGTTCATGGGGCTGCTGAGATGGGTTAGTGTATGAAAGTATTTGCCAATATTCTTGAAATTATAAATTTGACTTCCAGGTCCTATCGTGACAAACAGAAAACCAACTCTGAAAGTTGTTCTCTAGGGTTCAAACACACGTACACACACACACACACAATTACAGAGAGAGAGAGAGAGAGAGAGAGAGAGAGAGAGAAACACAACACATTAATGTGATTTTTTTTCCTTCTGAGGCACTATATGCATGTTCTGCCCAATTTTAAAATTATATGGTTTCTACCAATTTTCCTTACCCCTATTAACTGCAAACTTCTGGGGATATAGAGGAACTGTAAAAATTTTGGTTAACAGATATACTGACTCTAATAAAAGAGAAAGTGGGGAAGTACCTTGAACTTATTGGCACAGGGGGATATTTCCTAAACAGAACTCCAATATGTGGGTTTGGAAGAATGGATGTGACACTAGAGAGGAAGGTGGTTTAATTGGGAGGGCACTGATAGAAGAGGCTTCAGTGTGATTAGATAGATCTCTTGGTGAAACATAAATGTTTATGTTAGTGTGATCCAAAGATGCAAAGAAGATGTCAGGAGAAAGGAAGAAAAGAAGAAACTCAGTTACCATCGGTAATCCCTCACTCATACAACCATGTGTCCTGCCAATTAATATGCAAAGCATTTTATAAGGTTTTTAAGACGTTCATGCTCTAAGATCAAGAATTGATCAATGGGACCTCATGAAATTGGAAAGCTTCTGTAAGGCAAAGGACACTGTCGATAGGAAAAATTGGCAACCTACAGTTTGAAAATCTTTGCTAACCCCACATGCGGTAAAGGGTTAATATCCAAAATATATAAAGAGCTCAAGAAGCTAACCACCAAAAAACCAAACAACCCAATCAAAAAGGGGGGTATAGAACTAAACCAAGAATTCACGACAGAGGAATCTCAAATGGCCAAGAAGCCCCTAAAGAAATGTTCAAAGTACTTAGTGATCAAAGAAACACAAATCAAAATGACCCTGAGATTCCATCAATCAGAATGGCTAAGATCAAAACCTCAGGTGACAACACATGTTGGAAAGGATGTGGAGAAAGAGGAACACTCCTCCATTGCTAGTGGAATTGCAATCTGATACAACCACTCTGGAAATCAATCTGGAGGTTCCTCAGAAAATTGTAAATAGATCTACCTAAAGACCCAGCAGGACCACTCCTGGGAATATACCCAAAGGATGCCCCACCATGTCACAGGGCATGTGTTCCACTCTGTTCAGAGCGGCCTTATTTGTGATAGCCAGAATCTGGAAGCAACCCAGATGTCCCACGACAAAAGACTGTATACAGAAGCCTTCCTCCACCTGGTCTTTCTGCTGGGCCAGACTCTGGGTGGGTCTGCTACAGCAAAGACACCATATTCTGATCCATCTTAGAGAACCCACTGCACTCAGAGCAGTCGGTAAGAAGCCTCTCTCACTTCTGGAGTCCCAGAGGTGTTGCTTGGGGCCTGGTGGGACTCGCTACCCAGTAATCACCAAAACCCCCACCCTCCCAAATACCACTCCCCTTCCATTCCTTCTGCCCCTTCTGCCGCCTGGCCTTTCTGCTGGGGCAGACTCTTGGCAGGTCTGCTACAGAGAAGACACCATCTCCTGATTCATCCTAGAGGGCACTCTACACTCAGAACAGTTGGAGTTCAGAGAGACCTGAGAGCACAAATAGGACTACCCCTGCTGCTCGGAGGAACCTATCCTGAACCCTCAGGTGGGAGCCTTCTGATTTATGTCTCCAGCTGGGGACCATCCTCTGCCACAGTACACCATATCCAGGTGGCACAGGAAGATAGCTAACCTCCCAGGACTGTGGAGAGGTCAGAGAACACAGAGCTAATCCTGGGCCACAGAGCTACATACACAAATACCACCAAAAGACAGCTGGTCTCCCAGGAATGCCTATATACCTGTGTATACAGAGAGAACAAGAATCCCAGTACAGATACACAGGCTTGCATGACAGATAAGCCACAGTCAGAGACAGCAAGACCAGCTAACACCAGAGATAACCAGATGGCAAAAGACAAACACAAGAGCATTACCAACAGAAACCAAGGTGACATGGCACCACCCAAACCTAGTTCTACAATAGCAAGTCCTGGATACCCCAACATACCAGAAAAGCAAGATCTGGATTTAAAATCACATCTCATGATGCTGATAGAGGACTTCGAGAAGGACGTAAATAATTCCTTAAAGAAATACAGGAGAACATGGGTCAACAGGCAGAAGTCCTGAAAGAGGAAACACACACACACAAAAAAAAAAAACCCTTAAAGAAATACAGGAGAATATGGGTCAACAGGTAGAAGCCCTTAAAGAGGAAACACAAAAGTCCCTTAAAGAAATACAGGAGAACATGGGTCAACAGGTAGAAGCCTTTAAAGAGGCAACACAAATATCCCTTAAAGGATTACAGAAAAAACACAAACAAGTAAAGGAACTGAACAAAACAAACACTCCATATTGGTCAAAGGAAAAGTCTACCAAGATGAACTCTTAATTCTGAACATCCATGCTCCAAGTGCAAGGGCACCCACATTCATAAAAGAAACTTTACTAAAGCCAAAGCACACATTGCACCCCACACAATAATAGTGGGAAACTTCAACACCCCACTCTCAGCAATGGAAAAATCATGGAAACAGAAACTAAACAGAGACACAGTGAAACTAACAGAAGTTATGAACCAAATGGATCTAACAGATATTTATAAAACATTCCATCATAAAGCAAAAGAATATACTTTCTTCTCAGTACCTCATGGTACCTTCTCCAAAATTGACCATATAATTGGTCACAAAACAGGCCTCAACAGATACAGGAATATTGAAATAATTCCATGCACCCTATCAGATCACCATGGCCTAAGGCTGGTCTTAAATTCAAACAAAAACAATGGAAAACACACATACACATGGACATTGAACAATGCTCTTCTCAATGATAGATTTGTCAAGGAAGAAATAAAGAAAGAAAGTAAAGACTTTTTAGAATTTAATGAAAATGAGGACATGTCATACCAAAACTTATGGGACTCAATGAAGGCAGTACTAAGAGGAAAACTCATAGCTCTAAGTGCCTTCAAAAAGAATATGGAAAGAGCTTACACTAACAGCTTGACAACACACCTGAAAACTCTAGAACAAAAAGAAACAAATACACCCAAGAGGAGTAGATGGCAGGAAATAATCAAACTCAGGGCTAAAATCAACCAAATAGAAACAAAAAGAACTATACAAAGAATCAACAAATCCAGGAGCTAGTTCTTTGAGAAAATCAACAAGACAGATAAACCCTTAGCCAGACTAACCAGAAGGCTCAGAGATAATACCCAAATTAATAAAATCAGAAATGAAAAGGGAGACATAACAACGGAAACTGTGGAAATTCAAAAACTCATCAGATCCTACTACAAGAGCTTATACTCAACAAAATTGGAAAATCTGGATGAAATGGACAATATTCTATATACATACCAGGTGCTAACGTTAAAACAGGATCAGGGAGCCGGGCGTGGTGGCGCATGCCTGTAATCCCAGCACTTGGGAGGCAGAGGCAGGCGGATTTTGGAGTTCGAGGCCAGCCTGGTCTACAGAGTAAGTTCCAGGACAGCCAGGACTATACAGAGAAACCCTGTCTCGAAAAACCAAAAAAAAAACAAAAAAAAAAAAAACAGGATCAGATAAACCATCTAAATAGTCCCATAAGTCCTGAGGAAATAGAAGCAGTTGTTAATAGTCTCCCAACAAATAAAAAAAAGAAAGAAAGAAAAGCCCAGAACCAGATGGCTTTAGTGGGGAATTCTATCAGATCTTCACAGAAGAGGTAATATCGTTACTCTTCAAACTATTCCACAAAATAGAAACTCAAGGAACACTACTCAATTCATTGTATGAAGCCACAATAATGATTATACCTAAACTAAACAAAGACCAAACAAGGAAAGAGAACTTTAGACCAATTTCCCTTATGAACATTGATGCAAAAGTACTCAACAAAACTCTGGCCAACCAAATCCAAGAATGCATCAAAACAATAATAAACCATGATCAAGTAGACTTCATCCCAGGGATACAGGGATGGTTCAATATACAAAAATCCATCAATGTAATACACTACATAAACAAACTCAAAGAAAAAAACCACATGGTCATTTCATTAGATGCTGAAAAGCTTTTGACAAAATTCAGTATCCCTTCATGACAAAAGTCTTGGAGAAATCAGGAATTCAAATCCCATACCTAAACATAGTGAAAGCAATATACTGTAAACTGGTAGCCAACATCAAACTAAATGGAGAGAAACTTGAAGCAATCCCACTAAAATCAGGAACAGACAAGGCTGCCCACTCTCTCCCTATCTACTTAATGCAGTACTTGAAGTCCTAGCCAGAGCAATTAGACAACAAAAGGACATCAAAGGGATATAAATTGGAAAGGAAGAAGTCAAAGTATCACTATTTGCAGATGATATGATAGTATTCTTAAGTGACCCAAAAAACTCCACCAGAGAACTCCTACAGCTGATAAACAACTTCAGCAAAGTGGCTGGATATAAATTTAACTCAAACAAATCAGCAGCCTTCCTCTACTCAAAGGATAAACAGGCTGAGAAAGAAATTAGGGAAATGACACCCTTCACAATAGTCACAAATAATATTACATACCTTGGTGTGACTCTCACCAAGCAAGTGAAAGATCTGTATGACAAGAACTTCAAGCCTCTGAAGAAAGAAATCAGAAATCTCAGATGATAGAAAGATCTCCCATGCTCATGGATTGACAGGATTAATACAGTATAAATGGTCATCTTGCCAAAAGCAATTTACAGATTCAATGCAATCCCCATCAAAATTCCAAATCAATTCTTCATAGAGATAGAAAGAGCAATCTTCAAATTCATTTGGAATAACAATAAACTCAAAATACCAAAAACAATTCTCCAAAACAGAGGATCTCCTGGGGGAATCACTATCCTTGACCTCAAGCTCTACTACAGAGCAATAGTGACAAAAACTGTATGGTATTGGTACAGAGACAGGTAGGAAGATCCATGGAATAGAATTGAAGACCCAGATATGAACCACCTACAATCACTTGATACTTGACAAAGGTGTTAAAAACATACAGTGGAAAAAAGACAGCATTTTTAACAAATGGTGCTGGATCAACTGGAGGTCAGCATGCAGAAAAATGTAAATTTACCCATTCTTATCTCCTTGTACAAAGCTCAAGTCCAAGTGGATCAAGGACCTCCACATAAAACCAGATACACTGAAGCTTATAGAGGAGAAGGTGGGGGAGAACCTTGAAAACATGGGCACAGGGGAAATTTTCCTGAATAGAACACCAATAGCTTATGCTCTGAGAACAAGAATTGACAAATGGAACCTCATAAAACTGCAAAGCTTCTGTAAGGCAAAGGACACTGTAAATAGAACAAAACGGCAACCAACAGATTGGGAAAAGATCTTTACCAATCCTATATCTGCTAGAGGGCTAATATCAATGTATACAAAGAACTCAAGAAGTTAAACTCTAGGATGTCAAATAACCCTATTAAAAATGGGGTACAGGAGCATATTCTTGGAGGCAGGGGGTGGGAGGATGGGTTGGGGGTTTTCGGGGAGGGGAAAAACCAGGAAGTGTTATAACATTTGAAATGTAAAAATAAAAAAATAAAAATAAAAAATAAATGGGGTACAGAGCCAAACAAGGAATTTTCAGCTGAGGAAACACGAATGGCTCTGAAGCACCTAAAGAAATGTTCAGCATCCTTAGCTATCAGGAAATGCAAATCAAAACAACCTTGAGATTCAACCTCATACCAATCAGAATGGCTAAGATGAAAAATTCAGGGGACAGAGGATGCTGGAGAGAATGTGGAGAAAGAGGAACACTTCTCCATTGCTGGTGGGATTGCAAGCTGGTAAAACCACTTTGGAAATCAGTTTAACGGTTCTTCAGAAAATTGGACATATTACTACCTGAGAACCCAGCTATACCACTCCTGGGCATATATCCAGAAGATACTCCATCATGTAATAAGGACACATGTTCCACTATGTTCATAGCAGTCTTATTTATAATAGCCAGAAGCTAGAAAGAACCCAGATGTCCTTCAACAGAAGAATGGATACAGAAATTGTGGTATATACACATAATAGAGTACTATTCAGCTATTAAAAATAATGAATCCATGAAATTCTTAGGCAAATGGATGAAACATGAAAGTGTCATCCTGAGTGAGATAACCAATCACAAAAGAACATACATGGTATGCACTCACTGATAAGTGGATATTAGCCCAAAAGCTCAAAATAAACAAGTTACAATTCAGAGACCACAGGAATCTCAAGAAGAAGGAAGACCAAAGTGGGGGGGGTGCTTTGGTTCCTCTGAGAAAGGGAACAAAATACTCACAGGAACAACTATGGAGACAAAGTGTGGAGCAGAGACTAAAGGAAAGGCCACCCAGAGACTGTCCTACCTGGGAATTCATCTTATAAACAGTCACCAAACTCCAAAACTACTATGGATGACAAGAAGTGTGTACCGAAAGGAGCCTGTTATGGCTGTCTTTTGGAGGGGCCCTGCCAGAGCCTTACAGATACAGAGGCACATACTACCAGTCAACTATTGGACTGAGCAAGGGGTTCCCAATGGAGGAGTTGGATGGCAAACTGGAGGAGCTTGGGGGGTTTGCACCCCCATGGGAATGACGATGTCAGCCAACCAGATGCCCCAGGGCTCCCAGGGACTAAGCCATCAACCAAGGCCAAAAGAGTTATACAGGAATGGCTTGTCGGGCATCAATAGGAGGAGAGGTCCTTGGTCCTGTGAAGGGTCAATAGATACCCCAGCGTGGGGAAATCCAGGGTGGGTTGTAGGAGTTGGTTGGGTAGAGAAGCATATTCTTGAAGGCAGGGGGTGGGAGGATGAGTTGGGGGTTTTCAGGGAGGAGGGAAACCAGGAAAAGGTTAACATTTGAAATGTAAATGAAGAAAATATTTTTTAAATGTTCAAATATGAGAAAAAGGAGTTCTGGCTATATACTGACTTTAATTGTAAGTTTATTATAAGAGAACAGATGTTCAGCTTTTCACACAGAGAACATTATTTGGTTTGGTTTGGGTTTGCTCTCTCTGCAGACTAAGTATCTCTCTGTCTTGAAGAAATCTCTGTCCAGTTCACTAGGAGTAATTAGATAATGTACTTATCTAATAATACATAATAAGGAATGGAATTGTTGATGTGCTCAAATTTTTGCATCTTATGGCTCAAACATTATGTCACAAACATCAAGAGCACAACGACAATAAGAGCATTGCCTGGTGTCCTAGTTAAGTGTTACTGTTGTGAAAAGACACTGTGACCAAGGCAACTCTTATAAGGACATTTAATTGGGACTGGCTTCAGAGGTTCAGTCCAGTATCATCAAGGCAGGAGCATGGCAGCATCCAGGCAGGCATGGTGCAGGCAGAGCTGAGAGTTCTACATCTTCATCTTAAGGCTGCTAGCAGAATACTGGCTTCCAGGCAGTTAGGATGAGGGTCATATAGGCCACATCCACAGTGACATACCTACTCCAACAAGTTCACACCAATCCAATAGGGCCACACATTCTAATCATGCCACTCTCTGGGCCAACCATATTCAAACCACCACATTTCACTCCCTGGCCCCCATAGGCTTGTTAAAACATATAAGTCTATGAAGCCATACCTAAACATAGCATAATACAAAATACATTTAGTCCAACTTCAGAAGTCCCTATAGTCTATATCAGTCTCAGCAATGTTAAAAATCCAAGTTCAAAGTCTCTTCTGAGATTCATTGAATCACTTAACTGTGATCCCCAAAGCAAGACAGGAAACCATCTAGGTAAACCCCAAACTCTGTAGTTCCATGTCTGATGTCAAAGCAGTCTTCAGATCTCCAACACCTTTTTATCTTTGTTGACTGCGATAAACTTTGTTTTCCTAGGGTGGTTCCACTCCCTGTGAGCAGCTTTCCTAAGCAGATAGCCCATGGCCCTGGCATGTTGAACATCTTGGGGTCTCCAAGGCAACTTCATCTTTATAGCTTCTTGTTCCAGCATCTGGAATCCACACATGATCTTCTGGTGTCCTCCCAAGGACTTGGGTCACATCTCCACCTCTGCCTTCTGTAACAGTCAAGGTTCTGGTTGACTCCACTCCACTGTTGCTGCTGTTCTTGGTGATTATCCTACAGTACTGGCATCTCCAATACACTGATATCTTCCAGTGCAACTAGGCTTCACCAGTAGCCTCTCATAGGCTCTCTTCATGGTGCCAAGCCTCAACTCCTTTCATGACCTGCTCAGTCCTGGGCCATCAATTGCAGCTGAGGCTGCACCTTCACCAACGGCCTTCCATGGCCTTTCACAGTGCCAAGCCTCAGCTGATCTTCATGACCCTTCATGCCTTCAAAACCAGTACCACCTGGGTGACTCTTACACAAAACCAAGGACATCGGTAGCACAAAGTACAACCTTGGCTATCTCTGGAAGAGAACTTCTTTGTGCTCTCAGAAAACATTTCCCAGAAGATTTCACTTTAGTGATGCTGGTCTCTTCTTAATCATCACTAATTTCTTAGCTCCAGCTAGCCAGCATCAATTGTACCAGTAGTCCCTTCTATTTTTCATTCTAAAGCCAGAGCCGCATAGCCAAAGCTGCCGAGTTCCACTGCTTGTTCTATTACATTATCACCAGCTTTCTACTTTCCAACTCCTTCACTGCTTAAGCTTGCCTGTCCTGGAACTTGCTCCATAGATTGACCTTGAACTCAGAGATTTGCATGGCTCGGTCTCCTGAATGCTGGGATCAATGGCATGTACCACCATGCCTGGACTTAGCTTTCCTCTAGTTGAAATTTGTGCTATACCACACTGGCCTTGAACTCAGAGATCTGCTTGCCTCTACCTCCTGGGATTAAAGGTGTGTACCACCATGTTTGGACCTAAGCTTATCTGGGTGGGATCTTGCCCCAAAGTCTCCATTCCATTAATCTGTTTATCTCCTTTGGACATAGGATTCAGCTCCATTTCACTTGCTGGTGCCCCTTTATTGCTTGAATCACACATTTTATGTTTTTCCTTTCTCAGCTTGTTCTTCATTACTACGTTCTTCATAAGACTAAACCAGAGAACAAAGTCTCTGCTGGGCTTTTTAAAGACTTTGTTTGTCAATGCAATTAATACAAATTTCTTTACCTTAGTCTCAGGTAAACCCTTCAGACATGGGCAAAAAAGGAGCCACATTCTTCACCAAAATACCACAAGAACAGTCTCTAGACCACATACTGAAATTCTTCTCCACTGAAACTTTTTGAACCAGGTCTGTATATTTCAAATCACTCTCAGCAACAAAGTCGTCCATATTCCTACACAAATTGAACTCAGTGGGTTTTGAGAGGGGGGGAAGGAGAGAAGGAGGAATGGATAGAGGGATGGAGGAAGGGAGGGAATGAAGAGGGGAGGGTGGAAAGAAGGAGGAAGGGAAGAAGGGAGGAAGGAAGGCACGGAGGGAAGGAGGGGCGGAAAGAGGGAGCAGGTTGGTGGGTAGGAAGCTGTGGTTGGTTTGGGAAACCTTAGGGGAGAAGTAAACATGATCCAGATCTATTGAATGAAATTCTCACAGAATTAATAAAATATTTTTTAAAAAATTTTTTTTCATTAGGATCTGAAGTACAATTTGAAAACCATTATTCGTAAATTTTGCTTTCAGCACTTAGGACCGCCAAGCAAAATCCTTAGGCCCTTTAGAATGCCAAGGCTTTCTTCCTTTTAAGTCTATTCCAAGACCATAAGGAAAATTCACGAATAAATGTGGTCAACACATGAACCAAAAACCCACAGACATGTTTTTCAGGCACTTGTGTATTGAGTTTGTTTGTCTCATTTAAAGTACACACTGGTTTCTGAATGAATTAAGGGCATGAGTAAGGCCGTCAAAACACTCTGTAAGCCTGATTTCTCAGACATTCCTTCTTCCTTTAACATTCCCAGCTTTTTTACCAGCTTCCGTTCTTCCAGCTTATGAAAGGATTGGTGTACTTTTTGAGGAAGTGTGGGAGGTCTGCAATCTGTCTCCTATTTGATGCAGATTCCATTTACCAAAAGAAATAAACAATGAAAAGCATTTGTGGCACAACTGGATAGCAGCTCCATAAAGTCACCCCTCCCCACCCCACTCCCACCATTAATTAATTAATTAATTTACCTTATATCCTGATCACTGCCCCCATTCCTTCCAGCCCTCACTTCAAACAGCCCCCCTCTCTCCTTCTCCTCTGTAGGTGGAGCCCCCCCCTACATAGTCCCCCACTGACATATTAAGTCTCTGCAGGGCTAGGCACATCCTCTCCCACTGAGGCCAGACAAGGTATCCCAGCTAGGGGAACATATACGCAACAGCTTTAAGGACAGTGCCCTGCTCCAGTTGCTGGGAGACCCACATGCAGACCAAGCTGCATATCTGCTACATATGTGGGGGTGCGATATAGGTCCAGACTGTGTATACTCTTTGGTTGGTGGTTCAGTCTCTGGGAGCCCTCAAGGGTCCAAATTAGTTGACTGTTGGTCTTCCTATGGAGTTCCTAACCCCTCTGCGGCACTCAATCCTTACCTCCAACTCTCCCATAAGATTCCCCAAGCCCTGCCCCATCTTTGGCTGTGGGTCTCTGTGTCTGTTCAGTCAGCTGGTAGGTAGAGCCTCTCAGAGGACAGTTATGCTAGGTTCCTGTCTGTAAATATAACAGAGTATCATTAATAAATAATGTCAGGGATTGGTGCTTGCCAATAGGATAGATCTCAAATGTGGCCAGTTATTTGTTGGGCATTCCCTCATACTCTGCTCCATCTTGGTCCCTGCATTTCTAGTAGACAGGACAACTTTTGAGTTGAAGGTTTTATGGGTGGGTTGGTACTCTTATCTCCCCAAGTTGGGGTCCTGCCTGGCTATAGGAGGTGGTTACTTCAGGTTCCATATTCCCACTGCTGGGAGTTTCAATTAAACACACCACCACAGATTCCTCGGAGCCTCTCATCCCAGGATGAGGATCTCTGGCATGTCCTATTGATGCTCCCTCCCATGCCCACCAGCCACCAACTCCATTCATTCTCCTGTCCCTCTGGTCCTCTCTCCAATCTCTCCCTACACCTGATCATTCCCCTCCCATCCCCTCTCCCACACAGTTCCCTCCTCCATCTGCCTCCTATGACTATTTTATTGCCTCTTCTAAGTGAGATTCAAGCATCCTCCCTTGGGCCTTCCTTGTTTAACGTCTTTGGGTCTATGGGGTGTAGCATGGGGATCCTGTACTTTATGGTTAATATCCATGTATAAGTGAGTACATACCATGCATATCCTTTTGGATCTGGGTTACTTCACTCAAGTTGATATTTTCTAGTTCCATCCATTTGACTGCAAATTTCATGATGTCTTTGTTTTTAATAGCTGAGTCATATTCTATTGTGTAAATGACCCACATTTTATTTATTCAGTCTTAGGTTGAAAAGCATCTGGGTTATTTCCAGTTTCTGGCTATTACAAATAAAGCTGCTATGAATATAATGGAGCAAGTGTCCTTGTGGTATGGTGGAGCATCTTTTGGGTATATGCCCAAGAACAGTATAGCTAGGTCTTCAGGTAGAACCGTTCTCAATTTTCTGAGATACCACCATATTGATTTCCATAGTGGTTGTACAAGTTATCACTCCCACCTGCAATGGAGGAGAAAAACCCTTGCTCCACATCCTTACCAGCGTGTGCTATCACTTGAATTTTTGATCTTAGCCATTGTGATGGGTATAAGAAGGAATCTCAGAGTCATTTTGATTTACATTCCAGTGATGACTAAAGACATTGAACATTTCTTTAAGTGCTTCTCAGTCATTTGAGAGTCCTCTGTTGAGAATCCTCTGTTAACCTCTGTACCCCATTTTTTTATTTGGGTTATTTGGTTTGTTTGTGTCTAACTTCTTGAGTTCTTTATAATATTTTGGATATTATTCCTCAGGGAGATGTAGGTTTGGTAAAGATCTTTTCCCAATCTGTTGGCTGTTCTTTTGTCCTATTGACAGTGTCCTTTGCTTTACAGAAGCTTTTCAGTTTCACAATCAATTAGAATCAAAGAGAACAATACAAAGAATCAACCAAAACAAGA
Organism: Apodemus agrarius; assembly: GCA_964023405.1. Taxonomy (NCBI): domain Eukaryota; kingdom Metazoa; phylum Chordata; class Mammalia; order Rodentia; family Muridae; genus Apodemus; species Apodemus agrarius. The sequence goes on along the minus strand of OZ030011.1, from coordinate 22,110,924 downwards.
CCTGGTTCTTTGAAAAACTAAACAAGATAAACAAATCCTTAGCCAAACTAACTAAAAGGCAGAGAGACTGTCCAAATTAACAAAATCAGAAATGAAAAGGGAGACATAACATCAAACATCGAGGAAACTCAAAGAATCATTAGTTCTTACTTCAAAAGCCTGTACTCCACAAAATTGGAAAATCTAAATGAAATGGATGACTCTCTAGACAGATTAAATCAAAGTTAAATCAAAATCAGATAAACCATTTAAATGGTCCTATAACTCCTAAAGAAATAGAAGCAGTCATTAAAAGTCTCCCAACCAAAAAGAGCCCAGGGTCAGATGGTTTTAGCAAAGAATTCTACCAGAGTTTCAAAGAAGAGCTAATACCAATACTCCTCAAGCTATCCCACAAAATAGAAACAGAAGGAACATTGCAAAACTCATTCTATGAGGCCACAGTTGCCCTGATACCTGAGGCTCAACAAAGACAGAGAATTTCAGACTGATCTCCCTGATGAACAGTGATGCAAAAATACTGAATAAAATACTCACAAACCAAATCCAAGCACACATCAAAAATATCAGACACCATAATCCAATAGGCTTCATCCCAGGGATGCAAAGGTGGTTCAATAATACAAAAATCCATCAGTGTAATCCACCATAGGAACAAACTGAAAGAAAGAAAAACAGATGATCATCTCATTAAATGCTGAAAAAGCCTTTGAGAAAAATCCAACTTTTTGGATTTTCTTGTTAACTTCTGAACCAAAAGCATGTTTGTGACTGAAGGCTCAAGATCTTTTTCCCTTGCAGAGTAGTGATATACACCTATAATTCTAGCACTCGGTAGCAGTCTTCATGTTAAAAGGAAAGATCATGAATACAAGGCACATACCTTAACACAAAAGGTAATATACACCAAGCTAATAGCCAATATCAAATTAAATGAAGAGAAACTTAAAGCAATTCCACTAAAATTGGGGACAAGGCAAGGCTTTCCACTCTCTCCCTATCTTGTCAATATAGTACTTGAAATTCTAGCTAGAGCAATAAGACAGCTAATGGAAATCAAGGGATACAAATTGGAAAGGAAGAAGTCAACGTATCACTATTCACAGATGATATGACAATACACATAAGTGACCCCAAAAGTTCTGCAGGGAATTCCTACAGCTGATAGACACCTTCAGGATAGTGTCTGTATACAAAATTAACTAAAAAATATCAGTAGCCCTCCTATAAACAAACAATAAATAAGCTGAGAAAGAAATCAGAGAAACAATACCCTTCACAATAGCCACAAATATAAATTATCTTGGTGTAACTCTAACCAAGCAAGTGAAAGACCTATATGATAAGAACTTCAAGTCTCTGAAGAAATTGAGGAATATATCAGAAAATGCCCATCCTCAGACACTGGTAAAACTAACATAGTAAAAATAGCCATCTTACCAAAAGCGATCTACAGATTCAATGCAATTCCCATCAAAATTCCAACACAATTCTTTGTAGACTTTTAAAGAACAATTTTCGACTTCATATGGAAAAACAAACAAACCAAGATAGCTATTGATATTCATTATGATAATCCTGACTTTACACATAGTTTATTCTGCCTACTGAGACAAAAAGGCATCAAGACTATGTAGTCACGTGTGTTCATGCATGTATGTGTATCAGTGTGTATATATATGTATATTCTCAAGTGGAGGCCACAGATGACCTTGAATGTCGTTGATCAGATGCAATCCACTTTGGTTTTTGAGAGGTACACCATCATGCCTGGCTCCTGTCTCCCATACTCCATACTTTATTTCTAATATATGTTAAACTGACCAATTATTTTAATGATTTGATGATTTAAAAACTATTTTCTAAGCTGGGTGTGGTGGTGCACACCTTTGATCCCAGCACTTGTGTGGTAGAAACAAGAGGTTCTCTGTGAGATCCTTCCAGGTTAGTAAGAACTACATAGTGAGACTCTGTCTCAATATATACATTAACTTTTCTAAATTATCTGAAACATACTTCCCTAAATGAATCCTTTTCCAACCATTCAGGGCAGCATTCATTTTCAGGTAACATTTGCTCATGCAATGGTACAATGAGTTGGTCATAGCCACTAGACGACCACAAAGATCCCACAATAGATAAAAAGACAATCTTCAAACCATAAGCATTTCTGTTGTTCCTATCTAAAGGAAATGCAGGGACAAAGAGTGGAGCAGAGACTGAAGGAAAGACCATTCAGAGACTACCCCACCTGGGGATCCATCCCATCTGCAGACACCAAACCCAGACACTATTACTGATGCCAAGAAGTGCTTGCTGGCAGGAGACTGATATAGCTGTCTCCTGAAAGGCTCTGCCAGAGCCTGACCAACACAGATAAGGATGCTTGCAGCCAGCTATCAGACTGAGCATGGGGACCCCAATGGAGGAGTTATAGGAAAAACTAAAGGAGTTGAAGGTATTTGCATCCCCAGAGGAAGAACAACAATATCAACCAGCCAGATCCCCCAGAGCTCCCAGGGACCAACAAAAGAGTACACATGGAGGGACCCATGGCTCCAGCTGCTTATGTAGCAAAGGATGGCCTTACCTGGCATCAATAGGAGAGGCCCTTTGGTCCTATGGAGGCTTGATGACCCAGCATAGGGGAATGCTAGGGTGGTGAGGCTGGAATGGGTCGGGGAGCTCCCTTATAGAAGCAGGGTTTGTGGAATAGAGAGTTTGCAGAGGGGAAACCAGGAAGGAGAATAACATTTGAAATGTAAATAAATAAAATAACCAGTAAAAATTAAAAAAAAAATTATAAGGGAAATCTGTGTCAGCCAAGATTGCTACAACAAAGATTACTAGAGGGAAACAGAATGTAATGTTCCTTAGGGGTTTTGTTGTTGCTGATTATTTGAAACAAAAGGTCTCCTCCTCCTTTTATACCTGTAGAGAGATAGCAGGTGTGTTTCAGCCTTTGCCTGACCAGTGAACCATGCCAAAGAAACTTGCCTGGCGTGTTTGAGAAGTACCAAGATCTATAATAAAAGAAGGACAGAAAGAAAGACAAACACTGGCGCTAAAGGAACATGAGCTGAAGTTTGTGGCAAAGGACACGGCACAAGCTATTTTTTAAACTATTCGCCTTCATTTGATTAGGCTGAGAAGTCCTTGGAGAGTTTGGAGAAAAATTATCACATAAGTGATTTAATAATTCTGCAGATCATCCCAGCTATTGAGTGACAAAAAGACTACAAGTGTAGAGGGCGGAAACAGAAGCAAACAGATCATGTGCCCGACTGACCTTCATTCAGGAGAGGGAGGAAGATGATCAGAAAGGCAGTGGAAGTGGTGAAGATGACAGGTATGAAGAATAAATGGTATACCATGGGCAAAACAGTGTAGTGATTGCAATCAGCTCCCAGGAGATGGCCACTAGTATCACAGCATTCTGAACTCAACTAAATGAGTTGATGCTGGACTAAAGCATGATTTTTTTTTTAAAACCGTAATAGATTAACTTTATTTTTATGTAATTTTTGTCTTGTTTTTCTGCAAATTTACTTTTTTAAATGTTTTATTAGATATTTGCTTTATTTACACTTCAAATGTTTTCCCCTTTCCTCATTACCCCTCCAAAAAAAAAACCCTATTCTATTCTCCCCTCCCTATTTACCAGCCCCTCCCCCCACTTTTCTGACCTGACATTCCCCTACACTGGGGCATCGAGTCTTCACAGGACCAATGGCCTCTCCTCTCATTGATGTCTGAAAAGGCCATCCTCTGCTACATATGCAGCTGGAGCCTGGGTCCCTCCATGCTATATATACTAATTGAATTGAGGTGGAACTGTATCAAAACTAGAAATCTTATATTTTCTCCTACTTTCTGCTTTAGCTGTTTTTAAAATTACACACACACACACACACACACACACACACACACAAATCTGCTATGAGAACATTGGTTGAAGTACTGTGGTTGCCCAGAATTCAGCCTGACTCCTGCTTATTAAAAATCATTTCTATGGGCTTACATATTTTGGTTTAATAAGCACAAGAGGCCATGAACTCTAATATCTCAAGCAAATGTGGTAGACATCTGGGATCTGGCATAAGTTTCTCCTGTGGGATGCATTGTTTGTGCAAATTTTTATTGAATTAAAAAAAAAGTAAAGACAGAGTTTCAAAATATTCATGTAACCTACTAAGGCTATTTTTCTGAAGCCAGAGTCACGATACAGAGTTCTCCAAACTGATTAATAACCTTGATTTCAATAGAAACCTATTTAAACATGGTATGATTTCAAAACAGAGTCAAGCTTGTATGCTCAAAGGTCCTGGTTCAGGCTGGCCGAAATGACACAGCTATTCTGGGCTAAGGCCTGCATCTCTCCTTTGAAAAAACCATGGATTTTGCAGGAAGGGAACATCGCAGGGTTAAGCCAGCTCTGCCGTGCAAATGAGGATGATGTTGGGCTTCATTCTCCTTAAGTCTTTTTTTTTTAATTAGAAAGAAAAATACTTCCCCAACAAGTTTTAGAAATCACAATGATTAAGAAAACAGAATGACGCCGGGCGTTGGTGGCGCACGCCTTTAATCCCAGCACTTGGGAGGCAGAGGCAGGCAGATTTCTGAGTTCGAGGCCAGCCTGGTCTACAGAGTGAGTTCCAGGACAGCCAGGGCTACACAGAGAAACCCTGTCTCGAAAAACCAAAAAAAGAAAAAAAGAAAAAAAAAAGAAAAAAGAATGACAAATATGGTCAAATTTCAATACAAATCTCATGTAGACACAGATAAGATCAAATACAGAGGAGACAGAGGAAGAAGAACATAAAAAACTCTCAACAATGGGGAAAAAACAAGCTAACTGGAAAAGATTTTAAGGAAGAAAGCTAAGGGTGGTCTTCTAGAGTGTTCATACTAGAGAGGGTAATCTCTCAAATTCCTTTAGTGTGTTCTAATGCTGCAACCCGTGAACACAGCTCTCATGTGGTGACCTCTGACCATACAATTATTTTGTTGCTACTGTAATGAATCATAATGTAAATACCTGATGTGCAGGATAGCTGATGTGTGACCCTGTGAAAGGGTCACGACCCACAGGTTGATAGCTACTGCTTCAGTATCTTCCTGAAGAGCCCAGGGCAGCATCTAGAACAGGAAAGAGTCCAGTCAGCCTTGATTGGCAGACTCTTGACTTCCACTCTGTAACTTGAACTCTGTGTAACATGGCCTCCACACAGATGAAAAACAGGAAGTAGAGAATGGTTCTATCTGCCACGAGGAAAGAGATGATGCGAACAGCTTTTAAAGCCCTTGTCTGCCTTCCGAGAAGTGACTGCTATTCTTCACAGAGGACCTTGGTGCAACCTAGCGTCCTGGGGGGCTTTGACCTAAATAATAGGTTGGGAGCTTGAGTCCTTCGGAGTAGAGTTAGACGAGTCTGGAGCCTGGAGCCCTCTGAGGAAGGACGAATGAAGGGGCAAGTTGGCGAGGGGAGCGGAAGGACGGGGAGTGGAAGAGGAAGCCAGTGGGAATAGGAGTGGAAAGCTAAAATGTCATTGCCTGTCATCCTACCCTGCACTCCCAACTCCTCAGGGAAGCTGGCCACACACCCAGATGAGCATGGTGTGTGTGTGTGTTTGTTTTCTGAGGTTGTCATGGCAGTGTCACAAATTGGGCAGCTTAAAACAACAAAAATTTAATCTCTTACAATTCTGAGGGCTAAAAATCCCCCGGTCGATTTGTCTGTAAGGCAGCAGGCCTAAACCCCTCCTTGCCTCTTGCTAATGCTGATGACGCCCAGAAATTCCCAGTGTTCTTAGCTTATAGCTGGCACTCCAGCCCTGCCCAGCCTTCACGCTGCCCCCGTTCTTTCTAAATCCCTCTGGCTGACTTCTCTTCTTGTAAGGACTTCAAGATGGGTTAAAGGTTCATCCCATCCCATTAGAAAACTATCTTCACTGGGCAGTGGTGGCGCACGACTGTAATCCCAGCACTTGGGAGGCAGAGGCAGGCGGATTTCTGAGTTCGAGGCCAGCCTGGTCTACAGAGTGAGTTCCAGGACAGCCAGGGCTACACAGAGAAACCCTGGCTCAAAAATAAAAACCAAAAAAAAGAAAGAAAGAAAGGAAGGAAGGAAGGAAGGAAGGAAGGAAGGAAGGAAGGAAGGAAGGAAGAAAGAAAGAAAGAAAATTATCTTCATCTGACTAATCAAGTGTGAAAACACCCCATTTCCACTAGGATTACATCCCCATGTTCCAAGTAGACATGAACTGTGGAGGACACTTCTCATGTCGGTCTTTGTAGAAATCAAGCAAGAAGTATCACGTCACACCAGATAAGAATCTCTAATAGGTGATGGGCTCAAGAAAGAAAGGAATTCTAGTAAAATTGAGAATTTGGAGTCCAAAAAGGCTATGGAAATGACGGCTGCCCTACATCTCCCGTGGGGCCTTGGAACTGTGCAAGGTCTCCATTTCCACAGGGCATGTGACAAAGAAATCTCAGCAACATTCTTTAGACCTTGTAGGGGTCAGGCATGCTCTGCTGACTTCTGAGTTACGAGGAACAGAGACATAAATAAAGGAGGGAAAATAGAAAGGTGGGGGAAAGGACGGGACGAAAGGTGTGAGGTAAGCAGTGAGTTTTCAAAAGGAGACCAAGGACAAAAATAACTCACCAGCCTTTGGGGTGATTGAGCACCTAGTGGGGTTCAGGTGCTCAATAAAGGTTTGGGAAAGAAAGAAGAGCAGAGAAGTCACTGGGTAGGAGTGGGGAAGAGTGGTGCATTTAGTATAACCAACAATTGTTCCAACTGCTCCCAGAGCTACCCATACTTGGGCTGTGGCCATTGTCCTGACAAACATCAGAGCACAGAGTCCCTTGAGGTTCCCTGCGCATCCCTGCCATGTGGCTGAGGAGGCAGCCATTACTCCCCACCGGAGCCTTCTGAGACCCTCTGATTCTGGATGCTTGAGTTGAGTTGCCTCAGGTCCCAGCCATTGTCTGGTCCGACTGTCCTTTACGACGCCACTTACCTTACCGCATCCTCATGTAAAGTCACTAATTAGACCTCTCCCGGCCCCATCCTACCAAGTGAGCGCAGGACTCTTAGATCCCTTGAAATGAAAGCAAGCGAATGGCTTTAGACTGGAGACATGCTGCGGGCGGGGATGGACACTAGACCAAAAGTAATATCAAAGTGTCCGTTGTCTGTATGTCACCATGTTGTGTGACTTTTGCCGGGGAGAATAAATGTAGTATGTTTCCGGGGGAGCATGACTTAAGAACATTTATTTCCCTAAATTTCAAGCAAGTGGTGTTTCAGGAAGCTAGGAGGTAGCATGGTTAAGACAATTTTCAGTTTTCATATTTGACTGCTAATCATTTTTGCCCATTTCAGAAATGGGTCTTTCTGTCGGGGGTATAGTAACCAAAATTCCTTGAGAAAGGAACCTCATCACTCACTCTGGAAGCCACTGTCTGCCCAATTGTGAGGAAATGAATTTCTGCTTTCCTAAGTGTATATGCCTCTGTAGAGCAAAGAATTGTCCTGGTGACCTCAGGCCATTTCATTTTACATGCCCCCCCCCTCACCCTTTCCCACACACTCTCCAACTAATGCACACTCTAAACAAACAGTAAAAAACCCAAACTAGCCCAAAGTGGAAGGAACTACTCTGGCTGCCACGAGGGGGTCCAGATGTGCAAGCGTCATGGGCCTCAGCCTCTCGCCTGCATCCAGTTCCCCTCTCAACTGCTGCCACTCATGCCTCCAGTGCACACTGCCCTCCAGTGCACACTGCCCTCCAGTGCACACTGCCCTCCAGTGCACACTGCTGAATCTTTAACATCTCCACCCGGGGCTCATCCTGAATGACCCGATGAATTTTTGTCCAACTGTTTGTCAAGTCTCATGCATTCTACTCTGTGTAAACTTTGCCTCAATAACAGGGAAGGAAGGAAGGAAGGAAGGAAGGAAGGAAGGAAGGAAGGAAGGAAGGAGGGAGGGAGGGAGGGAGGGAGGGAGGGAGGCAGGGAGGAAGGGAAGGGAGGGAGGGAGGGAAGGGAGGGAGGGAGGAAGGGAAGGGAGGAAAGAAGGAAGGAAAGAAGGAGGGAGGAAGGAAGGAAGGAAGGAAGGAAGGAAGGAAGAAAGGAAGGAAGGAAAGAAGGGAAGAAGGAAGGAAGGAAAGAAGGAGGGAGGGAGGGAGGGAAGGAAGGAAGATTGCTGCTTTGTTTAGATGTACTCTGTCTCTTTGAATACTTTTATGATTTATGTTTGTATTAGTGTGTGTGTGTGTGTGTGTGTGTGTGTGTCTACTGTCAGAGCCCCTGGAGCTAGAGTTAGAGAGCCCAAGTCCTCTGGTGTCATGTAAAGTTGCTCAACATTTTGATGGAGTGGAGACAAATCGAGTACTGAGAAGATTAAGCAATGTATTCTGGGAAGAAGTGAAGAAGACTGGTTCCCCGCACAACCACTAGAAGAAAACCAGTCTGTTATGGAATGGGGACATGAGATTGGAAAGAGCTCTAAGAATAGATAGCTCTTGTAAAGAATGGCCCCATGCTCACAAGAAACACCAAGGTTCACACAACCAGAGAAGGAAACTTCCTTTGGGCAGCAGTTACCATAGGAAAAAGGCAACCACAACCTTGCTCAAAAGTGATGGTCTGAGGGCTGGTTCCATGTGTTTGAGGGAAAAGAAGGATTGGAGCAAGAAGGGGTGAAGTTGTATAAATCATCTGCTTTGTCACCTGTACCAAGCTTGGCTCTCACTGGGTAGGACCTAGCCCCTGGCCACTTCTGACTTGAGGATGGAGACTAGATGGTGTGGGAACAGAAAGAAGAAGATGGAAAGAGAGAAGCACAGATGAAGTAAAGGGAGAAATATGGGGAACAAAACCCAAACACACACAAACACACACACACACACACACACACACACACACACAATCTTCTTACCCAAAAATCCCAACGTCAGAAAGAAGAGAAGTCAGCCAGCTCCTTCTTCTTCTTCCCCTTCCCCTTCTTTCTTACCTCAGCTCTCCTAAGGCTGTGGGAGAACTAATAAGGGACGAGAGTGGAGCTGAAGGAAACCTGATGAAAACTCGGGACAAAAGCAGCTTGGAAACCATTTCCCAAGATGAAAGCAAATGATTTGAGGCAGTGAGTGTGAAGAGCAGGGGTAGGGGGTGAGGTAATTAGTGTGAAGAGCAGGGGTAGGGGTGGGGCAGTGAGTGTGAAGAGCAGGGGTGGGGGGCAGTGAGTGTGAAAAGCAGGGGCAGGGGTGAGGCAGTGAGTGTGAAGAGCAGGGGTAGGGGTGAGGCAGTGAGTGTGAAGAGCAGGGGTAGGGGTGAGGTAGTGAGTATGAAGAGCAGGGGTAGGGGTGGGGCAGTGAGTGTGAAGAGCAGGGGTAAGGGTGGGGCAGTGAGTATGAAGAGCAGGGGTAGGGGTGAGGCAGTGAGTGTGAAGAGCAGGGGTAGGGGTGAGGCAGTGAGTATGAAGAACAGGGGTAGGGGTGGGGCAGTAAGTGTGAAGAGCAGGGGTAAGGGTGGGGCAGTGAGTGTGAAGAGCAGGGGTAGGGGTGAGGCACTGAGTGTGAAGAGCAGGGGTAAGGGTGGGGCAGTGAGTGTGAAGAGCAGGGGTAGGGGTGAGGCACTGAGTGTGAAGAGCAGGGGTAGGGGTGAGGCAGTGAGTGTGAAGAGCAGGGGTAAGGGTGGGGCAATGAGTGTGAAGAGCAGGGGTAGGGGTGAGGCAGTGAATGTGAAGAGCAGGGGTAAGGGTGGGGCAGTGAGTGTGAAGAACAGGGGTAGGGGTGAGGCAGTGAGTATGAAGAACAGGGGTAGGGGTGGGGCAGTGAGTGTGAAGAGCAGGGGTAAGGGTGGGGCAGTGAGTGTGAAGAGCAGGAGTAGGGGTGAGGCACTGAGTGTGAAGAGCAGGGGTAAGGGTGGGGCAGTGAGTGTGAAGAGCAGGGGTAGGGGTGAGGCACTGAGTGTGAAGAGCAGGGGTAGGGGTGGAGCAGTGAGTGTGAAGAGCAGGGGTAAGGGTGGGGCAATGAGTGTGAAGAGCAGGGGTAGGGGTGAGGCAGTGAATGTGAAGAGCAGGGGTAAGGGTGGGGCAGTGAGTGTGAAGAACAGGGGTAGGGGTGAGGCAGTGAGTATGAAGAGCAGGGGTAGGGGTGAGGCAGTGAGTATGAAGAGTAGAGGTAGAGGTGGGGCAGTGAATGTGAAGAGCAGGGGTAAGGGTGGGGCAGTGAGTGTGAAGAGCAGGGGTAGGGGTGGGGCAGTGAGTGTGAACAGCAGGGGTAGGGGTGAGGGTAGTGAGTGTGAAGAGCAGGGGTAGGGTGGGGCAGTGAGTGTGAAGAGCACAGGTGGGTGTGACAGTCAGTGTAAAGAGCAGAAGCAGGGGTGAGGTAGTAATTGTGAGAGCAAAGGTAGGGGTTTTCAATGTCTTAGTGTTTGCTGGACAACACAATTTCTCCCACTAGTCATTTGCCCCAGCCGGGTAATTGCTTCAAATGGGGGCAACCTGATCCTCTTTGGTGCTTTCATTAGTCCCAGATTCTTGTAGTCCACCTAGGAGCTATTTACCCACTACTTGTAAATAAAAATAAAAATAAAAATAAAAATAATAATAATAATAATAATAGTTATTATTATTATTATTATTATTATTATTATTATTATTATTATCATTATCAGCTTTAATGATATAATAGTCACTTCAGGAAAGCCCTAAAATAATAACATTTTAAAGTTCCATCAGGAGTTGGAATTGACCTCACAGTCCAGCACTTGTCTACCACGCTTGAGGCCCTAGGTTCAATCCTCAGGACTTTGTGAAGTAGGGGCAGAGGAGTAGAAAGAGATCCAAGGACCTTGCTCTCTCCAAATAAGCCAGACTTCTGAATGGGGAGGGTCCCTTGGCTGCTTGGTTCTCCTGGAAGAAGTTCGTGATTTCAACGATGCCTAAGGAAAATGCAGCCCTACAATGATCCACAAGACTGAGTCTTAGGAAGACTGGCAAAACGCTGTGTGGAAATGTCAGTGGGGTGGGGGGTGGGACTGGAACTAGAAGAAAATGAGACTAGAGATTTGCTGAAAAGACCTGGAATCTTTGCACATACCATGGCTTGGTTTCAATCCTGTCCTTTTTGGTAAACGTTTTAAGAGTAGGCATGCAGAGCGTTTGAATATGTAACAGGAATTCAGATGCCTTCATTAAAAGGCTAAGTTCTGAAAGGTTTGTATATGAGATTTCAGAAAACTCCGAGCACCTATGTTAAAGTGTAGCAGCTCTCTGATATGTACAGGTCTTTACGTTTTTCCAGTGGGGCACAAGGTGGGTCAGTGGGTACATGTACTTGCTGCACAGGCTTAGACACCTGAGCTTGATCTCCTGAATCCACAGTTGATCTCCTGAATCCACAGAACTGTGTAAGGAGACCACCAACTCCACAAAGTTGTCCTCTGACCTCTGAAAATGTGACATGGTATGTGTGCTCACACACGTACATTGCTCACACATGTACATCACACACACACACACACACACACACACACACACACACACACAGGGGGGAGAGAGAGAGAGAGAGAGAGAGAGAGAGAGAGAGAGAGAGAGAGAGAGAGAGAGAGAGAAGGAGGAGGAGGAGGAGGAGGAGGAGGAGGAGGAGGAGGAGGAAGAAGAAGAAGGAGAAGGAGAAGGAGAAGGAGAGGGAGAGGGAGAGGGAGAGGGAGAGGGAGAGGGGAGAGGGAGAGGGAGAGGGAGAGGGAGAGGGAGAGGGAGAGGGAGAGGGAGAGGGAGAGGGAGAGGGAGAGGGAGAGGGAGAGGGAGAGGGAGAGGGAGAGGGAGAGGGAGAGGGAGAGGGAGAGGGAGAGGGAGAGGGAGAGGGAGAGGGAGAGGGAGAGGGAGAGGGAGAGGGAGAGGGAGAGGGAGAGGGAGAGGGAGAGGGAGAGGGAGAGGGAGAGGGAGAGGGAGAGGGAGAGGGAGAGGGAGAGGGAGAGGGAGAGGGAGAGGGAGAGGGAGAGGGAGAGGGAGAGGGAGAGGGAGAGGGAGAGGGAGAGGGAGAGGGAGAGGGAGAGGGAGAGGGAGAGGGAGAGGGAGAGGGAGAGGGAGAGGGAGAGGGAGAGGGAGAGGGAGAGGGAGAGGGAGAGGGAGAGGGAGAGGGAGAGGGAGAGGGAGAGGGAGAGGGAGAGGGAGAGGGAGAGGGAGACTTTTAAGTGAAATCCACCTGTCTGATAGCTCTTTGACCCTTTGACCCTGGGTCAATGTTAATAATGTATAGAATCTTCACCAATAGATTCCATCATAGTGTTTGTATTTGTGTCTATGTGCAGTATACCACTGCCTTCATTCTCACATTTCTGATCAAGGATATTCCAAACTCCTTGGAGGGGAGGGTGCTGCTGGCGCTGGCCCTGCCAAGGTGCTGTTCCCGCTGTAGGACGTCAACAGTGCTCATTTGTGAGTTGACACTTACCTTCTCATGTCGTAGTTTATTTCTCTGCTAGATGTCAGCTAAGAGTCACAATAAAGACCCATTAGCAGGGGGGAGATGTGAGTGGACACAGTCATCTCAAGAATCCACTTGATGGTGACTCTTCTGCATCCCTTTGATCCAAAGCCTCTGGCTGTTTTTTGATTTTGATTTTGTTTGTTTTTCGTTTTTATTTTTTTGGGTTTTTGGTTTTTTGGTTGGTTTGGATTTTTGGTTGGTTTGGATTTGTGTGTGTGTGTGTGTGTGTGTGTGTGTGTGTGTGTTTGTGTGTTTTCTGGATTTTATTTTGGTTTGGTTTTTGTTTGTTTGTTTGTTTTATAAGCATCTTTTAGTTATCCTCAGGGACTCCAGCCATCTGCTAAATAAAGGGACTAAGAAATTTCAACACGAAAACCTCTATGTAAAAAGCAATGTGTGTGTGTGTGTGTGTGTGTGTGTGTGTGTGTGTGTGTGTTTGCTGGTGCATTGATGAATATGAACAAGTGTAGAACCAATGAAGAGTTTGGCTAAAGTCTCACTTTAAAGCAGGGAAGAAATATCAGGATGCCAAATATCACAGGCCAAATCTAAACCAAATTACATTTTAATGTTTTTAACATGTACTTATTTGTCTGTATGAGTGGCACATGCATGGCACTTGGAAAACCTACATGTATGTATATGGGTGAAGATACACCTGTGGAGGTTAGACGATTGCTCTCAAAGAGAGCTTTCTCCTTCCACCACGTAGATCGCAAGGACTGCACTCAGGCCATCAGGCTTGGAGGCGTTCACCCTTACCCACTGAGTCATCCCACTGGCCTGAAAGAAACTTTTTTACCTGACATGTATTTTGTTTTTCTATTAAATGTATCTAGTAGTTGCAAACAAAGGGCATTTATCCTTAATTTCATACGCATGTCCATGAACGCTCATGAGAGTTTTGGTTGTATAAAGCAGATATGGCTTAGTAATTATTAAACTCTGACTAAAAGAGGTCATGTTCTAGTTTTGTCTGGTGATTCATAGATCGTCAGATAAATGTGTCCCCAGTGAACCGTGCACCATGGTTCTGAAGCCAGCAATAAGCTCAACCAAAGTTCTCTCTGTGGAAAAGGAGGTGGGAAAACCCTGAAGATGAGGAGGAGTGCTGTAAAATGCTGGCTTCTGGTCAGAGCATGGCTACCACACTCATGAGCTCACAGCAGCTGATGTTAACCTATGCAAAACCTGTACAAGGTCAAGCCAGTTGAAATTCCAGCAAGGTCAAGAGAGAAGCTCTACAGCTCTCATGGCTATAGCTGCTGGAGGAGGTAAGGGAGAATCATTCCTTTTTAGGGTGTGGCTACTAGTAGATTCCCCAGGCCCCAGTGGAGAGCTGAACACCATGTACATATGGGCAGTACTAATTTGACTTTGTGGGTTCTCAAAAGTAAAAATTTTAAAGAGCTGGGAAGAGGATATATTGGAAAAATAAGGAGAGGAGAAACAGGAGGGGTGTGATTCATACTTCATGGTATACATGCTTTACTCTCTTATGAATATGGAAAATTATTTGTAAACAATAAAGTATGATACTCTCTTAAGTGAAGACCACTTGGATTTCATCTGGAAAGATGAGAAGAAAGGGCACTTGCCCCTGTGTCATGCAGTCCCTTTCTGAGTGACTGTTTTGGCTCAGGATGAACAATTTGTGCACAGTACAGTTAACACCGGGGACCACAAAAATACATTTAAACCAATGAAAATGAAGTAATCAGACCTCTTTAAACATTTTACCATCTGGGCAAATAACACTCCTGAGGCTGACACTGTTACCTAAGGAAAAAAATTGAGTGTGTTCCCGGAGCCTGCAGGGCAACAGGTAGGAGGATTTCATGTGTGTGTGTGTGTGTGTGTGTGTGTGTGTGTCAATTAGAAAGTGTTGTGATTGGCACGCTTCTGTGAAACTCTAAAACTGCACTTTAATGGAAATGCTGGCTGTCATCCCCAAAGTACATCGTGGGGCCTCTGACAATGTTAGGATTAGAAGCAACTAAATGGACGTATTCATCTGTGGGGAACGCAGCCGGTCAGGAAGTAGGCAGCCCAGGGTTTGGGCTGGTGTCTTAGATCTTTGTCTGGCGACCTCTTTTTATAGATTCCTTGGTTCTTTGGGACCTGATGGAACCAGGGTTGGCTTGAAATGCTCAACTTCAGCTCCAGGATGCAGCCACACTGACAAGAGACAAGCCTGGGGAGTCCCATGGCTTGTTAGGGCTCCCCAAACAGCCAGTCCACTAGGTCCCATGTTAGAGTACAATGCTGTAATTCTGCCAGCAGGCCAACCTCTGTCCTCTTAGCCATGGGACAGGAAAAAATAACATCCAACTATTTCCAACAAGTGGGTGAAACAAGCAGCCCTTTCGGTTCTGGGAACCTCTAAAACCATTCTGGATGTTTTGGGTTTGGCCCTCTAGGACACGCTCTGCCACGGGCCATTCTCCTCTTGAACTTTTAGGCCCAAGTGTATTTTAAGATAAATTTGTCCCACATGCTTCTTGTTCTTTTAAACTGAACTCATCGGTGATGTTTTGAAGGAGCCATCCAATGGCAAAGGGGCCCTCCGAGCCTGCTTTTGTCAAGTCTTTTGGTGCCCTTTTTCTTTGAAGCAGAAAGACGCACTTAGACCACGACAACTAAAATGTAAGCCCTGGGGACTTATTTGGGTCTAGTTCCAAATATAGCTCCTTGGAAACCAATGGGTTCAGAAACCACGAGGCAAAGCCTCTCGGCCTCTGTGTCACAAGGGGAGTTGAGCCCATGCTGTGCTGAGCCTGGGTCAATGGCTTTGGATGGTCGTCAGTTCTGGCACTCAGCAGCGCATCACATCACTACTCTGCCCTGACCTTAACTCCTAAGCCTCCCCACAATCGCGGTGCCTGAAATGGAGGGCGCCTTCTAGCCTTGAGCTCTAGAAAGCCTAGCGGAAGGGATTTGTCCTTTTCTCCAAGCTTCCAAACTGAAGCCTCTACGCCATTGTGTAGGTGTCACTAATGTCACCTAAGCCTCCCAGAAGGATCACTGCTGGGCGTGGTTTAAAATGGGCGTGGTTTCAGTCGGGGGGGGGGGGAAGTGAGGCAGAGGTGTGTTGTGGAGTGAGACACACTCACTCTGTGGTTTAGAAAGGCTGGGGCTGCTCAGATGTAGGTGATTATGCTTTTTGCCTCTGTTGAAGAATCTGAGAGCCTATGGATTTGGGGGTAGTATACACTTTTAATCCCAGCACAAGGAAGTAGACAAAATCAGATCTCTAAATTCAAGACCAACCTGGTCTACATAGTGAATTTGAAGCTAATCAAGGTTATGTAGTAAGATCCTGTCTCAAAATACAAATAAACAAAACATAAATACACACAGAGTCTATACCTACAATCAAAACACACAACAAACCTAATCTATTGCCTACTAACCTGGGGGTCCAGGGTATAGACCTGGGTATCTTGGAGGCATTTATCACCAAGTAATAGGATAGGAATCTCCATAGCCTGGTCCTACTGGTTTATCTTTGGGTCTTAAGGAGCACATTTTCTCCTCCTGTTGTCCTACCCGTTACTGGGGATGGCCATGTGGGCAGCCGTGTCATCTGGTCTCTTCTCTGGGCCTTGTTCTCTTTACATCTGCCTCGGGAGAAACCCAGAGCTCCTCATCAGTGAAGGGATGACAAGATATAAAAGTTCTGGAAGAAACTGTGCAGGTGCTGAAGGCAAGGTAGCCAGGATTTGGGCCACGCCAGCCACCTCCCTTCCCCCTCCCCCTCTGACAATTCATCCTCAACTCTGCCATCTATTCCTCTTTAACAAATCTTGACGCTCAGGCCACGCCCAGGACCAATAGCATCAGTTTCTGGGGATTGGGTCCTGCTTAACCAGGCTTCTCTCTACAGAGGGTCAAGGGCCACTTACTGGTTTACAGAGATTTGAATTGTTCTGGCCTGTATCCTCGGCCCTGTGCCCTCTGCCCTCTGCCCTCTGCCCTCTGCCCTCTGCCCTCTGTCCCCTCCCCCCTGCCCTCTGCCCTTGGAGAGAACCCACAAGAGACCACATAAGAGAACAACTATGAGAAATCTTGGGGTGGATGCTGGCCCTCACTTCTCCGCCATCCTCATTTCTCAGTCCCCCATCATTTGCCATCTTGATTCAATTATGAAGGAGGTGTCAGCCCCTCAGAGAACGTTCCAAGCCACTGCACAGATTAAAACCAACCCTAAGCACTGAGTTATCCATGGTGTCATAATTAACCAAACACAAGATTTCTTCAAATATTTAATCAGTCTGGATACCTCTGTCTTCCAACCCAGTTGGGTAAAAACTCTTAAGAAAGCATGATTAGGGGGTCTTCATAAAAACTGGGCTAAGATGCGGGGAAGGCTGAGGTGGGAAAGACTGAAGATAACATGTATCTGAGGCCTTTGGAAGGAATTCTACCACTTTAAAACCTCAAAATAAACAAGAAAAGGTTAAACACTCATACAAATTTTAAGGACAACTAAAATTTCTTTTATGTTGAAAATACCAGATGTGATTTTAAAATAGACTCTTTAAAAACCTTCGACCCTGCTGTGGTGTGTTCCCATAGCCTTCTCAGCACATGCAAGAAGCAAACTAGCTATACCCAGCATTTCCCATGAGCTCAGGAGGACTTTTGCAAAGCAGCAATGCAGCAAGAGATGGAGGAAGGAGAGGCAGAGGGGAGAGCAAGCCACTCAGTCTTTGAACATAGACTCATACCCTAGCAAACCTAATCTATTTTCTTTTTTAAAAAAAAAAAAAAGATGGAAATAAATTGAAGGCCTTGAGGAGTCACTGGCAATCTTACATCAGGGGCCAAGGAGAACACTTTTGGATAACTGCATCATAGGAACTGAGGACAGGATGTCCTTCAGAGTGGCCATCTGCAATAGTACAGGTTTAGGTCAGGATGCTAGGCTGATGCCCCAGGGAGATATTCAGCAGGAAAGGTGCAATGTCTGTCTCGCTCTCATTCTTGCTGGTCTCCTCTCTCCTCCTGTCCCTCCGTGCTGGTGAAAGGCAGTGTCAGAGGCCTTAGCCCGAGGCTCAGAACGGATACTGCGATACATATATCCGCAGTCGGATCACGGAGCTGCCTCTGAAGTTGATGACAGTGTTGACGGTGATCATCTCCAAGTCCAGCTGGATGTCCCGAGGCCCTTTGATGGGACGTGTCATCACCAGGGTGGCACTGATAGGCCCTGTTTGCTGTGGAAAGAACCAGGGGCACTAGTCAAAAAAAAAAAAAAAAAAGATACCATGCTAGCAGAAGGGATGTCTGGTGGCGGCAGCCTCAGTGAGGATGCTGTCTTAGCCTGCTTCCGTGAAGCCAGGTCACCTGGGCACCTCAGTTGGTGTTGACCTTTGCCCCAGCTTTGCCCACTCTTTACCTGGCAGGTCTCACCCGAACGATCATTTGCTAAGGCAAGCCTTTTCTGATTCCCAAATCAAAGTCAGACCCAGCCACAGGGGCTTTAGCTTTGTACATGAGAGAATTATTACTGTGTATTAAGAGAAAGAATGGCTTGCTATATATAATTATGTGTGCTGCACAAGACTGGTCTATCTCTGCATCCCTAGAATACAGCATGGTACCATCGTTTAGAGACATGGACTTTTAGGCTCATCGAAGATCTATTGAGCTAGGATCTGGAGCTTAACAGGATCCCAGGTGCTTGGTGAACACAATAAATGATTTTAAAATGCTGACCTAAAAGCACCAAATTCTAGGATGGGGTGGGATGGCAGTTGCCCTTATGCAAGGATTATCCTAAAAGTATAACTCATTATTTTCTATTCTACAAACAAACAGGCCTAGTGAGTTAAATCATTGATCGGGGTCATCCAGGGGTAGAGCTGGGGAATTCCATTTCATTTTTCTGCCTGGTTGTAAACCTCCGCCTCCTTTTCATTATTCAACAGTTATCAGAAGAGATGGTAGACTTTGAGTCTTCTCCCTTGTGATGCCCTACATAGAGGTACCCAAGACCAATGCAACAGACAGATACAGATGACTGCAGAGGAAATAGCATGAGTGAGAACACGGACAGGTTGGATAATCACTTCTCAGAAGCTGAGCTACCCAGAAAATGAAAGGAACAAACTCCATGAAATCAAGGAACTTGGCCTTGATAAAGGCACACACCAAGCATTTACTTTGTCTCCATAAAGGGCGAGCTCTCCACAAAGCTTGGCACCTCCTCCAAGATCGCTCGCTGGCATGACAGAGGCGGGGCTGTTACATAGGCATAGGCCAAGCACTAGGCCTGCCTTGTCTATTGGGCTATCAGCAGTTACAGCCATGCAATTTCCTCCTGGCACTGGTTGTCAGTATTCTCGTCAGCATCCACGTAATTGGTACCTCCTTGTGCAGGTACCTTATGCAGACTTCCTTGTCAGCCCTTTCTAACCAGAGCCCAGGGCCAGGACTTGAGCGGGGACAGCTGTGCAGGGAAAGGGCTACAACATTCACACATCCATTCATTTTGTCAATGTGCACTGTTTGCTTCAACGAGGACCAAGGGTGTTAAGGACCTTGACCTGAAGGTGTCTGTGAGGAAGACAATCTGCAGAGATGCATGTCTGAATGGGGAGTGGAGCAGGGAGAAGCTGCCAGGCTATTCTTTTGAACAATGTCTTGAGTGTATGATAGTGCTAGACCCACATAGCCTTGGAAGTCATTGAGTACAGACTGGCAGGGCCAGAGCCTTTGAACCCTGGAAAAAGGCTTGCCCGTGGCTCCTGGAAGTGCTCAAGTGCCTTCTAGGACTGAGGGCAGCCACCTCCCCACCAAATTCAGCTTTTAAGGCATTACTAAAATACCTACCCTAAGAATCCTGGCTATTTGGTAGCTTTGGTGACCACTAATTCAAAACAATAGAGAGAACATATCTCATAGATGGAACATTTACTTAGCATGTATGAAATTCTAGGTTTGATCCCTAAGATCTTACACACTCCAAAATGAGGGTCATATGAGGCCAGGCATTTGGCTACAACTTTTGCCCAATTCTTACTCAGCCCTATACTGTAAACAAGAACTATGGCCTTTATATCCCATAAGGTCATACACAAGTGCAATACTAGAGTATCTGACTCTAAATGGCTTTAATCAACAGGTCCTCTGGTCCTCCATTTCCTGCCATTGCATGGCATGCATTTGGCCTTGTGAGTTTGTTCCACGTGTGCACCTCAGAGTGTGTGTTTGGGCAGAAGCCATGTCATGCTTGTGTCTGAATTCAGTGCCTGGCTCAACTCTGCTATAAGTGATGGTGCAAGAAGTGTGCAAGTGGATGGCTGAGGAAAGAGTTGAGTCAACCCAAAGGACCTGATTCCTGTCACCATGAGCTAGACATAATGCGGCACAGTCTACACGATACTCCTCCTCTTTCTTCTACCTCTAGCTGCACCTCCAAGGCCCCTGGGAAATGCCAATACAGACTTCTGTCCAAGATTCAGCTCTTGACAGACTGCCCCTATGGCTCCACAGGCTATGCCTGTAGAGATACATGTGCATGGCATGCATCCTTGAGTATGTATGTATAACATATGTTTATGTGTGTATGCATGCACCCGTGAGCATGTATGCATATGCTTGCATGTGGATGGGTGTGTTTGTGCATAATTGGAAGCATACATGGCTTCCAATATGCTACTCCCAAGTGCTTCTCATAACAAACAGTGAACATCAGTATGGGAGAACCTGAATGGCCACATGATGCTCCAGTTCCCGGGAAACATTCCCAACTTTTCCAAGCTCTCAGAGGTAGTGGCTTTCTTACAAATGCAGAAGCAGTAGCAGTAGCAGTAGCAAGAGCAGTGTCTACTTATTAAAGGCTCTCTATTGCCACAGGATGCTCTTCTTAGACCTGAACACCAGAAGAGTTAAGTCAAAACTATTCCACATTTCAGGTCCTGAGTAACGGCTGCTGGTCAGGTTTCTGAGGCTCCTCCCCAGGGACAATCAGAAATGTGACACCGAAAGAGACAGAGGTCATAGTTTCTATATAAGTCAGCAAAGACTTTGGTGGAAGAGAATGAGACAGTAGGACAGTTGTCAAGGAACATTCCTGGGAGTCTTACAGAAGCAAGCAGAGATGATGCCGCCTAGGTGTGCACAGTTTGAGGCAGCAGAGAAGAAAATGGGCAAAGTGCGTGACAGTCTCGTGCCCTTCAGCCTTGCAGGTTTGTCAAAGTCATTCCGTGTTCCAGATGCCATGCTAAGTCAATGACTTCAGCTAATCCTAAAGCAAATAACATTAGGACCTTCTCTAGAGATCAGGAAATTGAGACTGCAAGCAGTTAGATAACATGCTGAAGATAACAGGACTGGGGGAGACTGGAGAAGATCAAGGAACAGGACTTAGCCCAGTAACGGTAAACAAAAGGGAGAGGCCTCCTGAGCAGGGCTCTGAGCTCTGGACCAGGTGATGCTCAGAGGCCTGCTGATCCCACCAGTTTCAGTGTGCTGCTCTCAAGCCCTGTGACTTCCCCAAGTCTCACCCAGACCTTTGCTCTGGCCTCAGGAGCAGCCTTGAAGAGGTAGCCTTGGCTACCTCCCTCATCCTTAAGATCCTTTGGCTATTTTTATGGCAGATCTATGTCTCTTTGTTGCTTCTACGCCTCTTCAGAATAAAAGTAAAAAAGTTTGCAGGTCCTTCTTGGTCCTAGGAAGATATAAGCTACATGCAGCTTTGAGATCAGTGTCCAGTGTTCCTTAGCTACTATGACAATCTGGGTCCAGAGGAAATTCCAAAGAATGGAATCTCTCTCTCTTCTGGCCATTCCTTTTTCTACCAGCCCTGGGCACCTCTCGGGCTTGTCACCAGAGCAATTATGGGGCCTAGGGGATTTTAGTGGGTGGCATTCAAAGGAGTGACCTGTTGCCTAGACAGGGAAGCCTCTACAGAGCTCCTGCTCTGCTTGGGGCTGGAGTTTAACTGAGGCAAGAAGAATTAATGGTGAAGTCTTAAATTCCTAAATGGGGAGGGCTATCTCTTTACCCCATAACTAGGACTCCTGTGTTTCCAGATGAAGGACACTAGTGGGCTGGACTTACCTTGAGAGGACAGTAAGCCCATCAAGACTTGGCAAGAGTGAGTTTCTTGCACACACCAGTGCATATGAGCTCAAGGAAGGATAGACACACACACACACACACACACACACACACACACACACAGACAATGGCCTTTGTTAAAGATGGCAGTCATTGTTAAAGATAGTAGCCATTTTTAATGATGGCAACCATTGTTCACACTTCCTCTTACCCGCATATAGAACTCTCGACCCTCATTGCCAGATTTGATCTGGAAAATATAATAGGCGCCAGGGTAGCGGGTTGTCGCTTGCATCTGGAAGATGTCGGCAGGAACAGAGCGTCCTGATACCACATCCATGTCCCGAAACAAGATGGTGAATGGCTGGTCTCTGCAGCCAGTATTCTCAGCAGGGCACATACAGCGGCTGACAGGAGAGAAACCATGTGAGTGCTCAGCCAATCCTTTCCAGGCACTGGCTGTGCCTACTCCCTCACTTGAAAACAAAGTCAAGTTGTTCTTATCATGCAGTGGTGTAACTGGAGACAACCTCTGCTCCCAGGTCTAATCTGAAGGTTTTCTAGAATGTAGATGAGATCTGCTTCCTAGACAGTAGCTTTCCTGGCATCCGCTATTCTGGCTGCTAGAGGATTTCATTGGGATCTCTGGTCATCAGAACACTGGAACATTCTCCGGTATGCTTCACATGTGCCATGGATTCAGACATGTGCTGATGGTCATATAGCCCTCACTTCCCAGCCAAGGACATGCATTAAAAATATTTAAAAGTGGAGGCTGAAGAGATGGCTCAGCAGTTAAAAGCCTTGGTCGCTCTACTAGAGGACCGAGGATTGAGTCCCCACGCCCTCATGGCAGCTCACAATCTATCTTCACTCCATCCCAAGACCTGGGAGCTCACAACGTCCGTAACTCCATTGCCAGGGTGACCTGATGTCTCTTCTGGCCTCTTCAGGTACCAGGCATGCATATGGTGGATAACATGCAGGCAAATACCCATACACAGTTTTTTAAAAAATGAAAATTATATTAGGCTGATGGTTCTCAAGGATCCTTTATGTTCTCTATTGCCCTCAGCTCAACATGCATGGACTATAATTTAAGAGCTCAGAGCTCCTTGGACACTTCAGGAATTCAACATTAAGTATTACCCATGCCCTCCAGCAGTTGACCTTCTAATAGGAGAAATACACATATTTAAACACAAATATTTATAATACAGAGCAGATCCTTTCTAACCCTAGGAATAACATAATCCAACAGAAAGCCACAGGCATCTGTTGCCAAGGGATGCCTGCTAGAGACACCTGCTGTCTTAGTCATCTCTCCTCCATTCCCGAAACACCCCCTCATGGGGCGGAGTTCACAACAGGAGGTAGATACAAGAAGGCATCTGGACTTAGAGTTTATTTTGGAAGTGGGACTGACAGTTTTTGCAGGTAGACTGGGAGGTTAAGGCACAATGACCTAAAAACAACAGTGTTCCCCCCTCAGTGCTGGCTACTCTGTCTCTCATCTCTCACCTGGGCCTCTCTGATGGCCTCCTAAAAGACTGCCCTTTGTCAAGCTAAGTCAGGTTAACATCGTCTCCTGCACACTATTCAGTGGTCACTTGATGAAGCCTGAATGGAAACTGAACACAAGTTTGAGCCTGTATGGACTCTCCCAGCCTTCTGGATTTGTCCACCCTGCCCCCAAACAACTTTCTCAGGCCGCTGCACTCTACCCTTCCTATGCGGAAGGAGCTCAACTTCCTGTCATCCCTGTAGGCTTAAAGGCCACCCTGGCTTCAATAGCCTTGACGCATGCTGTTCCCTCTTCTCCTCCAGTCTCTCGTTAGTTAATGTCAACTCAACTTCCTAATGTCAACTCAACTTCCGGCCCTATCCAAAGGTCATTCTCTCCGTGGGGCCTTTAGACTCCCAGAACAGGTTCAACTTCCTCTTTCCTTAGCGATGAACTCATTCCGCCTGCCATTATGTATTCCTTCATAAGCCAATCAGCGTGCTGTCTTTCTCCTCTCCTAGACTTTTGGTGGTCTCAGGAAGCCCACATAGCCAGAAGTGAGCTCAAGCCGGACTGCAGAAGGAGTTCTGGTGGTTAGATAAAAGCAAGCATTGCTTTGGAACTTGTGGAACAGGTTTTAAGTCCTCAAAAGGAGTCCCTCCCTGCAGCTTCCGCCTTCTCTGCAGGGTATGTCCAGCCTCTGGTCACACTGTCGTGCTCTCTCCTGCTCTCTCGCTCGCTCTTGCTCTCTCCACTGTCTTCTCCCACTCTCTGGCTTCCCTTGCCCTGGCCATGTCCGATCTGTTTCCCTTTTCTCTCTGCTCTGGACTTGTGCAGTTATCACTGGATATTTTTCTTTCCTTTACTCACAGTAAAAAAGCCTTTCCCCCATAATGGAGCCATCACCCTGGCGGTTTCTTTACTGTACCTTCTCCCACACACCGGTAAGCTCCACAGGAGCAAAGCCACGACACGGAGCACAGAACAGGGCACCACGAATAGCTAACAAGCAAAAGTCTACAAAGAATCATCAAAGTATCATTTTGTTAAGACTGCAACCCAGCAGCCAAGTCAACATATCCCTGGTGCCAAAATGATCACATTAAAATGTCACATGTCAGAGAGAAAATAATTGTTTCCTAAAAGAAAATTGGAAAGGGGAGTGATGGCTCCCAGCTGAAGAGGATCGTGGACAGCTGGGGGAGGGGTACTGAGCAGAGATCTGAAAGGCAGGGTGGGTCTGGCCATGAGGAGATGGAAGAAATGCCTTCCATCTGGCAGGAAGTAGATGCACAAACGCTGGGAGGCTGGGCCCAGTGGGTGTTGGTCAAGGTGAGAACACATCCTGCTCCAGCTGGCAGTCCTCCTGTACAGGACTCCTCAGCAGACAAGGAGCTGGAAGCAGATGGCCATCACGTGGCCCTGGGGATTAGAAGGAGGAAGTTACCAAGCTCTTTCAGGGCAGAGGTTTCACTGGCAGCATCTGATCAAGCCTGCCAGTTAGACAACATCAGTTCCCAAACAGATAAAACCAGAGAGAACCAAACATGGAGAGTGCTTAGTGCTCTATAGGGCTACTTGGGGATTTGGAATCAGAAACTGGAGGGTCCCTGTTCTAAAGAATTTCTTGGAAGTACTGCTTATAGCAACACATAACAACACCTCTGAAGGAGCTCCCAGTCCTGACTTTGTCATCTTCTTTGGTCCATTTTTTTTTTTTTAAATCACAGCAGGAATTTCATTGGTAAGCCCTGAATTGTCTTTGAGAGAAGGCTGGGGTGGCTGTGGCCGATCCAGCCCTTCCTCCACTGGGAGGGTTTGCAGGTGCTGGGGGGGAGGGGCTCACAGCTGACTGGAGAAATGGGGAAAGATGTACATGTATATGCTGTATGCTGTGCACGTATGCTTTACATGAGGATGAGGAACAGAGATGGGCCTGCACGGGATGTGGATGGGGTGGGGGTAAGGGGAAAGAAAAGAAACAGAGGACTCCAGGCCTGCAAAACACACCCCAGTGCCACCATCTTGTTGAAGTTGTCTTCTCAATGTCATTACTAGCCATGTGATGGTTTAGTAATCGGTCTGCCTTTAGGACTTCAGAAACTTGACTAGGGCAGATCTCCTGACTCCTTGACTCAGGAAACCTCCTTTATAAGATACTGACAGCCTCCTGAGCCAGGTTCCCATCCCCTACCACTTCCCAAGGATTAGCCTTGACTTACTTATCACCAATCAGCAGATAAGGCTCCTCACAGCGGATGGGATCAATACATTTGAAGCCCCCTTGCAGGTTGTAGCAAGTCTGCAGTGGGGTGCATGTGTGGTTTCGGTGCTCACATTCATTGATATCTGAAATGCAGGGAAGAGAGAAGCATGGTGTTAGCCCTGGACCAGCTGTTGCGGGTGGGATGAGAGAGTACTTACATCTCGTCATCCAATATGGCAGCCATTGGTGCCACACAGTTATTGGGCACTCAACCCATGGGTAGTGAAAATTGAGATGTGCTTGTAACAGGAAATAGACACAAGATCTCTATGACTTGGTAAAAAGAATTTATAGCACCTTATCAGTGACTTTTATATTGAGTATATATTAAAACTATAAAATGTTTGGACCCATGGCTTTAAACAAAATATAGCATTAAAATTAATGACCTCTGTTTGTCTATATTATTTTTAATGTGACTAGTAGATGAGGTAAGCCAAAAGGCCCACGCTTACAGTAATTCGAGTGACATTTCTGATGTCCATCACTGTCATGGATAATTCGTGGGGAAAGGATTAATAAAGGGGCAGTCATTCTACAAGGACTGCAGGACTGTCAGTCTGGAGAAGACTTAGCCATTTTGTATTCAGGGTCTGGACCCTGTGAGGAACCCAGTATTCAGTCTCTAGGAAGTCAGAGAGAACGAGCTAGACAAGCTGCCTTCAAGGCAACATGAGAAAGCTGACACTGGTCACTCAGTGGGAGCTAGCTAAAAGTAGCCTTGGTTAGGTCCAGAGCACTCATTCTTGGGGTTGCATAGATCTATCTGCCTGGCAAGATAGAAACCATCCCTCAGAAAGTGCCATCTACCTCTACAGAGTTCATTCTAGACATGTAAACACCCCCTCTCCTAGCCAAAGGACAGGCTACTCAGAGAGAAGAGAAAGATACCCACTCAGACATCCTGCCCAGATCTTCCTGGCCCAACCACATCCAACTCTGCCATCTTCCTGAAGCAACAAGATTCCACAGGGAGAGACATCCAGATGCCCATCTGAGTCATCTCTATCCAGCTCCTCTGGACAGTCTTACCCTGACAGCTTCGGTTATCTTCCAACAGGACATAACCTGGAGGGCATGAGCAGAAGTATGAGCCCGGCTGGTTCACACACTCGTGTTGACAGAGGAATTCGGAGAAGCTGCATTCGTCCATATCTGAGAGTAATAAGATATAGCTGTTGGTTATTTTCACAGACTACCTCTCTTTCCTAAAAGACAATGACTTCAACGCTACAAGGTTGCCAATTTACTTCTTGATCACATCTACTGATGACGAACTTACTCCCTGTAAAGACACCCATTGATATTTGATTTAAGGAGCAGAGCAGGCTCGATGCCTCTGGTGGCCTGGCTGCCTCAGATGTTCCTTAGAACAAGAGATACAGCAGTCTCTAGCCAGCCTGGAACCATCCTGCAGAGGAGGGCAGGGGGCAGCACTGTCCCAACAATGCTACCATTACTCTGCATAGACCTTGGCAGCTGACACAGGAGCAGGCATTCCAGAAAAGCCACTTCTTGATCACACACAGAATTTGGCAATACAGGCCCCATTTGCGCCTCATTTGACAGGCATGCCAAAGAAAACATGTTTTTCTTGCATTTGTTGTTTCCCGAAAACTTGCTTTTGCTGGTTCCCATGTGACATGTCCTCTGACTATTCTGTAACTCACAGACCACTGATGGCTCAGATCACCCCGAGAGAGTGTTGGCATGAAGGGGACTGCCGCTTTGTCTTTGAAGAATCCACATATCACATGACTAATGCTTTCTTTATCCAAGAAGGGAACCTCTCCCCATTTTTCTGAGCTGTCTCTTGCCCATGAGTGAAGAGTCAGTGGATTTAGGATGTAATTCACTCACTGGAGTTAGCATAGTCCAGTATTATCTAATCCCCAACCAGCTTTGCAGAGAAATCTGGGGGTCTCCAGCTCCAGCCCATCATGGCATGTCACCAATTGTTCCTGTGTCATTTGCAGGTTTCATGGACTCCTTTACTAGATGTTAGTAGTGACACCTATCAATTCCCAAGGCCTACTATTTGTCAACCACCACATTAAATGCTCAACATGCCTCATCTTATTTAATCTCCACTTTAACCCCGAGAAGGTGTTATGACTATTTGAATTAAAATTTTTTGAGACTCCCGGGATTTTGGCAACTAGACCAAGTTCATAAGATCAAAGGATTAAATTGGAGATCATAGATCCGAATGTGGCATCTCGGTGCTACTCTGATGATAAGGTAACAACATCCCCTGAGTAACAGCTGCTCGGGATCTAAAATCTTCAGATCTGGGAGTTCCAATGTGCAAGAAATACCCCAGCAATGTTACCTCCAGTATAGACTAGGAAGGAAAAGCCCACCCTACCTCCTACTGGGTGAAGGAGGGTCCCCAACTCACTACACTCTGGTTTGTCTTAATATCTGCAATTCCAGAAACCCCAGAAAGTTTTTTTCCCCACAAAGGGCTGTGGCTCCAGCCTCCACTGAAAAGCTGAAATAGAAGCCAGGTGTCTAGCAGGGAGTACACGGTAGGCCATTTCCATTCCGCCACATGAAACCCTATCTCATTTCTAGGATCAGCATGGCCTAGCAAATCCCGGAAGGACACAGGGACAAGGCTTAGGAGGATCTGGTGCTACAAAGATGGGCTACCCCAGCTTTGAGAGCCAACTAAGAATAATAGTGCCCCAGTATCTAGGATCAAGTGCACAAAACACAGTCCCTAGGCCACTTCTAGCTGTCTACAAGGCCTGCTGAAGCCAGAGTTCCCAGTAAAGTTGGTAGAAGGTAGTATCCAGTGATCTTCAGAGAATATATAGGTCATTTAGGATCAAAAGAAAAATCCTGCCAAACTAGAAAGGACTTGAGCTCCTCTTGAAGTCCAAAGTCCCTAATACTTAGGGAAAATTCATTAAGTGACCATAGCATTGAGGAACACCAATTTGTCTAGTCTTTACAACCACTCCATGAAGACAGTTATTTAACAACGAGGAGACTGAGCTTGGAAAGCTCCTCGGCCATGGGAAGTAGTAATGACTAACAGAGGCAGAGTTTGAGCTCAGCTCCATCTGGCTTCAGAGTCCCTACCTCAAGGCCCTGACAGTGGTCAATAAACCCTACAGGATTTCAGGTAATTCCAGGGGAAGAACTAATCCCATCCTATAATGCAAGGCTTTCCACATCCCTCAGTTCTTTGGCCCAGACTCCCTAAGGAGTGCCATGAAGGGAAGTGAAACAGAGGAAGAAAGGGGCCTTTCATGCCTTTGGGTATTTTATTTTTGTATGTGGGGGCTGGTATTTAATCAGGCCGAGGCTCTGTAACTGCTTGCTGTGACTCTGAGGGTGGCCTGGCCCTGGAGAGAGTTAACCATTTGTTCCTGAGAACTCTGTCCCTAGAACATTCCAGTCCCCAGGCAAACTGGTAAACAAGTCTCATTCACAGCCGATATAGATTCCTGTTACGGTGAAACTCAAACTTGGGACTCTTTCCATTCTACTGAATAATTTTCATACCTAGAGCACTGCCAGCTTTTATTTTGAAAAGTCACAGGAGACATTATTAATGTGGACTGAGCTAATTTACAATTGCAGAGGACTTTAATGGGACTGGTGGGATGATTTTACTTTAACAAAAATTTTACAAAGAGCAGACAGACAGACACAGAGACATACAAATGAACCAACCCATGGATCTGTGTTGTATGGGATGCCAAAGACTAAATATAAATGAAACGGGTTTCTTAATTTCAAAAAGTTCTAGCTTTCATGATAGTTTTCTGACTATCTAGGAATTTAACTTTCTGGGAGAAAAAAAAAAGAATTTAATAAGATAATTACAACAGACTCAAGAAACTAGCCTGAGAAGAGATTAGCAGCGCCTAGGCTTGGATGAAATGTATTTAGATTTCATGTTCGTTTCATTTAAATTCAATGTTCACTATGTGCCAGGCCTAGCGCTGGACCATGATTATTTGATGACATTCCCAAAGTATATGCATGTATACGTATGATGTATTTACTCAGTGTCCTTCTAACATAGTGGCAAAATCAATTACCCCAAAGTCACAGTCCTCCATAGGTATCATCTAGACCATTTTCAGGTTTGGGACCTGTGCTGGGAAAGGACAGATAACCCTCGGGCCAACTGACCAGTGAGTTCTTCCTCTCACCAGCTCCATCCCAGATGACCAGGAAGGTAAGACTGAACTCCACGTCTCAGGAAGTGACTCATCTTTGTTCTGTGTGGTTATGTTCCCATGACACTGGGAAATGTCTCCAGCTAGACACACAACCAGGAAACCAGAGGAAACACCTGTGATAAATCCCTTGCCCCAGCCCCGGATCTCTGAACAGGTGGACGGCTCCAGTGCCCATCCCATTACCACTGCAATGAATGCCATCTTCCTCAAGTTCATATCCTGGGTCACAGCGGCAGATGAAAGAGCCATAGGTGTTGACGCAGGTCTGAACACAGGGGTTCTCAGTTTCGCACTCGTTCACATCTGTACAGAACCAAAGCACATCACTATTAGTGTGACCAAAACCAAACCAAACCAAGCAAGCAAGCAAACACACACACACACACACACACACACACACACACACACACACGAGGCAGAAACATGAATTGGCAGCAAAATCTATCACCAGGAGCTCAGATTCCCAGGTACCAAGGATCCCCCACCCAGGACCTATGAGATCATGATCTCATGTTCTGTGAGACTCTATTAACTGTCCAGTTACAGGATCCAGATGAGCAGTCCCTTCTAGAGTGGCAAGCCAGAAGGGAGATGGACATGTCACATGCTACATCTATGTGTGTGTACACTTGTACCTACCAGGAAGTCCGCTCTCCCAGACTCACCCACAGATTTCCCAGGCAGGACCCACTCTTCCCCATTTCTGATTTGCGCCTCTCTTACTCTCACTGACTTGTGCCAGATAAGTAATCGCAGCAATTCTGCAAATGCGTTTATTGTGACTAAATAGCCTCACTGGTTATTCTTGTATCTGAAAGCAATTCTGCTTTCAGACCATTGCCCCTCCCCCATTCTCCGTGTTACATAGGGAAAAAAAGAAAGGATTACAAAGAATACAAAGAGTAATGGCAGATGCCTCCTCTTCCTCCTCCTCCTCCTCCTCCTCCTCCTCTTCCTCCTCCTCCTCCTCCTCCTCAGTATGGTGATGGTTTCATGTGTTGTGCTGTGCATCAATTACACATCAGCAGAACTATTGTAACGCTTCTGAACATTAAGAGACAAGCCCCCAAGTCACAGCCAACAAGAGCCTGGTTAGAACTACAACATGAGATAGGAATCCCCTCATAATCCACAGGACTCGTTTTGTATAGCTCATCGAGGTGGGGGGACAGAGGGAAGGAGATCTTTCTGGCGCTGGCATCGACTGACCCTTGACTGACCCTCCCACATGTCACATGCCTATGGTGGCAGTTCTAGTTAAGAGACTTCTTCCACAAGTCCAGTTAAGCCTCTTAAAGCTCTGAAAGGAGCTTTGAACGTTCTCAGAAGTAAAGGCCTTTGTGGTAAGCAGCCCTTGAGGGGCCTCATATAGGGGAAAGCTAATTCCATGCCCACAAAGTGCCTGCCTCCTGCCAACTCTGGAGCCCTAAGAGGAAAAACAAACAAATGAACAGTCATGTAGGAAGGGTCTGGTGAGATACCAGGCTGTCCTGGTGCCCACGCACCCAGCACTCATGGGAGACTGGGCATTTCTCCATCCAGACAGGGGCGGGACTGGGCAGGAAGCATGTCCCTAGTGTACTAAACCACATACCAGTTTAGACAGGCCAGTGCAGCAGCACTTCGGGGCTGGTGTCCTCAGTGTCTGGCCAGACACTTGCCAGTTGGTGATGAATGAGCTCCATTCTGCTTCCATAGCTCAAAACTACTTTCGATAGCGTGGAAAGGGTTAAACCCCTTGCACCCTAACACTCACTCTCTCTCTCTCTCTCTCTCTCTCTCTCTCTCTCTCTCAGCCTCTCTCTCTCTCTCTCTCTCTCTCTCTCTCTCTCTCTCTCTCTCTCTCTCTCTGCCAGCTTTCCCAATGGTTACTTCAAGATCCCAAGAGCAGGGAACAGAGGCAACAGTTCAGTCTGAAACGTGCTTGTTGTGTTAGCATGAGGAGCTGAGTTCGGATTCCCAGCACCCATGTAAAATGCCAGGCATGGCTGCGTGAACCTCCACCAGAGCTAGAGAGGTGGAGACCAGAGGATCCATGGGGCTTCCTGGCCAGCAGCCTGAATTCTGAGGGCAGGGTGCCCCAACTGACTCACTGGGCCCTTGGCCTTCCTCTCAACTCTGTCACAATCAAGCCACCTGACTCTGACCAAGTGGCTTTACCTTTGTGAGAGTCAATTTCTTTATCTGTGGATCAGAGCCACAAACACTCTCCCATCTATAAGACGATTGATAGTCAGTGAGGTCTACGGGACATAAGCCCTTTGAGGAGAGACATGGGGGGGAATGATTGCAAAAGCTTGACGGGATCTGAAACAGCCTGTGTGACCTGTGGGCCTTGCTGATGCAATATCCTGGTGGCCAAGCGCCCAGGTGTGGCCAAGTGCCCATGTCCAAGCCTAAGTGCTGCCTGAGTATACCGTGCCAGGCTCTGAGGGAAAACCTGGGCCGGCACCTCCCACCTCAGCCTTGGCCCCAAGATCTTGTCGTCAGCCCTAAGCAGATTATCACAGCAGCAAGGGAGCCAGACGCCTGCTCCTGCTCCGGTGGGAAGGGAGGGCCCTGTTTTATTTATTTCCTCAAACTCCTGGCCCAGCTCTGCTCTCAGACAAAAAAAGAAAAAAAAAATGCCACTCCTCGGAAAAGGAGCCCAGGCAGGGGCTTCTTGGAACAATTAGCAGGACCAGCTTTAGAGGAGTCTCATAAAGAATCCAGGATCAAACCCTGGAAGGCTGATGCCTTCCTGTTTATCCAGTGATTTAGATATGATTAAACTAATGGAGACATAATATCCTCTAAATAGCTGGCCACGGGCCTGCATGCCAGAACTCACTCAGATAGTGTGGCAAGGGAGGGAATGGGCCTGGGAAGCCCGGTGGCAGACTCTAGTAAAGCCCCCTCCTGTGTCTCCATCCAGCCCAGTGCTAGGGACTGGAGATTGGAGCCAGAGGTAGAACTCAGACCAGATCAGGACTTACATTAGTTTGGGGGTCATAAGGCCTTCATTGACTTCCAGGGCAGAAGTTTTCCAATAGGAACCGTGGTGAACACACAAATTGCTTTTCTTACTGACCCATGTTGGAAGCAATCGTGCAAAAACCAGAAAGTATCTTTTTTTAAAAAATCTGCTTTGTGGAGCTTTCTGAGGGGATCATGAAAGTTAACCCACCCTTACCTGTGCTGGGCAATAGGTACTCCTGATATAGACCAGAGGGGAAAAAATCCTGAGAGAGATCTGGAAACAGCCCACATTGGCATGGTGTGTAGTGTTTGTTTTGTGATTCATCAGGGCTCAGGAGCCTTGAAAGCCACTCCGGCCAGCAGACACAGAATCACAAGGCGAATCACAACAACCCCATACAAGGCTGTTTTGATAGATGACTATGACTTTACCCTCTGCAATCCTCAGAGCACATTTTGAGCTCTTTCATCTATATCACCAGCTCTAGTGTCAGGTTTCTATATGCAATGGGGGATACTCAGGCAGTGATTAGGACTGAGGACACACTTTAATGACACATGTTTTGCAAACACTAACTGTCAGTCTCCAAGGGACACTGAATCTAGTGTTTCATACTGTATCCAAGTTATCATGTACATCACATACCTTGGCAAGACCTTCCATCATCATTGAGAGTGAAACCAGGGTTGCATGTACAGGAATAGGATCCCGGAACGTTTGCACAGAGCTGCTGGCAGTAACCATAGCGACATTCATCAATATCTAGAAACAAATGCAGTCAAGGTAAGACAGGGCTCTTCCCTGAGGCCACCATCAGCCTTGTACCATTGCCTTCCTCTCCTAGAATGGGACCAGAAAGGGTTATGAAAGGAGATGGCTGCTTAGATGGACCTGCTAAGTTTCAGGAATGATGAACCCATTGGACCACAGTGCTCAGCTTCCTTGTCATCCTCTACTTCCCCCCAAACAATCTCTGTTCCATGAACAACTGGACCTGTCCTGAAATTTGTGGCAAAATTTTTCTGCTTTGATTGGGATATTGCACAAGATGGCTTCTCGGGACATCCGGATGCAACTCAGACTTACTTAAGACTTAAGCAATAATAAGATTCAATACTATGATCCTCTATAATCCTTTCAGTACCCTGAACATGAACAAGTTAGCTTAGCATGTAAAAGAATCAGCAGGAGCACTCTAAACAGGATATTGGGCCATCAGGATGAGCTAGGCAGTCAGTCCTACAGTAAGATCTATGAATGTGTCGATGGAAGGATGTTTGTGCTCACCTCGGCTCTGGGGTGGACATGATATAAACATCTGAGCCGTGGAAAGTAGCAATATGGTGGGAAATGGACATTTCCAGCAGAGCTGTGCCACATGACCTCCCTGTAACATGCACCAGCCTGTGAGGAGCCTGATGTCATTGGAAAAGCACTTTATAACATCCTGGACTAAAAAAAGGGATGGGCTGGACAACTCGCTCCTATTAGGCAGGGTGCCTCCAGTGAAACCACCATTCGCCGTTTCCTGGAAGGAGAGTATCCGTACTTACGCAGGCTCAGCTGGAACCAGATGATCTGCCTGAAGCAGTCACTGAGACTTATATCATCCCTACTGTGCCGTAGAATCCTAATGTCCCCTCCCTGGAACCTCAGCTCTTAGAAACATATAGATCGCACTCTTCACACCTTGGTCTCTGTGCTCAGGTTCTACTACCTACTTCTAGAAAGAATTTCTCCTCCACACCAGCTCAGCCCAACCCTTCACCACTTTCTGTGCCCGACCTTGTGATTCTGCTTTGTCTCTGTCCAATCTGCTTCTCACATGCCCTGACTACATTCCTCTGAGGTGGGCAGCTTCTACTTGGAAAACATTTTGACTTGTACAGTTGCTAATTCTGACCTCCTCCCAAGACACAGTTGGGAACATCGCCAGTGCCTGGAGAGGCGTCAGAGGCAGAGAAGGTACCCTCTCCTTGGGGGTATTTAAGAAGGAAGTCCTATCTTTCCTTTTTCTGAAAAAGGTAAGGTCTCCAACTGTGCACAGAAGGGATAGTGGGTAACTGTGGAACCCATATGTTAAAGAGAAAGAAGAGTCCAGCCAAGAGAAGGCATAGGATCTGCAAAAATTAAGAAAAGGCTCTAGATCAGATGTGAATACTAATGGACCAGGCCATGTAGGCAAGTTATATACCAATGAGCTCCCCTCCAAAGGGCTCCGTGGAAGAGAGCAAATTGACAAGCTGAAGAGCCTCTTTGGGCATCTCTCAGATAGAGAGATCTGCCCTCTACGTGTCTATGGTGAAGAGCATCTTTGGGCATCTCTCAGATAGAGAGATCTGCCCTCTACGTGTCTATGGTGAAGAGCATCTTTGGGCATCTCTCAGATAGAGAGATCTGCCCTCTACGTGTCTATGGTGAGCCCATGTACCCTGCCCCACATCTTAGTGCCCTTTGTGGTAAGAAAAAAAAAATCTGACTGGAAAAGCCAGAGACATCAATATTAGACCCGACTTGTTTTAAGTTTATCCAAAATGTTCCTCCGCTTTGAGTTTGTCTCCAACTCTATAAAAGTTAGATGACATAATATCGAACATCCTTTCCAGCTCTGGAGTTCTACATAAGAAGTCCCTGTACAAATAATTCCCTCTCACTGGTCAGCCTACATTCAAGCCAGTAGCATCACATTTTCCATTAGAGCAGAGGTTGGTTTAAATGCATAGGGACTATCGTATTCCCGGAGGCCCATGTGTATCAGTTCTTCTGTGCCTGCCTGGGAAGGAGAAGCAGGCCTAGACCAGGCCACTTATCATGCCTCAAGGACTCTTCAGATAGGTCACAAAGCAAACCCAAATTCAGCCTCAATCCAGAGACCTGGAAGAGAGGTTTTTGGTTTTGATTTTGGTTTTGGTTTGTTTGTTTGTGTGTGTGTGTGTGTGTGTGTGTTTGTTTCCACATATGTATATATTCTATACTGTTGTTTGATTCTAACTTCAAGGCAACTTGGCTAAATGAAAATCCAGAGGATAAGAAAACATATCCCTAGCCAACGACAACTGCAAGGGATAAAACTGTCAATTAGTGGTGACTGACACCTTTGGGGAGAACACAGCTGTGGGCGGTCAGGGTGGAAGGGCAGGTATTGGAAAGGGTGACGCTGGCACTCCTCATCTAACTTTGAGATGTGAAACAGTCCCGTAACTAAGCAACCAGGGTATTCCAACCAGAGGAGAATAACCCTCACTTCTACCATTTCCTGGCTTAGCTATAAGCTTCCGGAAGGCAGGAAGATTTCAGCAAATTTATGCCAAATCCCTTAAAAGGTAGTTTCAAAAAATATGAAATGCTAGTGATGGTGAAAACTTATTTTAATGGATGGTGATATATATAAGGTCATTTCATAGTTTTCTATACATGCCCAAAGGACAGGTACCTGAACCTCCCTACAGTTCCCACATTGTACTGTATCCGTGACAACCATCAACTCCCCAGAATGTCGCTCTCGGGAGCCTTGAGGAGCTCTTACCTAGGCACTGCCCTTCCAGAAGCCAGTACCCATCGGTGCAGGAGCAGGTGTAACCTCCTTCTGTGTTGATACAGATCTGGGTAGGGTTGCACTGGTGTGAGTCTGTCGCACACTCGTCCACATCTGTAACACACACATACACACAAAAAAAGTGATTCCAGAGAATGCCTTCCATGTCTAAGAACCCTGGAGCCATCAGAAAGCGCAAGCTGTGCCTCTGTCTCTGCTGAGAGGCTGCTGATAGTCACTGGGCTACACCGAGAGCAGAGTATTTCCCTGATAGGCACTTCTGAGACACACTGGCCTCTAGAGAGGCTTTTGCTCAGAGAACTGCCACAGGGGAGGAAACATGGCCGTTTGCACTGTTTGTCGGCCTTTATCCTTCCCCACCTTTGTCAACCTTCTCTGAACATGCGGAACACCAACAAACGACTCCTTCTTTTGATCTAGGTCTCTCCCACCTACCCTTCCTGTCATCCCCTCTTTCATGACGGCAGCTGGATTTGCTCATGGGCACCTTCTCTTCACCTCTGCCAAACGGACCAGCAGCAAGTCAGAAGTACCACTGAAAGCTGCCATTCACCGGGTGGTGTGCTGAACCCTACCTACATTTATCCCCATGGGGCTCTGCGAGCCCACTTTACAGCTGGGCAAACAGAGCTGAGGAAACAGTAAACACCTAGCTACAAGCTCAGCCCATGCCTCCTCTTGCCTGACTCAAGTCTTCTATGTGTGGAGATAACAGAGGACACAGCTGGGGCCAGGCAGATGCAGGAGGGGCTATCCAACGGAAGTGAGCTATCACTGGCTTCTCTACCACCCACTTTGCATTTCTGCCTGTTGATGCTGCAACATCAACCTTCTCAGACTTTCTCCCCATCCTCTCAAGTGGTATCTTAGGACTGAGTGTGCCTGCCTGACATGCCTGCAGTCCTGAATTCAATCACAAATAACATGTTTGCATGTGTGCAGTGGAGCTAGGAGGTGGCATGCTGTGTGCCTGGGAAGCCAGCATAGCTGAACGTAATATTCAACCAGGTAAGAAGCGGTGTCCTCAGGTTAAGTGACAATCCACTATCCACAACAAGCCAACACTAGGAGTACTGATGACTCACTGCTAGACTCCAAAGTAACAAAGAGTCTGGGTCCCAGGGGGAGCAAATCATCACTGCTCTGGGCATGAGTATCCTCAACAGTCCTGGTCCTGGGTGGTAGCACCTTCATGACATCCTGACAAGGTGATGTGCAGGGTCTCTGCCCAGTTCTCTGCTGCAAACTCCTGCCCCTGCCCTTTGCCCCCCCCCTCCCGTCTACCCCAGCTCAGCCCATACAGCCCAGCCTCCCTGGGGAGCCAGGAAATAATGCTTGGCCAGGGGCCACTCCTGTCCCAATCTACTTTCAAGCTTATGGCAATAAATAATGCCACCCTCTGCCAGGACATATTTACATTTTCCCAGCAGAGAGTGATGGATGGTGATTATACCCTGGGAACAACTCTGGGAGTCTCTGTTCTTGTCCCTGACATGGAGAGAATAGTAAGTGAATGTGACCAAGAGGAGGTGAGGAACTGTTGGAAAGCCATAGTGACAAGTCCCCCAGCCTCTGCCTTTGTGTGGCATGTAACATAAACAACATGCCTGCAGAAAAGTCCTGAAGAAACCAAGCACAGCACACTGATCTCAGGAGGACACATAGGACTTCAACATGGGTTTGTTGTATACACACACACACACACACACACACACACATACTCACACAGACACACACACATACACACACACACACACACACACACACACACACAAAGCATTCAAGCCTGAAAACAAACCCTTTTAAGTTTGTCTTTTTTCACAACTCTACGCTTTTTACCATACTAAAGACTGTACTATGTGATTATATATATGTACATATATATTCATATATGTGTATATATATGTATATATGTGTATATATATGTATGTATATGCATATATATATATATATATATATATATATATATATATAATTGAAAATGTAAGGCCAACAAGATGGGTCAGTTCATAAAGAAGGAAGGTCCCTGCCATCCCTAACAACCTGAGTTCAATTCCTGGAATTCCTATGGTAGACAGAGAGAACTGACTCACACAGTTTGTACTCTGAGCTCCATGCCATAGCATGACTACCTATACATGCATACATACATACACACACAAGTGCATATGCACATATACAGACACATGCATACCCATACAAACACACTCATACATGCCTGCATGAACATAAACATACACACATTTAATTAATGAATTTAACATGTTAGATTCAATTTTCACTTAATTTAATTAACTTTTAATATATATTTTAAACGAACTTGTCTATCTAAAGTCTGTTTTGAGAACTCAGTGGATTGATCCATAGATCCCTGGAACAAAAGCACTGTTAAATCCCAGCCAGGCTTCCTCAGCCAACTAACTGACAGGAGTTTGGAATGTGGAGTTTTAAAGTGGACGGCACCCCGCAGGGCAACGTCAGCTTGCACACCTGCCGGAGGCAGCCAAACTGAAAATGCTCGGTCTGTGTTTCCGCAAGGGGGTGAATGAGGCTTTGCAGGTTCCAGCCCATAGCTGGATTGCTTACATTAAATACATCTGACTTAAATAACAGAAGGGAAAATACATAGAATGGCTCCAAGGACAGTCTTTGGCAGGGTGTCACTTTCTGCATCAGTAGAAAAGCACAAGTTATGGCCACCTGAGCAGGTGTCATTATCCTTGTGTGCAGTCGTGTCTGTTTCCTTTCCTGTGTGATAGTTAGGAATGGTCTCCTCGGAGAAAAGAATGCTGAGAGAGTACAATCACTTATTCATTCGTGTAGTCATTCTTTATGCCGTATGGTGTGTGTGAGTGTGTGTGTGAGAGAGTGTGTATGTGTGAGTGTGTGTGTGAGAGAGAGTGTATGTGTTTGAATATATTGTGTATGTGTATGTGTGAGTATATGTGTGTGTGAATGTGTGTGTGAGAGTGTATGTGTGAGTGTGTGTTTGAATATATTGTGTATGTGTGAGTATATGTGTGTGTGAATGTGCGTGTGTGAGTGTATGTGTGAGTATGCGCGAGTGGATTGTGTATGTGTGAGCATATGTGTGTGAATATGTGTGTGAGTGTGTGTGTGTGTGTGTGTGTGTGTGAGTGAACCTGTGAATGTGAGATTGTGTTTGTGTGTGTGTGTGTGTGTGTGTGTGTGTGTGTCCATCTAAACCTCCAGCCCTCCTAACACATCTACCAGCTCCCTGCTTCCTCTCAGGAGCTGCAGCCTGAGCTAGTTGCTTGGGCACCTGGAAGAGTCGACCACAGTAATTGTGGCTGGTCTCTCCCCAGGTGGGAAAATGTCCCTCTGCTGTCCTGGTAACTAGCCTTTTAGTCTTTAAGGAAAACATGACATTTTCTGGAACCTGGGAAAAGCCCAGTATGCTCCTACCCAAAAAGAAATCCTCACCTCGCCAAACCTCACAGCTTTGTTGTTCCAGGAGGCACTGTGTCCTTCACGCAACCCCAGAATGCTCTTCTCGGTGACAGACAACTCAGAGAAGCCATCAGAACAGTAGCTACTGCGCTTTGATGCCTTTTGAGGAAAGTCATGGGCAGGGTGGACACCTGGACCCAGGACAGTGCTCAATATGAGGTAACCCATCCAGCATTTCACGTTACTCACCAAGTCTCGTCATGACATGACCAAGTCTCATCAGACAATGAGCTGTGCTGGGCAGGTAGGCCACAGCACTATGAAGGCAGGCAGGCAGGCCCTCTAAATCTGGTCAAGGTCTCACAGACACACTAAATAGAGGTATTGGCTTCTCTCATCACTGCACAATTGCCAACCGTCCTGGGAACAACAAAACATTCTTCCACTCTGATTCAAGAGTCAACATGAGAAGGGGCTGCCTTCCACAAGCTACCACAGGCCCTAGACCCTAGCGCAAAAGTGAGCAGTGGAAGCCATGTCTGACTGGCACTCCAGTCTCTTAAGTTCTCTGAAGGCATTGTGGGTATCCTGCTGCTGCCTTGAGCTCAGTTGATGTCCCATCTCAGAAAGCACCACACACAACACCTATTTTTGGCTGGTATGAAATGGTTTCAAGAGCAACCTTAGTGTTGATTCTCAGTTAATTAGCTAATAATTCCCACCTATGACTACAATAGACAATGTTCCATCACAGACACATTGCAGTGTGATTAGCATGCAAATATATGTCTGCTGTTGCTATGTGTGTATACTCACACAGAGATGTTCTACCTTGTGGCATTCATCCCTGAAAGTTAACAGTGACATATTTACACTATTTTCATATCAATAATTCTAACTGAAGGAAGATGTTCTTTGGAAATGCAGGCTGGGCAGCTGGCTAGGTGGCTTAGGGTACCTGCTCTCTATCCAGAGGATCTGAGTGTTTGGGTCCCAGAACCTACAGCAGGAGGCTCACAACCACCTGTAACTCTGGCTCTAAGGAATCTGACCCCCCTTCTTCTGGCCTCTGTGGGCATCTACACCCATGTGAGATGTACTTATAGAGACACATATAGATAAACAAAAATAAAAAAGCATGTTAAAGTTATATAAGCTGAATGTGAGGGCACATGTCTATAATCCCAGTCCCTGGGAGGCTGAGGCAGGAGAATTACCAAAAGCTCAAGGCCAGCTTGGGCTACACACTGTCTGGCCAAGTAGGATGACATAGCAAAACATTGTGGGGGCGGGAAAAAGACAAAACACTGAGTTAAAATTTAAAAGCATAAGTGGCAGGACTGGTATGGCAGTTCAGTAGATAAAGGCACCTGGCCCTGAGCCTGACAGCTGGGGCTTGATTTGATTCCAGGACTCGTGGTACAAGGGGAATATGGACTCATATACGATATTCTCTGACCTCCACATATATACCTTAACGTATAGAAATAAGAGGATACAAATATACATCATACATACATATACACATATATACATACATGCATACATACAATTTTTAAAAGTTAAAACAGGCGAGATTGGGCACTTTCAGGGTGGCATGGCTGGGGTACAGAGCTAAACAAAGACTTTTCACCTGAAGAACTTCGAATGGCTGAGAAGTACCTTAAGAAATGTTCAACATTATTAGTCATTAGGGAAATGCAAATCAAAACAACCCTGAGATTTCACCTCACACCAGTCAGAATGGCTAAGATTAAAGTCTCAGGAAACAGCAGGTGTTGGCGAAGATGTGGAGAAAGAGGAACACTCCTCCACTGCTGGTGGGATTGCAAGATGGTACAACCACTCTGGAAATCAGTCTGGTGGTTTCTCAGAAAACTGGGCACGACATTTCCGGAGGACCCTGCTATACCACTCCTGGGCATATACCCAGAGGATTCCCCAGCATGCAGTAAGGACACATGCTCCACTATGTTCATAGCAGCCTTATTTATAATAGCCAGAAGCTGGAAAGAACCCAGATGTCCCTCAGTGGAGGAATGGATACAGAAAATGTGGTATATTTACACAATGGAATACTACTCAGCAACTAAAACAATGAGTTCATGTAAGTCTTAGGCAAATGGTTGGAACTGGAAAATATTATCCTAAGTGAGGTAACCCAATCACAAAAGAACACACATGGAATGCAGTCACTGATAAGTGGATATTAGCCCAGAAGCTCTGAATACCCAAAACACAACTCACTTATCAAATCATTCCCAAGAAGAAGGAAGGAGAGGGCCCTGGTCCTGGAAAGGTTTGATGCAGCATTGTAGGGGATTGCCGGGACAGAGAAGTGGGAGGGGGTTCACTGGGGAACGGGCTGAGGGAAGAGGGCTTATGGGACTTATGGGGAGGGGGAACGGGGAAAGGGAAGAACATTTGGAATGTAAACAAAGAATATAGGGAAAAAGTTAAAACAGAATGCTCTTGGCTCTCCCAAGCCACGGGGAGGACATTTCCTGAGCCATACTCGTAGCCCCAAAGTTTAAGAGGGAAAAGAACACCACCAGTACGCTGAGACCTCTTTGGAAATGGCTGTCGTGTAAAAGAATAAGAACTTGAGGAACTGACATTGATGAATGTGGGCCCAGGTCCCTGCACTGATAACTGGGAAGTACAGCGTGTGCCCACACCCTCCCCTGGAACCTGCTGGAGTTCTGCCTAATGCTGCTAAGGCAGCTGCCTCGCAGGCTGCTGGGAGATTGCTAAACTACCACGGATACTCTCACCCCATCACCAGTGCCTACCACAGGCCCAGTGCTCAGAGGTCCCAATGTATTTACCAGTGACAAGCTGTCCTGACGAACCATGGAAGCAGGGAAGTCTGGCTCCTGCCTCCTGTGGGCCACGGTATAGAATTTAACAGAGACACCCAAGACCTTAGCACTGAGGCTCACTGGTCTGTGTGGACATGGCCAGGGCCTCTCTCCCTCAGATCCCACACACACTACACAGTCGGAGATTATGGCAAGAGGAGAGAAATGACAGACATAGTCCTTCAGCAGACATCTCACTTTCCACCTCTGCCCTCTGGCATCTGCGAGCCCTTCTAGGATGACAGGAGGCCGAAACATGAAGAGGTGTGTCTTACAGAGTTCCATAGCCATTTGGCAGCCCTGCCCAGTCTGAATTTTCCCTTTTAGCTCCAATTCTGTGAACAAGGGAAGCTAATTTAGGGAGCCTCTGCTGGACGTGCCTGTTCTAGTGTGAGAAAAGCCATCAGCCAAAAAAGAAACATTCTTGCTGGGCAAACAGCTGTTGGAGAGTACTTCACGTCCACACCTTCCCAAGGGCTCCGCTCTTCCTTTTTGGACATGGCAGAAATCATTTCTGTGGTAGTGGATTTTTAGCCAGTGAAACAACATGTTTTCCCAGCCCATTTTGGGTTCCTTCCTTGCCCAAGCTAATGGGGTTTGATAAGAACTGGGAGAGTAATACGGCTGCATTCCTGCCCCTCTGCAGGAAGGCTATTCCAGCCGGGCTGCTGGCCTGGCTCACTGCCATTT
This sequence comes from Apodemus agrarius, assembly GCA_964023405.1. Classification (NCBI taxonomy): domain Eukaryota; kingdom Metazoa; phylum Chordata; class Mammalia; order Rodentia; family Muridae; genus Apodemus; species Apodemus agrarius. The sequence goes on along the minus strand of OZ030011.1, from coordinate 22,067,897 downwards.
TCCAGGCAACCCAACCCAGCCAAGCCTGGAAGCCACACAGGATCTACTTCCCAAACACCTGCTTAATTAAAGACCTCAGCGTTTGAGAACTCGCTCGCTAAATTCCTAGCCCATCTGCACTCCATGTGCCTGATGGTCTTGCATGATCATTAGGAGTCAAAAAAAAAAAAAAAACACCCCTCCATGTTTACAGCCCTTTTCTCAATTCTTGATATTAAGCATTGAACCACTAATTAGGCAACAAATGTGTGGTCCATTTTCCAAGCAACAACAAAAGAATCCCTCCATCGTGGATGAAACCAGCTGGGATCTGAGACCCCCGACTATCCCTGGATGCTATTCATCTCTCCATAAAGTGAGAGGTCGGAGGAGTGTTCTCAGATGGCCTTAGCTCTCCTCTTCCACAGAGACTAAGTATGTCGGTAATGAGGATCATATTGGTTGGGGGGCTAATTATGTTCATCCACAGAGTGCAGGATAAACTGGCTGAGCTTGCTTTCAAAATGGGGAGTGAATTGACCAAGTCTGTTCCACTTTGTGCCAGAGCACGGGTGGCCACTGCCGTGAAGAAGAGACAATCCGGGGGTTTTCTCAAGCATCATGAGACAAGATGTTCTCAAAGCAAGAGGATCAGCCTGCTGATTGACAACCTGGACATGGATTTTAGGGGCTTGAGACTTAGGCCATTATTATGACTATAAAGCAAGCAGCATAGCACTCAAATTAGATTTCCACTTATTACACTCTTGCCATGTGTCCGTCAACAGAGAAGAGGTTTGGATGTATACCAGACAGCGTTTTCCAAACGTCGCTGTCCACATGAATCACTAACTGCGTGAGATTGTCTGGGGTGGAGGCTTGGCGAACTGTATTATTTAGAAGTGATTTAAATGAGTCTGGGACAGAGGAATCTGTGGGACAGCAATGCTTTTGGACTTTCATGGATATATGAATCAGTGAGGATCCTGTCAAATCGGGATTGTGAGGTGCTGTACACTTGACAGCTCCCTGGTGACACCAATGCATATGGCCCCGGGGACTACACTTTGCATAAGAAGGTGCTACACTCCTCTGACTGCTGCTGAGTTCTGTGCCCCTACAATATGCTTAGGTTTTGGGGGGGGTGCTCAAGATAAACTTGGTGAGGGGGGCAGGGTTAAATGTCTAAAATTCAATTCTTTAAGATAAAGCCTGCTGGCTACAACAGCCACTCAGCCCTTGGTATCCATGGGTTCTGCGGTCACAGACTCACCCAGCTGTAGATGTGGGACATATGGAAACTGGAAGTATATCAACTTTATTATTTACACCACCACCACTTTAACAGAGCCTTATTACGTCTCTATGGCTGGCTCCACAGGTTCAGCCCTTCTCCCTCTGTCTCTTCCCAAGTGGCAGGGTGATGTTTGAGCATCAAGCAGGTCTTGTCTCATCCTTGGTTCCCACACAAACAACACAATATAGGCACAACTTGCGTAGCATTTATGTTGCATCAGGTGTCATAAGCAGTCTAGAGATGGTTGAGATTTTGGTGGACAAGCAGATATGCACAAATACTAGGCAAGTTTGTAATAAGAGACACGAGCATCTGAGGATTCTTATATCCAAGGAGCTCTGTTGCCACCCCTCCATAGATGCATTGAGAATTTAGGGTATTATTAAAGCCCCTGGGTGGGGGGCTGGGTCAGAGGTTAAGAGTACACACTGCTCCTTCAGGGTATGGAAGGACGGGTTCCAGCACCCCATCTGGCAATCCTCAACCACCTGCAACTCCAGCTCCGTGGGATCTGATGTCCTCTTCTGGCTATCATAGACAGGAACACTCACACAGCCACACATGTGCATACACACACAGAGAGAGATAATTTAAAATAAGATAAATCTTTTAAAATAAATAAACAAAACTTCTAATGTAGCCTGACTCACACAGATTGCTATTCCAGGACACACGCCCCTCTGCAATTCAATCCTGTAGCGGTGGGTGCCTACTGTGCTACTGGGCACCTTCGGCAGCCCGTGTCTTGAAAGGCCTTCCCTCCTATTGGTTCACTAGCAGTGTTGGGTTTTCCATGAGTAAACTCAATCCCCCAAATCTTAACTAAGTTCTTAGAAACACTCCCCCAAGGTAAAGACCAAAGTGCAGAGATCGAAAGCAGGAGAAAGGTCAAGATTTACCTACAAGACATGGCATTATTTTCCACCAAATCTGTAAGATCACAGCTCATAAATGCATGGATCTTGTATCCTGAAATTTTCCTGGCTCCCCAAATGCACTGTTTTCTTGTCTTCGCTGAGCCAATTCCTCCCTCTCATTCTTTTTACATTTTATTTTGAGACAGGGTCTCACTCTGTAGCCCTGGCTGCCCTGACACCCTCAGAGATCCACCTGCTTTCTGCCTCCAAAGTCCTGGGATTAACATCATACACTACCATGCCCAGCATACTCCCGTCTGCTTTTTCTTAGTGTCACAGTCTGTGAACTACACACACACACACACACACACACACACACACACACACACCAGCTCTCCATTCCCAGGGTTCTATCTTAATTAATGACACCACCACTTTTCAGCGGGGAGTGGGGGTAGGATAAAGACCTCAAGGCTCTTTGACCCTTCCTAAGTCCCAGCGGAGGCTACCACCCTCATGACCTCATCCAAACATCATCACCTCCCAAGACCTCACTTCCTGTTCCATCACACTGGGAATCAGCACATCGACATGAGGCAGGGCACAGACTTTCGCAGCCTCGCCTGATAGAGCTTCCTCTGTCTTCCTCAGAAGGTTTAACATCTCAGAGAAAGTTTATTCTGAGAAGTGTCGAGGAAAGAAACTAATGGCCCTTCCTGCCCTGAAAGCACATATCAGCAGCAACCTTCAGGATGTAAGTAGAATAGAAACCCAATCTATTTTTCCATCCAGAGCAAAACCCTCATGAGCCCTGCTACGCATGTGAGAATATGCAGGTGTGCAAATCCACCCCGAGGAATTAATCAGTCCAACACGGCAGCAACAAATATTCCCTCCTGGGTTACTCTCAGAGCTCCCATCGGAAGGAACTCTGCAGGTGTGCCCTTCCCACCCCTGAGGTGAGAGGGCCCTTGATCAGACTCTCAGTCCTTCACCTGGTTATCAGGGCAGACCTGCACACCTTACTGACCTTCTGTATCTCAGCTTCCTTGTCACTGATAGAACTACATCACCTGTTCACCAAGAGCTTGCACGGCGTACGGAAGACCGACACAGCTCCTACGTACCTAGATGGAAGCAGGGCGTGGCTCAGTTGGTAGTGTGCTTGTCTCACAAGCACAAGGACTTGAGTTCAATCTCCAGAACCTCTATAAAAACGGGCAAGGTAGTCCCAGCGCTGGAGAGATGCACTGAAGGATCCCTGGCGCTTGCTGGTCAGCCAATCCAGCCTAACTGATCATCTCCAAGCCAATGAGAGAAACTGTCTCAAAGGAAAGGAACATGATGCAGAAAATGACAACCAGGGTTATCCGCTGACCTTTATACGGGCACACTCACACGTGCACAGCACAAACACAAGAATGCACATTACAAAACACACACCGACTTCCTCACCAGAAATATCTCACCATATCTTCCCACTGCTCTCTGAGGTTTGCACTGCTAGTTCCGTGTAACAGTGAGTCAAGGCGCATGCCCTCACCAGCAGAGAGAAGGATCATTGGAGCAAGGATTGGAGTTCTGTATCCCACACTTACCCATCCTCAGGATGATAATCCCTCATGGGACATAAACAGACTCGGGCTCCTTGTCTCAGGGATGCTGGGAAGACTGACTAGAGAGCTACTCTTGCAGTTACGTGTGACAACCTGGGGGGATCTTAATGACACTCTGTTAAGCAAAACAGGCCAGTTGCAAAGGACAGATACTTACTACCTGACCCCTCTTCTGTGACACGCCCACGGGAGTCAAATAGAGCCAGATGGTTTCTAGGCAAAGAGATGGTTGCTCCCTAGATGCTGAGTTTTCAAGTTGAAAGTTGGTGTTCTAAGACCCCAGGTCTGCTTTGTGTCAGTGTAAATACACTCGGCTGAGCAGAACCCCTGAAAATGGCAGCACAGTTCACGTCCTGTGTGTTTTACCACAATGCAGAAGTCGGTGGCAGAGAATCAAAGCCTATTTCTCCACTTGGCTTTAATCCAACGTTCACAAACTGTTCCTAATCAGAGAGATAAACAAGTGACCTGTGCTCTACAGCAAAACCCCAGAAGGAAATTCACAGCAGCCACGTTGTGCCCTGAGGATCTCAGCTCTATGCTCAAACAGCCCATGTCTTCTGCAACCTAGCATTACTGCGTGGGACCCAAGAAGCAGGGAGAAAGAAGCTTGAGAGGAAAATCAGGAAAGCACAGAGACAATAGAAGGAAAGCAGCTACAAGGAGTTCTGAGTTATAATGGAGGGTAAAACCAGCCTCTAAAGTTTGGGTTCAAAGGGCAACAGGGAGGCAGCCACAGGGAAGCTGGGGCCAGACCTGGTTCAAATCCTCCTGACCTCACTTTTTAGACACATAATGGAAAACAAATTCTGAGGGGTTCTTTCTGTCAGCCCCTAAGACCCTAATTCTTGTTTTCGTGTATAAAGAGAATTAATGACCAGAACAACTCAGTAGGATCAATTGTAAGTCAAGTCCTTACCACAGTGCCAGTCAGGACCTGGTCTTCCCAGTCAGGGGCTGGTATTAAGACAAGATTGTTTCACTGTTTCACTAGCAGAAGAGGAGAAACAGGAGGATCTATCTTCTAAATGAAAAGAGAAGAAGAAAGGCTTGACGGCCACGCTCAAATCCCAAACCGGCTCCACCTTGACCTTCAGGGACGCCTTCTCACATAACACCACCTCCTTGAAAAAAAAAAAAAAAAAAAAAAAAAACAAGCCTCCGGATTCTCCTGTCCGGAGAAGCTGACAGAGAGCTCAGGTGTCTACCTGAGCTGAGGCAGGCAGAGGAGGCCCCCTGGAGGACACAAGAGGAAGCGATGCCAAGAAGTCTGTGGCTTGCCTCAGCATGCAGAGCAGGTATACACAGGGAGGGAGAAGTTAAGGCAAGGGGTAGCCTGATGGGAGGGACTCTCCTGATGCCACTTAAGAAAGGGCTTGAAGCATAGTGTGCTGTTCTGCTTTTTCGTTAGGCAGGCATGCCTCCATCACAGTGTTTCTACAAGCATTATAATTACTATTACAGAGAGAGGGTTAAATAGTTTGTTGCCATATAGAAACATGGCTATGTTTCTATAACACAGCTTTTACAACATATATATGTATATACATTATAAATATATAATAAATATATGTTATAGACACTGCCATGTTTCTATATATTATATATGAATATGTATTTCTATAACAGTGTTTCTATAACAGTTTTTACAACATATGTGTGTGCTATATGTAACATACATGACTATATAATTGACATATATTAATATATGTTGATATATATTAGTTATGTATTAACATATTGTACATAATTATATATTTATATATGCTATGAACACGGCCATGTTTCCTAGGATTTGCCCTGGAATCTGAGTGTCCTGGTATTTCCCTATGGACTCCTCTCTGGACCTGTTTGACAGGCATATTGAAATGGGCTGCTAAAAAGACAGAACTGGCGATTGATTTTTCCCACACTAACATGCCAAAGTGGTTATCGGCTCGTCAAGGGAACGGCGCTGCTCAGCGAGCGGCCATGCTACTCCTTCGTTCAGCCACCTGTGCTGCTTGGTGCCGAACAGATCCAGATCGGCATTTCCATTCTCTGTCTGCTCTTCATGAGCTGAGCTAAGTCTGGTTTTTATTCACATACAACCTTTTCAGGCAAGTTGAGGACATTACCACCTTGTTATAAATGATAAAAGTGGGCAGAGATAGTTAGTGGACATCTTAAACTTTTAACCAGCCAGCTGCTAACTAGGTTGAGGTCAATCCCTTCATTTTTTTTTCTTTAAATAAAAACATCGGGGCTGGAGAGATGGCTCAGAGGTTGAGAGCACCGACTGCTCTTCCAGAGGTCCTGAGTTCAATTCCCAGCAACCACATCATGGCTCACAACCATCTGTGATGGGATCTGATGTCTTCTTCTGGTGGGTCTGAGGACAGCTACAGTGCAGTCATATGCATAAAATCAATGAAAGCGTCATGCCTGAATTCGGGGGATTCAACAAGAGAGACTCCCTCAAGAAGCTGGGGAGAAGGCTCTGTGGTGAAGTGCCTGCCGAGAAGCATGAGCTCCCCAGTATTCACATGAAGGGCAAGCATGCTGATGTGTGTCTGTAACCCCAACACTAGACAAGCAGGGACGGAAGGATCCCTGGGCTTGCTGGCCAGCTGGCCAATCAACTGCAGATTCAGTGAGAGACCCTGTCTCAAAAGAATAAAGTGAGGGGCAATTAGGGGAGCAATCAATGCCGGCCTTTGGCTTCTGCAGGGATATGCACTCGAGCATACCTATATGTATACATGAACTCGACCATGTGGATACATACATACATACAATACCATATACATAACACACACACACACACACACACACACACACACACACAAAGAGAGGGAGAGAGAGATTTACTTGGGGACATGCCGTCTTAAATGAATTTACATAATTATTGCCATTATGGAAAACTTGTCACTCTGTGGGTCATACAATGAATAAGTGGGTCGTTATCTAAATCTTTGATGTTTAAGACTGTGGTGGAGTCTCAAGTCAACAGTTTTACAAGCAGCGAACCTCCCGTGTCTGCTTCTGGTGCCAAAGTCCAAGGAAGTGAGCAGGGCAGAGGACTGTCCTGCCGGCCATCGTGTTTCTGAACGATGTGCAGGCTCCTGTAAAATCCAATCTAGATGACAGAAATGGATAGTCTGACTTCAGGAAGAGACAACTCCTGTGACAGACAGCTGACAGACATCGTCGTTCACTGCCTCTACAGACATTCACTAAGCAAATTCTATGTTCTTGGCACTGAGCTGGGCACTACAAACATGAAAATAGTAAACATATTCCAAATGAACTTCCCAGAACCTGTGTCAGGCAGACCATGTTTTCTGATGAGAATGCAATTAAATGGAAATCAATATGAAAAATATAAATCCTGTAATTTGAAAAACTCACCACTATACACATCACAGACTAAGATGTAGCAAAAACTGGAATATTACTTGAGCTTAATAGCATGGAAATGCTGTGTGCCCTAAGACAAAATGATGTTTCAGTCGACAACAGACTACACATATTATTCTGTGCCCAAAAGATTGAAATGGAGCTTTAAAAAGATTAGGTTAAAAAAAAACACCTTGCATTTTTAAAAAACTCTTTACTATTTGACTTAAAATTAAACACAGCTTTTCCTCAGAACAGTGGTTCACAACTTTCCAAATACTACCACCCTTTAATACAGTTCCTCCTGTTGTGGTGACCCACAACCATAACATCATTTTTGCTGTTGCTTCATAACCGTAATATTGCTACTGCTGTGAACCATGATGTAAATATTTCTGGAGTAAGGAGTTTACCAACCCACAATTTGAGAACCGGTGCCTTAGACTGGGGCTAGTGTGCGCTCTGACTCTGCAGCGATGGCATCAACTCAACAGCATGCTACTCCAGATTCTGCAGGAGACAGAGAGAACCAGCGCTCTTTAGGTTCCTCCCACCCTGTCCCCTGTGATTTTATAGTACCCTTCTAGTTTTAGATATACAAATACTTATGGCATCTCACCCCTGGGTCTCACCTACAGGGTATAAGTAAATACATATGTGTTGCAATTGCCTACAGCATTCAGTACTGTAACATGCTACACTGGTCTGTAGCTTGGGAACAAGGCTGAACCATGTAGCCCCGATGTGGAGGAGGCCCTCTGTGTTGACTTGGATGAGAGCAGCCCCTCATAGGCTCGCATATCTGAATACGTGGGTCCCCAGTCGGTGGAACTATTTGGGAAGGATTGGGGGAAAATTTGGTCTTTTTGAAGGACATATGTCACTGGGCACTGGGGGGTGGGGGGGTGAGCTGTGAGATTTTAAAAGCCCACACAATTCCCAGTTAGCTCTCTCTGCCCCATGCTTGTGTCTCAAATTTTAAGCTGTCTGTTACTCCGGTGCTGTGCCTGCCCGCCTGCCCGCCTGCCCGCCATGCTTGCTCCCTATGATGGTCACAGACTCTAGCCCTGAAAGTGTAAGCCTCAAACAAACTCCTTCTATGCATTGTCTTGGTCATGGTGTCTTTTCACACCAATAGAAAAGTAACTAAGACTTTATCCCATCATGGTCTGTATATGTATACCCCAAAATGTCCACATAAAGACAAAATTGCCTGACAACACATTTTTCAGGACATATTCCCATTGTTAAATAACATGTAACTATAGATTCAAACTTGTAGAACATATGGAGAGAGAGAGAGAGAGGGGGGGGTCTCAAGTGCCGATAAAGAAAACTTTTAACATTTAAAATTAATGAATTATGTCCCAACCCTGAGGAATTATAAAAGGGAAAAAAGAAACTCAACATTTGTAAAGAAGACAGTAAAGATCACAACAGAGGATGGGGCCGATGCCTCGGTGGCCATGAACATTTGTAAAGAAGACAGTAAAGATCACAACAGAGGATGGGGCAGATGCCTCGGTGGCCATGAACATTTGTAAAGAAGACAGTAAAGATCACAACAGAGGATGGGCCGATGCCCCGGTGGCCATGAACATTTGTAAAGAAGACAGTAAAGATCACAACAGAGGATGGGGCCGATGCCCCGGTGGCCATGAACATTTGTTACCTTTGCCGAGAACCTGAGCTCAGTCCCAGCACCAGCAGAGCTCAGTCCCAGCACCAGCAGACAGTTCGCAAATGCCTGGGACTCGAGCTCCAGGGGATCCAGTGCTCTCTTCTGTTTGCATGCACACACCTATTCATACGCAGACACACATACTGGACACGTACCTACCTATCTATTCACAGACACATACATTCACATGCACAATTTAAAATAATATTTTTGAAAAATAACAGCAGAAAAAAATAAAAAAGAAGGGAAAACAAGAAAAAGAAATGAGTTTACCAAAACCAGAGATTGGTTCTTTAAAATGGTTAAACTGTTCTATGACTTGGCAACATCCGTCACTTAAAAAACAGGTTGGAAGGCTAGAGAGGTGGCTCAGTGCTTAAGAGCATGTAAAGGACCCAAATTTAGTTCCCAGCACCATCAGGTTGCTCACGATCACCTGTACCACCAGAGTCAGGTCACCTGATGACACTGGCTTCAGCAGGCTCTGGTACTCACGTACTCATACATCTAATTTAAAATAATAAAAAATAAACATTTTTTATTACAGAAATAATAACTCTGGCTGCAACAGGGAATAAAAATATCAGTCAGAGAATGTGGGGAAAAGTTCATTCAAATGAATCTAAAAACATAAATGAAGTCATCTTTAGAAAAAAACATAACTTTGCAAAACTCCTGAGGGAGGAATTAAGAGCCAGATGCAGTGATTCCTGTCTGGAAACCCAGCACCCAGAAGGTGGAGGCGAGGAGTGTTGCCAGTTTGTGAACGGCTTGGACTACATAGGGAGCTTGAGCCAAGCCGACATTACATAGTAAGACCATGCCTGGAAAAAGAGAGACTAGAAAGTCCAAATAGTCAAATTACCCCATAATTGTAAAGAATTTATATTGGCAGCTGAAAACCTTCCCATTCACACACATACAAAAAATACCAGACCTCAGTGATCTTACAGGCAAATTCTAATGAAGTTTCCATGAAACAGTCCATGAATAGATCAGTTCAGCTTTCCAGAGACTAAGAAAGAAAAAACATCTCACTCTATCAAGATGATATGATACCAGAATCAGCCAGCATAATTCAAAACAGGAATGTGAGAGGCCACTTTAATTTGTAGATATTGCTGTCTAAAATCCTAAACAAAGTGCTAGCCAAACAAATCAGACAGATATTTTAAACACATTATGCTATGTCACGACCAAGGTGGTTATCTTAGAAATGAATATGCAAAGTGGATAACAAGAAAACCTACCAAGGGCTGGAGAGATTCCTCACTCAGAAAAGTACTTGGTACATAAACATGAGGATTCTTATGGCTGTAACCCAGCACTGGGTGGCAGAGACAGGCAAATCCCTAGAGTGTTCTACCCTGCAGGTCTAGATAAACTGGCAAGCTCCAGATTCAGAGAAAGACTGTCTCAAGAAATAAGGTGAAGAGTGACCTGGAGACAGCAGGATTCAACCTGTGGGAATAAGAACATTAACATGCACACACATACACACAACACACATACACAGACAGACACACAAGCCTACCAATGGAAGTAATCATATAAGCACATTTTCAAAGTGTATAATTATCCCACTGCTTGCATTAAAAGCATTTCATTCAACACACACTCTTTTTTCAATGCTGGGGATAGAACCCAGAGTCCTCCACTTACTAAGCAAGCACTCCATCACTGAGACACATAATGATTTTTGCATGTGTATATGTGTGTGATACTCATATATGTATATGTGTATATGGTATTCATATATATGTGTACATGTGACGGCCAGAGTTTGATGTCAGGTGTCTTCTTCAAACACTCTCCACCTTATATATTAAGGCATTATCTCACTTAAACACAGAGATTGCTGATTCAGACAGTCTAGTAAGGCAACTTGCTCTAGGAATCCCTTGTCTCTGCCTGTGAGAGTCTCTGCCACCTGAATATAAGTAGACTATCACGCCTGCATTTATTGGGGTAATGGGGATCCAAACTCCAGTCTTAATTGTGGAGTAAGTGCTGTACCCTCTGGCCCTCATCATGAACTTTTTAAACAAGAGAAAGACAACTCAGTAAACATTACTCTTCATAACGAAGTATTAACCGTGACCTTTTAGCTACCCAGAGACAGACGATGTCCACTGTCATCACTTACTCTGTATTATGCTAAAAATCTCCACCAGTACAGAAAACATGAGAAATAAATTTGTAAAAACTATAAGGACTGGAAAATAAGAGAAAAACATCCATTACTCTTGGATAGTGCAATTGTCAGTACAGCCAAAAACTTCTACCAAGGACTAGAAATGATGACAGAATTTCACCAGCCATCTCAACATAAGATCAACACTTAGAAATAAGTTGTATTTCTACACATTTGCAACAAAGAGGCTCTTGGGTGTGTGTTTGTTTGTTTTTACGTACTATTTATAAAGAAACCACCCGATTGGCAGAAATGAAGAAGTTTGCCAATATCAACTGTTGGTGAGCATTCAGAGATCAAAATATGCCCTGCATGCTGCTGCTTAGGGTGTGATCTGGTATAGTTGTTTTGGAAAACAGCAAGAGACCCAAACTGGCTTGCAGAGCCTGCCAAGGTCCTCTCGGTGCTTCTCTGGGGATCAGAGGCAATCTCTCTGGGTTAACACATAAGCCTGGAAGTTTTGAGACACAATCTGTTTTGAGAATCCAAGACAAAAAAAAAAAGGCCAAGGCTCTTAGATACGGCCATGCCTGGAACTAATGTCCCTAGGCTTCTTCAGTATTAAACTACATGTGGCATATTTTACACCGAGTACTCTTTTGTCGCCCTGTTGCTTTGTGTTCTTTTGTTTACTAAGCCAAGATGAGTTAGGTTTGTCTCTGGCAGCGTAGAACAGAGTCTTCTCTAGCAGGGATCTTTTGAGGTCAGACCACTGAGACCCATTCTCTCTTCTTGTCCTTAAAGACCAGCCCAGCTGTAATCCTCTAGGAGGACTTGTTTAGTCTTCATGCCCTTACTGAAGCTCCCCTCTTTGAGCTCCCCAAATAGTGTCTACTAGAGTTGAATTCAATGCCACTACAGCTTCAGTGAACCATTGAGTTCTAGTGCTGATGTGTGCTTTGACAAAAACCAAAGCAGTTGGGCATGGTGGCACGTGCCTTTGATCCCAGCGCTCCGGAGGCAGAGGTAGGTGGGTTTCTGTGAGTTCAAGGCCAGCTTGGTCTACATGGTGAGTTCCAGGACAGCCAGGGCTACTTATAGAGAGACCCTGTCTCAAAAGACGAAAAATGAACAAGCGAAGAACTAAAGCATCAACAGTATCTAGGTAAATGATAAAAGGTAAAGCCAAGAAACCTGCCGAGTTAGCGGAAATCTCTGAAGAACATGCCCATGTAACGCTCTCCTCTTCTCTTTTGTTAGTCAGAGCCCACAGGGAACATTATAAAAGAGCTAAGTGCACACAGTTAGCAGGCATGGATGGCCCAAAGACTCAGGCATCTGAGTTCCCTGCCAAGCATCCTAGGAACCACAGAGAAGGATAGCGTGGGCACTGGGTTGCTTTGTGCCAGTGCAGCTTGGGTCTGAAGGAAGGCTGGGGTAAGAAAGGATCTCCTAAGCCAACCTCAGGTGAGTGTTCTCTTAGTGAGATCGGTGACTTACTTTAGACAGCACCACACTCTTTTCTAAGCTCTATTCTGGAACAAGGTGCTTTTAAGTCTTACGCTATTTTTTTGAAGGTGGCCTGCTGAAGCCCAGCTGTTTGTGCAAAGTCAGGCTTTGCAGGGAGCGTAACTCTGCCTCTGTGGGAAGGACTCCGAGTACCGCTGAAACTGCTTTTGCTCTCTCCAGAAGACCCAGACATTCAGCCAAGAAAGAGGGGGCCAGAAGGTCACTGGGTTGGGGGTGGAAAGAGAAGTCTTCATAGAGTCGGGCCAGAAGAATGCCATTATTTAAGAAATGATTGAAGACTTTCTTCAAAACTGGCCCAAAGAGCCAGAAGTCTAGGGTTTCAAGAATGCTAAGCACCCAGTCTGCAGATTCTTTTGTTGACCTGCTGTGGTCAAGCCGTGAGGGAAGAATGGAAAGAGTCTCTCTTCTTTATAAATTCAGTAGCTCCACTTTGTCGTTGAGGGCAGAGTTGAAGCAAAGGTTTGTTGCTGTGACTTTTGCTAATAGCCTTATCTTCCTGTTTATTCAGTACTTATTACTCAACATTCTTGGACCATGGGCCCATCCATAGGCCAACAAACATAACTGACCCTCCTCCTATTCTAGACAGGAGGTGAGGGATTCAAGAGATGCAAAGACAACCGTGATAGAGGCTTTAGCACAAGAAGCATGGGCGTATCTTTGCTCTAGAAGAAATGGTGTGAAATATTCCAGTAAAAGTTCAAGTGAAGTATTTTGGGGCACAAAGGAGGAGGTTCCAATGGACTCAAAACAGAAAAGATGTAAGAAGGCCTCCTAGAAGGGGATTTTAAAAGATGGCTTCTCTAGCCTCAGAAGGGTCCCTGCTAGAGAAAGGGGACATGTTCCATGTTGTTCTGCCTCCTCAAATGTATATGTCTAAATCCTGACTTCCAGTACCTCATAAAAGGTACTGGAAGATGGGATCTTTGAAGGCACAGCTGACATAAAATAAATCCCTAATCTACGATGATTGGTGCCCTTCTAAGAAGAGAGAACTGAACAGAGCCATGTATAGAGAGAAGGGAAAGGGCAGACATAGGGTGTACTGGCTGGTTTTGTGTGTCCACTTGACACAGGCTGGAGTTATCACAGAGAAAGGAGCTTCAGTTGGGGAAGTGCCTCCATGAGATCCAGCTGTGGGGCATTTTCTCAGTTGGTGATCAAGAGGGGAGGGCCCCTTGTGGGTGGTGCCATCCCCGGGCTGGTAGTCCTGGGTTCTATAAGAAAGCAAGCTGAGCAAGCCAGGGGAAGCAAGCCAGTAAGGAACATCCCTCCATGGCTTCTGCATCAGCTCCTGCTTCCTGGCCTGCTTGAGTTCCAGTCCTGACTTCCTTTGGTGATGAACAGCAACGTGGATGTGTAAGCTGGATAAACCCTTTCCTCCCCAGCTTGCTTCTTGGTCATGATGTTTCGCACAGGAATAGGAACCCTGACTAAGACATAGCGGAACCACAGCTGGCTACAGGCCAAGAAGAGAGACAGACACGCATCAGAACCACACCCTGTGACCCTGCAACCACCTTCATCTCGCCCTCCAGAGCCATGATGTGATGATATACCTCTGCTCGTTAAGACGCCTAGTCTGTAGCACTGTTATGGATACACTTACACACACACACACACACACACACACACACACACACACACACATGCCCCAGCACTTCCTGCAGTGGAGGCTGCTTCTAGGCTTCAGGGGGGACTAACCACCTCACTTTCCCTCCTCGTTTGCTCTCAACAACCTTGTTGATGAGACTCTATTAGTCTGCGTGTGGCTGCGAAGTTTGATTTGGAATCCCATATCCTGGGCTTCATGGTCAGAGAGCTGCCCTGGAATGTGACCCTGGCAAGCTTTCCCTGCTCGAGAGCGCCAAGGCCAAGTCCACACTGTCTCCCGTGGTCTTGATGACTTTGTTTTCTATTAACTCACTGATGGCCTGTCTATCTGCAGCGGTGTCGAGCTTTCCTGGCCCTTGCTTGTTGTTGCTGTTGCTGTTGTTGTTGTTGTTTGCTTGCTTTGCTTTTCGTTTTTGTATCGTTGGAGGGATAACAAGTTAATAGTCAAATGTACTCAGTTTACAACTATTCACTGAGCTTATATGTGAGTAAAGTGGAGCTCTATGGCTTACAGAGGGTGGCAAGCTTGATGTGTCCATATAGTGGGTTTGGGGAGAGAATTTTGCAAGTCTAGACTCTCAGGAAAGGGACTGGGTTTAAGATCCTACTTTTTAAAAGAATGATTGGCTTATGCCTCGGCTTTCCGCATCCTGACCAAACTCCTTAGAATATGAAAGTTAACATGGGACAAGATCAGACCTGAGGGTCTGCAGTGCTCACTGGCTCTTCCTTCTCAGTGAGAGTCTACACTTACCTCAGAGCATCCTCTGCCCATACCCAAGTAATGACTTGCCCACAGTCACTTGATTTCTGGATCTCATCTCTTTCCATAACAATGCGTTTGCTTTGATAATGAAGAATCCAAAGACTTTAAGTGAATTTTTGGTACATAACGTCACATAGCAGGTGCTAATTCTCCATGGAGACTGCCTCCAGCAGAATCGGCTCTCCCAGGATACTCAGTCTTTGCACAGTCATACTGTGCTTTGTACAGGAGTTGGGCTCCCTGAACTCACTACATCCCATTTCCCATGGTCCCTTGAAGGAACTCGGAGGAAGAGGATTGATTACTAGGCTAGTTAATTACCCTGGCCAGTGCATCAGCTTTCAACTCCCTTTTGTCAGTGAAGACAAAGTTTTTGCGGTTAAAAACCTAATTGTAGTCTTTCTTGGAAGCATCAACTTTGTCCTTCAGAAATCAAAGACTAGGAGCTTCAGACACTCTGAGCTCTCAAAGTCCTACTTCAGGAAGTATGAGAAGTGTTCTCTGCTAGCAAATCATAAAATGCTAATTCTTTTGCCTAGAAAGTTCCCAAGAGGCTTACTGCGGTGACATCTGGGCTGGGTTGCTCCAGTTTCCTCTTAGAACATGGAGCTGCCACACCCTAAGTCAAGACCTCTTGCTGCTAATCTGCTTGACTCAAAGGAAACCCCTCACCCACAAGCAAGCTTCCTGTCCCCATATAGATACCCCGGAACTCCCACCCTTTGTCCAGAAGGGCAAGAAGGCACCCTCTTCTCCTTGCTGGAAAGAAATTGGGCACTTGAAGGTTTAAGCCCAGCACGGCACAGGGACATGAGAGATTTGGGCATCTACACTTGACTGGATGTTCTTGAGGGCCTGGATGGTATTTTGTCTGCATTAAGGACCTGAAAACAACTGAGATATATATCATGGGCTGTGGATGTGGCTCAGGTGATAAAAATGTTTGCATTGAATGTACCAATTACCCAGGACCACATAATTGGTAATCCCACCACTTAGGAGGTAGAGGAAGGAGAACCACACATTCAAGGTCATCCTTGACTATATAGAAAAGTCAAAGCTAGCCTAGATAATTGAGCCCCTATCTTAAGAGAAGGAAAAAAAAAAGACTAAGCTATTGAGACAAAGAAAGTTGCCCCAGAAGTTTAAGATGGGTCATTCCTTACAAACTTCTGCCATTGTGGACTTCTTGTAGTCTTAAAATCCTGGTCAATCTCAGAGCGCCCTGACTTCCCAAGGGGCTGTGCTCTACGTGGCTGCCTGCAGACTCTCCTCACACTCCGTGTGCTCATCATTCCCAGGGCTGCTGACAACCCCCAGATGCCCCTTCCCAGAAAGACTCGACAAGAGCGCAGCTCTGCTCCAGCTTAAAGGAGGGTTCTGATAAGGGGCCTGAGAACATAGAGGCAGATATGAAGTGGCCAGTCACTAGTCACTAGGACTAAGACTTGATGTGCCACACAGCACGTGGCACATGGCACATGGCAGAGTTTGTGGGATTTGGGGGATGGTAGCAAAGGCCAGCCTTGGCTTTGAGGGAGTTGAAGGGACCCTTAGCTGCTGTCCGGTTCCTCTCGCATGGATGAGAAGATAGAGTACTAAGAAGAAGGGACTGGAACGCCCCATTGTCAGCTTGCTTCAGTGCTATGACTAGATCCAGAACCCCATTGGCTAAGCCTCCAAAGCAGAAATCCTGAGGCCAGTGTGTGGTCGTTTGAATAGGAACGGCCCCATAGACTCGTGTGTAAACACTCCCGTGTTTAAATGCCACGGCCCATAGAGAGCTTCATTATTAGGAGGTGTGGCCTTGCTGAAGTAAGTGTAGCCTTGTCGGAGGAAGTGTGTCACTGTGGAGGGAGGCTTTGAGGTCTCATATGCTCAAGCTACACCCAATATGGCAGTCTCCTGTTGCCTTTAAATCAAGATGTAGAACTCTCAGCTTCTTCTTCAACACCATGTCTGCCTACACACTACCACGTCTCCTGCCATGACAATAATGGACTGAACCTCTGAAATCGTAAACCAGCCCTAATTAAATGTTTTCCTATATACAAGTTGTCATGGTCATGGTGTCTCTTCGCAACAATAGAAACCCTAAGACACCAGCATAAGACTAACTTTTAATTCTCTGTTCACAGAATAAAGAGTAAATCAGTTGCATGGCTCTCAGCGGCAGACAGCCTAGGCCCAGCTAATATTCAAAGTCTCATCTCTCATTCTCAGTCTCTCCATTCTCAGCCTGTGCCTATGAAGTACACTGGGTAGGTGAGCGCACAGGCAGGTGCTCATAGCCACGACTGAGAACGTATCATGAACTTCTCTGCTCCACCTCTTTGTCCGTGCTGTTCCCAGCCTTTATTTTCCCCCCACACACCCTTCCCTAACAGGAAAGACCTGCTCAAACCTTCAATAGTCCCCTAACGGCCAACAGATCCCTTCTCAGTGTGGAATTCACACCCTTTGAGCACCTGGCCCCGACTGATCTCACAGGTTACCCCTGGAGAGATTCCGACTATTTATGTGCCTGCCCCCCCCAACCCAGCATCCTCACAAAGCTCGGCTGGGACATCCCAAGGGCAGGGGTTGTAAATTGTCCATCGCTCAAACTTGGCAGAGTCTGATACAGAGAAGGGACCTATGGTTATCTGTCTAATTAAATAGATGCAGATATCCTGGAAAGTTGTGACTACCCTAGCCAGGGCCACCCCAACACCTTGTACCTCAGATGTAGGCCCATTGTATTGTGATCAGTGTGTGTCAGATCTTGCAGTTCCCGCCAACGTACCTGACTCCTGCAAGACCTCAAGGAATGAATGGATTCGTCAGCAGTGATAAGCTGGGCCTCTGTGAGCAACGCTACATGTGACATTATCAGTTTCTCTCTCTCTCTCTCTTTCTCTCTCTCTCTCTCTCTCCTCTCTCTCTCTCTCTCGTTTGAATCCTACTCACTCCATTCTCCGTGTGTGGCTCATCCACTCACTCAGCAAATTCTCATCAGGCACTAAAAATACAGCGGTGAGCAAGACAGAAAGTTCCTGCTAGGCCGTGGGACGTTAAATAACCAGGAATGTCGATTTATCACTGTTAACGGAGTGTGCGCCAAAGGACAAGTACAAGATGCTATGGTCATTCCTGAGCTCTCACTGAGTTCATCGGTCACCCTAGCAGCCCCGTCCCATCATTCTTCATCCTAGTAGCCCCAGCAGACATGGCTACTCCTCACTGGGCTCAGATACGGAAAACATATATCTTTTCTTTGTCCCCAATAGGAATGAAGCAGAGGCTGGAATTTTTTTTTTTTTTTGTCTTTGCATTGTTTCGTATAACCTCGCTCCAAATTAGTATCCTCCCTCCTCCCACTGGAACTATGGAAGATGCCAATTTCATACTGATTCCGGATGTGAAGTTTGTTCTGTCTGACCTCCCTGATTCCTGGGGGATGTGTAAAGACCTGTGAAATATGCGGAGCTCATAAATCAAGTCTGGTCGCATTTCTGCAAATGTTCTAATTTGAAGGAAAGTCAGACAGCACTGAAAAGCCCCCAGGCGGCATTGCTTCCCTAGCCCTACCACGTCAGATGTCTCCCCAGCCTGCCCCAGATGCTGGCTGCCTAGGGCAGGACCAGTTCAGACTGTCCCCATCTCCCCTCTGGCCCCAAACCAACAAGCTGGAGGGAAATGGAAGGCCAGTCCTTGACTTCTTGTCTGCCATCTGGAGTGCTCTGGAAGAAAAGAATCCTGTGAATGTCCATGGACAGACCCTGAGGAGATGGCTGAGACCCTTTCTCAAACACACTCCTCCGTGTGTGAGAGAGACAAGCAGAAGCCCAAGAGCGGCGGCGGCGGGTTGCCAGTGCACCTCGGCATGGGATGTAACTGAAGGACCCGCTCTGAGATTGCATGAGGAAGGGCTTTAGCTGCTGGCAGATGTGTGAGACCCAGTCTCTCCCACTAGACCCTCCCCCTCAAGAGAGCCCTTAAGAAAAGGCCAGTGGAGGTAGAACCTCACAAGTCGTCTAACCCCAAGGTCTTCACTGGCATCTGTTTCATCAGCGTCTCAGTCTTCCTGATCATCCAGCTATATGCCAATAGTGCGGTCATATTGACAACCAAGATGTGTTGTCATGGTTATGACAGTGACCGTCAAGTAAATACTGGTATCCCATCTTGCAGACAAGATATTATCCGAGGGTGTTTAAATCTTGAGCTATGTCATTGTGCAGCGAAGGGGTGTAATCCCAAGTGTGGGTGAGTCCAAAGTCTGGGCTGTCTCTGTAGCATCACACTGTCTCCCATTGTTTACTGGGATAATACGGCACTTGATCCAGGCCCTTCAAGAAATGAAGACCCTTCTTTCTTCTCCTAAAAGCGGGAATTATGACTTGGGGCTCTCAGGGGCTACTTCCACTCATCTGCCATTGGCAACACTGATATGACTCCTAAGTTTTTCTTACCTGGCACATCAAACAGATGACCCACAACCATATGGTGTTTCCACTTCTTATTTCATTTGTGCTGTGGCATAAACAGTTCCCAGGTTGTTGTTTCTTGTCTGGTGGCTGGAGTGCAGGTGAGAGCCAGAGGTGTCCTGAAGAGACCACCCAGAGCAGAGGAGAGCCACACAGGATGTGCGCAGAAACGGTTAAGTTACACTCTGAACCTTCCCAGGGAATTTGGTTCTACAGTCCACCAATGGCATATTCAATCTACTTTCGGGTAGAGGATGTTTGAAAAGACATCTGTAGCTCGCCTTGGCGATGAATAAGAAGGTACAATCACCGTCTTCCACTGTCACACGTGGGGAAGCACTGTAGCCCTGGCCACTCCAAGGCTGAGGTAGAAAACTTACTTGGCCCCTGAAGCCTGAGACTAGCCAGGGCAGCGTAGTGAAACTGCCATCTCTACCATGACCCTCCTGCCAATTTCAAAGCTACATGCTAAGTGCTTTCCACGGCCCTGGCAGGTGATTTTGACCCCATGGTCATCCAGCAGAGACTATCTGGAGACCTGGAACACTGTCACTTTGGTCAGAAGCATTACGACAGAGCCAAGTGGGCCTGTTCTACTGTACTGCCGGTGCCCCATCCCTCCTCTTGCAGTACCTTTCTGAACCTGAGATGAAAGCCAAGAAAAGCATGTGGATCAGTAAGAAAGCTGCCGTGCTGGGCACTGGGGAAGTGACCTACTGCACAAAGACAGCAGAGGCTGGTCTCCTTTCAACAGTGGCGTTCACCCAGTGCATGAGGCCAGTCAGTGCACTGTGCCTCCACCAACTCCACCAGTGCTACCTACTAAAGCTACAGAGGGAAGAGACACACTCGTATGAATTAGTACCACCCAGTAGAAGGTGTCACTGTTTGGAACACATAAGTAGACCAGAGTCACATCATCTGAACAATCCAAGTAAGAAAGTGTTACCAGAAAATCCAGAGTCTGCACAGGTGCACACACTCACAGATACACATACACACTCACATACACTCACACTCACACACACACACACACACACACACACACACAACTAGGAAGGTTTGAGATGGTAGAACATTCTGGAGCTAGAGAGGACCCAACAAATCACATGGCCCAGTGAGTTGTGTATGTGTGTGCCACAAAACTGTCTTCCATGAATGCACCCCCTTCTCAAAACAATGTTTTTAAACTGCACAAAACAAAATTCATAGGGTTATCAAGGAAAGTTCTATATTGTAAAACAGTGGCCAAAACATTTTAAAAGACAAAGGTGTGATAGAGTTCTATATGTACTTTTTAATATTAATTTAGTTGGCGTGTACATGTGTGCACGTGTGGATGTATATATGTGAGCAGGCATCTGGAAACTGGAGGTCGATGTCTGATGTCTTTCTCGGCTGCTCTCCACCTTACTTGTGAGCCACTGAGCCTAAGACTCACCAACTCAGCTAGACTGGCTCACCAGAGAGCTCATCTCCATCTCTCCCATACTGGTGATAGACGCCCAGCCTGCCATCTTCAGCTTTTCACATGGGTGCTAGTGGGTGCTGGGATCAAACTTGAGTCTTCATGCCTAGCAGACACTGACCAAGCCATCTCCCCGCAGCTGTGTATATTATACACGTGTCCCTTAGTGCACCACATAGCAAGATTGTGCAACATATCTAATGTCTCTCTAAATTCTGAAGTAGTGACAAGCATGAAGAAGATTTCAACATTGGTCCAAAGTAACTGTCCCCGCAGTGCTGTGATCTGTAAACACCTGTCTCTGTGCAGTTAGGGGGTCCTACTAGGAGGCCCATGGCAAGTTACCAACATACTAGACGGCAATGCTAGCTTTCAATTATACATTAGCCAGGGATCAGGGGTAAAAACTAGAGGCCTTGATTTAAATGTACTGACCTCAGGTTAAGAACCCTAAAACAATACTACCATTTTTACAGCTGGCAGCACTTAGATCAGAGAGGCTATCTGACTTTCTTAACGCCCTCAGCTAATAACTAATAAATCAATGACCAAAGTTCAGCTCTTACCCCTGTCTTAGTTGTCCCCTTTATCAGTACAGCATGCTGCCTCAGGTTAGGTTTTAATCTAATTGGGGGAATCTGTTTTTAAATGAAATAATATATTTTAATAAAGTCAAGCAATTTGGTGATTACAATTCTTAAAATGTTTCTGCCTCTCCTTAAGTGAGCAGATGGGAAAACAAGAATTTTGTGGTTTCAGGTGTGATTCTAGATGAGCAATCTTGCACGACCCAGGAGCACCATAGCTTGTGCTCCCTGACCTCTGGAGGTATGTCTGCATTTCCTACCAGCTGACTCCCCAGAGTCTCTCCTCTGCTGAGTTCTCTGTGGAAGTGCATGCTAACTCCAAGGGCTGCAGATGAAACATGGCAGTAAGCCAGTCCTCGGCCTCCAAAATCATGAGATACCCACGCTATTTCCCAGGAGAAAGGACAAGCAATAACAGAAACAACTAGGGGTGGCAGGGCTGTGGAAACAGGAGTGGGGGATATCAACAGGAAGGATAATGTTTGAAATCACAATAGTAACTATACATAAGCTGCTACCATGAGCCAGCCAGATTAGATGATCTGTGTACTGCATCCTATATAATTCTCAAAATAACCCTTGAAAGTTTGTATTATTATCCATATTTATAGTTAGAAAAAGGGCCAGGTGGTTTCGGTGCATGCTTTTTGTTTTTGTTTTTGTTTTTGTTTTTTCGAGACAGGGTTTCTCTGTGTAGCCCTGGCTGTCCTGGAACTCACTCTATAGACCAGGCTGGCCTCGAACTCAGAAATCCGCCTGCCTCTGCCTCCCAAGTGCTGGGATTACAGGCGTGCGCCACCACCGCCCAGCTCTTGGTGCATGCTTTTAATCCCAGCACTCAGGAGGCAGAGGCAGGAGTATTTCTGAGTTCAAGGCCAGCCTGGCCAACAGAGTGAGCTCCAGGACAGCCAGAGCTACACAGAAAAATCTGACTCAAAAGTCAAAAATCAAAAAACAAATATAAATTGCCAGGGGACAGGCTTGCTGGAGCAGCTCAAAGGCTACTGACAAAATCCAACTGTAGAGCCCCTGCTTCTATGGGGTGCATTTCCTCCCCAAGCCTAGTTGATCCCAAACCTCTCAGCTACTAAGGAACCCCCCTCATTCTGCACACTTTCTGATCTTGAGGCGGGGGTGTCACATTACAGCCCAAACTGGAGAGCTAGAGAGAAATGCAGAAAGACCGCTAGAAGGGAGGGCCTCCGGTTCCTCCCGCATGTGTGCCAACCACAGACCTGCTGGGCTGTGGCTGAGGTCTCAACGCGCTCTTGGCCGTGTCTTGGGGCTGAGAACAAATGCCACACTGGGCTGACTTCCATGGCTTTGTCTCACAACTTAAACAAACCAAGCTTTTCTGGACGCTAAAAGCAGATTCTAACTAAAGTCTCCTGAAGCTTTGAAGACCTACAAAGTGAGTATGGCCAAGCTCAGCTTCGGGTCATTTCCTTAAGGTTTCTTTCTTCTTTTTCTTTTTCTTTAATATTTATTTTCAGGGTTTTAACACACTAGATAATAACCAGCACAAACCCCACCCACATATTTGACTTTATTTCCTTTATGCAACAGGGTATCGCTATTGAGTGCAGGCAGGTAAGGAACTCTCTATCCTTATTGTTTCAATCAAATGAGTGCTGAAAATACAGGCATGGGCCAAAATCATCTTGTCGTTTCACTTTTTATATTCCTTGAGGTTTCTAAAGAATTAGGCCTTCGATGCATTTCAGGCTAAATGAATCTTTGGCCTTGCTATTACTTCAAGACCCTAGCAGCCTTCTCCGTGAATCATGTCCAGTTAACATTGTATGTGACACTTCACGCAGACTCTAGGTAAGTTATTTTCATGCCGGCAGGCACAGTCATACCTAGTTTATATTTTATAGACGAAGATGTAGAACCCTAGGCCTAAGCTTGGTACTTCTAGGAAGTACCAAGAAGATACTCAGGGTCTGGCTGACTTCAGAGCTTCAGCCCTTCCATCCCGAGTCTTCCTGGCCCTGTGCCTGTGCCACATTAACAACTCCAAGGCTCCCTTGTCTTTCAGCTGCTTGCATAGTATCTGATCTCCCTTCCTTGACCACAGACCCCTGGCTATTCCCCTTTGTGTCTAAACCAGAAAGCCTGGCATAAATGAGGCACTCTGTGAAGTAAATTAGTTGACTAAATACTGGCTAGCAGTCAGGAAAAATAACTCAAGAGCGTCTTAGGCCAACTCAATGCGTCTTCCAGAAAGATCTGTTCTTTGTTGCTCTGTGCCTGCTTGGGTGCCCTGATCCCTCAAAACAAAAGCCCAGACCAACTAGGGAATAAAAGGCACTGCTCGTGGTCTCAGCAATGACCAGAAGATCCCTGGCGTAGCATAACTCTGGAGAAACAGCTTTCCCAGCTGCAGAACACATCACGGATTTCTGTTACTGGTGGAGTCCCTAACTCGCTCCTGAGCCAAGTTGGTTAGCAAAGCCAGGCTTGTGTAGAATGTCACCCAGAGAGATGGCATGTTGAAACCCATAAGGAATAAATACACGGAGACTGATGGCAGCCACATTCCAGGACTGGTTCACAGAGGCAATATGTCATGAAGAGAAGGTTCCAGGATGGCAGTTTGAATCTAGGAACCCCGCCGTTGCCCATGCAACCCCACCTCTTGCTTTTAATTCAGCACAGCCAACCCCTACTTCTCCCAGATGGCTCTTAGCTGGCCTGGAACTCTGTGTGTTGTTTGATCTGCACTATGTCTCGGTCCAGGTCTGTGACCTCAGCTCCAACAGCCTTTCTTCCTTGCCAGTTAGCTCTGCCTGACTGCCCTCAGCCCCCATCTGAAGAATCTGGTTACCATATCCTTCCAGGAGTGGAAAAGCCGGGTGACACACTGCCTCCAGCCCCGAGTCCTAATTCCCTTGAGGAACTGGTAACCCTCAAGCCAAGCTGTCCTTCTTCTCAATACAAAGCATTCCTGGCTTGGGGACTGTAATTCTTGGGTCGCTATGCCCCTGTCCACAAAAATGCCCCCAAGTGATCTAGACCTTTAACCAGGGACTCAGGGACTCAAACCCAAGGCCTCACTGTTCCAGGACAGAGTTCAGTCACCACTGAAGAGGAGCCCAAAACAGAGAAGTCAAGAAGGAAGGTAAGAGATACTGGGGGTACTGAGAGCACTGGGGACACTGGGGGTACTGGAACTGTCAGTCTGTGGGAAGAGGACACAAGCTAACTTAAATATGATGAAGGTGGCTTCTTTGAAAGTAGGTCTGAAATGCCAGGAAGTTGAGCATCATGGGTTGGAGACAGCCATTAGCTTGTTCGAGGTGACTCTCACACTTTATGAAAGGAAACCAGAAAGGGATGGAAGGGGCCGAAGACCAAAGGCACCACCTATGGAGAGGTGATCTCACCTATGGAGAGGATGACCCAGAACGTTATGCCAGAACTGGGCCAAGTCTCTAGACCCATCTCCAGCTCCCAGAACACCAGCTGGGAAGAAGGAATGGACTATGAATGACCACTCCCGACAAACACGTTTGAGTCCACAAGGAAGTGTCAAGGAGAAGGGATAGGGTCAGCAACTGGGGCAATTTAAAAAAGTCATACAGAGGGCTGGAGAGATGGCTCAGGGTTAAGAGCACTGACAGCTCTTCCAAAGGTCCTGAGTTCAAATACCAGCAACCACATGGTGACTCACAACCATCTGTAATGAGATCTGATGCCCTCTTCTGGGGTGTCTGAAGACAGCTATAGTGTACTTACATATAATAAATAAATAAATAAATCTAAAAGAAAAACAAAAAAACAAGACAAATTTTAAAAAAGAAAGTTATACGGATCTGACTCTGGATGCAAGGGCGGGGAGGCATGTGTAGGGCAGGGGAGATGCATGAATGTGCATGCATGCATGCATGCACATGCATGTATGGGGAGGTGCACATATGCTCCACATGTATTCGAGTGTGCACATAGAGTGAGACATTGAGTACGTCTTCCTTTGTGTTATATTTTATTCCATGTTCACACATATGCTTATGCCACAGTGCCTCTGTGGAGATTAGAGGACAGTCTGATGGTGTCTGTTCTCTCTTTACTAGGCATGTAGATGTGGTATTGTATTATCCCAGGAATCAATTTGGATAGCAAGAGCCCTTACCTTCTGAGTCATCTCACTGGCCCTCACTTTTTTTTTTTTTTTTTGAGACTGAACTTGGAACTTGCTAATTAGGCTAGACCGGCTGGCCACCAAGCCCCAGGGATCTGCCTGACTCCAGTTCTCACTGTGAGGCTAGAGTCATGTTGTATGGCCATGCCTGGCTTTTCTATTTAGGTGCTAGGATCTCAGTTCAGGTCCTCATGCCTGTAAGGAAGCATTTTGCACACTAATCTATCTCCCTACTCCTGTGAAAAGGGCATTTATAAGACAATCAATCTAAACAACATCTAGAGATTTCACGGTTAAAATGAATTTTTTGCTGGCATTTATAGGTTCGATAATGTATTATAAGTCGGTTTTCTGTGGTGGGCATTGCTTTTTTGTTTGGTTTTGGTTTTTGTTTTACTTTTGCTTTTTTGTTTGGTTTGTTGTTGTTGTTGTTGTTGTTGTTGTTGTTGGGGGTTTGGATTGGTTTGGTTTGGTTTGGTTTGGTTTGGTTTGGTTTGGTTTGGTTTGGTTTGGTTTGGGGCTGAATGGATTTCTCTGTGTAGCCCTGGCTGTGCTGGAACCCACTATGTGGACCAGGCTGGCCTTGAACCCAGAGATCCACCTGCCTCTGCCTCCCGAGTACTGGGATTAAAGGCGTGCACCACCACCACTTGGCATATTATAAGTTTTAAAGAAGGCTTGTGGGTTTGTTCTGTGATCTTCTTATAAAGAATCTTTACTTTTTTTCCAGATAATCCTATAATATTTAGACTGATTTGGCATCTAAAGGTGAAGAGGAGCTGGTGCTGGTGCCGCTACCGTTGGGTGACAGGTGGAAAACATCCTTTGTGTTCTCTCAATAGTTCAGACTTCTACAGAACAAAAATTTTCTTTTAAAATGAGCAAGGGCTTTGCTGTTAACAGTGACTTCCGCACTGACTCTCTAAAAGCCCTTTCCATTACCTTTATATATAATAAATCTTTACAGCCCAAACATCAGGTTCCCCATCCAGAGCCTGAATGGTTCAAACTGAGACTCAACCCAACACACAGTGTGACCACTGCCAGGTGTCTTAACTTCTCTGTGCTCTGACTTCCCTGAAGGCACAACGGAAATACCAGTTCTACCCGCAGTGTGCTGAGGACCCATGACCCTACTACACAAACACTAAGCTAGTGTTTGGTGTCTCTACCATGGCTGCTGCTGGTGATGCTACCAGGTGTGTTTTGAAGGGGAGGAGATACACTTCTCTCCATGAGCCACCAAAGCTTCGGGAATGTCTCAGATTCTCACGGAATTCTCACCACTCACCACTGTATCCTCCTCAGAGTCCACTGCTCTGGAAATGCCTGTTCTCCTTTGAAGACCTTTCCCCCTGCATGCACATGCTAACTTGTTCCCTCTCCTCTGCCCTCTAACCCCTGCCCTCTGCCCCCTGCCCCCTACCCTAGTTCCCTGGAACATCGGTTAGAGAGCTGCCCTTCCCAACACTTCCCCTGCTCTGGCCCCCTGCCACCACCTCTCACAATGCCCATAGAGGCCTCAGCCTTGCTAAGTCAGGAAACGGTGGGGTGGAGTGAAGGGAAGTCAGAAGAACTCAGGACTCATGAATGCATAATACTAGACATTTTGGAAATGGATGGGCCTGGTGCCAGTCCTTGCTGGGGTTCCCAGATTGTGCTGGGCTTACAAAGGGGCCATTATTAAAGGCTCCACACGTCTATGTAACAGGTTCAGAACCACAAGTGGTATGACGTCAGAGGGCTCACCAGATGAATAGGCTTCCCAGCATGCTTCAGTGCCAAGAGCCTTGAGTCCCTGGAAGGAGGTGGGTAGGATGAAGAAGGGCATCCAAGGAGCTCTAAGGCAGAGAGTGCCCAAATGTTCAACGGAAGGGCTGAGTGAGATAGCCCAAGAACTGTCTAGCCTGGACCAGATGAGACCCTTTTCCAAAAGCCTGAGCCTGCACTGCCTGCACTCAGCTCATCTGCCCTCCAGCATCCCCTCTCTCTCTCTCTCTCTCTCTCTCTCTCTCTCTCTCTCTCTCTCTCTCTCACACACACACACACACACACACACACACACACACACACACGTTACATCTTCTTTTCTTTGGAGCCATTTATTTCCTACTGGATAGGAGTAGTTGGCTGGCCTCACATCCTAACTGCACAGTGACTTAGCTTGCTAGGGTCCACATTCACCTTTCCAAAAAATCAGAGGTTGCAGCTAAAGCGCGTCCAAAAAGTTCCTTCCGGTTACAATGGCCCATCGTTCTGCTGTGTGTCACAAGGGAGCATGATGCTGTCTTCTCCCGCAAAGCTAAGAAGTACATGGCTTGAGTGGGTTTCACATTCTCCCTTGGCACGTTCTTAGTTAAGGTAAATCTCAGTCAGCGCATGCATGCGTGCCCCAACATACACACCAGGTCCTTTGAGACCAGAAATAATGAAGAATTATGAGTTCAGGTATATTCAGTTTTCCCTGTAATGTTGATGGACATATATTCACATACTGTTTGAATATTTTTAAGTATAAATACACATTCATTCACATGAACATAGTTATATATTATAATCAGCACAGTCCCTAGCTGTCAGTTACAGACCAATACTTCAAAGCTCTGAAACCCACAAAAATCTTATTAGCTAGACTGATGGTCGCTCACACTTTTAAGGCCATGGAAAGGAAATATTAGAATTTCTATTCAAATTTATTTGCATTACATTCTTTTAAATTTCCGATTTTTTTTTTGTATGAGCTTTATATTCCTCAACCCACATGAGTATAAAAGGTTGTGTCGTGTATAAGTATGCCTATGATAAGGATCTGAGTTTAAAAGGATTTGACGGAGGGATACACAGTCAAAAGACTTTGAGCTTCACTCTTGAGCTCCCTTCAACGGAACCCTCCAAAGCTGCAGACAGTTACAGGAATTTAGTCCAACTACTACCAAAGGACTGGACAGGACCCCAGGCACCTCTTCAAGGAAGCACTGGCCAATAGAACCTGAAGCTCTATAGGGTGCTGCTAATTCCTTTGGGGCTTATGACATAATGGTGCCTACTTTTCTCCCAGAGTCCCCATCAGCAAGGCCCCTTTAGTCATAAGAACACTGGCTCCCACCTAAGAAACCCACTTTTCTTTCCAGAGCTTGTGCTGGCTCCCAAGGCTTTTCTGTAGCGATACTCAATCCATTCAATACACAGAAGACAGAGCACTGGCCCTGGGTCTGATGAGATGCATTGGCTATTTAGTTGAGAAAACATGAGGTTGATCACCAATGAGATCCATGGGATGGATGGATGGATGGTGGATGGATGGATGGGTGGATGGATGGATGGTGGATGGATGGATGGATGGATGGATGGATGGTGGATGGATGGTGGGTGGGTGGATGGATGGTGGATGGATGGATGATGGATGGATGGATGGATGGATGGAGGATGGATAGATGGATGGATAGTGGATGGATGGATGGATGGTGGATGGATGGATGGATGGATGGATGGATGGATGGATGGGTGGATGGATGGATGGATGGATGGATGGATGGTGGATGGATGGATGGATGGATGGATGCTGAGTGTTGGATAAATGATGGATGAATGGATGGATGGATGAATAGATGGATGGATAGATAGATGGATGGAAGGATGGATAGATGGATGATGGATTGTGGATGATGGATGGATGATGGATGGATTAACCAAATGATTGAAAGAAAGAGCAAACTGGCTTTCTAGATAATTCAGAAGAGGACCCAGAAATATATCTGGAATAAAGCATTATATCATTTGTAGACAGAAGACCACTGACTGATCGGCATATTTCCTGGCAGCTAGCTCCATTTGAGAATACATATAGATTCCGACAGCACTCTTGAGAAAGTCCACTATGTGAAAGGACAATTGCTGGGCTACTCACCCACACACTGGTTGCCTTCATCCATCTGATACCCAAATCGACAGACAAGGGGCCTTGAAATCGTGGGGTAGTTGGAAGCTGGCACCGGTGGGGCAGCTGCTGGGTATGGGCCCGAGTAGGATGTAGAGTAGGGATTTGAGTAGGGCCCTCGGTACACCGGGTTGGTTCGAGGAATGCACAAATACCCGCCATTCTGGTTGACACACATCATGTCCCCACGACAAGCCTCAGGGATGGTCCGGCATTCATCAATATCTGCAGAGGCCACAGGAAGGACAAATTTCAGTGGTCCCTCCGTGACACTGAGCATGTGCACACTGAAGCAGAGCAGACTGGTGGGGATGACCCTCTAACATCTCACCAGACTCGTGGTCCCTCCGTGACACTGAGCATGTGCACACTGAAGCAGAGCAGACTGGTGGGGATGACCCTCTAACATCTCACCAGACTCGTGGTCCCTCCGTGACACTGAGCATGCGCACACTGAAGCAGAGCAGACTGGTGGGGATGACCCTCTAACCGGACTTGTTGCAATCTGATGCTCCCCAACGTCAGCCTGCACGGCCAAGCATTAGCTCTTTAAGCCCTCTTTTCACAAGTGACCCCCACCTAGAGAAGCCTGTGCTATTGTTGACTTCATATTTTTCTTTAAAAAACACATTTGACGCACGCCTTTAATCCCAGCTCTTGGGAGGCAGAGGCAGGTGGATTTCTGAGTTCCAGGACAGCCAGAGCTACACAGAGAAACCCTGTCTCGAAAAACCAAAACAAACAAACAAACAAACAAAAAAACCACACATCTGAAACCTGGGCAAATGTATTCTTTAACATATATGAATATAGCAGATAAAAATGCCCTTGATTTACATAAGGAAAGCAACTGTAAAAATAAATAGATGGAAGTGTCTGTGAGTGTAAAAACCTGCCAGGTTCTCACTCTCCTGTGTACTTCCTATACTCTAAAAACATGAGAGCGGGGCCATTTCTACTCAAAGTAATAGCCGGGCAGGAAAGAAAGAGACCATTGCGCTCAGAAAGACAAGGCTTGGCTCATAGTTAGTTCCTTGCTGAGAAACCAGAGCAACTGCTTTCAAGTTGGCTCACACGGTGCCAGCAAAACAGGACTGTGTCTAGCCCTGCTGGAGATCAGCTCAGGGTGGAGTCAAGGGAGGCCCCAACTCTGGCTCCAGGGGGCAGCAGACCTGGCTTTGGGTGCTGGGCCCTGCCACCAGCTCTGGTGTGGAACTGGAGACTGGGGAGGGATGCCTGGATCCAGGCAGCTCGCCCATCATGTCATCTAAGAAATTCACGCCAGCTCCCAGCTTGGGAACTGCAAATGCTGTGGTTCAGAGCGCAGGGGTCTTTCCTCTAGTCGAGGCAATGGGCTGGAAAATAAGCCACAGCCCTCTTTACCCTGCAGTGCATCCTTGAACCAAAGAGCTTTGTACTGTAAATCCAAGAATGAGCCCGGGGCTTCAAGGTTTAAATCATTCTTTTAAGCCAACACTCTCCCTTCTGATTCTCAGTTGATGTGACTCAGGACAGAAAACATGATTTGACCTAAATTAAACCTCTAATTAAGAATTTAGCTATTCCCCCAATGTGGGACAGGCAAGCCTTATCCTCTCCCGAGCGCTCCATGCTCCGCCCTCAGCACGCCAAGCCTGCACTTCCCTCACACCCCTGTTCTTTGTCTATGCTGTTCCTTCCACTGTGGTTGAGATCTCTCAGGATCCTATTCATCCGTCAACACCCGATTCAAACTGGGCCTGACTCTTGGCTGAGTCTGGGCACAAAGCCTCCCTCTCTTCTCTGCCTTTTCGGGGCCCATCGGAAGTTATCTCCACTTGACTTATTCCAACTTGTCACGGCCTTCGCTGTCTAAGTTTCTCTCCACTAGATGGCATGCTGTGAGAATGTCCTTCTCAAAGGACTTCCTCGTCTCTGGAACCTGGGAAGCCTTCAGGTCTCAGGGCTGATTCCATTCAGGTTACCAATCAGCTGACTTTGAGATGGGAGCATCCATCCTCAGTTATGCTATGGGACACCCAGTGTAGTTGTGTGAGTGGTTGAAAATGGAAAAGGCAGGAGACTTGGTCAGAGGAGTTACCATGGAAGAAGGGATTTATAATTGTGATTCTACCAACCAAAGGGTGAACACGGTTTCCAGAAGCTGGGAAGGGCCTTGCCAGGCAACCAGGAGGATGGAGGACCTACAACCTATAACTTCAGGAGGGTGGATCCCACCAACTTCTCCCATAAGAAGAAAAAAATGTTCTCTCTCCTTGAGCCCCAAAGAAACACAGCCCTGCCAATATTTTGCTATTAGTCTGGTAGACAGGTGTTGGGCCTCTGACCCAGAGAGCTACGGGGTCTGAAATGAGCAACAGTTAAGCTACTATTCTTATGGACCCTCGCGGAGGCAGTGCTAGAGAACAGATCCAACAGAAATGTTGGTTGAAGAGAGAGATGAGTCTTTGACCCTGGGCAGCGCTTAGCACGAAGAGCATAAGGAACAAGGGTCTCGTTGGCTCCATCATTCCGTCTCTGTGTTCTTCCACGGGGAAGGCAAAGGAAGATTCAACAACACTGAACAGCTATGGCAGAAACATCATAGCAACTGAGCCGTCACCAACGTCCCCACGTAAGGAAGGACTGTCAACGTCACATACCTAAGCACTGCCCTGACTGGCGGTCCAGGTCGAAGCCGTTTGTGCACTGTTGCTGTAAGGAGAGAGAAGAAACAGACTGGGTCATCGGCCTTGCATTCTTAGTCGCTATAAAAGCATCACAGAGCATTTGGGAAGTAAAGTGGGGGGAGGGGAGGGGAGATGTAACACCCACATGTGGGATAGGTCTTTACTTGTAAATGTTTTCTTACAATCATTGCACACCTTGCCTTGTTTTGAGACACCCTACACCAGTGCCTCATGACCCCCAGTGTCATGGGTTCTGTCTTTGCCCACTTGATGAGGTAGCAGAGGCCCAACACCTGTCTACCAGGACTTACTGTCATGCCCACGTGATGAGGAACAGTAATGGTCACATGTGAAGTCACTGTGCAACAGCCCCACTTCCAGGGAAGGAGACTCCCCCAACGCTGTCCACCTCTCCTTCACAGACCCCCAAACCAATGCTTTGATCCCTAAGAAATGTCCCCCACCCCACCCCCACCCCCCTACCGCCACTCTCGGTTGATTCCATAAAGCTACATGGCAGATGTGGCCTGTTTTCTAAGCGAAGGGGATGGGTATGTCCCTTCATCTCAATATCAGCAAGGCAGTGACACATTTTGGCAATTGGTGACAGTTGTGATTTTACATGTAACCTGAGCTATAAATGTACGTACAGGATATATTTTTTTAAGCTTCGACTGGTTTAATTTTGTTTTGTTATCAAGACAAAAATCTCATTGTGTAGTCCAGGCTGGCCTTGAACTTGTCTTCCCGCCCCTCTTTCCTAAGTGCTGTGAACTTTTGTATTTTGGGCTGTGAGCTGGGAACCATTTGCGGGCCCCTTGCAGGTGCCTGGAGTCTGATATAGCAATGAGTTCAGTGTCTAGGATTGTGTGCACCTGTCACCAGGCTACCCCCCCTCCAGCCTCCAGGTCAGGCCTCCCTGAGCCACGGGGTGATTTGTGAGCCTGGCCTATGCTACTCCTGAGGATTCCAAGCCTTAGAGCCTCAGGACAAAGGACTCGGAAGAGCCAGGGGTCTATACCACAGAATCCAGGAGACCAGGTTCCATCCTTGTTCTCTACCTCAGTGCTGGGGTAGAATAGGCTCAAGCCACTTGTGTACCTGGTTTCTAATTCTCACTAGAGTCCTTACTCTCCTCATCCCTACCCTTTGCCTCAGTTTCTCTATCTATAAAATGGGGTGCTGTTACTTAGTTTTAAGTAGTTACAATGAGGAACGACGTACTAGAAAAGCCTATACTAATTAACGTTACCTGGGACCTCTGTCTGCTTCAGGACTAGATGTCTTTGTAACCCTTAGGACTAGATTACGGGATGCCAAGGTCCCTCTGAGATCGAAAATTCTTTTACATCCTTCTCAAGTCTGTCCTGTCTCCAAAGGCCTGAGTGTGTCAAACGGCCGTTGGATGAACCTCATAGTCCTTCTCCTTGCTTCACCCCAACATATTTTCTTTTTCAGTGCTAGGTATCACCTTACGGCCTTGTGCATGATGGCCAGGGGCCTACCCTTCCTCTCCTGCAGCCCTCAGCCTTACTCAGAAGTGAGGCTGTCTTCACTTTCTCTCCGTGAGAAGGGCCACACAGTGGGGCCTCTCTGAACCATCTAGAGCAGTGGCTCTCAGCCTTCCCAATGCTGCGACCCTTTAATACAGTTCCTCATGTTGGGGTGACCACCAACCATAAAATTACTTCATTGCTACTTCATAACTATAATTTTGCCACTGCTAGGTACTGTGATGTAAAGATCTGTGCTTTCTGATAGTCTTAGGTGACCCCTGTGAACGGGTTGTTTGACCACCCCCAAAGGGATTAAGAACTGGCCGCAACCCACAGGTGGAGGACCACCAATCTAGAGGAGCACCACCTTATTACTTGGGGCCGACACGCCTGGCACAACCCTCCCTGTAGCTTTAAAAATGAGATGCTGCAACTGCCCTCAGACCCTTGCCCTGAACTCAGCTTCGTTGCCCCTTGCACTCTCCTCCCAGGGGAAGGGACACCCCCCACTCCAGGTAGCTGAAACACCCAGCCCCACACACTGCACACTGGGATGGTTGGGCCGACACCTCCTTCCTACCTCTTTCACTGGGCATTGTATGGGTGGAAACACACACTGACCTAGCCATGAGGGCCCTTTGCAAGCATCCTGGGGTCGGGGGTCGGGGGGTGGGGTGGGGGGGAGCACCCTGACCAGAAACACCACATTGAACTAGCATCTAAGTTAATGAGCTTCCCTGAGGGACACAAAGGTTAGGAGCCAGGATGCTAAGATGCAATCCCAACCTTGCCGCTTGGCACCTCTATCACCCTGGGCCAACCTCCATCTCTTAAAGCCTTAGCTATGATCTGTTTGTATGGAAGGGGTGCAGAGTGCCTCCTGTTCCCATAGCCCTGGGACCCTGAAATGCATGGCTGGATGCCCCCCCCCCGCACTCCACCCCCAGCTTTGTGACATGCTTCTGGACAACTTGCAACCTTACCTGTGCATTCCCAGGATGTGGAAGCCAGAGTGCCAGGATGGTAACAGTGAGTATCCTGTGGACAGTGGAAAACAGAGTGAGTGCCGAGGGGTACCCGTGTCCAGAAAACCTGCATCTCCTGCCACCCAGGCATTTACTCGGTGGTGTTACCATGATCTTGCAAGTGAATAGAGCACGCTCAGCAGAGCCCAAATGAGCTTCCAGCCCTCTGCTCTAACCCCACAAGAGCCAGCCTCTTAACACTTGTTTTGTGTGTTGGGACAGTGAGTTGGGTCACATGCTTGAATACAAAGGCTTTGCTGCTTCAGAAGAAAAATCCAAAGACCCAGAGCTGTGGCATCAACCAGCTGGCTTGGTCTTTTATCATTCTGCATGGAGACCACCTTAAACATTATTCAGACATGACTGCAGAGCCAAGAGCCTCCATGTCTTCAAACCACCATGAAAGCTGGAATGTGAGAGGCTCTGTATTTGCGGGAAGTCACTTAGCCAGAATGTGGAGCCCTCAGTCCACGCATGGGAGAACCTGGGCTTGAATGGCCCAAGAACCCAGGGTCTACCCTAGCACGTGGCTTTGAGAACTGCCATCCCAGGGGGATGAAGGCTGAGGAACCAGTGTAAGAAAGGCAGTGGGTAACATCAGGAAATGCCATGACACCCTGGCTTAGCCACATGGCCACCCACAAGCAATAAACATCATTGACTGTGGGTAATTTGGTTCTTTGCTGTGGCCAGCGTTTTGTCTGGTGAAACTGTGGTCACCAGTATGCTTTAAAACTGCAAAGTCTGCGGGCGGTGGTGGCGCACACCTTTAATCCCAGCACTTGAGAGGCAGAGGCAGGCGGATTTCTGAGTTCAAGGCCAGCCTGGTCTACAGAGTGAGTTCCAGGACAGCCAGGGCTACACAGAGAAACCCTGTCTTGGAAAAAAAACTGCAAAGTCTATACCATTCACACCCATTAAGATGGCTGTCTGTGCAGCATGCACGGATTTGTGTGTGTCAACATGTATGTTGGTACATGTGTGTAAGTGCATATGCACATATCTGTGTATTCCTATGGGGGCCAGAGGTTAGCATCCAGTATCTTCCTCAATCATTCTTAACCTTATACATTGAAACAGGGTCTCCACTTGCATCCAGAGCAAGCAAACACTCATACACGTAAAATAAATTTTTAATCTTAAAAAAATAGAAGACAGAAAGCAGCAGGTATAGGAAGAATGTAGAGCGATCGCAGCTCCTGTGCATCACTGATGCAGAGGTAAAACTGGTACAGCTGTGTGGTCCTCACCTGTGATCCAGCAGACCCACTCCAGAGCGCGTTCTCCAGAGAACTGCATCAAAGACCAGACAGATACATGCACACGCTTGCTCACAGAAGCATTTATACAATAACCAAAAGGTGGAGACAATCT
Source organism: Apodemus agrarius (assembly GCA_964023405.1). NCBI lineage: Eukaryota > Metazoa > Chordata > Mammalia > Rodentia > Muridae > Apodemus > Apodemus agrarius. Next base: position 22,031,876 of record OZ030011.1, on the reverse strand, counting down.
GAAATCTGTGCATGAATAGCTAAACAAAATGTATTCTCTCTCTCTCTCTCTCTCTCTCTCTCTCTCTCTCTCACACACACACACACACACACACACACACACACACCAACAATATTATTCAGACTTAAACTCAAAAGTTGGACACGACACAGCATGGAAAGCTGGGCACGCTGCTGTGTGCTTGTAGTCCTAGCAGCTCTAAGAGGTTAAAGTGTGAAGGTCACTGGACCCCAGGAGTTCAAAGTCAGCTTGGCAATATAGCGGAAAGGAGAACCAACTTTCGAAAGCTCTCCTCCGACCATCACACATGCACAGCCACACATGCCACCTCCCAAGTAAATAAATGAATGTAATTAAAATAAAACAAAACAAAAAACTAGGAGCAACAACAGTGATGAGCCGCGGAGGCGTCCTAGTGAGACGAGTGACTCTCTCTCTCTCTCTCTCTCACACACACACACACACACACACACACACACACACACGGATTTCAACTTACGTCAGGTTCCTCAGAGTTTTCAGACTCAGAAAGAAAAATGCTGGTTCCTGGGGTTGTGAGCTTCTGGGCAGGGAGGGGGATGTTGAATAGGTACAGAATTTCTTTAGTTTTTTTTTTTTTTTTTTTTTTTTTTTAAATAAGGTCTCATTCTGTAGCTCAGGCTAACCTGCAATTTATAATATGGCCCGGGCTGTCCTCAAACTTGTGGCAATTGTAACCTCAGCTTCCTGAGTATTGGGATTACAAGACAGACATGTCAGCCAACCTTGTTTTTTGTTTTGTTTTATTTTGTTTTGTTTAAGACAGGGCCTCATATAGCCCAGGTTAGCCTCAAACTGACTATGCAGCCAAATCTAGCTCAGAACTCTTGATCCTCCTGCCTCTACCTCCCAAATGCTGGGGTTACAGGTGTGCACCACACAACCCGGAGTGTGGTACAGGAGCTGTTTTGCAGGTTAAAGAGTCACCGAGCCTGCTCATATGGCCAAGCGAGCATGTGTAACACTACTGACTGCGGCACCTAAAGGGGGGAAGATGGAAGACAGTGTGGAGTCTGTGCAGATGGCCCCGCTGGTTACCACACTGTCCGGCTTGCTACTATTTATCCAAGCAGCTACAGTTTGCAGCATAGATGCTGGGCAGGAGAGGCACAGAGCGGTGACCCCGCTGCCATCCCCCTGAGCTGGCTGCTTGGTGGCATGGGTCAGCAGTGTAGATTTGCTTTGATTAGAATGTCAAGAGTCGGCAGAGAAAGCTTCCAGAAGGAGGTGATCTTGAGTGTTTCTAGCATGGCTATGAACTTGGGGACCTGGTTGGAGTGCGAGCCACCCAGCACCATGACTCTACAGTCCCCGCCTTTTCAGAATGAGTGCTCAGCAGATTCCAAGTCCATTCATATCCCTGACCCATGGCTCGGGAGAAATAGCAGTATGTAGAGGACGCAGAGGTGAGGTGGCACCCAGGCACCCTGACACCCAGACAACTGAGCCTGATGTGGTACCCACTTCCTTCACCGAGTCCCAGATCCAGTCCTGAGTAGACAGGTTTCCATTTCATCTAACCGCCTATGTGAGCCAGGTTCTCCAACACTGGAGACAGCTCTGACCTTATAAAGTGCAGAGCCAATGCCCCGGGCTTTTTGATATTTGCAAGAGCCAGACTTTATATCTGGAAGGAATAAGAGAACAATAACAGATTTATTTTCCAGTCTGTAGATTATGAATTTCAATGTTTTCCTGTTTCTTCTCATGAAGTTTCCTTTCAGGTGGTTATAAAATCCCGGCTCGTTTATGTTGGAGACAGAACAGCTTGACTGCATGCAGTACAGTTCGAGAGAGACTGGAAAAGGCGTGCTAACCCTACCGGCTTCTCCTGCTACCCCACTCCCCATTCCTTTTGGCCAAAGCCAGACCAGGGCTGGCCAGTCCCAAGCCCAGCCTCCTGAAAGAGCTGTGGCTGGATCCTGGGGGCCAAATAATCTCCAGGCTAACAGAGAGGCTTTCCAAAAAGAAATCGTACCAAAAATGAAGCATAATTAATACTGGAGAGGAGAAACTGTGTCTCAAAGCTTTTCTTTGGTTCACTATCCAAAGGAGGAGGAGGAGGAGGAGGAGGAGGAGGAGGAGGAGGAGGAGGAGGAGGAGGAGGAGGAGGAGGAAGAAGAAGACAGACCCTCCACTGTCTGTCAATGACAGACATTGCTGGCTGGGGACGCGGGATGATAATATTAACTATGGCTTACCATAATATGCTCAGCTCGTATTAGCATGCATGCGCCCCCTCCCACATGCAAAGACACGCAGAGAAAGCGTGTAGATCTATGCAGGGCAGCTATATTTTCAAGAGTCACTGGAGAAAGGGAGAACAGATGTCCTCCTTAAACTTCCTCAAGGCTCAGGGATTACTTGGCTGGAATTGCAATTTCCGCGAAGAACAGCAAAACATTTGCTTACATGCGTCTCTGTCTGCAGTGTCCACTGTTCACTGGCTCGAAACGTCTAGGTCCCATTCCCTCTGTAAATCGCACACATAGAGCAAACGCAGACAGAAGTGTTCGGAGACTTTCTGCTGGTCTCACAGCCGTCGCAGCAAAGCAACTGCTGGTGCCATAGTCAGCAGTCCCCCAAATTTAAAAAATATGTAGTGTGATATTTTATAAACTACGCATGACGTTGCTGCCCTTTCCAAAAAAGAAAGAGAGATGATCTAGAGAGGCTGTCTGCTGCCTCTCTCGAGATGCTGACCGCTGGCGCTGTTGGATAAAGCCCCACTCCCAAACGAAGACTTTGAGATGGGTGCAGCTTTTTGTAATTAGCAGGGTCATTGCATCACTAGCTAAAAGTCTTTTCCAGTGCCCCGACACAGGCGGAATCTCAGCCATAGCCATTTTCCACCCATCAGGTCTGGAGTTAGGTTTCCCAAGTTTGGAGACAGTTCCTGGCGCCTTCCAACCTACCTTTTTAATCCTGGCATATCCAAGATGCGCGGGAGGAGAAGCGACGCGAGGAAGGCAGGCTCTGTGGCGGGACCCGGGGCGGCTTGGTTCCGGAGGGGCCGAGCAGGCAGCGAGAAGGGCCGGGACAGTGCCGGGACAGTGCCGGGTGCTGGGAGCCACTGCAGAGCCCTCGCCGCCGGCACCTGGTTTCGCTTAACCCCCTTCAGTAATTCAGCATTAAGCCAATTGGAGGAGGAATGTTAAAAATGAACACTTCATTTTCTAAGTATGTTAAACAATGCAAATGGGGCCTCGGTCTGGACACAGCTGGTTCAGATTACAGAGCTCACCAACTGGCTAGACTCCTCACAACAATCTTGGGGCGTCTGCCAGGGCCAAGTGCTCTGCGCTGGGAGGGGAGCTCGGCGGAGAGCGGGGCTGGGGGGCGCCCGGCCTCCCCGGGGGCGGAGCGGGGCGCGTGCGAGGGGGCGTGTCATCAGGCCCTGTGGCCAAGCGAACTTGAACTCACCACCAAGGCTGCTTTAGAGACGAAAGACGTGTGAGCAGTTGGGAACCAGAGGCTTCAATCAGGGGCTGGAACAGCAAGGTACCCCTAAGCAAGGATGTGGGGGTAAGGGCGGATCAGAAAAGCAGGGAGGCTGTAGGAGAGCAAGCAATGGCTAAGAACTCTCCTTGGCTTTTTTTTTGTTTTAGTTGCTGTCACTGGCCTTCAAAGTAGAAAGATGGTTTGTGAAAGTCAAAGGCGAAAAGCCTAAGAATGGTGGGCCACACGTGGGCCCTGGAAGCCCTCCCTCCCTTTTGTTTCCTAGCTCTGGAATCCCCTATCAAGTGCAAAAGGGTCAAAGATACTGCTCTCCAAAAGACATGACTCGACTGCTACGCTGCAAGCCCTTCCTTGCCTGAACCCTCTCTTGGACCCTCAACTGTCCAACCTACAGTTCAGAAAGCACGGGGGCGGGGCGGGGGGCGGGGCGGGGGGCGAGCTTCCCTCGCTTTCTATGCCTCTGCACAGTAGAAACTAGCTCCGTTTCCTTGGATGCCAGCGAGCCTCTGAAGTCTACATCTTTAGCCTTTTCTAATGACAGTTTTACAGAAATGGACTCCTACGCTAAAATCTCGTTGGACTGAACAAGAGCAGCCAGGTGCTGGTGCTGTTGAAGATCGGAATTCAGTCGACCTGATCTATTTACTATGGGTGTATGAAACGTCTAAGAATAAACTGTATTTCGGTTCAGCCCATTCACGAGATTGCACCTCCGGTCCATTGTTCTAATAGCTAGGATTATAAAAATCCTTAAGGGCCACCAGTACTGCACGAAGGGGGCAAAATAAAGAGAATTTCAGATTGGGAAATAAATAGGAGTAACCAATCAAAATAGCTAGACATCTAAGCGTGCACACTGGCTACCTCTGTCTGAAATTCAAAGTCAGGCAGTGACTGGGAGGGAGGCACTCAAGCCCCTGATGGTAATTTCTGACCAAGGTGCTGTGTACAAGGAACACAGCCTTGGGCCTCATGATGTTGTGCTATAACATGTTTTAAACCACCAAAGAGGCTCCTCACACACATATATTGAAGGCTTTCCTATATATTTTATCGTTCTAATAGTAGAATCTTGATAATCACATAGACCAATTTGTTTGATTAATATAAAAACTATGATTGTAGGGGCTGTCGAAATGGCTCCTCAGTTAAGAGCATTGGCTGTTCTTGCTGAGGACCGGGGTTCAAATTCCCAGCACCCACAAGGTGGCTCAAACCTGCTGGTAACTCAGTTCCTGCTGATTCCGTCTTCTGACCTCCAGGGGCACTGTGTGTCTATGTTGTGCACAGACATACATGCAAGCAAAATATCCATATACATAAAATAAAAACTAAAAAAAAATCTTTAAAATAGAAATAAATAAATGTCTAGAACTTTGTAAAAGCACAGTCATAGAAAGAAAAAGTCAGTGAGACCAAAACCTTAAGGAGTGGGTTGTCCATCAATCAGGCTGAGCTCAGGGACCCTGGCGGGCGAGCTGGCGGAAGGACTGGAGAAGCAGATTGTAACCCCATGGGAAAAACAACTGGCTGGCGTGACTACTCAGGGCTCCCAGGGACTAGACCACCAACTAAGGAGTGTCCAGGGAGGGACCCATGGTTCCAGATACATATGTAGCAGAGGATGGCCTTTTCTGGCATCAATGGACAGAGAGGTCCTTGGTCCTGTGCAGGTGTGATGCCCTAGTGTAGGTGGATCCTGGAGGGGTGAGACAGGAGAGGGTGGGGGTGTGGAGGAGCACCCTTATAGAGGCAAAGGGGAAGGAGGAGAGGGAGGTTGTGGGACGGGAGGCTTGTGGAGGGGTAACCGGGAAGTGGGATATCATTTGAGATGTAAATGAATGGAATGATTACTAAATAATAATAATAATAATAATAATAATAATAATAACAATAACAAAGAAGTAGATTGTGGAACTATGTGTGAAGCAGGCCATTAGTACATGAGTGTTGTTAATCTCTCCCTGCACAGTTAATCTCTCCTGTTAAGTTTGTAAGTTAACAGTGTCATGAGTGTATAAGGACAGGAAAAAGCGTGGTGCGAAGGGGGCTCAGTACTGACTTCGGTGTCAAGCCTCCACTTTATCCCCAGTGTGTAAGTGATTGCTTAAACACACTAGGTAAGAGCTCTACCGCTCATTGAGCTACAGCCCCAGCCCGCCGCCCGAGTTCTTTCAGCCAATCATCATATAATCACATGACCCGGAGGCGACCTTGCCTCCGAAGCTGCGCCATTAAACCGAGTGTGCCGCGCAGCTGCCAGACAACTCTCCTCCACCGCTATTTTTAACTCTCCAGAGTTTTACGTGTGTCCTTATTACATTGTCATATGTTATTCAAACTCTTTCTTTACAAATTCTGTTATCAAAGAAGCACCAAGTGTGGCCCCCAGATGTGAGCTCCACATCTGCTCGAGGTGACTTATTCGCCATGAGCAGCTCCCCATGAAGCCGTCAGAAGGGCGCGATCCGGAGTGGAGTGCTCTGTCTCACTGTCTCTGGCCCCTTCACTTTTTCCACAGCGTGGAGCTGCTGCTGACTGCAGGACTCTGACTATCACCGCCTCCTTACCTCAGCTTCCCTGGGTCCCTCCCAGCCCACTCCCCTTCTACCTCACAAGCTTTACACTTCCAAAATCCAGTCATCTGGTCCACAGCCTGTGAGAGATTCTGTCAAACATCTGATAACATCAAACCACATTCGCTCCAGCATTTCCCGGTCACCAAAATCTATTTTTAAAAATGAAAAGAGGATGTGGGTGTAGTGGCTCACACCCGAAATCCCAGAAATTAGAAGGCTGAGCAGGAGGATCGCTGAGCGTTGGGGCCACGCCTGGACTGCAGTTCCAGGCCATCGTAGGCTTCAGAGGGAAAGCTTGCTCTTGTTTCAAATACCAGAGGCAGGCAGGCAGGCAGAAAGACAGACACAGACAGACAGACAAATTAGGTCCTTTAGTGTGACCCTTGCTGGCCTCTCAGATTACTTCCTTAACTAGGTGTTTTTCTTTTTCACTTGCAAAGTAGGGACCCGAACATCGTTCCCCTCATGGCTTCACCAAGCGTAAGCTATGTCCTAAACAGAAGAGGCTGCCTGTTGTCTGCAGAAAGGGTCCTTCCTGGTTTCTCCCAAGCCCAATTTGTCCACCACGGTGAGGCTACAAGACAAATGGGTAACTTTCTTTTTTTTTCCCCCCAGTGGCATGGCAAATTTGGGGAAATTCGGAGTTATGCATTTGATGATATAGATTAGTTAGTGTTAAACCATCGTTTCCCCCCCCTCCCCCCCCCATCACTGAAAATGAATCCCACCAAAATGCCTTCCTGGTGGGGGAAGGGGGCCGGGTTACCGAATGTCCGCTGCCTCCCTGGTCTTCGATCCCTTTCTCGGGTCCACAACAGCAGCTTGCAGATGAAGACACAGCGCTCTGTGTAAGGATGAAGATTGCTGGCCTAGCTGCGCAAGGCCCTGGGCTCCACCCCAAAAGAAAGAAGGAGGGAGAGAGGGAGGGAGGACAGAGGAGGGAGGGAGAGAGAGAAGGAGTGCACCTCAGCAAGAAGGGCTCACAGACACAGAGAACAAACTGCAGCCACAGGCCTGCTGGACCCACCCCACCACCACCACCCCACCACCCCCATCCCCACCCAGGGCTTACCAAATTGGGATTTCTTCGAGAAGCTCAGCTATTTGTCAGAGATAGCTCAGCCGGTGAAAGTGCCTGCTACCAAGCCTGATGACCAGCATTTGATTCCCAGACTCATGTGGTGGGAGGAGAGATAGGACACTTCTCCAAGTTGTACTCTGACCTACAAACACGTCCTAGCACAGGTTTGCCCACATATATGCACACAAATTACTGAGTTAAAGAAAGACATGTATAAAAACAGATCTGTAATAGCCCTTTGTTGCAAAGGTATTTCTAGGGAAAGCTAGCTGGATGTAGGGAAAGGTTTCATCCCTTCCAAAGTCTAGCATAGCTACTTGGTGGAATAACGGGCTACGGAGTTGGGTACATATTCCTAGCTGTGCTTCAAGATATCCATGCCAGCGACCACGGCTAGGCCAAATTAGCAGGATGGCCTTGCACAACACACATAGTTCCATTTTTGTTTCTCTATCTATATATTTTTTATTATGTGTGGGGCCAAAAAGCCGTAGGGGAGCCAGTCCAGAGCAAAAGTGAGTTTGAGACATGTCCAACCCCTGAAAACCTTGTCTGGAGACCAGCGGGAGTCAGACTGTTCTCCTTGCACTGAGTCTTCGCGCCCCAGCCCTGTAGCCTTGGGACCGACCCCCTCCTCCACCACACTTGAGGTAGTCCTGTAGCCTGGTGGTCTAATTACAGGTTAAACCTCCTCTCTCCCTATAAGGACACCAGCGAGCACCCGGGATTCCTTTTAACATACCCCAGTATCTTATCCCTAGCCAACGATGTACACTCGTCCAGAAAACCCCCACCACTGCCCAAGGTTTATATAGGTTTTGTTCACCACCAGAGAGAGAGAGAGACAGAGAGAGAAAGACAGAGACAGAGAGAGCGCTTTTCTGTTTCTCACCGCACTCGCCTCCAACCACGGTTCTGCAGAACCCAGTTCTGTTCCGTCCAGTCTGCTCAGTGTGCAACAGGTGCCTGGACACTCCGAGGACAGAAGCGAGCGAGCCTGGGCCAGCAATTGTGCGCATATATGTGTGTGCACAAGAGAGGGCGTGGCTCCAGAAGGGCTGGATGCGCCAAGATGGAGGTGGTTGGGAACCACAGCGTGGATACTGAGAACCACACTCAGGTCTGTAAGAGTAATATGGCCTCTGAACTGCTGAGCTACTCCCCCCCCCACACCCAGCTTCACTTTGCCTGTAATCCCCAGCTCTCCTGGGACTTACACGGGCTTCGACATAGCAATGACATCTCCTCGGAAGCAGTGCTGTCGATTATTCTTACCTCGCCATCAGGCATTCTATCGGAACATGACAAAGGGGCGCTTCCCGGTCACCGCATCTGCTAGTTTGCCGGCTTCAATGACTCTTTCTTCACAGTGAGAAGCTACTCATTGCTCTTGCAGAAGACCCAGGTTCGGATCCCAGCATCCACAGGGAGCTTACAACTGTTTCCAGCTTCAGGAGATAAAATGCCCTCTTCCGGCCTCCACACGACCAGGCACGCAGGCAGCACACAGACATACGTTCAGACAAAACGCTCATACACATGAAATAAATATTTAAAAACCGTTTTAATGGTTTCTGATTACTTTGTTCCTGAGCACTGCTCTGTTTAGGAGAACACAGCAAGTTGTCTACAGGTGGACAACTTTAGTCCTCTTTCCAAAGCACCCTATTCAATGATAGAATTCGGGTAAATCTTTTAAAAATGTTTTGGTCTTTTGAGGTGAATTGTCAGTTGCTGCAGAGAAAGGCCTCCTAACCAGGAATGTGATGCAGTTATCCATTTACTAAGACTTTTCAACATCTTCCATGAGACGCTTCATGGATTCCTTCATAGAGCTGCTGACCCACTAACTCATTCATTCGTTGGTTCATTCATTCCTTCATTCACCCCAGTGCTTCCTAAGAGCACAGGTGCACAGGCTCTCCAAGTCATATCACTGCTCTGTTTTGTTCATTAGTTTTTCTCTGTGAGACCCCAAAATAGTTCTTTTAGGTTAATCAAACTTCAGCTTTCTGCTGTAAAATGGGGCAAAAAGTTAGCAGTATTAAAAGATAGTGCCGAGACAACGGGTGCTGGCGAGGATGTGGAGAAAGAGGGACACTCCTCCACTGTTGGTGGGATTGCAAGATGGTACAACCGCTCTGGAAATCAGTCTGGCGGTTCCTCAGAAAATTGGGCATGACACTTCCAGAGGACCCTGGCATACCACTCCTGGGCATATACCCAGAGGATTCCCCGGCATACAATAAAGACACATGCTCCACTATGTTCATAGCAGCCTTGTTTATAATAGCCAGAAGTTGGAAGGAACCCAGATGTCCCTCAAAAGAGGAATGGATACAGAAAATGTGGTGTGTGTGTATACACACACACACACACACACACACACACACACACACACTGGAATACTACTCAGCAATTAAAAATAATGAATTCATGCAATTTGTAGGCAAATGGTTAGATCTGGAAAATATCATCCTAAGCGAGTTAACCCAATCACAAAAGAATACACATGAAATGCAATCACTGATAAGTGGATATTAATGAGCCCAGAAGCCCTAAATACTCAAGGCACAATTAGCAAGTCAAAGGATTTCCAAGAAGAAGAAAGGAGAGGACCCTGGGCCTGAAAAGATTGGATCCAGTTTCATAGGAGAATACCAGAACAGAGAAATGTGTGTGTGTGTGTGGGGGGTGATTGGGGAATAGTTGGGGGGGGAGAGGACTTATGGGACATATGGTGGGGAGGAACTGGGAAAGGGGAAAGCCTTTGGAATGTAAACAAAGAATATAGAATAAAAAAAATGGAAAAAAGATAGTGCTTATCAGGCTCCAATACACAGGCTCCACTGAGCCACATCTCCAGCCCCGGCTTTTTTTTTTTTTTTTTTAAGCACAAGCACTGGTTGGTTGAAAGTTCAGGTAGAGATTTCCAGGTCTCAGGATTTTGAGAGAGGATATTTTACACAAGAGACCAGCACCAAAAGAAATGTAGGAACTATGGTGCAAAGGAGGTAAGCTGTCCCAAACCATAGAGACAAAGCAGTCAGAGCCGGGTTCTCCCGCCTTCTGCTCCAGGATTCCTTCTCCCACCAGTACTGTGGACTTTACCTGTGTGTGTGTGTGTGTGTGTGTGTGTGTGTGTGTGTGTGTTGAATCTGTTTGTTGAATCTTGAAGCTCCAGCATGGTAAACACGAGCAGGATGTTGGGATGTTCTGCGCATGCCTGGAATGTCCTGTTATTTCAGCAAACCATGGAAATGCCTGGGCTCTCCCTGCATTGTTTACTGACTATGGTTTTTACATATAGTTCTGTAGAAACAAATAAAGAAGCCTCGTGGCGCTCCAGCCTCAGACTTGGGATTAGCTACGGTCACGTTTCCATTTGCCCTTGTGTCTATTCCATTCTTGTTCATTTGTCTTCTGATACACTATGGATTCAGGTTTGTGAATCTAACACATTTAACCTTTAAATGGTGTGATGTTCAAATGACCTCACCACCTACCTATAATTCACATGAAATGACCATATGAGTAACTCTTAGATTCTTGAATTTCACGCAGCCCAGTAAGATCATTTTCTTATAAAAAGGAAAACCTAAAAAAAAAAAAAAAAAAAAAAAAAAAAAAAAAAAGGCAAACATGGTAGTGCACACATTTACACATTTGATTCTAACACTGGTTGGGCAGAGGCAAGTGGAACTCTGTGAGTTCAAAGCCAGCCTGATCTACATATCAAGTCTGGACAGTCAGGACCACAGATAGACCCTGTACCAAACAAACAAACAAACACCAACAACTGTGGGTGGGGCATTGAGGAGATGGTTCAGTTAGTAGATCGTGCATGGGTACCTGAATTCAATCCCCAGCACCCAGATAAAAATCTGGGTGTGGGGCTGGAGAGATGGCTCAGCAGTTAAGAGCACTGACTCCTTTTCCAAAGGTCCTGAGTTCAAATCCCAGCAACCACATCATGGCTCACAACCGTCCGTAATGCCCTCTTCTGGTGTGTCTGAAGACAGCTACAGTGTACTTACACATAACAATAAATAAATCTTCCGAGCAGGGCTGGAGCAAGTGGGGCTGGAGCGACCAGAGGTCCTGAGTTCAATTCCCAGCAACCACATGATGGCTCACAACCATCTGTACAGATACAGTGTACTCATATACACAAAAATAAATAAATAATTTAAAAAAAAAATCTGGGTATGGCAGTGAGCACTGCAACCCCACCTGCCAAGTCAGAAACAGGAAAATGCTGGGGTTTGCTAGCCATCCAGTCTAGTGAGCTCCAGATTCAATAAAAGACCTGCCTCAGAGAGGAAACAGAACTAGAGAAGACACCCAGAGTTCAACTCTGCCCCCAAACATATGCACTCATCTCCACGTGCATACATACGAACACACACACACACACACACACACACACACACACACACACACGAATACTCACCTACACGTGCATACACACACACACATACACACATGAATACTCACCTACACATGCATATACACAAACACATATGAATACTCACCTGCACGTGCATACACACAACAACACACAGATATGAATACTCATATGAACAATATTGTTCTACTTTTTATTTTGACAAATAAAAATTAAAAATCTATAACAACAATTATAACACTATATTTCGAGGGGAGGGCTTTCGGCACCAGAGGTGGAAAGCACGGACTCTCATTTTTCTCATTCTCAGTGGGCTGAAGACCATCCCAGATTTTTCTGCATTGTCCCAGTCAGCAAGTTTTCGGTGATACACTGAGATCTGTTCTACTGGGCAACGTCTTCCCATTAGTTACAGGCACCTCCAGCTGTTCCAAACAACCTCGCAGCCTCCCTCATGCACCCTGGCCCTGTCCTGGCAGTTACAGCACAGTTGTGAAGCCAGTGCTTACCACGGCTCTACTCACTCAGGAGCAACGAGAGTCGTAGGACACACCTGCCGTCTTTACGGCCTCCAAGCTAACCCAGCCGCTTCTTATCCTGTGACTGCACAGGTGTGACCAAGGCATCTCCGTTTTTAACTCAGGTCATTCTAATTTCTCAGCAACTACGTGTTTGTTTGTTTGTTTGTTTGTTTGTTTTTAAATGTTGTTATTATTAAGTTCTGAAATGTGGATTTCACTCAAACTAATTTAAGTGTTCATTTACTAGCCATGTGTGGTAGTAAATGAACACTTAATTCTCAGCATGGCTTTAGCTCTTACCTGATGATCAATTTGCTCGGTTAGAAATAAGACAGAGTAGTAGAAAACAATCAAAAGACCCATGATAGTCTGGGTATGACAGCTCAGATGTGTAATTCCATCCTTCAAGAGACCGAGTCCGTATGCTGCCTCCATGGGGCTCAGGCCAGCCCGGTCTGACATGGGGATCTCCACGCCAGCCCAGCCACAGCGTGAGAGCTGCCTGGCTCAAAAGGCCTTTTTTTTTTTTTTTAAGTTACTCTTGGGTCAGGGAAACTGCTATCAATAAAGTCCTTGCATGAGGACCTGAATTTGGATCTCCAGGACCCATATTAAGGCCCTGTGAGTTGGCCCACATCTGGAGCCCTCGTGCGGGGTGGTACAGATAGAGATGGATGCATTCCTAGCAATCTCTGAATCAATGAGCTCTAGGTTCCGTGAGATACCCTGTCTCAAAAAAATAATGAGAGAGATTGTCAGTTCTAACCCCACTCCCACCCCACCCCTGGCATACACAAGAGCAAGAGCGAGCCAGATTTCTCCCATAAAAAAATGGAGCCTCCTCCCCAACCCTGCCAGGTTGGGTGCACACCTTTAGTCTGGTGTTGATGAGATAGAGGCAAGCTGACTTCTGAGCTCAAGACTAGTCTGGTCTACATAGCAAGCTCCAGGAGAGCCAACTCTACATAATGAGACCCTGGTTGGTTGGTTGGTTGGTTGGTTGGTTGGTTGGTTGGTTGGTTTGACTGATTAAAAACAAAAAAAAAAAAAAAAAAAAAAGGACAAAGCCGGGCTTGGTGGCGCACGCCTGTAATCCCAGCACTTGGGAGGCAGAGGCAGGCGGATTTCTGAGTTCAAGGCCAGCCTGGTCTACAGAGTGAGTTCCAGGACAGCCAGGGCTATACAGAGAAACCCTGTCTCGAAAAACCGAAAAAAAAAAAACAAAACAAAACAAAAAAAAAGGACAAAAATCACAAACAAAATGGAACTTCAAGCCAGGTATAATGAACACACCTCCCAGCTCTCCAGAGGCCAGATAGGAAGATAATGCATTCAGGGCCAGCCTGGGCTACACAGTGAATTAAAAGCTAGCTTGAGTTACACAGCAAGATTCTGTCTCTATAGCCCAGTCAGACTTTGAATTTGTAAGACTATGTAAAAGAGAGAGACAGAGAGAGAGAGAGAGAGAGAGAGAGAGAGAGAGAGAGAGAGAGAGAGAAATTCAGTACCCTAAAAACAAAGGGGGGGTAGTGGGAAGACATGAGAAATACGAAGGTGGGGGTGAGCCTGCAACCATCTAAACTATCCAGGGAGAAAACAGCCAGCATTTGGGGGCACTGAAGGCCGGGAGCCAGTTACAACTGTTGAAAGAGCTAGAAAGCCAAACGGAATGCTAAAGCAACCAGTTACAGGCCACACCAGGCAGCCACTGCCCGGGGGCTAGAGGGACCGCCATAGACAGTGCCACAGAGCCCAGGAGCCAGACCACCCACAGGAACTGAGATTGAAGGGAGAGCCAGTTGGCCAGGGAGTCTGAGAAGGAATGTCTGTGGGACCCTGGGAGAGCAAGGAGGGGTCAGGACAGTGAGCTGAAAGGCAGAGGGCAGCCACAGAAACACAGCGGTGCTGCCTTTGGATCCTGACCTCAACTTGCCTCTGTGTAAAGGAAGACCTTCGCTGCTGTCAGGAAACATGGACACCCTTTGAGCATTGGAGAATAAGGAATGACTTCGATAGCATACTAAAAACTAGTGGGGTGGCGGGGAGGCTGGGGGAGCTGGGGGGGGATAGGGGGTTGGGAGGTGGGGAGATGAAATCGAATGTTGAATCCTGAGTACAGGTTTGTGGAAGTTCTGTCTTTAGTTTGTTTGTGAAGAATAATTTATTTTCAAAATTTTATTTTACCATTAGTTTGTGTGTCCATGTGCTCATGTGCACGTGGTGTGTGTGTGTGTGTGTGTGTGTGTGTGTGTGTACAAGCCTGCTACACAGCACACGTGTGGAAGTCAGAGGATAACTTGTGGGAACAGTTCTCTTTCTACTATGTGAGTCCAGAAATCAATCCAGGCACCAAGCCTTGCAGCGAGCACCTTTACCTGCTATACCATCTCTTCTGCCCAGAACTATATATTTCTAGTGAGCCTATGATGGAGTATCAGAGGCTGAGGGAGGAGGTTTGTCAGTAACATTGAGGCTAGCTTGGGCTATGTAGTGAATTCCAACATGGCTACAGGCAAAAAAAAAAAAAAAAATGTTAATTTTTCAGTTTTGTGGCAAAAGTGTGGGCTTTTCTTTCTGCCTTACCCCTGGATGTGCAGCCCTTGAGTGGAGGTCTGTGGGCAGTACTGTATGGTCAGTTCTCCCCTGCCATTTTTACCTGAGTTCTGGACCCAAGCTTGCACAAGTACCTTTACTCACTGGCCCACTTCACAGGCTACCCCTTTTAAGTATTCATTTGTGCAGGCACACTTGCTAGTGTGTTCGAGGGTGTGTTTGAGGAGGCCTGTGCCTGGGCGGAGGCCAGCAGAGGAGGCTGGGTATCCTCTATCATTCTCTACATTGTTCTTTGAGGCAGGGGCATTCCCCTGAGCCTGGAAGCCAAGAGTCCAGTGATCCTTCTGAGTTCAACCCCTCAGGCTGAGGTCACGGCATGCAGTGGCTACTGGCTTGTGACTGGTGCTGGGGTATGAGCACTACTACTGACTGCACCTTTGAGCCATCTTGTCAGCCTGAAGTAATGGCCTTTCCTCCCCTCCCTGGATAAACTCTCCTTTCGATAACACGATTCAGGCTTACTGGCAATATCCATGGGCATCTGATGAGTTTGATTGACATGTAAATCTGTGGGCATGATGTCCAGTTATCTACCTGGGACTGCTCTGAGGAACACTTTATTCTAAATCATTCCTCCAATGCTGCACTGGAAGCCTGCTGCGTATACAACATCACGACCACAAAAGGGGGTCCAGCGGTTCGTTTCAAATTAGGGGAAACACTTAATTTCAAGCTACTCGAGTTTGAGGCGAGCTTTGCTCAGAAAAGTCTTCCAGGGTCATAGGAAGATGTTGACACCTGAACCAGTTTTCTGTGCCTGGAACAACAGGCTTGGGGCAACAGTTGGGAAAGGGATAAGATTATAAAGTGCTATTTAAAAGCCACCTGGGTTCAGCCCAGCTGGTAAGGGTCAAGAATCTGGGACCATGACCGGAACTCTAGAGAAGGTGAGGGTCAAAGGCCGCTTGGTCATGTTCTGCAGCATCCAACACTGTCACCAAAGGGACTATGTGTCTCCTCATTTCTAGACTTAGACATGACCTGTGTGGTCCCTCTTCCCCTGTATGGATACTGCTTGACTTTAAGTTCACGTCAAAGAAAAGATGTCAAGTATAGAGAATTCAGGCCTGGGTCACACCCACAGATGTTCCCACAGGAAGCCCCATGCCTCCCCAGCCTGGACCTGTGTAAGCATCTATGAATATAGATGCAATAAATTTGGAGTTTAAAGTCATTCCTGAGGAGGTCAGGACTGGAAGAAGCATTCACTAATATCTAGATCATCCTTCACAGAGTAACTACAAGGTGGCCTCCTTATTTGGTGTGGTTTTCAGATGGGCTGCAGAGCAAATGCTTTAAAAATAATAGATGGGGCCCTTTCCACCAGGTCCTTTCTGCTGGGACAGAATCTTACCTGGTCTGCTCCAGTGAAAACACCATAGCCTGACCCATCCTAGAGGATCAGCTGCACTCAGAGCAGTTGTACAACAGCTTGACTGATCCACTGAAGACCTGACAAGCTGAAGGCCTCCCAGGAGATCTACTGCAGCCAGGGCAACAGATCAGCAGCTCCTCTGGCCCTGTGAAGAGCCCCCAGCTGTAAGGCCCCACAGGTGGTCTGCTATAGACAAGGCTGCCTGCCTACCAGGAGATCTGAAGCAACCCAGTTGACAAAAGAGGCAGACTCCAGACAGTCACCCAGACCAACAAACGCCAGAAATATTCAAATGGCAAGAGGCAAGCACAAGACCTTAACCAACAGAAGCCAATATACATCGATATCATCAGAACCTATGCAAGCCCTGAATACAACAACACACCTGAAAATCAGGAACCTGTCCTAAATTCTTATCTCATGAAGACAATAGAGTCCCTTAAGGAGAATATCAATAACTCACAGAAATAAATACAGGAAAACACAGGTAAACAGGGGAAGGAATTGAATAAAGCGATTCAAGACCTAAACCTGGAAGTAGAAACAATAAAGAAAACACAAAAGGAGGCAAGTGTGAAAATGGAAAACCTAGGAAAGAGGTCAGGAATTACAGATCTAAGTATCACCAACAGAATACAAGAGAGAATCTCGGGTGTAGAAAATACCTTAGAAGAGATTGACACATCTGTCACAGAAAATTCAAAACATAAAAAACTTCTAACCCAGGCTGCCATCTCTCCAGCAACTGAGCAGGTGGATACAGCCAGGAACACAGGGAGCACAGGAGTGGGAGAGCAGCTGTACCAGGGTCTGTCCGGGCTCCACCTGCATCCAGGAGCTGGGCAGCTCCACAGTCGTCTGTGCACTGATCATGCCAGGGGAGAACTGCTCTGCAGGGAGGGATTTGACTCCCGGCTTTGGAGGTGAGGCCGCCATCTTCTCTCCTGTGACTGAGCAGGCAGGTACAGCCTGGAGCACAGGGAACACAGGAGTGGCAGAGCAGCTGGGACAGGGTCAGTCAGGGCTCCACCTGCACCCAGGAGCTGGGTAGCACCACAGCACCCTGTGCCAAGGGAGAGCAGGTCACCCAGGGGTGCTGAGACAGGCTGGCAGGCCCACAGGAGGGACAAGTGCCAACCAGAGTCAGCAGGACCAACAAACACCAAAGATAACCAGATGGCGAAAGGCAAACATAGGAATGTTACCAACAGAAATCAAGGCAACATGGTATTGTGGGAACCCAATTCTTCCACAAGAGCAAGTCCTGGATACCCCAATACACCAGAAAAGCAAGATTTGGATTTAAAATTACAGCTCGTGATGCTGATAGTGGGCTTCAAGAAGGACATAAATAGCTCCCTTAAAGAAATACAGGAGAGAACCAGGCGGTGGTGGCACACAACTGTAATCCCAGCACTTGGGAGGCAGAGGCAGGCAGATTTCTGAGTTCGAAGCCAGCCTGGTCTACAGAGTTAGTTCCAGGACAGCCAGAACTATACAGAGAAACCCTGTATGGGGGCGGGGGGCAGGGGAAGAGAAATACAGGAGAACACGACTAAACAGGTAGAAGCCCTTAAAGAATTATAGGAAAGCACTACAAAACAGGTGAAGGAATTGAACAAAACAATTCAGGATCTAAAAATGGAGGTAGAAACAATGAAGAAATTACAAAGGAAAACAACTCTAGACATAGAAAACCTAGGAAAGGAGTGAGGAGTCATAGACACAAGCATCAACAACAGAATACAAGAGATAGAAGAGAGAATCTCAGATGCAGAAGATACCATAGAAAACATTGAAACAGCAGTCAAAGATAATGCAAAATGCAAAAAGCTCCTAACCGGAAACATCCAGGAAATCCAGGACACAATGAGAAGACCAAAACTAATGATTATAGGTATAGAAGAAAGTGAAGATTTACAACTTAAAGGACCAGTAAATGTCTTCAACAAAATTATAGAAGAAAACTTCTCTAACCTAAAGAAAGAGATGCCCATGAACATACAAGAAGTCTACGGAACTTCAAATAGATTGGACCAGAAAAGAAATTCTTCCTGTCACATAATAATTAAAACACCAAATGCACTAAACAAAGAAAGAATACTAAAAGCAGTTAGGGAAAAAGGTCAAGTAACATATAAAGGTAGACCTATCAGAATTATACCAGGCATCTCACTAGGGACTATGAAAGCCAGAAGATCTTGGGCAGATGTCATACAGACCCTAAGAGAACATAAATGCCAACCCAGGCTACTATACCCAGCAAAACTCTCAATTACCATAGATGGAGAAACCAAGGTATTCCATGACAAAAACAAATTTACACAATATTTTTCCACAAATCCAGCCCTTCAAAGGATAATGAATGGAAAACACCAACTAAAGGAGGGAAACTACACACTAGAAAAAGCAAGAAATTAATCTTCTTTTAACAAACTAAAAAGAAGAGAGCCATATAAATATAACTCTGCCTCTAATAAAAAAATAACAGGGAGCAACAATCACTTCTTCTTAATATCTCTTAATATCAATAGAGTTAATTCTCCAATAAAAAGACATAGACTAACAGACTGGATACACGAGCAGGACCCAACATTTTGCTGCATACAGGAAACTCACCTCAGGCAGAAAGACAAACACTGCCTCAGAGTAAAAGGCTCAAAAACAATTTTCCAAGCAAATGGTCCCAAGAAACAAGCTGGTGTAGCAATTCTAATATTAAATAAAATTGACTTTCAACCTAAAGTAATCAAAAAAAAAAGATAAGGAAAAACACTTCATACTCATCAAAGGAAAAAATCTACCAAGATGAACTCTCAATTCTGAACATGTATGCTCCAAATACAAGGGCACCTGCATTCATTAAAGAAACTTTATTAAAGCTCAAAGCACACATTGCACCCCACACAATAATAGTGGGAGACTTCAATACACACTCTCATCAATGGACAGATTCAGGGAAACACAAACTAAACAGAGAAACAGTAAAACTAACAGAAGTTATGAACCAAATGGATTTAACAGATATCAATAGAATATTTTATTCTAAAACAAAAGAATATACCTTCTTTTCAGCACCTCATGGTACATTCTCCAAAACTGACCATATACTCGGTCACAAAACAGACCTTAGCAGATATAAGAAGACTGAAATAATTCCATGCACCCTATCAGATCACCACAGAGTAAGGCTGGTCTTTAATAACAAAACAAACAAACAAACAAAAACAACAGAAAGCCCACATACACATGGAAACTGAACAACATTCTACTCAACAATAACTTGGTCAAGGAAGAAATAAAGAAAAAAATTAAAGACTTCTTAGAATTTAATGAAAACGAAGGCACAACATATCCAAACTTATGGGACACAATGAAAGCAGTGCTAAGAGGAAAATTCATAGCTCTGAGTGCCTCTAAAGAAACTGGAAAGCATACACTAACAGATTAACAGCACAGCTGAAGGCTCTAGAACAAAAAGAAGCAAATACACCCAAGAGGAATAGATGGCAGGAAATAATCAAACTCATGGCTGAAATCAACCAAGTAGAAACAAAAAGAACTACATAAAGAATCAACCAAACCAGGAGCTGGCTGTTTGGGGGAAAAACCCAATATAGATTAAACTCGTAGCCACACTAACCAGAGGGCACAGAGACAGTATCCAATTCAGCAAAATCAGAAATGAAAACGGGAGACATAACAACAAATACTGAGGAAATTAAAAAAAATCATCACATCCTACTACAAAAGCCTATATTCAACAAAAGTGGAAAATCTAGATGAAATGGACAATTTTCTAGACAGATACAGGTACTAAAGTTAAATCATGATCAGATAAATGATCTAAACAATCCCATAATCCCTAAAGAAACAGAATTAGTCATTAATAGTCTCCCAACCAACAAAAGCCCAAGACCAGATGGGTACAATGCAGAGTTCTATCAGACCTTCAAAGAAGACCTAATACCAATACTCTTCAAACTATTCCACAAAATAGAAATAGATGGAACACTTCTCAATGAGTTTTATGAAGCCACAATTACTCTGATACCTAAACCACACAAAGACCCAACAAAGAAAGAGAACTTTAGACCTATTTCCCTTATGAATATCAATCCAAAAATACTCAATAAAATTCTTGCCAATCAAATCCAAGAACAACTCAAAACAATCATCCACCATGATCAAGTAGGCTTCATCCAGGGATGCAGGGATGATTCAATATACATAAATCCATCAATGTAATCCACTATATAAACAAACTCAAAGAAAAAAAAACCACATGATCATTTCATTAGATGCTGAGAAAGCATTTGACAAAATCCAACACATCTTCATGATAAAAGTCTTGGAAAGATCAGGAATTCAAGGCCCTTACCTAAACATAGTAAAAGCTATATACAGCAAACCAGGAGCCAACATCAAACTAAATGGAAGAAACTTGAAGCAATCCCACTGAAAACAGGAACTAAACAAGGCTGTCCACTCTCTCCCTACTTGTGATAAAAACTGCATGGTATTGTTACAGAGACAGACACATTGATCAATAGACTAGAATTGAAGACCCAGAAATAAAATCACACACTTACGAACACACTTGATCTTTGACAAAGAAGCCAAAAATATACAATGGAAAAAAAGCATCTTCAATAAATGGTGCTGGTCTAACTGGCTGTCTGCATGTAGAAAAATGAAAATAGACCCATATTTGTCACCTTGCACAAAGCTCAAGTCCAAGTGGATCAAGGAACTCAACATAAAACCAGATACACTGAATCTAATAGAAGAGAAAGTGGGAAAGAGTCTTGAACTCACTGGCACAGAGGGAAATTTCCTAAACAGAACTCCAGTGTCTCATGCTCTAATATCAAGAATTGATAAATGATACTTCATGAAACTGGAAAGCTTCTGTAAGGCAAAGGACATAATCAATAAGACAAATCGGCAATCCACAGATTGGGAAAAAATCCTTACTATCCCCACATCCTATAGAGTGCTAATATCCCAAATTTATAAAGAACTCAAGAAGCTAATCACACACACACACACACACACACACACACACACACACACAAATGGGGTTTAGACAGGGCAGTGGTGTCGCACACCTTTAATCCCAGCACTTGGGAGGCAGAGGCAGGCAGATTTCTGAGTTTGAGACCAGTCTGGTCTACAGAGTGAGTTCCAGGACGGCCAGGGCTATACAGAGAAACCCTGTCTGGAAAAAAATGGGGTTTAGAACTAAACTCAGATTTCACAACTGAGGAATCTTGAATAGCTGAGCAGCACCTAAAGAAATGTTCAAAGTTCTTAGTGATCAGAGAAATGCAAATCAGAATGACCCTGAGATTCCACCTTAAACCAATCAGAATGACTAAGATCAATACCTCAGGTGATTACATATGCTGTCCATGATGTGGAGAAAGAGGAGCACTCCTCCATTGCTGGTGGGATTGCAAACTGGTACAACCACTCTGGAAATCAATCTGGAGGGTTCATCAGAAAATTGGAAATCGATCTACCTGAGGACCCAGCTATACCACTCTTGGGATACACCCAAAAGATGCCCCATCATGCCATGGGGGCACATGTTCCACTCTGTTCATAGCAGCCTTGTTTGTGATAGCCATAGCCAGAAGCTGGAAACAGCCCAGATGTCCCATGACAAAAAAATGGACACAGAAAATGTGATTCATTTACACAATAGAATACTACTCAGCTATTAAGAATGAGGATAGCCTTGTTTTGAAGGCAAATGGATAGAACTAGAAAATGTCATCCTGAGCAAGGTAACTCAGACCCAAAAGACATGCATAGTATGTATTCACTAATAAGTGGATATTAGCAAAAAAAAAAAAAAAAGTACAGAATACCCAAGATACACTCCACAGAACTCAAAAAGGTCAACAAGCTGAAGGGCCCAAGTGAGGATGCCTCAGTCCCACTTGGGAGGGAGAAGAAAGGAACCACAAGTGGAGAGAAAGGGAGGGACATGGGAGGAAAAATGGACGAGGGTGTGGAGTGGGAAGTCGGAAGGGAGAGGGGAACCTGATCTGGTATTGGGCGAGGGAAAGGGACTAAAGCCCTGAGGGCCAGCAGAAAGAATGGAAACAGGCAACCTCTGGAGATAGGAGGTTGGGGGAACCCTCCAGAATGTACCAGAGTCCTAGGAGGTGAGAGACTCTCAGGACTCAAAGTGAGGGACCTTAGATGAAATGCTGGACAGTAGGGAGAGGGAACTTATAGAGCCCACCTCCAGCAGGGAGACAGAGCATCAAATGAGAGAGAGAAGGGCCATCCCACAGTCACAACTCTGACCCATAATTGTCCCTGTCTGAAAGAACTGCAGGGATGTAAATGGAGAGGAGCCTGAGGAAAAGAAGGTCCACGGACAGGCCCAAAGTGGGATCCAGCTCAAGAGGAGGCCCCAAGGTCTGACACTGTTACTGAGGCTATGGAGCGTTCACCAAAAGGGGCCTAGCATGACTGCCCTCTAGAAGATCCAACAAGCAGCTGAAAGAATCAGATGCAGATATTTTCACCCAACCAATGGACAGAAGCTGCTGACCCCTGTGGCTGAATTAGGGAAAGCTGGAAGAAGCTGAGGAGGGCGACCCTGTAGGAGGACCAGCAGTCTCAATCTGGATCCTTGAGATCTCAAACACTGGACCACCAAACAGGCAGCATACACCAGCTGATATGAGGCCCCCAACACACATACAGCAGAGGACTGCTGGGTCTGTGTTCATTCAGAGATGATGCACCTAACCCTCAAGACACTGGAGACCCTAGGGAGTTTAGAAGTCAGGTGGGTTGGGGGTGGGGAGATCCATGTGGAGACCGGGATGCGGGGAAAGAAGGTATGGAATATGGAACAGTTGGAGGGTGGATGGGGGCATCAAATATGGAGCATAAAAAATAAATTCAAAAAAATAATAGATGGGAGTCTGAGCTGAAATGAGAGCTGGTGGGCTTGGGTTGGTGCTGGGCCTGGGACTTGCTGCTGTTTGCTCCCTTGCATCTGTGTTCAAAGCTCTCCTTATTCTAAGCCCTTTCTAACACAGCACTGTTCTGTACTTGCGATCACACCTTGAAGTGTCTATGGGCCAATCCAGCGTCTTGGCCACAGATTTCTCTGAACTTTCGCTGAATGTGGGTCATGCTTTCTTCTTTACATCTCTCATTACTTCTGGTTGAAAACTGGACAATTCTGGTTAGAGTTCAGCAACTGACGCTCATCTATGTTTTTTTATTCTTTTAATTCACTAAATTATTTAACACTGGCAGCTTGACTCCACAGGAAAGCACAGTTGCTTCTTCTGACCGGTTTTGCATTCGTGTTTGAATTTCTAGTCTGACTTCCCAGGCTCAATCCCGGAGAGACCAGCAGTCAGCAGTATTTGTTCTTGCTCAACCTCCAGAGGCCCCAAGGCTTCCACATGCAGTAGTAGGTTGTGTGTACATGTGGGACAGTCCACTCGGGCTGTTGGCCCAGATCTCCCTCCCAGTCAGGCTCTCTGGTCTCCCCTGCACCTGGTGGTCTCTCCCCTGCTCAAGGTCACATCAGCCGGGACTAGCTACAACTCTCCCTTGAAGGCCTGCACAGTGGATTCCTGCTGGCCCACCACCCTTCTCCTGCCTTCATTGCCGGCAGAGTCTAACTCACTCTGCAGCAAAGCTGATTTTCACGATCCACTCAGAGGTTTGGGGGTGAGAGCTACAGCAGGAAGGCCCCAGATTCCAATAATTCTTACACAAAGTACTAGAAGCCTTTCAAATACTGTTTTTAACCTCCTGATTGCTTTTGTCAACTTCCTGTCAGCTCCCAGAGCCCTCAAGTTAGTCTGATCTCTTCATAATGGCCATCCAGATGCCCCTCATAACCGTGTGCTGGTATTCCACATACACCGAAGACTGACAGCAGGGTAAGTCTCAGAAAGTAAATCTGATGTCCAAAGTAGGAAAGAAACTGGGTGTGGTGACCCATGCCTGTAACCCGAGCACTGGGGAGCCGAGGACAACAGGATCTATGCTCTGTTTGCTCTTCCAGTGACTCGGGCTCAGTTCCCTGCATTCACACGGATTGGGTCACCTGTAACTCAAGCTCCAGGCCATCTAACACCCTCTTCTGGCCTATGCAGAACTTAAGTGCATGTACACACACACACACACACACACACACACACACACCAATAAAATCCTCAAAACCAACAAAATTTACAAAATGATCAAACAAGTAACAAAATGAGAATGGAGAGGGGAGTTTTCACTTTAAGTGGCAGCGCCATGGTGTCAGCTCTGAACATCACTGGTATTTTTCAACACAGGGCCACTGACTGCTAAGTACCATTTCAGGCAGAAAAACACAGCCAAACAAGCATCTAAGACTCCTGTGGCACTAAGTTTATGTGATATGGAAATGCTTTAAGGAGAAAAACAAACCTCAAAATAATTATTTTTAAAATTTTAAATGACTAAACAACCTGTGTACATCCTAAAGAAAAATAAATTAACTCACTGATTCATAATTTTACAAACCAGTGTTATGGCTCCGGAGAGAGGTGTTTGCTGTCAAGCCTGACAACTTTGGTTTGATCCTTGGAATCCACATGATGGAAAAGAGAGGGACAATTTCTGCATGCTCTCCTGACATATTCTTTCTCTCTCTCTCTCTCTCTCTCTCTCTCTCTCTCTCTCTCACACACACACACACACACACACACACACACACACGCTAACCTGTAATAAAACAATTTTATCCTGATGGTGCCTTTGTGAGGAAGCTACCTGAAACCAGCTTTGGTTAGGAGGCTCACACATGACGTCATGGCTCCTACTACCTAAACAAGCCACACAGGAAACCCAAGGCAGATTTATACTGCTTTGTTTCAATATACAGCTATATGGGAAGCGCCTTCTGGAAATGCATACTGTTAAGGACACACAGCCGGTCACTGAGGCTCAAGGGCGGAGATCCTGTGAGAGAATGTACACACCTTCAATGTGTGCACATGTCTTGTATTCCAAAAGTGACAACGACAACACTGTATCTTGGATTTTTAAGGAATCTCTGGGTGATCTAGAAAACAATTTTTTAACAAACTTGGTATGAAATTCAGCCAAATACTTCAAATCACCCAGATTTAACTGAGGGCCAGGAGTAGTGAACTGAAGAAGAATGTGTAAAAAGACAGCTGAGAACCCTCAGTTAGGCCGTCATCTTAACCCCAGCAGGGCTCAATGAAGGCTCTGCTGGGAGCCAAGGCAGAAAACCAACTAAAGCTTCCAATGCTTGCCTTAAGTGATCTAAGTAACATTTCAAATCACTCCTTATCTCCAAGATAAATATTGTTGCAATCATAACGGATTAGTAATTTATAGTATGTGCAACGTTTTCACAATGTGCTATAAAACCCTCAATTACATCTCTATCCACATGACCCTGGTTAAGGACAGGAAGACAAGAAGGTTCGGTTGCTGCACTCTGTACTCCACTGGCACTGGTCAGGGCTAGAGCCACCGTCTCTGAGTATTTAATTTACTAGCCTGCTTCCTTCAAGATGTGCTCCTCCCATTTGTCTGCCAGCCCAAACCAGGGCCCTCCAGCACCTGGAACATGTGATCCCAAGACCACACTTCTCTCACCTGTTCATGTGTCTGTCTCAGCACTTGGCCCTAGCCTCAGATTTCTTCCTCCCTCCTCAGCAGACACTTCCCACAACACACCCCTGTACAATCTACCTGTACCCCTCTCTCACTCCTGTCCCTACCCTCATGGGGTCTTTCCCATGTGGAGAGAGCCACTCCATCTGTGCACCACTCTCTCCTCTGCTGTCCTTTTTCTGGGGCTCCCCATGGCCTTCCCACAGCATTACAGGCTGTCTCTCTGCTCTGAAGGAGACTCTCTCCATCCCTAAAGTCAGCAGAGCTGCCTACAAACGCTATCTGCACATGCGACCCAACACTCCACAAAGAAGCCGCTGTCCCCACCCTTTAGTCAGACCCAAACAAAAGTTCCTGATCCCTAAATTCAACAGCAACACACGGGTGAACAAACCTGTCACTTATTCTTTGTAACTATACAAGGCTGCTATCAGGTGGGTACCACTTCAGATGAGAAAAATGAAGCAACAAAGGAATTTTGTCAAAGGTCACACAAAAGGGGTCCAAGTCTGAACTCCGATTCAGTTATTAAACTAAAGCTCCATTCCTTCTAATGCGATCTCAAGAGTTAAGAATGGGCTCTGTGTCTAAGAGCAAATGAAGATGTCTGAACAACCCTGGCAAAGAACTAAGTGACCAGTGATGCCCTCTGAAGGGGACAACGAGAAGTCCACCCGAGAAACCCTCAGGTCCTCCTTTCACACGCAATCCACACTCAGCATTCAGGGCCGAATCCCTGCAGCAGACGTGCAGAGCGAGTGAGCACCCAAGTCCTCAGAGGCCGCTCCAGACAACCCGTACATGTCATCTCTCCTCAGGAGACGCCGGCAGCTGGTCCCAAGTGCTTTTATTATGGACAAAGACACAGCCAATTTATATCATTTTTATTTGGAAGGGTTTTTTTTTTTTTTCCGCCTTGCAATGCTCCTGAGAAATTCAAGAGTGCATTGGCTTTAGCTCTATATAAAACACAACAAAATCTTAAGGTACAGTTGGAAGTTTCTCACATTTAGATACCTTCCTATAAATCAAGACAATGTATCAATTTTAGGTGATTAAATCATAATAAGTTAAGATGTAAAGACTGGCAAATCATCACAAATGTCAACATTACAATGATCATTTTCCCATAGGAATATATAAAATAAATATTACCTAACTGATATTTACAGAAGAGAAATTTTCGTTGATAGAAGATGCTTTAAATGCTTTGATATATGAAAATTTCTTTAATTTAAAAAACCCCAGTTCAAATGGTTTTCATCTTCACCTGTGCCAGCCCTGCCCCCTCCCATAGCTGACTTTGAGTAATCACTTTGATACTCTTCGATACTCTTGAATACCTGGGATGATTAAAGGAACTAAAGGCTTTTGGGGTGATAGTTGATGGTTGGCTGGCCAGCTGCATGCCATCTCTTTTTGACTATATGCATTGGTCTCCCCCACCCTTTTTGAAAAACAAACAAGAACACTAGGAGGTAAAACCCAACAGCACACATGCCGGTGACTGCATTCACTCAGCACCTACGGCAGGGTGAATTCCTGATAGTGTACTTCATTGTACTTGAAAACCATTAGGAATGTTGGGAGAACTGTGCCTTCCAATGCAAAATTCAACTACAAATTCTAAGTGCAGAAAGACATCAACAGTCCACTCACAGCAGTTACAACACTGCCGTCTGTGGCTTCTGATGCAAAATTCAACCACAAATTCCACCAAGTGGTTGCAGATCTCAAGAGCAGAGAGACTTCTGCAGTCGCCATGGAACTGCCAGTGAGCCTGTAGCAGCGTCCTTCTGGAATGACTGAATGAGTGTGCTTCTTGCTCTCTGCTGAGAAGTTCCCTTGAGCAGATGGTTCATCTCTGACACAACTTAGTTTCAGAAAAGCTGATGGGTTCGGTCTGGTTTAGATCACTGCGCGTTTAGAATGCACACTGCAGAGACATTAGGCAGTGCAGCTTTCAGACAAGGCCGGATACGTCAATGGCAGCCATGTCAGACAGGGTTCTTTGATGCCTGGATGTAGAACCCCCCACCACACCACACCACATCACACCCCCACAGCAGCCTTCAAACTTAGGTTACATGAAATGGTGAGGGAGGGAAGGCTGTTTTAGTCAAGGAACGTCAAATGTCATAAAAGTTATTTAAATATAAAACACACTGCTTAAATATCCACCACGTACACCTCTTCTTTAAAAGAAAAAAGATTAAATCTTCCATTTTCTTCTTAGTGTAAAAACTAGTCTTTTGGCTACTTTATTCAGAACTTAAAATGTCCTGGCAGGCAGTGCATGGTCCAGGCTAATGAGAGAGGATAACTTAAAGAAACATACAAAAACCTGTATCAGGCAGACCCTCAACTTACAATGGCTTAACTGTTTCAATTTTGGAGTTGGCCAAAATGATACACACTAAACAGAGATCATGCTTCAGATGTAGAGTTTCTCTTTTCTCAATGCTGGGCAGCCGTGGGAGTGGAGCTCAGCCGTGGGGCCCAGTAGGGTGGACTGACCGTACAGCAAATGCAAACATGCTCCATTCACAATGTTTTCAATGTTTTCTTTTCCTTCTTTCTTTCTTTCTTTCTTTCTTTCTTTCTTTCTTTCTCTTTTTCTTTTCTTTTCTTTTTTTTTTTTTTTTTTGGTTTTTTGAGGCAGGGTTTCTCTGTGTAGCCCTGGCTGTCCTGGAACTCACTCTGTAGACCAGGATGGCCTCGAACTCAGAAATCCCGCCTGCCTCTGCCTCCCAAGTGCTGGGATTAAAGGCGTGCGCCACCACCACCCGGCCAAAATGTTTTCTATTACGGTGGGTGACGGGCTGGGAGCCCCCCGTAAGCTGAAGGGCATCTGTAACGTCGGCCAAACTGGCTGCAGCCCCTCAGCATTTCTATGAACTCTGCGGGCAGCCCTGTCTAACACACAGTGGAGAAATTAGGATAATACGTTAGTTAAGGACACAGGTGACGTCAGAAAGCAGCAGTATCCCAGTTACTTAATTTTTCAGAAAAAGACATTTTAACCATCAACACATCATTTAAGCCTCCAGACCTCCAAGCACATTAGAAATATACAGTTTACCACAGGTAGATTTGCAAACAACCCAAGTTAGCGCCGACAAGCCAGCACTGCCGACACTTTCGAATGAGTCTCATTCCCACCTTTCCCTGCTATATAGGCTTTTCTGTTTTAAAGGCTTATCTGAATTTACAAAATATGCAAGAAATGACTTTTAAATGTACAACATCAACAATTAATACAAATATGAACATCCTGATACAATGAAGGTGTGGAATCAGGATTTTTTCTTTCCTAACAGCTTTGTAAAAAGATACAGAAATCCTTGAAGTCCAAACACCTGGTGTCCGTACGTTGAAATGACCTCTATAATGAGCACAGGGTGCTGCACCCCACGAAGGTAGAGCTCACACAGAGGCGAGAGGTAACAGGTCTCAGGATATTGCTAACAGTGGTCTAAGGTCTACGTGGATGCAGCCATACACAGAATGTAACCTTACATGAAAGTTACATGTATTTGTGCATTTGTGCAAGAAAACCTTATGACTTTTGATTGTTTGGTTATTTCGGTGTGTGTGTACTGAAGAAGGAGCTCACTATGGCTGTTGCCCTGGCTAACCTGAAACTCGCTGTGTATACCAGGCTGGCCTCAGATCCTGAGCAATCCTCTTGCTTATCTCTCAGTGGTAGGATTAACCATGAGCCAGCAGGCCTAGCTGGAAACCTATAGTTTTAGGTGATACTTTAAAAAAGACAGTTCAGCTCTTGAAACTAAATAATCCCATTTAGTTACTCACAGCATGTACTCCACAATAAAAAGAAACAAACTACTGACCCATGAAACAACTTGGATGGATCTCAAGGAAATTATGTTAAGTGAAAAACACCCATTTCCAGAGGTTACATAACATATGATTTCATTTAAACAGCATTTACAGAATAACAAAATTATAGAGGCTGACAGTTAGTGGTTGTCAGGGATTAGAGGAGGCAGCAACGGTTAGAAAAAGGCAGCTCAAGGACCCTCCTGAGGAAGAGTTGGATCCTGAGCGCGGTGGTCAGATGAATCTATACAAACGATGAAATTGCATAGAGCCAAATACCTGCTTTGCCTCAGGGCACCAATAACCTCCCCTGACCAGTTTTGTTCTCTGTGCTCTGTAGAGCGCACGGTCCTCTACAGTTGACCCACATGTCCTGCAGAGCATTTTCTGCTCCGTGTAGAGAAACCTTTACAGACATTGTTGGAGGGTAGGGAGGAGTGCAGGTGAAGTCCTTATCTTTAAAGACGAACCACATGCTCATATATTACATGAGCTTGAAGACTCGGGGAGATAAAAGTAGACATACAGTTTACTGTTCTTGCCTATCCTTTAGAGTTTTATAAATAAAAAAGGAAACCAAATGTTTCTAGTTTTAAATTAAGTAACATCATAAAGTGAAAAAAAGCAGATTATATATCAGATACTTGGTCTTCTGACACCTGCAATTTCTAAAAGCATTAAGAATATTTTTATTAACAGAGAAATTACAACTACAAACAAATACAGGACTCTTTCCAGAAGGCCACTTTGTGATACACTCACACACATACAGTGTTCGTGGGTCCCTTGAAGTGCTACCTGCCCTGCTGTGGAGCCAGCTACTGCTTTAGAAGGCCTTTCAGAACAACCCCTGCACTGCTGTCAGGCGACACTGGCAACGGTGTGAACGTGGGCAGGACATCTGAGATGGGCTTCAGAAGAAGATGGCCAGGCCCGCCAGGTCCATGTCCAGCTGGGTTAATAAGGGGCACGGCTGCTGAGCGGGGGGCCAAGAATGGGTTCACATCTGTTCTTCTTCCTGCCCTGGATTCTGCTGTATCTAAGAGATAAGATACAGATTTAGTTTCTATCCTTCACAAAGAGATCTAATGAACACAGCAATAGCTTTATCAAACTCATCCACACAGTTGCTGAGGTTTGTTGCTGAGACAGGGTCTCTAGCTCAGGCTGGCCATGAGCCTCATATAGCTGAGGATGGCCGCTCTGCTTGGAGAGCTGAAATTGTGCTAACAAGCTCAGCTTTAACACAAGCATTTGAGTAATCAATTTGTCACTACTATCAATTTTACCATTCCACCCTGCTGATAACACTATTAGGCACACGTTTGGGCTAGCCTTTATTCAAAACAAGAACACCAACTAACCCTCAAATCCTAAGCATAAAACACCGTGTGGGCCAACAAGATGGCTCACAGGTGGAAGTGCTGAGCACTCCGCCTCCAACTCTCATGACCTAAGTTCAGACCCAGAACCCATGTGGTTGGAGAGAACCAAATCCTCAAGTTATTCTCCGACTTCCAAAAGTATACACAGAGTACACTCACATACATATAGACACATTTGTACACAATAAACAAACTATTCAAGAATTCTAATGTGTATTATGAAAACCTCATGAAAATTCACTCCTAGTCATTCAAACCATTTTCTGGTAAAACAAACAAAAAAGAACTGCATGTGCTTCGGGTCTCTATATTTGGCTACCTACAAATTCAATTTGTATGCTGCTGAGTTCTGGATCCTACAAGCAGAACCCATCTATGAAAAGTAGACGGGCAGAGCAGAAGTGGGAGGCATGGAGAGCCTGGCGCTCACAGGCAAGCAGGAGAGGACCAGCAATGCTAGCTAGCCACTCAGGGCTGTGCCTTCAATGATGGCCAAGACCACACTGGATACTCCTGCAGACTCTTATAGTGAGCTTATCAGTCTATAAAACCTATCTTTATAAAAGGTGTCACGTGAAGTCAATCTATAGAACCCATTTGGAAGATATCATATAAACTTTACAAACAGTTTTGATGTAGTCATGTCTTAAGCATTATTGGGCACACAGGACTGGGTCGTTCATCACCAGATAATTTTTCACCAAATTGAGCTGTGCTTAAATAGGCCTAAAATAAACACTTGGAGTCCCAAAGTTTGAACTAACACCAGCTACTTTGTCCTGTTGAACCAAACTGTCTTTTGCCTCATGCTGATCTTTACTCTGCTGGTCATAGCAGTCATAGAGTCACACACAGAAAAGAGAAGAAATGAAGGAGAAAGAATGGTAGTAAAGGAGACAAGGACTGTTGTCTGCATACAAAAGTACTGTATCCTCAAATACTAGTTATATACCTGAAAACTGCATTTACTGTAACAACTCTGAAATGGTGGTGTGTATGTTTCAGGGTAAATACTTTTCATACCTACCTGAGAGATGAAGACAAGATTTCCCAATGACTATAATACCTATGAAAAATGCTAGCATATCATATTATAGTGATGCAACAGTAATTACAATTAATTTACCAGAAGAACAAATAATGTATACATACATGACTCAGTCATCATGTCAGCATTCAAAGGTGGGAGATATTCTCAATGGTATCATTTCTCTACCAAATTAGGTAGTTACAATTCATTTTCATTTGAATAAGAATTTTGCTTATGACCTGTCTTAGGGGGTACAATTCTGCCTTATTACCCAAGGACACTAATAACTTAACTGGTGAAAGCCAAGCAAACCCTTAGAAGTCCCCTCTTAAGCAATGGGAAACTAAAAAAGCAGGCTCCTGCCGGGCGATGGTGGCGCACGCCTTTAATCCCAGCACTTGGGAGGCGGAGGCAGGCAGATTTCTGAGTTCAAGGCCAGCCTGGTCTACCGAGTGAGTTCCAGGCCAGCTGGAGCTACACAGAGAAACCCTGTCTCAAAAAACCAAAAAAAAAAAAAACCAAAAAAAAAAAAAAAAAAGCAGGCTCCTAAGAAAAAGACAGAGACAATCTCATTCCACTCAGCTGTGACTGAGCACTTCCGGATCCCCACTCTGGATTTCCTGTGACCAACAACTTTCCAAACTGGAAAAGCTCCTGTGCCGCCTGCTAAGCTCTACACTCTGGGAACACAGCAACACTGAGATCAACAGCCTGTGAACACAAGTGGATACAAAGTCTATACACACTGTGAACACAGGACGACACTGCACACTGTGAACACAGGACGACACTGCACACTGTGAACACAGGATGACATAAGGTCTACATACTGTGAACACAGGACAACACTGCACTCTGTAAACACAGGAAGACATTACATGCTGTGAACACAGGAAGACATAAGGTCTACATGCTCTGAACACAGGATGACATAAGGTCTACACACTGTGAATACAGGATGACATAAGGTCTACATGCTGTGAACACAGGACGACACTAGTCTCTACACACTGTGAACACAGTAAGGACACTAAGCTTGTGTCCTCCATGCAAACCCTGCTAAAACTGCCCACCTCTGGCTGACACATATGTCTAGCAGGGCTCTGATGAAGGAGAGGGAGAGAGGGACAGGGAGAGAGGGAGAGAGGGAAACATAGAGGGAGAGATAGAGGGAGAGAGAGTGTGAGAGAGAGGAGAAAAAGAGGGAGGGAGAGGGAGACAGGGAGAGGGAGAAAGGGAAGGAGAGAGAGAGGGAGGGAGGGAGGGAGGGAAGAGAGAGAGAGAGAGGGAGAGGGAGAGGGAGAGGGAGAGGGAGAGAGGGAGAGAGAGAGAGAGAGAGCGAGAAAGAGAGAAGAGAGAGAGAAGGGAGTGATTGAGTAACTTCTAGAAGAGAAATTCTGTAATATTTTATCTAAATTTAACTATGGTATATGATATGAACTAGGAAGCATATGATATGTTCCTTAAGTCTATATTAAAATATGTAAATTATTGGGAAAAAGAGATTGGTTTATATAGTCTAGTGAATAACTTTCAACTCAAGAAATGTTACTATATGCCAATATCATCAATATAAAACAAGTAAGACCATTACAACTCAGTGGGATCAAAAATACACACATATAACCATCAATTATTTCCTTCTAGACACACCTTTCTACATGATGGGTGCCTGCCACATTCTTAGATGTTTAGGTCAGTTTAACTAAGTCAACATTATGTATATTATTTATGTGGCAAAGTTTGGTTATTAAATAACAATAAGTTCAAAACTGAAAATCATTTTCAGACTATAAATTTGCTTATAACTTTAATATGAAGTACCATCAGAGAGAAATGAAAAGGGACAAAGCAAAGATGTAACTATCTCACTAACATTTCCAGGAGACTAATTCAAAGTGACTTATACTGATAATTAAAATAAAAATGCAAATAAAATTACAGGTTACTACAATGTCTATAAATATACCTCAGTATCTCTAAATATACTACAGTGTCTATAAATATACTATAATGTATATATGACTTAGGGGTGTGTGGAAACTGCCAATAAAAGATTTCTCATGAAGACTCTGGGAACTATTCCTACATAAAAATGAAAACATTTCATACTGTTTACATTAATTAAAACAAATAAACAATAAGCTAAACAACATATAAGGTCCAAATTTAGCAACATTTGAATTTTACAAGCAGTATTAAAATTTCAAAACACTGAAAACTTTCACTATCATGAGTAACAAATTAGCAACAAATCTTAAGTTAAGCATTTGATTTTTACCACTGAGGGAAAGCCACCTCCCTAATTTTACCTCTAAAGCTCTCAGGTATGCCTGGGTCAACTTTCCTTCTTCCTGGAGAATCTAGAGGCTTCAGGTCATAAACTGACAGCTTTGGGGGTGGGGCAGATGGATGAGATTCTGTTTCCAGAAATTTAACAAAGAGTTCTGAAAAAGACTAAGAGAAAATATTTTGGTATATTACTGGGGTTGTATTAAACGATGCAGGAGAAATCTGATTCTACGCAAATGAGAGTGGTGTGTAATCACTCTCATGTTCAGCAGGAATGAAACTGGGTCTTACACTATTGAACACAGACTGCTGATTTGGTCTCAAAGGTGTGTTGGGCACACTTTTCGATCCCCCTCCTAGCCATCCAGCCATCCACCGAGTAACACCTCCTTGATCTTCCGCAAACAGCTGTGAGGACATTTTAAAACAGAAAAATACTATCAATACAAGACAAGAAAATAAGAGCCCTCTCCCATGACTTCAGAAAAAAGTAAACATGCTTTGTAACTCAAGTTCTAGTAGGTGCTTCCTACAATGACCGGTTACAGAGAAAACCAAATGCCACCCCAAACACAATCTGAAGTAAATGTTCTAGACATGATTATATCTCTAAAAATTTAATCATCTGATAAAACAACTGGTTTATAAGTTGTAAAATACTTAAACTAACACCATATCAACTGAACAAAAGCACCTCTTTGATTAAGAAAACTGTATAAACCCATTATATATACAGTAAAAATAAATTACTTTCCATAATGCCCTATATAATAAATATAATTAAACATTGAGAAGGAGAACCAGGATGTAGCTCAGTGGTGGAGCACTAACACAGGAGACAAGCTAGACTGCACTCTGTGAAAACAGACACAGAGAAGGAGGGAGGGAAGAGAGTCCCACAGAGCAAGGAAATTACACAGAAAGAGGTGGGGGTGGGGAGAGGGAAGGGGCCTCAGTCCAGTGCTTTCACTGCCTCATCACCTGCTCCATTTCTTCCCTTTTGACACCCAAGATGCTCCCCATGAGCCGAAGCACTTCATGACGCTGGGTTTTAGGTGTGTGGAAATGACCAATGAAGAGGTTTCTCATGAGGACTCTAGGAAAATCACGGCAAACACAGGTGAGGGCAACCTAACAGGGCCAATCTACTACAGCCACAGCTAAACACTAAACAAAGAAACACCTTCTTACATGTGAACAATGAAATGCTTAATTATAAAGCCTGAATAATAAGATACTCTAAACTAACTTTTTAAGTAAGTCTAATTAGGAATATTTCAGACAACCTGAAATGCATACTTAAAAAAAAAAAAACCCTTATCAAGCTCACCATTTCTTTAGCCCCAAAGCCAACTAAAGATGTATCTCATGAGTAATTCTCAACACCTCAGTAGGTGATTATCATTGACAAACATAAAAATGGAGATAGATGTTATGTATCCTCGACCAAATTTATTAAAAATTTAAATAATATTTTAGATTTAAAAATATTACATCAGATATTATTACATAAATAACCAGGCTTCATATCTACATTTAAACATGTTAGATATGTTTACCTAAGGGTAGTGAAGAGAAGAAAATATTAATAATAACCTTTTATTTTCTAAGATTTGATATAGAAGTGATTTTTTTTAATTCTTACATATGGTTTTGAGAAAAGAAATGAGTTGGGAAACAGACTTTAAAAATAAAAGGAACAAAGTTATTCTAGTGACTGTCATAAAAACTACCTACACCTCACTGTATAAGACAAGGAAAGGCTTCTGGAACTATAGTCATGTGCAAGCCTCCCCTGCAGCTAAGCTGTTCTATGAAAGCAATTCCTGTAAAACAGAGGAGGAAGCCAAGAGGCAGCGCTTACTTGTCCACTTTTCCTTCTGTGCTGTTCACCAAGTTCATCAGCTTCTTCTGAGCGTCGTCCAGCATCTCCTGGTGGAGCGCATCTGTTTTAAGAGGAAGTGGATAAAAACAGCATTAACTGGCCAGCATGAACAATGCACAGCAGGACTTACTCAGAATGTGAAGGCATGCCCTGTTCTGCTGGAGAATGGCCAATGCTGCCACCTTTTCTTTGGTTCAGGGAACTTGGACTTCTACTTACAGAAATTACCTAGAAGGCAAGGGAGGCAGTATTCTGCATGGTTTGCCCCCAGGTCAATGACCAGTTAATTAGCAGAAGCGTAAACATCACACACGTTTCCATCCTCTTTGAAATTTGAAGGCAACGAGCAAACTGTCGGCCCTATGTTCTTGCACAATGTGTTTCCAGATCAACTCTCTTAATGGGAGGGAACGAAAAGGACAACTTTAGATTTCCCTTGCTCAATTTTCCTGGCTGGGCTCTACTCTTGGTGAGCCAAAGAGTATCTAAGAAACTAACACCTTGGCTGAGCTCGGCTGAGCTCGGCTGAGCTCGGCTGACCAGGCAAAGGGCTCTTTGGAAAGGGAACTGCACCGCACAATGCAGAGCACGGCTCTCCTGCGCCAATCTGCACCGCACAGTGCAGAGCACGGCTCTCACGCGCCAATCTGCACCGCACAGTGCAGAGCACGGCTCTCACGCGCCAATCTGCACCGCACAGTGCAGAGCACGGCTCTCACGCGCCAATCTGCACCGCACAGTGCAGAGCACGGCTCTCACGCGCCAATCTGCACCGCACAGTGCAGAGCACGGCTCTCACGCGCCAATCTGCACCGCACAGTGCAGAGCACGGCTCTCACGCGCCAATCTGCACCGCACAGTGCAGAGCACGGCTCTCACGCGCCAATCTGCACCGCACAGTGCAGAGCACGGCTCTCACGCGCCAATCTGCACCGCACAGTGCAGAGCACGGCTCTCACGCGCCAATCTGCACCGCACAGTGCAGAGCACGGCTCTCGTGTGCCAATCAGTGTGCAATGCTGCTGGCTTGACTTAAAAGGATGTTTAGAAAAATTCTAAATTTGTACTTTAAAATCAACAAAACCTGTAAAATGGTTGGAATCCAGGCAATTTTTATAGGTAAAGTGTAAATTAAATTAGGAGACACCCTGTTCACAAGCCAATCATGCCAAGGATCAGGCCCCTTGGCTGAAGAACCTCTCAGTGCAACAGTCTACACCTTTTACTTAGAAGTGAATAGCCTGAGCTGAAAGAGGTGCTTAATGAGTTTAAGGAGAACCAGAGAGGAGCCCGCATGTAAGGGTAGGGACAGCACACTGGCCCCTTCCCTGTCCGGGAGGAATGGCCAGGGAGCCCTCACCAGGGACTCCTCCATGCTCTGCGTCGTTTCTCTTTCCCATCTCTTGAAACATTAGCATTTTATTTTTTTATTTTATTATTTTATTTTATTTTATTTTATTTTATTTTATTTTTTATTTATTTATTTATTTATTTATTTATTTTTTTTTTTTTTTGGTTTTTCGAGACAGGGTTTCTCTGTGTAGTCCTGGCTGTCCTGGAACTCACTCTGTAGACCAGGCTGGCCTCGAACTCAGAAATCCACCTGCCTCTGCCTCCCAAGTGCTGGGATTACAGGAGTGCGCCACCACCGCCCGGCTTTTTTTTTTTTTTTTTTTTTTTTTTTTTTTTTTTTGAGACAGGGTTTCTCTGTATAGCCCTGGCTGTCCTGGAACTCACTCTGTAGACCAGGCTGGCCTCGAACTCAGAAATCCACCTGCCTCTGCCTCCCAGAGTGCTGGGATTACAGGCGTGCGCCACCACCGCACGGCTTTTTTATTTTTATTTTTATTTTTTAAGCATTTTAAATTTTGATAAAGTCTACTTTACTTTTTGTTGGTTTTGCCCAGCACTGTGAAGATTTACTCCTGTATCTTCTAAGCATTTTGTGGCTTTGAATACAAAATTTAGGACCATGATCCTTATTGAGCTCATTTTTGTGCATGGTATGAGACAGGTGTCTAACCTGATGTCTACCAGAGTTCTCTTCATGGAAAAACACCTGCTCCAGAGCTGTTCTTTCAGCATGGTTGCGAAGAGTTAACTGACCATCAATGTCTGGTGTATTTTCTGACTCTTGTCTCCTACAAAATTCTACATGTTCCCTTCCTCATGTTCCCTCCCCCTGGTGGAGAGCATCCTGCATGTTCCCGCCCACTGGTGGAGAGCATTCTGTTATTCACCAGTGCTGGCTACTTTTGACTCACACCCACGCTTCAATCTGAAGTTCCTCACTTCCTTGCACACTTTCCTGAGACAGAGTAGGGTCTCCCCTTTGTCTCCATTCTGCCCCAGACAATGACTACAATGCTGATTTACAGCACTAAGTACAAATATAAGGCATCCACGGTTAAGGTTTGCAGTGGCTTGTGCTTCTGTAAATTGTAAAATTCTAATTACAAAATGCTACTCATATTATAGGCCAACTTTACCAAAATAGAGATGGTTGCCATAATCATATCATAAAAACCGAGTCTGTGTCTGGAAAATCTCCTATAAAATTTTCCCTTCCTGTCTTTCAAATAAGGAATTTAAAATTGGATATAAAAGGCAGGGACGGAGTAGTATTACTGAAGTCTAACTCAATAAAGAACACTTTCTCCTGGATTCTTCAACCCCTTTACACTGGGCATGTGTCTTTCCCCCTGGTGGAGAGCATCCTGCCTTTCCTTAGTATTCCATTCTAGATCCAACAGAACTCTTGGCCACTGGAAAAAACACCAAATCAGCAAGCTGAAGCAGGAATCGCAGAATGCCAGCTGAGAAACAGCTTAAATTCCCCACTCTAAGCACAGGTGCCCGTGTGCTCACACGGAGGCCAGCGGAGAGCACCACTGTCTGCCTAAGTCCCTTAGCCAGAGTCCGGCTCACGGGAGATCCCCACCGTGCTGGGGCTGTGGGCGTGAGTGTGATCACGAGGCCCGTTATATGGGTGCTGGGGTCCAAACCCAGACTTTCATGCTTGCACAGCAAGCCCTCTTATGAACTCCCCCATCTCTAGCCTGCTACCTTCTTTCTAAAAGGTTTTATACTGGTTCCATTTCAAATGATAATAATTTGGGGGCATATGCTATTTTGAATAAATTATAACAATTGCTCCGTGGGCTCGGTATTCCCTTGCTTGCAGAGGAGCCAGGACTAGTTCCCAGAGCCCGTCTGGTGTCTCACAGCCGCACGGGTCCCTCTAGGGCAGGCACCTGACGCTCTCACAGACAGGTACACATGGTACACATAAAGCCATGGAGACACACACATTAAAAATAGTAACCTTTTAGCCAGGCGTTGGTGGCGCACACCTGTAATCCCAGCACTTGGGAGGCAGAGGCAGGCGGATTTCTGGGTTCGAGGCCAGCCTGGTCTACAGAGTGAGTTCCAGGGCAGCCAGGACTACACAGAGAAACCCTGTCTCGAAAAACCAAAAACCAAAAACCAAAAACCAAAAACCAAAAAAAAAAAAAAAAAAAAAAAAAAAAAGTAACCTTTTAAAGAATTTGCCGTTATTCTATGTGTTTGGGTATCTACATGCATATCTGTGTACCACATGCATGATATCAGATCCCCTGAGACTAGTGCTAAGAGATAGTTGTGAGCTGCCATGCAGGTGCTGGAAATCAAACTTAGATCCTTTGGAAGAGTAACTGCTGAACCATTTCTCCAGTGCCAATATATTTATTTATTCCTTTTTACTATTTCAATGTAGGCATAAAACAAAAACTTATATCAAGCATGGTAGTTAGTACCTGCTTGTAATCTAAGCATTCAGGAGCCCAGGGCAGGATTCCTAATTTGAGGCCACCCTGAGGGGTGTGTGTGTGTGTGTGTGTGTGTGTGTGTGTGTGTTTGAAAGACAATTCCACTTTGATATATATATCAAAGTCAGCCTAAGATTTCTCAAAAGAAAAAGGGAAGGAGGGAAAGAACTGCACAAGGCTCACAGCTTATTTGTATTGGACAGTATGTTCCTACCATATAAACCATATAGTAATCTACATTACACTCTTTTCTATTTAAACAAACTAGAAAAAAAGTGAGCTGCTAAGCCAGGAGATGGTTTAGTAGGGGAAAGCACTGTTCTGTGAGCCTGGTGACCTGAGTTTTATCTCCAGAATCCACAGAAAGGTGGAAAGAGAGAATTGACTAGGAAATTGTCTTCCAACTTCTATGTGCACCATAACATAGATATATGGCCCAGTGCATATCATATGTACACAGAATAACAACTAATAAAAAACTGTTTTATAAACAAGCTGGGTATTGTGGTTTGCACCTGTGGTTCCAGCTGCTGAGGAGGCCAAAGCAGAAGAATCAGTTGAGCTGAGAGTCTAAAGCCAGCTTGGGCAACACAGTAAGCCCTCATTTCAAAGAATACCAAACAAGCAAAGGCCTGCATGATAAATAAACATCTTCAGAGTAAAATTCATAAGGCAAAGGTTCTGATAAAAGGTCTTTTAATAATGTAAGTCAGAAAGCCAAAGCACACTTAAAGCCAACGTTTAAAACTCACTATTGGCCCTGCCCTAATGCACTATGGCATGTGCAGGGCTGTTCAGACTCACGTGCATAAATGTACTACGACATTTGAGTAGACAAAGGAGAAATAATAAAAGGACCAAGAGGGGAGCATGGGAAGGAACGGATTAGTTTTGAGAGCTTGGAAGAAAAGGAAGTCACACACCCATTCCAAAGCCCCTCGAGACTCATCTTTTTCTCCAGCAACACTTACTCTCCTCCCCTCAGAAATTCTGAATATTTCTCTACTGAAACTGAACTCAAACCACAATTTGAAATCAGAACTATATTTATATGGGCAGGCAAAGTGTTCTTATTCAGAAATGGGTCTAGTCCAAATATAACAGTACTGTGAATAATCTCACACACACCCAAATAATTCCTTACAAATGCAAGCTGGGGCTGGGGAGCACTCTCCAGTTGAGCTGAGTGAGCTGAGCCCGAGTCTAGCCTGGAGAAAGGACGGCTCTAAGTGGGCGACACCGCAAATCTTCCACCACGGCGCTCTCAAATGCCCAGAGACGAGGCCATGGTTTCAGAATCAAAACTGAATGTGCAACGACTCAGCACATCGTAACTTCTCATTTTACTTGTGACTAATGACAGTGCATGATACCATCTTCAGAAAACATCTCAGTGTGTCATAGCTTTTACAGTTATCTGTTATCTCAAAACTAAGTGTCTATGAACTGGTTTACTCCAGTCAGCTGAATGAGATAACAGTGAAGACCAGAGAGACACAGAAACCCCAGTGATGAACCCCAGGTTCTCACAGTCAGGCCCTCTTTCATCCGATTTCTTTCCTTCCTTCTTTCCTTCCTTCCTTCCTTTCCTTCCTTTCCTTCCTTCCTTCCTTCCTTCCTTCCTTTCTTTTTTTTTTAGACAGGATCTCATTACATAGCCCTGGCTGTCCTAGAATCTGTAGACCAGGCTGGCTTCAGACTCACAGTGATCTCCCTGATACCTTTGCCTCCTGAATGCTGAGAGTAAAAGCATGCACCACAATGCCTGGCTTTCATCTAATTTCTCTCTTTTTTGTTTTTTAATCCTAATTTTTTTTAATTAATTAATTTATTTATTATGTATACAGCATTCTGCCTGCAAGCACGCCAGCAGGCCACTAGAGGGTGCCAGATCTCATTACAGATGGTTATGAACCACCACTGAACTCAGGACCTCTGGAAGAACAGCC
This sequence comes from Apodemus agrarius, assembly GCA_964023405.1. Lineage (NCBI taxonomy): Eukaryota > Metazoa > Chordata > Mammalia > Rodentia > Muridae > Apodemus > Apodemus agrarius. The sequence goes on along the minus strand of OZ030011.1, from coordinate 21,989,942 downwards.
ATCTCTCCAGCTCCTCATCTGATTTCTTAAAATAGCAATTAAATTTTTGATTCAGTCAACAGCAATCATACATTTTGATTGACATCCATACTTTGTAATTCCCCCCCTTATTTTGCATTTTTCTCATTTTTAAGAGCCAATGTAAAAGAGTGGATAGAAGGAAGAAAAAATGTTTGGAAGACAATTTCATTTGTCTGTATAAATGTAAAAGAGCAAATTGGATGTGAGATCTTATTTGCATTGGCAATCTTTACAATTTTTAAAAATATTTGAATTTTAAATATGTGGCTGTGTGCGGGTAAATGTATGCCTTAGTTAAGGTTTCTGTTGCTGTGAGAAAACAAGTTGGGGAGGACAGGGTTTATTTCAGCTTGTTGTTTCACAGCACAGTCCATCACTGAGGAAAGTCAGGGCAGAAACTGAAGGGAGGAACTGAAGCAGAAGCCATGGAGGAATGCTCCTTACTGGCTGGCTCCTAGGGCCTACGCAGCTGCTTTCTTAGAGCACGCAGGACCACAAGCCCTGGGGTGCACCACCCACAGTAAGCTGGGTCCTCCTACACCAATCAAGAAAATGCACGGCCAGGCCGGTGGTGGCGCACGCCTGTAATCCCAGCACTTGGGAGGCAGAGAGGCAGGCAGATTTCTGAGTTCGAGGCCAGCCTGGTCTACAGAGTGAGTTTCAGGACAGCCAGGGCTACACAGAGAAATCCTGTCTCAAAAAAAAACGAAGGAGGGGGAGGAGGAGGAGGAGGAGGAGGAGGAGGAGGAGGAGGAGGAGAAGGAGAAGGAGAAGGAGAAGGAGAAGGAGAAGGAGAAGGAGAAGGAGAAGGAGAAGGAGAAGGAGAAGGAGAAGGAGAAGGAGAAGGAGAAGGAGAAGGAGAAGGAGAAGGAGAAGGGGAAGAAAATGCACTACAGGCTTGTCCACAGGCCAAGTGGGTCAAGGACATTTTTCTCAATCGAGGCTCCCCTTTCCCAGATGACTCTACCTTTTGTCAAGCAGACATAAAACTATCCATCCCAGTGTACACGAGCACAAGGGCCAGAAGCCAGGCCAGTGATTGACATCAAGTCTCTTCTATGATTGCTCTCCTCTCATTCTTTGTACCCGGGCCTCGCACTCTGAACCAAAAGCTCTCTACTTTGCCTCGTCTAACTATCCAGCTTGCTCTAGGAATCCCTGCTCTGCCTCCAAAGCACTGGAATTACCACCTCTTGGCATCCATGCGGTACATGCAAGTTCTTTACCTGTTGAGTCATCTCTCCAAGCCTCTAAACAGTCTTTTTATTATTGAATTTCAACTTATACAAAAATCTCTTTTAATGCATGATGATTTTTAAAAAGAATATCACATCTATTTATAACTTGAAGTATAAAGAACCATTTTGTATGCAATCCTATAAAGGGTAGAATTTTAAGGCTGGAGTACAAAGTGAATGTTTTTGGTTGGGTTTTTATTTTTTTTTTATTTTATTTTTTTGGTCTCATCATAATTGCTGAGTAAAAAATTTACCTTTCTTTTTTTCTTCTTCTTTTTTTTTTTTTTTTTTTTTTTGAGACAGGGTTTCATGCAGCCCAGGCCGCTGATCTTCAATTTGCTTTGTAGGCAAAGATGATTCTGACCTTCCGGTCCTCTTGCCTGTATCTCCTGAGTGCGGAGATTCCATATATACCCCTCTATGCTTGGTCTATTCAGTGCTGAGGATTAAACTCAGGGGCTTGTGTGTGTGCTATACAAGTATTCTACCAACTGAGATATTCCCCCAGCTCCTAACCTAACACTTAAAATTCTATTTGTTGGCAATGAATTTATTTCATTAATATAGCACAATATCATTAATATGAATTCTACAATATCATAATTTGTGATGAAAATAAAAGACACTTACTATATTACATACACAGTTAATTGGAATCACCATGCGCACTCGGAAGAAGCGAGACAGAGGGAAGGGAAGGAGAGGGAGAGGTGAGGGGCCAGGGAAATGCTGAGGGTTTTTTCAGTTCTGAGGATTGAACCTAGTAAGAATCAAGTATTCTATCATTGGACCAGCCCAAGAGATTTTATATAGTTACACACCTTTGTGTGTAAGTATACACGTGTGTGCATGGCAAGAGGGAGGCAGGCATACAGCTGTGTGTGCATGTGCATGTGTGTAACAGCCCGAGGCCATTGCTGGATGTCCTTTTCAATTCCTTAACTCCCTATTTTCTCAGATGGTCTCCCACTGACCCTCAGACTCACTGACTCCCCTGTATTGGCTGGCCCACCAGGCCTCAGAGGTCCTTCTGTCTATCCTCTCCAACACCGACACTACAGGAGAGGCAATCAACTCATGTCCTCACGCTTGAATGATACGCACTGTATTAACGTAGCCATCCCACCAACCCTCACATATATAATATTATTCTAATGCCAGTAAGTCAAATATGTTTTCCCTTTCTATCAGTCTCCATCAGCCCTTTGTTATCAATTCAGATCACTTACAGTTCCATATAGAAAGTTTTAAAGCAACCTTATATAGTAGATATTTTTTAAAAATTTTGCATAGACAAGACATATCCCAAAAGGTTGGGCTGCAATTTTATCTCTGAAAAGGAAAGCTGTAATACTTTTCCCACTTAATTCCATGTAAAATCCTCTAAGAGCAAAAGGTTTTCTGGGCCTCAGCATCAATCTCACTTCTAAAAGCGTCCTACTGCAAATCCTCATGCACAATGTCCCAAGAAGTCCCTGGTCTGCCCACACATGGCATTTACAAAGTTCTAACGGAAAGAAAGCCACCATCTATCATATTAAAATCCCAATTTCACTGTCCCTTCAAGACTTAGGATCTGAAGCACTGGACTCCCACGCCTATGCAGCAAAGGTGGGGCTGAGCTGAGAACCTGCCGCCCCTACAAGAAATACTCCGACTCACCAGTGCTTACCAGGCCCGTCCAGGCTGTAGCCACGAGTAACCATGCATGCGGCCTAACGTAAACTGCCATCTCACAACATGACAATATTACTTTGGGACCTGCCGGGGAAGTAACCCCGCTGCGCTGCTCCCGCGAGGAGGACGGCTGCTGCAGTGCAGCAGGGGGCCCACCTCGGCACATCTCCTTTGCTCTTCTGGCATTTACAGCTTACAACCCGCTTGTGACTCATGACTGACCCATTTCCCCATCCAGCAAACCACTTAAGACTTTTACCTTTCCAGCCCTCCAGACCAACACAACCTCCACACCAACACACCTACCACACCAACACACCCTCCAAACCAACACACCCTGCATACCAACACATAATCATATGCATTCTACTTTTTCAACATTCCAGAGTATGCCACCTCATTTCATGTGAATCCCTCCATCTAGAATAATTTTTCCCTAGCTACCCAATCTACTTAGCCTGTATGCATCCATCACTTAAAAGATAAATCACTAACTAATCTCTCCCCCCCCCCATACCACTTGTAAAAGGTACAATGGAATACTACTTGTACAGAAAACTCTTTTTGTTTGTCTTGTTTTTGTTTCTTCGAGACAGGGTTTTTCTGTGTAGCCCTGGCTGTCCTGGAACTCGCTCTGTAGACCAGGCTGGCCTCGAACTCAGAAATCCACCTGCCTCTGCCTCCCAAGTGCTGGGATTAAAGGCGTGTGCCACCACCGCCTGGCCAGAAAACTTTCAAAACAATTTCTTTTTAAGATTAGTTCTGGATAATTTTGTTTGCTTTAATCCTACCTCCCTGCTCCTACAGTCTCCAGAGCCCTCTTCCACTTCTCTACCACCTAACCTTGTGGCTTTTTCTCTTTTTATAATTGGAAAAAGAATTTGATACTACTTATTCTGTATCCTTTTATTTATAACCCACCAAGTCCAAGACGTACTGTCCATATATTTTTGGATGTATGTCTTCCACTTGAGCATGGCTGCCTTACTAGGGACTACACACTTATAAGAAAAATGACTCTTCTCACAAGGTCTATCAATTGCCAACACCCCCCCGGCCAGGGCTGTGACTTCCCCCTTGCCTCCTGCTGGCTGCTGGGATTCTGTCTGACTTGAGCTTGCACAGTCTGTGTGCATGCTGTCACAGCTGTGAGTTCAGATGTGCAGCTTTCGGCTGTGTCCTTGCATGCACTTGATTACACGGCTCCTTCCTCCCCTGTCTGACTGTCAACCTTCTTTCTGAAGGAGCCCAATCTAACCTCGGGGCCTAGTTAGTGCTTGGTACTCAGCACACAAACAGGGAATATTTGATATAGCAATGAATGAAGGACTGGTGTTCTGGGGAAAGGACAAATAAAATAAATTACAGACTGAGTGATTCAGCCATTACTCAGGAAAAGGAAAGAAAGTACACAAAATATTCTCATGAGTACATGATTTAGTTTCCCCTTTGTTTATAAAAATTAGTTCTCAACTGTAATTTCTAAAACATCGTTTAGCTATTAATGCCAAGCTCATTTAAAAAGTACGAAATAGCTTATTTACCTAATATTCTTTTCCCTTCATTTAAGTGTTGGCATTGTCCAGCATACCCAGATGTTTATATCATTACAAATAACTTTTAACCATTTATGGCAACTCAGAAAATTTCATCTGGTACTTCTTATATGTTTCCTCTAAAACCACCACTTCTGCCAAAAACATCTATAAAGAACTCTCTCAAAAGATCTGGGTAACAAAGCGTCTGGGAATGTATTTGGCTTATGTTCAACAGGACATTATATGTTTTCTTGTATAAATCATGTCCTGGAAAATGGAATGTCTTTATTTAAAATAAAACCCAACCACTCAGCATCATAAAGGTAGTTCATGTGAAATATCTCAAGCTCACTTTGCCTCTGTAGCTTTAAAACATGTTTTCATGCTTCACATGTTAGAGTAAGTTTTATGGGAGCTCATTTTATACATACTTAATAGATTTTCTTTTAAAAAATATTCTAAGGAAAATTTTCCATTTTCAACTCATGGGAGATATTTTAAAAAGTAACCACTATTACTTAAAATTAGTTATGAAAGCCTTAAGGCACAAGCACAAGGCTTGGGACACAGATAACTTTCCTGGCATGCGCAAGACCTTAGGTCCGTCCCTGGCATAGGAACAGTGAAGACAAACTATTTTTACCGTATAGAGGTATAAACTAGCAGGTAGAACAAAAGATGTTCCTAAGGCTAGCACTAAGTTTCTATAGCTTGTGAAACATACTTTTCTTCGCATACCACAGAACTTAGTGCTTTTTAGTATTAATTACCAAATCAAAAACCACCTTTTACCTTCCATTTCAATTTATCTAATCATTTTCAAATGCACAAGAATTTATCTAAAGGGCAATGAAGAAAACCGAGAAAAGAAAAGCATCCACCTGAACAGATGGCAGCAGATTCTTAATGGCCCCACTGCCGTGGGCTTACAGATAACAGTCTCTAGGAATTCTTAACTCTGATGAACTATATAAAGACTCTCTTCATAGACTGGTGCACTGACTTTAAAAAGTACAGAACATCATGTGAAAGGAGTGCTCCAGGTGAAATGTTGAAAGAACATCTTCAGAAGGAGGACAACAGCAACCCCTGTCCCAGTCAACAATGCCTGTTAAAACACAGCTTCCACAGGCTCTCTTAGCTTAACTAGTTCCTATGGCTTAAATAGTTTTCACAATTGCTAAGTGAAATCCTACTAGCAGCTTAACACTTTTCTTACGTCTCTGTCCCTTAACAGTGTTGTAGAGGAATTAAAGATGCCACTTAGGGCCACTGCTGCGCACAACTGTCTTAAATTACTATCTTACGATGTTTGTCACATGCCATTCCCTTAGCTCCTTGAAAGGGGGCCTCGCTAGTGTTCTACACAGCAACCAACAGGAAGCTGAGCAGCTGGTCTTTATTAGGTGCTTACTGATCAGTAAAGCACCAGGCGCCTGTCTTCATGTTTCTCATACAGGGCCCATAAATGCCCTTACCTCAAAACCATGGTTGCACGTACCTGATATTAACAATCATATACTCAAGAGGGACTGAGGCCATCCATGTTCTGCTGCTTTAATACTGGGGCCATATATAACCACTCTTTCCTTGTGTTTGCTAGATTGAATCATATCTAGGTATGAATGATATAATCAACCACTCTGAGTTAAATACCACTTCTTAAAGTAAATTTCCTAATATTGTCTAAATGTTTAAAAAAGAGTATCAGCTAATCATTAGTCTACAGAGGCTTAGAAATAAAACAATACTTTGCCTTTATAATTCAAGTCTCTGTGTATTTTCTTACAACAAGAACCAATTTGTCTTTTTCAAAATTGTTTCTCCTGGCAAAAACTTTTGCTGTCTGGCCAACTTTTGTGTTAAAAATAAAGTACAGTATTACAACATCAATCAACATGTAAAGTACTTAATGACTTATAAAAACATACAGGGATGCTTTTTGAAATAAGTAAGCCAATCAAGAATTTATTTATATTATCAAATCAAGAATACGTATTGAGAAAATAAAATCACATTTGTGTTTAGAGATATGAAAGTGGCACTAAGCACTGAGGTAATTTAAGAAAACACTGCTAGAAGCTATTAAAGGCAGGAATAACTTAAAGACACAACAGAGCCAACTGCCGCGGTGTTCCTTTCCTGTCTGGGTCACACTGGCTCCCTGGGCTTTTTCAAGTAGCAGTTGTACAAGCCGAAGTAAGCACAACTTTCTTTAATACTGACCCCTAGAATGAGCCTACAGTTCCTACATACTAATAGTGAGTATTCACTGTATTTTGCACAAATAGGAACCTGCCCTACCAGACGCAATGAAGAAAAACTGAAAAATTTCTACTCCTAGAAGTTTAAATAGGTGCTTGTGCAAATACCAGACTCTTCTCTATGTGACCATGGTCTACTGTGAGTGGCTTGGGTAAAATACCAAACACTATACAGTAAGTCACAGACTCTTCTCTAGGTGACCATGGTCTACTGTGAGTGGCTCCTGTAAATACTAAACCCTAGCCTGGTGGTGGTGGCGCACGCCTGTAATCCCAGCACTCTGGGAGGCAGAGGCAGGCGGATTTCTGAGTTCGAGGTCAGCCTGGTCTACAGAGTGAGTTCCAGGACAGCCAGGGCTACACAGAGAAATCCTGTCTCGAAAAAACCAAATCCAAAACACCAAAAAAACAAAACAAACAAACAAACAAACAAAAAAAACCCAAAAAAACAAAAAACAAAAAACCAAGCCCTATACAGTAAATCACAGACCCTTCTCCATGTGGCCATGGTCACTGTGAGTGGCTTGGGTAAATGTCTGAAGGGGACATGGCCTTTGCCAGCATGGCGCCTGGCACCCAGATGTCACCGTTTCCCCTCCACAGACAGCTCAGGCCCAAGAAAGCCTTGGCGAATCCTTTGGGTGCTCAGGGCCCCTTGGCTCACCATATATTCCAACTAACACTGCAGCTGCACTGGCCTTCTAGCTAGCCAGATTATTTTCCCAATATATGCTTCCACTTCTTAAAGAAGTTATTTCAACAGTGAGGGCGCAGTGAAAAGGACACCACTATATCTCCAAAGGAACCACAGAGAGCAAAAGACAAGTCAGGTACTTTACAAACACCCATATCCTTGATAGGAATAGTGATGTGGAAAGATCAAAGCTTGGGTACAAGTAAAGAGATCTGCAAGGAAATCTCAGTTTCTGTACTTTATAAAGGCAACTGATGTTCTACATTGATGGCAAATGAGTAAGGCAAAGACAACATTACAGCCTTTGTCGGGGCACTTGTTCATACCAGATGCTCACTCTGTTGGCTCCTTGCGCCAGGCCTACGTGAGATTCAGAGTTCCCATGCTAATCAATTCTTATAAAATCAAAACTCAGATCAAAGCCTCAGAGTAAGGTTATCCCAATGATGCCAGCTCCCTTGCATTTATTACTATTTTGTTGTGTTCACCTTGGGGTCTTCTGGGGGATCCAGGCCGGGTTATTTAGGGAGTTACTTAGGTTTTACCTGTGGGCCAGTGGTTCTTGTGAGCTTATTTTCTGAGTGTTCACATCATTGCTCCTGTTTTAACAGAATCTCTGTTGTTCCAACTACTTCTATTTGTGTTTTCTGATCTCTATTTTGTTACACATAGTATATGTTTCTTAACTTAACAGCAGTGTTACTGCTATGGCAACAGAGATGTCTCAGCCAGTTCATTCCTAGGCTCCTTTATCACCTACCCAATCACTTTAAATCATTACTAATTAAACCCAGCCCCAGAGAAGCGTCAAGTCCTGGCTATGCCTAAACAAGAATTAAATTTAAGATGCCGTTGCTCTCAGCTGTTGGACCCATCCTATCACTGAGGTTCAGCTGATAATGCGCACAGGCATCAGCTTTAGAGAACTGACAGAACTAGGAACCTTTACAAGCACCACACCCAAGTGTACTGAGCGCCTGGGGGTGAGGCCATGCACAACCGTAGCCAGTTAAGTTACACTAGCCACTCCTCACAGTCCCGTACTCACTTGAGAATGTGCCCTCTCGCCTACTGCCTACTGGGTATCAGCCGTAGCATGAACTATCATCAAGACAAAAACATAAAACCTGGCCCAGTCAAATCAGCCCCTTGGTCACCAGGGCGGCAGACAAGGCAGCAGTCACGGCTCGCTGTCCAGGAGGACTGACTGGACAGCAGGGCTCCGAATGGCTCTCGGCCCGTTAGACTCAGACTCAAATGGAAGCAAATGGAATCCAGCAAGCTGTGCCAGGCAGGGCAGAAAAGCACACCCCAGTCAGCAGAAGCACTGTCAGAGAACAAGGAGAAAAGACCTACTTTGCTTTTTAAGTTCTTCAATTTGTTCTTCTTTTAAATCTAACTGTTCTGTGAGTCTTGACGCTGAGTCCAGGGCAGCATTTGCTTCATCCAAACGTTCCTGGGGGGAGGGGGAAGTTTATTAAAAACAGTATGCGGAAGTGTCCTGCAAACCACTGGGCTGCGAGGTACTTCAGAATCAATCAAAAGTTCAGCCAGTGGAGAAGTTGCACCTCGGTGACCATGGGCACGTGTGTGCAGCCTACTGACCTCATACTCCGTGACAACGGATCAATGTCCTTTTACAGACACTAATAAAGATGATACTAAAAGGTAACATAAAAAAATTTAAGTAACAGTAACAAGATAAAAAATGTAAAAGATATATAAAGTCAGTTAAATACAGCAATAAATGTTTTTGTTCTTTTAAGTTTTTGTAGGCTAACATGTAAGCAGTCCCCACTTCTTGTATGAGGACCGCCATCAACAGGAAAGCACAGGCACGCTCAGCAGCAGCAAGCACATGACCCACAAGAACACGTACTGCCCTGACATTGGCCTGGATCTACTCTTCCTTATATGAAGAGCTCACTGTGTTCACAGCTTGTGGCTTTCTACCTCACTGTCTCACCATCAGTTTGTGCAAGTACCTGGTACAGGAGACAGAAACCCTGTTCTCTGGGCAATGAAAATTAGGTCACAAATTGGTCTACTGACTACTAGACTTTTAACCACTTTGTAGGGACAAAAGTTCTTTATTCTTATTGTTTTTGCTTTTTTGTTTTTTGTTTTTTGTTTTTTTGTTTTTTGTTGTTGTTGTTGTTGTTTTTTTTGGTTTTTCGAGACAGGGTTTTTCTGTGTAGTCCTGGCTGTCCTGGAACTCACTCTGTAGTTCCAGGCTGGCCTTGAACTCAGAAAACCGCCTGCCTCTGCCTCCCAGAGTGCTGGGATTACAGGTGTGCGCCACCACGCCCGGCTTTCTTATCGTTTCTTGAGTTTAATGGGGATTAAAATCTTCCTTACTTCTAGACTGTACATATAGCCGAGTTTATTGTTAAATATTTTGTTCTCTGTATTTATATTTGTAATATAGTATCTCTCAATAAATATACGTTTGATAATCCCTAGCCTACTAAATGTCAGAAGAACTTCCCAGGTCATCACACCATCAAAAACACTCTCATGGAGGAACCACGAGATTGATTTCCACAGTAGGTGTACCAGTTTGCACTCCCACTAGCAATGAAGGAGTGATCCTTTTTCTCCACATCCTAGCTAGCATGTGCTGTCATTTGAGTTATTGGCCTGGGCCATTCTGATGGAATCTCAGGGTAGTCTCGATTTGCATTTCTCTGATGAATAAGAATGTTGAACATTTTTTTGGTTTTGTTTTGTTTTGTTTTTTGTTTTTCGAGACAGGGTTTCTCTGTGTAGCCCTGGCTGTCCTGGAACTCACTCTGTAGACCAGGCTGGCCTCGAACTCAGAAATCTGCCTGCCTCTGCCTCCCAAGTGCTGGGATTACAGGTGTGCGCCACCACGCCCGGCAGAACATTTTTTTAACTGCTTCTTGGCCATTCGAGATCCCTCTGTTGAGAATTCTTTAACTCTGAACCCCATTTTTTTAATTGGGTTATTTGGTTTTTTTGGAGTCTAACTTCCTGAGTTCTTTATATATTTTGGATATTAGCCCCTTTTTGGATGTAGGAATAGTAAAGCTCTTTTCCCAATCTGCAGGCTGCCATTTTGTCCTACTGACAGTGTCCTTTGCCTTACAGAAGAAGCTTTTCACTTTCATGAGTTCCATTTGTCAATTGTTGATCTTAGAGCCTGAGCCATTGGAGTTCTGTTCAGGAAAATTTCCCCTTTGCCAATGTGTTCTAGGTTATTTCCCACTTTCTCTTCTATAGATTCAGTGTGTATGATTTTATGTGGAGGTCCTTGATATACTTGAACTTGAACTTTGTATAAGGTGATAGATATGAATCAATTTGCATTTGTTCTACATGCAGCCCAGCACCTTTTGTTGAAGATTCTGTCCTTTTTTCCACAGTATGTTTTTGGCTTCTTTGTCAAAGATCAAGTGACCATAGGTCTGTGGGTTTATTTCTGGGTCTTCAATTCTACTCCATTGATTGACCTGTCTGCTCCGTATCAATACCATGCAGTTTTTATCACTATTGCTCTGCAGTACAGAGAGAGGTCAGGGGTGGTGATTCCCCTAGAAATTCTTTTATTGTTGAGAATTGTTTTTGCTATCCTGTTTTGTTTTGTTTTTTTCATATGAAGTTAAGAATTGTTCTCTCCATGTCTGTGAAGAATTGTGGTAGAATTTCAGTGTGGATTGCATTGAATCTTCAGACTGCTTCTGGTAAAAGGACCATTTTCACTGTTAATCCTACCAACCCATGGGCATGGGAAATCTGTCCATCTTCTGAGGTCTTCTTGGATTTATTTCTCCAGGGACTTGAAGTTCTTCTCATACAGATCTTTCACTTACTTGGTTAAGAGTTACACCAAGATAATTCTACCTGAAGACCTAGCTATATACTTCTGGGCATACACATGCTACACTATGTTCATAGCAGTCTTATAGCCAGGAGCTGGAAACAACCCAAATATTCCTTAAATGAAGGATAGAGAAAATGTGGTTCATTTCCACAGTGGAATACTAACTATTCAGCTATTAAACCCAAGGACATCATGAGTTTTGCAGGCAAATGGATTGAAATAGAAAATATCATCTTGAGTGAGGTTAACACAGACTCAAAAGACATACAAAGTATATATTCACTGATAAGTGTATATTAGCCAAAAAATACAGAATACCCAAGATACAAACCAAACTGTAAGAAGTTTAACAAGAAGGAAGGCCCAAGTAAGGATATTTCAATCCCACTTAGAAAGGGGAACAAAATAATCATGGTAGGCAGAGAGAAGGAGGGATGGGGGCAGGGCAGGATTAGGTATGGGGCTAGACAGGAGAGAAGCCTAGAGGAGTCAGGAGAATGAATGGAAATATGCAGCTACAGGGGTTTGGGGATGTCCCAGAGAACTGGAATATCAGAGGCTCCCAGGACTCAATGGGGATGACCTTAGTCGAAATGCTCAACAGTGGGGAGATGGGACCTGAAGAGACCGCCTTCAATAGATAGACAGAGCCCCTAGTGGGGGGATAGCATCACCATCCTACCTTTAAAATTTTTGACCAGAAGATTCTGGACAGCTGTCTCGTAGACTCTAAAAGACCACAGATGCCAGCCCAAGCGACTATACCCAGAAAAACTCTCAATCACTCACCATAGGAGGAGAAACCAAGATATTCCATGGAAAAAAGACAAATTTAAATAATGTATTTCTACTAATCCCAGCCTAAAGGGGATACTAGAAGCAAAACTCCAACAAAGGAGAGTAACTACACCCGAGAAAACACAAGGACAAAAGGAGGAATATCAAATCCTAGTAGTTGGGTATATTAAGCTAAAAGTAGCTATGCCAACTACCAAGAGAGAAAAATCAATCAATAGGCTTACGGAGTTGTGATGCCCACAAACCACAACAATGACCAGCACAGCGAGATGTCACTTGAGGTGCAGGGTGGCTCTTATCTCCTGTCTCCCCTGATCCTGCCCCAACTTTCCCCTCTCTCCGCTCTCCTCCCACGTTCCTCCCTCCCTCTGCCTCCCGGGATTATTTGGTTCCCCCTTCTATGAGGGATTGAAGCATCTTCACTCGCGCCTTCCTTCTTGTTAAACTTAAGGTCTGTGGGTTGTATCATGGGTATTCTGTACTTTTTGGCAAATATCCACTTATCAGTGAGTACATCAGGAAAATGAATAGAAATATGCAGCTGGCCTGGCGGTGGTGGCGCGCACCTTTAATCCCAGCACTTGGGAGGCAGAGGCAGGCAGATTTCTGAGTTCGAGGCCAGCCTGGTCTACAGAGTGAGTTCCTGGACAGCCAGGGCTACACAGAGAAACCCTGTCTCGAAAACAAACAACCCCCCCCAAAAAAAACAACAAATAAAATGTAATATTCTCTCTGTGTATGGGATGAGATTTAGCTGGGCAGAGGTGGTGTTATGTCTGTAATCCCAGCACTCGGGAGGCAGAGGCAGGTGGATTTCTGAGTTCAAGGCCAGCCTGGTCTACAGAGTGAGTTCCAGGACAGCCAGGGCTACACAGAGAAACCCTGTCTCAACAAAAACCAAAAAACAAAAAACAAAGAAAGAAAGAACTATGCAGCTGCTGAGGGAGGGGTAAGGGGAAACCTCTGGGATGGGAGAGGGTCATCTTACCTTCAAATTTTTTGACCCAGAATTGTTCCTGACTAAAAGAAATACAGGTACAAAAATTGTGCGACTGTAGGAAAGCCTATCCAGTGACAGGCCAAACTTAGGATTTATCCACGGGCAGGCACCAAACTCTGACACTATTACTGATGCCATGTTATACTTGCAGACAGGAGTCTAGCATGGCTGTCCTCTGAGAAACTCTACCAGCAGCTGACCGAGACAGATATAGATACTTAAGGCCAACCATTGGACTGAGGTCGGGGGACCCCGTGGAAGAGTTAGGGGAGGGGTTGAGGAGTTAAAGGGAATGGGAACCCCATAGGAAGACCTACAGTGTCAACCAACCTGGACCCATGGGAGTTCCCAGAGCCTAAGCCACCAACCAAAGAGCATACATGGGCTGGTCCATGACACCCCCCCCACACACACACACATATGTAACAGAGGACTGCCTTGTCTGACCTCAGTGGGAGAGGATGCACCAACTGTAGCAACTTGATGTCCCAGGGAGCTGGATGGGGAAGTGAGTTGGGGGGGGGGGCTGTACTCTCTGAAGCAAGGGGGAGGGAGATTGAGGTTTATAAATAAATGAAACAATGAAAAAAAAAACACTCTCTTATCCAGATGCGGTGGCATAGGCCTGTATTACTAGGATTCTAGAGGCCAGCATGAGCACAGCAAGACCCTGCCTCAAAACAAAGCAAAACTACTCTGAGAAGCCAAGACTGCTACCAGTGTAGGTAAGGAGTCTTGTTTCAATAAAATTGCAATTCATGTCTATATATGGTATGCGATGGAACCCAACTTCATTGTTGTCTGCATGGACAGCTTGTCAGTGTCAATGACGTCTACCTTGTTTCCGTGCTGACTCTGAGATAGTCTTCTTATGTAACCTTGCTTGGCTTGGAAAGCCCCCTGCTCACCAGCCTGGCCTTGAACTCACAGAGCCTTGCCTGCCTCCACATCCTGAGTTCTGCAATGAAATCTCTGCCCAGCTAATATCATTTTTAGAATTTGTGATTCCTGATCAAGAGGAATAAGCAGATAAACAGCACCTAGCCCAATACAATGAGTCCCCAAACCATTTCTGCTCTAATGGACTGGTTCACCACAAAAGTACGGGAGTGGAGCTCAGGGGACGGCATGGGAGTATGGCGGTCATGAAATGCTGGCCTGGTAGGCAAGCCCAGTCACTTCTTATGTGTGGACCATATGTCAGCAACAATGCACGGGCACTCTCAGCAGCAGCAGGCACATGATCCACAGGAACAAATCCCACCCTGCTGTGGACATGTCAGCCATCTGCTGAGCCAGTGCCACCCTGAGAAGTGAGAAGCCTGTGGGAAGCAGACCCTCCCCAGAGCCAGAGCTCAGGAGGGGGAGGGGAGGGGGAAGGGGGAGGGGAGGGGAAAGGGGAGGGGGGGAGGGGGAAGGGGAGGGGAGGGGGAGGGAAAGAAAAGGAAAGGGAAAGAAAAGGAAAAGGGAAAGAAAAGGAAAAAGAATTCAAAAAGTTTCATTTTAAATTCTCAAGTAGCTTCTGACCTCTACTTCTGGATTCTCAATCTGTCCCTTTGATCTAGATAGAACATTTGTACTGGCTCTATTCTGATATAACCCTTCCTCACTGCTTTTCTTTGTTCTAATTTTCTTGGTTATTCTAAAGAATTTACCCATGTAAATTCCGGACCATGTTTTTGATTTGATCTTGGATAGGTTACAGCCCCTAGTCATCAAGTACAGACCTCACTGCATTCTGCAAGTGTGCTTCAAGCCCTCAAGGAAAACTCATGCTCCTGAGTAATCTGGCAGGTATCGAAAATTCTTAAAAGCAGAGATTGGGTGTTCCCCCAAAATGACAAAATGTCTTTGATAGACAACAGCTTCTTCCAGTACTCACAGAGTCCCCTCCTGCTGTGACCACCCTAACTGCCTGAGGACAAAAGCTCTGTCCAGGGCCTGTGAGTTCCAGCCGAGCCTTTGATGTGGTCTTCCCATCTTGACTGCCAGCCCTCCAAACTTCAGACTTGCTTAACCAGCTCCCACAACCAAGTAGTGATTCCCTGTGATCAATTACATGTGTGTCCACACAGTATACGTATAAATTATGTACCCACACCCTCCTTACTGATTCTGCTATCTAAGGGTTGAACTCTGATGAGGTCTGAAACAAAAAGACTTTAAATAGCAATGTTATCACTCCGAATCTATAAAACTAAATTTGGTATAAAGAAAATTTAAGTAATTTTTTAAAGATCTAAACATTAAAAAAAAAAAAAAAACCACAGCTTCATAGCATGTATGTTTACATGTATGAAAAGGGTTTTTGGTCTACAGGGTTTGCTGTGCTCAGACCGGAATCCAGGGTGGCACCTGCTCTGTGCAAGCGTGCACCACTGCGGTACAGCCCAGCCCTCTTAGGAGGACAACAGACCCTCTTTGCCCCTTAGCACCTCCATTTTGTTACTTTGTCATTTGTTTGGCTTTTATTTTATTTCTTTACCTTTTATTTTTACTAATTTCCTCCTAAGTTTCTTCTGGCTTATTTTGCTCTTTAAAAAATGATAAATTACATTTTAAATTAAAAATAGAACTAGTTTTGTGAAAGATTTGGACTTCACTTTAAGAGACTATTGGACACAATTAAAAGTGTTGAATAAAAATTTATCTTTGGGGGATGGAGAGATGGCTCAGCTGTTAAGAGCACTGACTGCTTTTCCAGATGTCCTGAGTTCAATTCCCAGCAACCACATGGTGGCTCACAACCATCTGTAATGGGATTTGATGCCCTCTTCTGGTGTGTCTAAAGATAGCTACAGTGTACTCACATACATAAAATAAATAAATCTTTAAATAGAAAATTATCTTTTGGCTGGTTGTAGTGATACACACCTTTAATCCCAGAACTTGGGAGGCAGAGGCAGTAGGATTTCTATGAATTCAAGGCTAGCCTAATCTATACAACAAGCTCTAAGATAACAGTTAAGTCTACATAGAGAGGCCCTGTATCAAAAAGCAAAACAAAACAAAAATATATCTTTCTAAAGACATTAGTAAAGCTGGATAAAGGAGTCTGAGCACTGTAAGCAGGGCCTGAGGAAGGGCGTCGGGTCACTAGAGCACTGTCTTTGGGAGTGTGTTTTGCTGCTGGAGTGGGCCTTATAGAAAGGACAAGTTCAGGCCCCTCCCGGCTGTGTCTTTCTGGCCCTACAGAGAGATGATGGAACAAGAAGGCCCCTGTCAAATACAAATCCCTCAATATCAGAGTTCCCAGCACCCAGAAATCTACACCAACAAAATCATTTTCTTTATCAATTACCCTGGCTGTAGTCAAAACTGTACAAAATAAATAACACACCTTCCCAGCCACCAGTGTAGTAAAACTTCCAAATTTGATGATGTAACATGTTGACAAGGATACAGAATAAGAATCATTAATACATTAATAGTCAGAGTAAATCAGCATGGTCACATTTGGAAAACTATCCTCATGAATT
Source organism: Apodemus agrarius (assembly GCA_964023405.1). Lineage (NCBI taxonomy): Eukaryota > Metazoa > Chordata > Mammalia > Rodentia > Muridae > Apodemus > Apodemus agrarius. Next base: position 21,973,389 of record OZ030011.1, on the reverse strand, counting down.
CCAGGACAGCCAGGGCTATTGCACAAAACAAGCAAACAACAAGGAAGGGAAGGAGGGAGAGAGGGAGGGAGGGAGGGAGGGAGGGAGGGAAATAAAGCTTGGGTTGCCATAGATACTCTATAACTGAGCAACTCGAATCAAAACCTAGCTGATAGAAACGTGTGTGTACCTTGAGAAGGAAGGAAGGAAGTGCATAACAAGCACACTGCATGCACACAATGTAAAACGCCATCTCATGAAATGGGAAAGTAGAATCCAGTTTCTATAGAAACAACTGGAGGGAGGACTCTGGAACTGCATGAAGACAGCATCCAATGCACTTGGTGGAGAGCATGTGGGCATTTGCTCAACAGATATCCTTCTATCATGAATATACTTTACATATAATAATATACACATTAAATTTTTACAGCCATTCAATATTTAATAAAAATTTTTAAACTTAGTAGTAATGTGTTTCCTTCCTTGGACTATAACCAATACTAAGCAGAATATCCATCACTAACTCCAAATAAAGGTATTTTATTACTTTTACCAGCCATTGTCAGAGTCTACCTATGACTGAGAAAAGTGTCTCCAAAATCCAAAGCAAGTTACTTTGGCATCATATCTCAGCAGAGGTTGATTTCATCCATACTTTATATATGACATTATATATAAAATAGAAAATAGAGGGAAAATTTCAAGAGCACAATAAAATAGACCGAGCACAGCGGCTCACTCGGCATCCCAGCATCTGGAAGGCTAAGGCAAGAACCGGCTGCTGAGAGCTCAAGTCTGGCCTGGGCTACAAAGTGAGACCCCGACTCAACAAACAAAACAGAACAAACGAAGCGAACTCCCTCAAATTACTAAAATCAGTAATAAGAGAGAGAACCACAAGAAAGATAATATGTAAAACCCTGAATAAGTATGAAATACAGTATACAAAACATTTTCTTCAAAAGAGAAAAATTCAACTTACTTCTGTAGATTACTTTGTTTTCATTTTGCAGGGTCCCTAAGATACTAAAGTGTGCAAAAGCATTTAAAGTGACTTTCAGCTCACATCCCCAGGGTCTGCTCTAAATGTTAAGTCAAACGGAGAGATTCTTAGCCTGACAGTAGAGGGCTGGATATAATCACTCAAACATTAACTAGTAGAGGACTGGTTTATGAGACTATTTCGAAGTCACAGATCTTAAAAGGAAGTTGTTTTGCCTACCTGCAGCGATAACACTTTTCCTTCCAGACTCTCTGCCTTTTTCTTCCATTCAGCTAAGAGGTGGTTTTGCTTTTCTAATTCAGCAGAATACATAGCTTTTTCCTCTAAGGACAAAGGAAAAGTTATAGTACATCATTTGGACTTTTAATAATTAAAAAAAAAACAATCACCTGAAAGAAGTATAACTGTCCTAGTGAACACGCCTCTGCCTCATGGGCTCCTCTCTCCAGGGAAAACCCTCACTCTGCTTCCTCTCACAAACTCCATAGTGACACACCATGTTCCTTTGTTCTCACACTCCGCCTAGCGATTACGTTAAAACATAGGGTTGGTTTTGTTTTTGGGGGGACCGGGTCTTTTTTGTTTTCCTTTGTCCCACTATGTAGCCCTAACTGGATCTATGTAACCAGTTATCTGCCTTTGTGTCCTGAGAACTAGTATTAAAGGTTGTGGACTACCACATCTGGCAAGATGTAAGGAACAGTGAGTGTATTTAAAGAATTCAACTAAGTGTGTAGGCCTAAAGGATCACATAAGTACAAATTAAAGCTTTGCTAGGCACAAAAATATCCTCTACTCTATCTTCCCCATAAAACTAGCAGTTAAGCCAATTAATAGTTACTAGAAACATTGGATCAACAAATTGATGGGCCAGCAATCTAAAGCAGATAAACCAAATAGCATAAAACATTCTAGTCTCTGTTAGTCTGTCTCTAAAACAGTATTTTCTATTTGTAGCCACCTCAAATACAAATGAACAGTTAAGAACAAGTTAATATTTCAAAGGACAGTAATTATGATGATTAATACTTAAAAGGGGCTTCAAAAATCTAACAATCCTTTCTATATGTATGTCATCTCTTCTTTGTATGCTCTTCTTTTAAAAATTTTTCTTTCATTTTTATTTTTTGAGATTTTTAAGACAGGGTTTCTCTATGCAGCCCTGGCTGTCCTGGACCTCTCTATGTAGACCAGGCTTGTTTAGAACTCACAGAAACCTGTCTGGCTGTTTCCCTCATGTGGGTATTAAAGCTGTGTGCTACCACAGCGGGCCACTAACACGTGCTTATTTCTCTACTTCCTGTGTATGTCTGCATGCATCCAGACCACAGTGTGCATGTGGAGGGAGAGAAGGACTTGTAAGAATGGGTTCGCTCCTTCAGCTACACAGGTCCTGGGGAATTAAACTCAGGTCGTCATGCTTAGCAACAAGCACCCACTTACTGGGCCATCCCACCAGCCCTTCGCTATCACTTGATTCTCCTTCTTCATTGGGTTTAGAAATTTCTAACTCCTCAACTTCATCATAATTAGTGATATGATACTAACACTTTAAAAATTGTGATAGTTTTAATCATAAAAATAATATGATAACTTGGTAGTGCTTACTTACCTTTCCTCCTAAGTCAGTAACCATTTATGGATTTCCTATGCCTAACTTCATACTCAAATAAGGCAAAATTACCACAGCTGCAATGTTTCTTTCCTAAGACATCAGGCGCATAAGCAGCTCACCTTGCTGGAAGTGTTCGAGGACCATCTGCAGGTTGGCCAGCGACAGAGCGTACTGCTCCACTTGCCCCTGAGAGACGGAGAGCTGCAGCGCAGTCTCATCTCTTTGCTTGGAGACCATGTTCAGTTGCTCTTGTAAAGACTCCACTTGCACACTGGCTTGATGACTCCAAACAAACAAAGAAAGGCACACTGCTTCATCTATTTAAGCAATTTAACAACAAAAGACACAACAACAGCAAAATGCTTTCCCTATATCTTAATACATTAAATTCTGGTTAGACTGCAAGGTATTTTAGTGGGAATGTAGCAAGACAAAAAAACACTTCTCTGGATTTTGAAAACTGGGGTAAAGCCCAACATCTGCTGCAGTCACTATCAAGTGCACAGTTTGGAGGCATTGCGACCATTTACCCTGCTATATAAACACTACCACCACCCATCAGTCACCCCTCTACCCATCCATCTCCAGAGCTTTGTCTAGTTTTAGAAACTGAAATTCCACACGTCTCCAGTTTTACTTTTCCTACATTTGATATGCTAAATCAAGTTAATTATCAAACAGAAATACTGCAAGAGTTATTCTGATCTATTTCTGTCAATCATCTTTTGAATTTGACTCTCAACAAACAATGGTCCTTTTAAAGATTAAAAATTAGGCTAAATAAGAAACTACAGCAAAAAAAATTTTTTTACAAGTTGTTTGCAACTTTCAAGTTTCTAGACTTAAATTCCACCGAATAATTTATCATAAATTCAGATCTGTAAGGACTTTCACTTCATTTATCAGCTTCAGCTCTAATAAGGAATAGTCAAATGCCATCTGCTGTACCTCACACGTGACCGTCCACTGACAAGCTGTTCCGACTGCTCCTCTTTTTCTTTTAACTTTCTTCTGTCTACATGACAAACAGAAGCCCTATCACCTCTCCAAATACGAACCCAGAGGTCCCTAAGAGACTCAGTTATACAGCAACTGCATTTGTTGCTTTTCCCATTACTGCAACCAAATACATGGCAAGAAGCAACTTAAGAGAGCTTATCTGGCTCACGATTTGAGCACACAGTCCAGCAGAGGCAAGAGGCTGTGTAGGCTGCGGTCCATACAACCCACAGTCAAGAGCAGACAACCATGACTGTGTGAGCCTGCTCTCCCCTTTCCACTTAGTCCAGGACCCCAGACCACAGAAGGGGGCTGCCCACGGAAGACACAGGTCTTCCCACCTCAATTAGTCTCTCTGCATAAGTTCCCATGCATGCCTGAGGCCTGTCACCTCCAAGATAATACATTCTGTCAGGCTGGCAACACTGTCACAGCATCTAGCCTGAGTTACAGCTTTTGTAAATTAATTGATTTATTTATTTGTTTTTGTTAATTTTGAGGTATAGTCTTATATAGTCTTTGGCTGGCCTGTAACTCACTAAGTAGACCAGGCTGGCCTCAAACTCTACTTGCCTGGAAAGTGCTGGGATTAAAAGCATGCACTACCACATCTGACCTGTTTTTTTTTTGTTTTGTTTTGCTTTTTGGGGGGTTTTTTTTGTTTGTTTGTTTGGTTGGTTGGTTGGTTTTTTTTTTTTTTTTTTTTTTTTTTTTTTTTTTTGGTTTTTCAAGACAGGGTTTCTCTTTGTAGCCCTGGCTGTCCTGGAACTCTGTAGACCAGGCTGGCCTCGAACTCAGAAATCCACCTGCCTCTGCCTCCCAAGCACTGGGATTAAAGGCGTGCGCCACCACTGCGCGGCCCCTCTGACCTGGTTTTTATCTTATCTTTTGAGTGTGTCTTTGCTGGATGATGATTATTTTTAGAATACCACAATGGTCTTTATGAATATTTAATATCCCATTAAACCCTTACTCAAGAGTAAGCCAATTAAAAGCAACTGACACTTGAAAGCTATTTTACCCAACAGCACCCTCTTGTGGAGAGATAAACTAAGATCTAAACTGTCCCCAAATGTCCCTGAATTTTTATTCATTCAACTTGACTAGTTAGCAATTCAAAGCATGATTGTAAGGATAAATGAGTTTTGAATATTCACAAAGCATAATGTGACTTATAGATTGTATTTTCTCATATGACAAAAATTTACTTTCAATTAATCTATGTTTACTATACATTGTGGGAAGGATAGAAGTTCAACAGCACATTTCTAGACACAAGTGAACTTTTGTTTTGTTTTTTTATAAGGCAGGTTAAGACATGTTTTTTTGTTTTTTTTTTTTCAAGACAGGGTTTCCCTGTGTAGCCTTGGCTGTCCTGGAACTCACTCTGTAGACCAGGCTGGCCTCGAACTCAGGAATCCGCCTGCCTCTGCCTCCCAAGTGCTGGGATTAAAGGCGTGCGCCACCACCGCCCGGCTTGCAGGTTAAGACATGTGACAACAGCCTATACATTACATGTAAACATAAGGACCATCAAAGATTCAAAGCATTGTATGTGTTCAGAAAAAAGACATCACAATAGGGTTTGGTTTTAGATGTGAGGGCCAGGGTACTAAGATAATGCTCTATGAAGAAGGCAGAATTTGAAAAATAGGTGAGAGTCCACAGGTCCATCCTTTGGTCAGAACATGAAAAAAAAAAATGAAGGAAAAAAAAAGAAATAGGAAAATAGTATTTGGGGAGCTGAGTGATACAGACTGGTCAGATAAGACCAGAGCTCAACTTGAAGATACTTATCTTGAAAGTTTATACCAAATGGTAAATAAAATAGATAGAGATTAAAGGTATTAGAAAAAAGTAATGGTTCAGAAGGGAAACCAGGGAAAGAGATAACATTTGAAATGTAAATAAAGAAAATATCTAAAAATAAATAAATAAATAAATAAATAAATAAATAAATGGCAATAAAGGATTTCAGTATATACTGTGACAGCCTGAGGTTGTTTCGGCATTTCTACCTATGTACAAATGACCACTCATTTTTTTTAATTTCCTTATTAAATAAGTTTTCTATCTAAATCAGAAAGCACACTAATCTATCACATACACAGGGAAAGACTCACTTTCAGTGCTCTCTCTACTTATGCACTCTTTGAGGGCCAAGTCTATCTACTGTCTCCTCATGTCACCCCCAGCACTGAACACAGAAAGAAAAAAAAAAAGTAATGTAACTACACTTGGAAATATAAATTAACACAATCCTTTAAAAGTTCACTTATCAAGCCGGGTGGTGGTGGCACACGCCTTTAATCCCAGCACTTGGGAGGCAGAGGCAGGCAGATTTCTGAGTTTGAGGCCAGCCTGGTCTACAGAGTGAGTTCCAGGACAGCCAGGGCTACACAGAGAAACCCTGTCTCAAAAAACCAAAAAAAAAAAGCCGGGCGTGGTGGCACACGCCTTTAATCCCAGCACTTGGGAGGCAGAGGCAGGCGGATTTCTGAGTTCGAGGCCAGCCTGGTCTAAAGAGTGAGTTCCAGGACAGCCCGGACTACACAGAGAAACCCTGTCTCAAAAAACCAAAAAAAAAAAAAAGAAAGAAAGAAAGAAAAAAAAAAAGTTCACTTATCAGCACATTCTCCAAAGTTTTAAAATGCCATTGACCTATAAGTTCTACTTCTCAATATTTACACTTAGGAAATATTTTAATGTTAAGACAGAAGGTATATTTTCAGGTTTCACAACAATGTTCTTAGTTATATTCAAGTTAAAACATTCCAGGGTTAGAAAGATGGCTCGGTGATGAAGAGGACCAGTAGCCACATCAGGCAGCTCACACCTAAGTCAGCTCCAGGGGAACCAAAGTGCTAATGCACCCAGCACACGTAGGCTACAAACGGCAATGTCCAGTAATAAACGAGTCAGTAAACCAATGCTGGGCTATGCTGTCATAAACTACTGTTGCATAAATATATGACTCACTGTATGACACACTACGTAGTGCCTAAAAAGGTCACAAAACAGTAGTAATAAAATGATCTCATTTTTGCTCTTAAAGAGACAGACTATATACATACAAATAAAAAGGCATAAACCGGTACAAAGAATGATCTTGGGTGAATGGACTTGGGAAACAGGCGGAGAAGCTCAAGTCTGAAACCAGTGTGAGTTAGTGAGACCCTGGCTCAAAAACAAGGCCAAGCTTGTTCCTCTTTATACTGAGGAAAATGGGAAATGGAAATACTTAAGGGACCTAATCACAGCAAGCTTCCAGAAGCCGCAGGGTGGCTCTCCAGCCGGCCTGTCTCCGACCTAGCCTTCCATGCACTTTCATGCCCAACATTCACGCACCATCAGCTTTGTCTGCTGAAAAGTGAGACCTTGTGAACTAAATTACCTCTCGGGGAACTTGATAGAGCCAATGCAGCCTGACAATATGTCAGGACCATTCCCCTAAAATGACAAGTGGCAGTATCTAAGATGGGTTAAGTGGCAGGAAGTCTGAGTGCTGTGTGTCTGGAGCAAGTTTTTACACCGCCTCATCCTAAGATGAAAATCTATAAAACGGAGACGATGACTTTTGTGAAAAATGAACTAATAGAAAAATGTTTACTGAGCATGAGGCTCAACAAATGACCAGCTGAAGCTGATGCCAAAAAGAAAAACTCACCTTGCATTTTCCATTGCATTAGAGGATGAAACCAGCTTTTCCTCCAACACCGAGACCTTCTTCCTCAGTTTAGCCTCTCTATCTTCTGCAGCCAAAGCTTCCCGGGTATGAGAGTCTTCCGACTCTAAGAGGTGGTCTCGCAATCTCTGTAGCTCCTGGTTTAGCCGGGATTCTTTGTCCCGTAAGCGTTGAACCTAGGCAGAGGAGATTTCTTTACTTTCCTTCTATGCAATGCAAATCCCCACAAAACATCAATTTCTTTCCATATTATGGAAACGTATTAGTATATTATACCTATATTATTATAATTGTTAATTAAAACCTTACTTTAAATATAATTATTTTAATCATAATATATTTTAATTACATAAAACATGTTTTACTTGATTATAACAAGGATAATTATTATTAACATCAATTATATTATATATTATATAATAATGTATTAATATACTAATGCTACATACTGCAAAGTATGTTTATAGATGGAAAACTTCTCCCCAAATTATATTAAAGATTCCTATGGAAGTTTTACAAGGTCTCATCTGCATGAGTTTATAAAGAAAATGGAATTATACAGAAATATTGGGCTCTTATGGCAGAGTACCTTTTTAGTAAATCTCATTTTTCATACTTTATGAATGAAATAATTTTCTTTTTTTTTTTAAAGATTTATTTATTATATGTAAGTACACTGTAGCTGTTTCAGATACCCCAGAAGAGGGCATCAGATCTCATTACGGATGGTTGTGAGCCACCACGTGGTTGCTGGGATTTGAACTCAGGATCTTCAGAAGAGCAGTCAAGTACTCTTATCCGCTGAGCCATCTATCCAGCCCAATAATTTTCTTATACGTTTCTTATACGAAACGTACATATCATAGTTTTCCCTTTTGAAAACTAATACTGTACCCTAGGGAGATGAAAACCCTACTACAGCACGTCAGAGGAAGAGAAAGGAACACCTGTCTCAGTTAATGGTTACTAAACATAGAGCTTGGGTCACTGTCCATTCCAGTCGAAGCATACCTCATTCTGCAGGGTACTGTTCTCCATTTGCTTCTGTTTCAGGGCCAACATAACTTGGTCTCTTTCCTGTTGAAACGTAACTGTCTTCTCCTGCATTGATTTAACTGCATTTAAAAGTTGATTTAGCTCCCCAGCTTTGCCCTTTGGGAAAGAAATAGCTTTAGCTTTAAAGAATAATAGATTTTCAAAAAGACATTTTCTTCATTAAATAATTTTAAAATATAATTAGCAGTAACAGAGTCAACAAAATCCAAATACACTCTTAAAGACAATGAAGGAGATGTGACATCTATATAAGATGTAGTGTCCTACACTACCCAGCACCTGAGGACACGTGCCATCTGCATAGGGTGTGGTGTCCTATACTACCCAGCACCTGAGGACACATGCCATCTGCATAGGGTGTGGTGTCCTATACTACCCAGCACCTGAGGACACGTGCCATCTGCATAGGGTGTAGTGTCCTACACTACCCAGCACCTGAGGACACATGCCATCTGCATAGGGTGTGGTGTCCTACACTACCCAGCACCTGAGGACACATGCCATCTGCATAGGGTGTGGTGTCCTACACTACCCAGCACCTGAGGACACATGCCATCTGCATAGGGTGTGGTGTCCTACGCTACCCAGCACCTGAGGACACGTGCCATCTGCATAGGGTGTGGTGTACTATACTACCCAGCACCTGAGGACACGTGCCATCTGCATAGAGTGTGGTGTCCTACGCTACCCAGCACCTGAGGACACATGCCATCTGCATAGGGTGTGGTGTCCTACGCTACCCAGCACCTGAGGACACGTGCCATCTGCATAGAGTGTGGTGTCCTACGCTACCCAGGACCTGCAGCCAGGACAAGTGATGAGTGCTGTAGAATTCCAACAAGCCCGAGCTTCAGCTCCTGCTGCAATGCTGCTTCATTAGCTATAACAACTACTGAGCTAAGACACTAAGATAAACTGGACCAGGTGGAAGTGGCTCACGCCTTTAATCCCAGCACTCAGGAGGCAGAGGCAGGCACAGTGAGTTCAAGGCCAGCATGGTCTACAGAACAAGTTCCAGGACAGCCAGGGCTCCACAGAAAAACCCTGTCTTAAGCAGATGAAAATTCTCTTCACAATCTCTACAATTTGACTATCAACCCAAAGCTACGCTAAAAGAAATATTCATTATAAATGTTTTAAAAGGAGCCGGGTGTAGAGGTACATGCCTCTAATCCCAGCAGAGGCTAGTTCAAGGCCATCATGGTTTGCACAGTAAATTCTAGGCAGGCCAGAATTATGTAATGAGGCCTACCTCAAGGACCTACCCACCCCCATCCAAAAAATAGTTTTCAAGGGGTCTGGGAAACTGGCTTAGTAATGGAGCCCTTGCCTAGCATGTGTGAGGAGGCCCAGTTCAATCCCCAGTACTTGAAAAAAAAAAGACAGAAAAAAAAAAAAAAAAACCATGAAAAACATGGAGAAGAGCATGAGAGAAAGGAGGTCCAGTAACAGGCCAAAACTGGGAGGCCTGCGGCCCTGACACTGTTACTGATGCTGTCTGTGGTGTGCTTGCAGATAGGAGCCTGCAAACATGATGCCTTTTGAGAGGCCCTGAAAGCAGCTGAAAGAGTTAGATGCAGATACTAGCACACCACCTATGGATAGAAGCAGGGGACCCCCGTGGTTGAACTGGGGAAAATCTGGAAGAAGCTGAGGAGGGTGACCCATGGGAAGACCAGCAGTCTCACTGACCTGGACCCCTGAGATCTCTGACACTGAGCCACCAACCAGGCAGCACACACCAGCTGATATGAGGCCCCAACACATATGCAGCAGAGGACTGCCTGGTCTGGACTCAGTGAGAGAAGACACACCTAATCCTTGAGCGACTTGAGGCCCCAGGGGAGGTCTGGTGAGGTGGGGTTGGGGACATTCTCTTGGAGACCAGGGGGGTGGGGGAAGGTATGGGATGGGGAGTGGGGACGGGAAGACTGAGAGGGGGATGAAGTTTGGATTGTAAAAAAGGATTAAAGAGGCCGGGCATGGTAGCCTGTAATCTTAGCACTTGGGAGGCAGAGGCAGGTGGATTTCTGAGTTCGAGGCCAGCCTGGTCTACAGAGTGAGTTCTAGGACAGCCAGAGCTACACTGAGAAACCATGTCTCGAAAAACCAAAAAAAAAAAAAAAAAAAAAAAAGGGATTAAAGAATAAAAAATACTTAAAATATATATTTTTAAAAAGAAACATTTAAAAATATTAGTACATGGGTGATATAACAGGGAAAATGGAAGAAACATATGGGGGGGACTTTTAATTTGAGAGGGTAACATAGAAGAAGAGAGGAAGAGAGAGGATGATAAATAATACTAAATGCATTTGAAAAAGCCATAGAAAAACATTATGTTTACTTAGAAATACATATATACTAGTTTAAATAAAGTCATACCACTTGGGATGATAATGCCCCCCACCAGAGCCACAACTTATCCTACAAAACTCCAGTGCTAGGCATTGGAAAGCTCCTTTTGAACTGTTGTCAGAGAGTCCAGGAGACCCCAAAAAATACTGACACTGCCCTTGGCTGCCTCCCAGAACTTGAAGGCACAACACACACTTTGAACACAGGACTTGAAGGAACTGGACTGGAACTGACCTGGAAGCCCCTCCCCGGGCACTAGGTTCTCACAGTATGTAAAGGTGGATGCAAGAGGCACAGAGAGAAGAACAGTTAGAAGTCCTACTCATCTGCAAAGCCTATGAAGAACAAGGCATCACCAATGTGCAGCATGTCTCTTATATGTTGGGAGTAACCGACAGATTACAAATAGGACTTACTGCCTACTTGAGTAAGGGGAATTCACTCCTGGTAGTCTAAACCTAGCCACGCATCTATGGCTAGTGGGGTCATAGACCCTAAAAGAGAACCCACCATTCCCACTTTAATAAACCAGTATAGGTTTTTTTGTTTTGTTTTGTTTTGGTTTGGTTTGGTTTGGTTTGTTTTGTTTTGTTTTGTTTTGTTTTGGTTTGGTTTGGTTTGGTTTGGTTTTTTCGAGACAGGGTTTCTCTGTGTAGCCCTGGCTGTCCTGGAACTCACTGGGTAGACCAGGTTGGCCTCGAACTCAGAAATCCGCCTGCCTCTGCCTCCCAAGTGCTGGGATTACAGGTGTGCGCCACCACGCCCGGCTTACCAGTATAGTTTCTAAATCCATTCTAAAAACGTATTTGGACACACAGATAAGTATCAATTTCCCAGGCTTGATGTAGCATTGTAGGGGATTACCAAGACAGAGAAGTAGGAGGGGGGGTAATTGGAGAACGGGAGGAGGGAAGAGGGCTTATGGGACTTATGGGGAGGGAGGAACCAGGAAAGGGAAAATCATTTGGAATGTAAACAAAGTATAGAAAATAATAAAAAAGAAAGTATCAATTTCTCCACTCATCAAAGATGCTTATTTTTGCAGTGGGTAGAGATGATGATACGAATTCACAACTAGCCAAAATAAAGAAGATAAACTAACATGAGGTATCCATACAGAACTAATTTATCTACACCTAAGGTTCAGGGAACAACTCAGAAGAGGAAGGTGTAATAATATAAACCCTGTGAGGTGGCACACCATCAGACTGGTCATCAAAGTCTCCGACTTTGGACCATTTCTGATTTTCATCTAAAGCTGTTCAAGCTGTAGAGCTTAAACAAACTTACCTTTAAATTACATTAAAAAAATCCTTTAAAAATTTATCTAGGTTATACTAAGTACAGTCGAGTAATAAAATACTTAACATATATCTTCAGTATAATCTGCATAACTTAGATCTATAATGTCAATACAACAGAAGAAGTGGCACCAAATGCCAAGACTGCACTTAAGAACACCTAAAGCACGAGACGTCACCGTCCATCTCCCAGTGACACTCTTAGAACCGTATGGTACTGCACCCACTGTTGGTCAAGGAACAGTGGGAAGGCTCATGCTCTAAGACCTTGTAAAGCAATTGTAAACCAGTACAGGCCAGTACCTAAAGATGAGATCTGAAAATCCTAGGTTAGCTTCAGAAGGCAGTTGAAGCTGGCTCCTAATCCTCCTGCCTCCACCCCCATGTCTGGCCAGTGTACCTTTGGATCAGATAATCCAGGATTCTTACAGGAAAATATAACTGCAAAAGAAGTCAAATCATGTTGAATCCTGTGCCTAGCAGCACATACACATTTGAGAAGCAGACTGCACTGGGGGTAAGTCCCCTAGTGGCACACTGCCTCCCTAGTAAGCATGAGGTCTTGGTCCAACCCCAGCAAAAGAAGAAAAAATAAGCTATGGTTGAACAGTTCTGCCTGGTGTCTCCTTTCCAAATGTTTTCTACCAAAGTACAGAACTCACACTAAAAAGTACCTCCAAAGACGTGCTATATATATAGTACTTATAAATCATAATAAATCTTCAGGAGCTCTCACTCTAGTGAATATGTAGAAACACCACTAGAGCAAGCTTAGTAAAGGTGAGCATACCAGCCAGTGAACACATCAGAAGGAACTGGTACTTTACAGCTAACTGCTATGACCCTCCATTTTACGAATTAAACATCCTGATATGATCAAAACATCCCAATAGTACCTGCTGAGAAAGGAGGAAAAAATTCTATCAGCAACAGAGCTAGGGATAGGGTATTTGCAGAGCTTATTCTGCCCAAGGAACTATTAACTGCAAACGTTTTTCAAATTGTGGACTCAGGATCCATCAGAGTCAGTGTAGAGCTAGCAAGAAGACTCGGTGAGAGCCGGGCGTGGTGGCGCACGCCTGTAATCCCAGCACTCGGGAGGCAGAGGCAGGCAGATTTCTGAGTTTGAGGCCAGCCTGGTCTACAGAGTGAGTTTCAGGACAGCCAGAGCTACACAGAAAAACCCTGTCTCAAAAAAAAAAAAAAAACAAAAAAAAAAAAAAAAAAACAAAAAACAAAACAAAACAAAAGGCTCAGTGAGGAAGGCAGCAAAGCCTAACAACCTGAATCTGATCTGAGGAACTCACATGATGGAGAAGGAGAACCAACCTTCTAAAAATATCTCTGACTTCCACATGTTCACTGTGCCAGGAGCACACGTGCGTGTACACACACACACACACACACACACACACACACACACACACGAGATAAATAAATAAGTGCTATGTAAAGTCAATTTAATGGATCACCCAGCATATTTTTTCTAATAGTTTTTTACACATTACATGGATAATTTTGGGTTTCTCAACCTTTTCAGTTTCTCTCATACATATACAAATATATGCACACAGACGTCACGATGTTCAAGTTCTTTTACTGCAGCTCATGGTCCTTTCATACAGGAATCTCTAAAATGTTGGCCATTTCTAAAACCTAGTGAAATATGCCTAAAATGTAATTAAAATGACCTCAAAACTTCCCTCTGATAGGCTAGTAAACAGCTTGTAAGTAGAATGTTTTCCTAGTGCACGAGGTCCTTGGGTTGATCTCTACCATCCATCCCCTTAAGAAACATTCTGATAACTCAGAGGGAAAATGTTACTCGCTACTGAATCTTTGTTTTGTACTTAGGCGTCTATGAAGAATTAATCTACTACTAAAAAATTTGAAAATATCTAGTAATTTGGGAAAGAAATTTCTAAATGTTTGAGGAAACTACACACAAACCAAAATACCCTAAAATAAGTATTACTATGTGAACAAGCTTAGACCCCCTTAGAACAGCATTTAAAAGGTACATTATAAAGGCTTTGTCCTCAGCATTTTCCTACATACTTCATCAAAACATACCTGCTCTTTTTCTTTCAGTAGTTGCTCAAAAGCAAGCGCCTTCTCCCTCATTGAATGGCATTCAAACTCTTTTTCTCGTAACATCATGGAAAGCTTCGTGTTGGCCTCTTGTAACGCCTGGGATTCTGTTTCCTTCCCCTTGGATGCTTCTACAATCTTTTCATTTTCCCCTTTTAATTTAGAAATGTCCATTTCTAAAATCAATACTCTCTCCTTCAAATTTGTCACTGCCTGCCTCAAAAGCTCATTTTCATTCACTTTGTTAGCGAAGTTTTCATTTGAAGAATGTAATTGGTCACTTTTAGCTTTGATTAAGAGGTCTTTTTCCTTAAGTAAGTTTTGTAAAACCTCTTGTTTCTCCTTTAACTGCTTAATTTCTGAATCTGTTTGCTCGTGTTCTTTTCTCTCTACCTCCGAGGAAGCAGCAATGGAGTCAGACAGCCTGTGATTGTTTTCCTGGAGCGTTCTAATCATGGCATCTTTTTCCTGCAGTGATTTTCTCAGATCGTCTACTTCTTGTTGAAGCAACTGAGGAGACTCGTGTGGCCCCGAAGACTGGCTTGCTCTAAGAGGCTCTGCTGCCTGGGAGGAAGGTGATGAGCCAGGAGGGAGCTGGGGTGACATAATATCAAGTTTGCCTAAAAGAAGGTCCTTGGTATTACAAAGCTGCCCTATGCTATGCTGGACGTGTGCCAATTCCTGCCCAAAGTTCTTAAGTTTGGTTTCATTCTGCTCATAACTTTGGATCAGGCCTGTGTAGTCCACTTGCAGTTTAGAATTGTTGTCACTGTCAACGGAAACTTGTGCCTGAAGCTGGTGCAGTTCTTCCTGGAGCTGGGCGGACTCGTGCTGCATGTTCTGCACAGTGGTCATCACTTGCTGCTTCCACTCCTCCATTTTCTTCACCTGCTGCTTCAGCTTATCCCGCTCCTGCAAGAGCTCCTCAAACTGGTTACTATTCACCCCTCCTGCCTCACTACCCGAGCCAGAAGTCTGCAGGACTGTCAGCAGGGTCTGGCACTTCTGACTCAGGGCATCTATCTCAATGTCCTTTTCTCGAATGATGCGGGATAGATTCTGAATAGTTTCTTTAAACATATCTTGACCACTACTTTCAAATCTCATGGACATTTTTTTATTCTCATCTTGCAACTTAATAAGGGCTGCTTCTTTGGCACTAATAATATCCATCATCCTATGATATTCTGTTTTTAGCTGGCTATTTTCCCTCGTCTTCTCATTCAAAACAACCATTACTTTCTCTCTTTCCATAGCATATGCATGCAGCTGCTGCTGAAGGTACACGACGTCCTGCGAGGAGGAGGCCGAGGAAATCCTGGCATGAAGCGCCTGGATCTCCAAGTCTTTCTGCTGGATAATCTCAGTGAGCTTGCCGACCTCATCTTTGGACAGCTGATCAATCTGTTTAGTTAAAGAGATATTCTTCTCATTCAGAAGCTTAATCTCTAGCTCCCTCTCCTTTATCCCCTTCACTAACCTTTCCGTTTCGGCTTTAGATAGATCATGCTTTTCACTTCCATTTTCTATATTAAGGCTCTGAACTTTCGTTTCTTGAAAAATATCAGAATTCTCCATTTGACTGTCCTGCCTTTCTTCATGCAACTGGGCTTTTATTTGTTCAATTGTTTTTTGCAAGTTTTTAATCTCCTCATCTTTTTCTAAAAAGAGCCGTGCATGTGTGATACTCATTTGTTCATGCTGGTATCTAAACTCATCCATTTCTTTCTTCTGCTCCTGTAGAGACTGGAGTAGTTGCATCTTATTCTGGTTTTGATCTTCAATCATCTTCTGGTGATGTTTAATTTCTTCTTCCAAATGGTCCTTGATAGTGTGCAGCTGGGACAGCTCGGATTCCAGCTCTGTGGTGCTGTCCAGGGCTCTGGGCTCAGGCGCGGGCACGGCCCGGCTCTGCTGCTCGCGAAGCCGCTCCAGCTCCTCCTGCAGGTGGTTGTTCTCTTCTTTCATGGAGCCCAGACTTCTGTCCTTTTCTTCTAGGGTCTGCCTTAAAGTCTCATTTTTCCTTAAGGTCTGAGCACATTTGTCTAATTCCTTCTGCAGTTCTGAACTTTTTTCTTTAAGTTTCACAATACAAATTTCTTTCTCATTTATAAGTTGTGTCAATTGTTTCTGCTCTTCTAAACTAGATGACAAAGTCTCCTTGGTTTGTTTATGATCAGTATCCATTCGCTCAATACTTCTTTTGAGTTCTGCTATCTCAAAGTCTTTTTCTTGATTGAGCTGAATTAAGCGCTCCTGCTCCAGCTGTAAGGCAGAGGTGTTGGGGCTGCGCGCGCTGGACAGTTCCTCCACAGTCTGCTTGTGCTTCCTCTCCTCTTCCAGCAGCCTCTTCTCAGCTCGACACAGCTCTGTTTCTAGCTGTGCCTTTTCCCTTTCCAGCAGAGCAGTTTTTTCCAGAGAAATCTGGTTGTTGCCAGCAACAGACTCTTCCAACTGATTTCTTACATCTTCACATGCTACAACCAACTTTTCATTTTCTGTTCTGAGATCGAAAGCAACCTGCTTTAGATGCTCATTGAGCTGTTCTATTTCTGAAAGATTTTGCTTTAAGTTTCGAACTTCAGCTTCCCTTTCTCTAAGTAAGTCGTCCTTCAAGTTACTACCGGAGCCTTGGGCTTGGGACTGAGTGAACTCGCTCCTGGCTGTGGACAGCTCCTCTTCATTTTGTCTGATGTGTTCCCTCAGTTCATGGTTCTCCTTCTGAATGTCAAAATTATTTTTCTCTGATTTACTTAGCTGATCTACTAAATCTTCTACTTGATCTTCAAGCTTCTGTTTGGTTAACTGTAAATCACTTAGGGCCTGTTCACTGTGAGTTAGCTTTTCTCTCTGTAGGTTTAACTCTTTGATAATGTTCATTTTATCATCCTCGAGTTGATGGGTTCTCTGCTTTTCATCATCCAGCTCTTCTTTCAGTTTCTTGATGACACTATCTCCTTCACTTTGTTGTTTTGATAGCTGATCTTTTATCAAAATCACATGCTGAAAGAAAAATTAATTTACACAGTAACTTTGTGACATTTTCTCAAGTTAGAGTCTAAATCAAATTGTATAAAATGTCATATATAATAGAATAATAATCTGGTAATTTTAATCTACTCAAAAAATAACTTTCTATCCCATCATGTCTCTCAAAATAATTTACAAAAAACCCAATTTTATCTTTTAGGAGTAAGAATCTAAAATCAAAAAAAAAAAAAAAAAAAGACTAGCATTTTTAAATGTCATTCATACTATTTCCAACTTTTAAACTTGAGAGCAGGCTTCACCCAACGGAAGCCCGCAGCTGCTGCCTGTCTGCACAGCACTCACCCAGCCGTGCTAACCTGTTCACATCCCCATCTCAGAGTTGAATAGCTTAAATATGAATATACTGTAGTAACTAGCACTTTAAAGACAAAGGTAAGTCTTTCATTAGATCATAAATGAATAAAATATGAAACCACGGGCTGGAGAGATGACTCAGTGGCTAAGAGTGCTGACTGCTCTTCCAAAGGTCCTGAGTTCACATGGTGGCTCACAACCATCCGTAAAAGAGATCTGGTGCGTTTGAAGATATAATAATAAATGAATATTTTTAAAAATCTGAAACCACACCAGGTGGTGGTAGCGCACGCCTGTAACCCCAGCACTTGGGAGGCAGAACCAGGTGGATTCCTGTCTTCGAGGCCGGCCAGCCTGTTCTACAAAGTGAGTTCCAGGACAGCCAGGGCTACACAGACAAACCCTGTCTTGGAAAAAAAACAACAAACAAACAAACAAAATATGAAACCACAAAATATCGTCCCTGTCAAATAATAGTTCAGCACGCGGACGCCCGACTGGAGTGTGCCCTCAGGCCTCGTCACATGGAATGCACTGTTACCTTCGTCGCCTCTTGGTTCTGCTTGTCCAGTTCTTCTAGTTCAGCCATAAGTATTTCATTTTCATGAATACTCTGGTTCAGTTCTTGCTCCTTTGCCTCCAGGTTATGTTTTAAGTCATGTACTTGAGAAAATAAATCTAAGTCCCTTGTAGCTGTACTTTTAATGGCTTCATATTCACTGCTCAGTTTGGAAAGTGATATCTGAAGTTCTTCCTTAAAGAACAAGAGGACAGGGAAAGTAGCATATAGCATCACTTAAGAAGAGACCTCAAAAGATGGAACACACAGACACAGATAAACATGCAGGCTGCTTCTAAGCCCTTGGCTCTGGAGCCGGCCTCAGCCTCTGGGCGTGTAGTCTCACTTACAGCAGCAATGAGAACATTTCTACAGCCCTGGGCTCACCTTCCAGTTCTACCTTCTTTGCAAGGACCATTCATTCTCAGGGCAGAGCCTTTTCGAGTCCTCATCCTCATGCTGGCCACACACAATTGTATTAAAAGCCCCCAACCTCCCAGCTATTTATTTCCACTCTCTAATACCCAGCCAGGTTAAATACAAATGAAAAAAAAAATCAGTACTTAATCAGACTACAGCTCTAATTAGAAAATAAAAGACATCCTTTCTCATTAAAGGAACTAACTAATGATTTAACTCTGCTGAAATACAAAACTCTCTTAACTGAAAAATGTACCTCTCTGCTTCCTTTACCTACTGAGCAAGTAGACCAGGTTCCCCTCTCACAAACCCAACATTACCAAACATAGACCTACACATGCATTAATAGTCTATTATGTAATAACGATTTTCTTGAAAACCTAAAAAATTAGACAGTTCTCTATGACTCAACATTATTTTCCCACAATTACATCTGTTATAAATTTTGTACCAATATAAAACTATCTTAAATTGAACTTTTCTGGGATCTACTTTGAAAGAAATAATCTCAATTTCCTTCAAAACCTAATAATTTCGAGCAAAAGAGGTCGATAACACTGTATGAAAGTATGTTCATCACCTTCCTCATTTCCTTCTGATCCAAACTATAATTCTGAGCCAGATGTGGGGGCTAATGCCTGTCACCCCAGTATTTATGGGGCTAGGCAGGAAAATTGCTCTAAATTTCAGACCAGCCTGGGCTATACAGGGAATAACAGGTCAGGACGGTCTAGAACACAGAGTGAGATCTTATCTCAAAATCAGTAACAAAAGGAGGATGACAGGGAACAGCCTGGCAGGTGAGGGCCTCGCTCACAGAGGACTCAAGCCTGGCCCTATAACACAGCCTGTAACTGCAGTCTCAAGGCATCTGATCTCTCTGGCCCTTAACAGGTACCAAACATGCGTGTGGTACACAAACTACATGCAGGCAAAACACCCATAAACATAAAACAAAAATATGTAAATTATAAAAAAGGAAGAAAGAATAAAAGAAAAGGAAGAACATATTTTCTTAATCTTCCTAAAGTTATTTGTCCACTTAAAAGAACCACAAATAGCCGGGCGGTGGTGGCGCACGCCTTTAATCCCAGCACTTGGGAGGCAGAGGCAGGCGGATTTCTGAGTTCGAGGCCAGCCTGGTCTACAAAGTGAGTTCCAGGACAGCCGGAACTATACAGAGAAACCCTGTCTCGAAAAACCAAAAAAAAAAAAAAAAAAAAAAAAAGAACCACAAATAATTTTTTTCAGGTTGATCAGAAGAGCACAGATACATCTGGCATTACAAAGTGGATAAAACCACAATTCTTAGAAGCATTACAATGAATACTCTAATATCAAAAGGAAGGAGAAACAGTTTTCAGAAAACTGAAACTATAAGAAAAGTCAGCAGGCCCTCCAGCATATGTGAAGAGGTCTATAAGCACGAAGTCTATACTTGAGCCAGTTAGATAAAGAGCAGGACTCGGTGGGAACAAAGCCAGAAGATGCACATACACAGCCATAAAGAGAGTGGCAGTGAGTCACTGCTGCCATTCCACAGACAGAACGGAGAGCAGCAAAGACCTCACCTGTGTCCAGGGCTGGAAACAGACAACTTAGAATTGAAAGGCCTATCATGTCTCTGAGAGTACTGCCTATATACTGATGTGAAAAGAAACTGAAACTAAAATGTTTAGGGATATAAAACGGTGTATATATGGTGACACTAGTATTTTTTAAGGATATATATGTAAAGCCAGACATGTATTGATATATCCAGGAACAGTATTCTAGGAATTTTTAATCCAGACTGTCTCTGGGAAAAGGGCCACGTAACGAAGGCATAAGTTTTCAGCATGTATTACTGAATAAACTCACCCATAAATACATATTACTCTAAAGAATTCACAATTTAAAATGAGTTCAAATTCTAGTCTTTAACTCAATTTCTAGCTGCCTCTATCAAAGTATTTGTCATTGATAAAAATTAATTCCCAGAGACACAAACATGTACTCCGTTCTACCTTTCTACTAACATACAAAAAAGACTCCATTTCTCACAGCGAAACTACCCTTCCTTACTGCTCAACAAGATTGTGATTCCCGCCTACCTGAGGCTCTCCGCCTACCTACGTGGGTGCGGCTGGAGGGCCTCCATGAGAAACCATGTCTTCTGCCCCATCTGTGCGCCTCCTGGCTTCTGTCTCACGTCCACTCTGGCCAGCCTCACGCTCTGAACCTTGCCCAGCCACTCCAACCTGGCTTGGCACGAATATCAGTGAGCTCAGACTGGTTCTGAGGACTCTGTCACTAAACATTCCACTGCCTAGAAACTGACTGACCCTTAGCAGTGGCTTCGCCACACACCATTTTAACTCCACCCCATTTTGACAGCACCTACCTTTTCTTGACTCAATAAAGACTTCTCTTTTTCTAACGTTTGGACACACATTTGAAGTTTCTGATTGTCTTCAACAAGATTAGTATCCTATGAAAATGTTAAAGTAGCATTTTCAGATAACAGAATTTTCAATTTATAAGAAAGCAATCTGGTTATATAATTGTGCAATTCTACCCAGTGTACCTCTAGTAGCATCTAGAATCAGTCCATCATTTTAGTCATTCTTTTTTTTTTTTTTTTTTTGGTTTTGGTTTTTCAAGACAGGGTTTCTCTGTGTAGCCCTGGCTGTCCTGGAACTCTGTAGACCAAGCTGGCCTAGAACTCAGAAATCTGCCTGCCTCTGCCTCCCAAGTGCTGGGATTAAAGGCATGCGCCACCACTGCCCAGCCATTTTAGTCATTTTTATAGAATATTTATTACATTAAAAAAAAACAACCCAGGCAGTAATGGCACACACCTTTAGTCCCAGCACACAGGAGGCCCCAGGCAAGCAGATCTCTATGACTTTGGGCCAGCCTGGTCTACAGCCTGTCCTACAGTTTTAGGATAGCAAAAGCTACATAGTAAAATCCTGTCTTGAAAAATAAAAATAAATAAATAAAACAAAACAAAACAAAAACAAACCAATGTGTGTTTACAAAGTAATCTGAACTAATACACAGGGGCTGGTGACAACTCAGCAAGTAAAGACACGTGCTGTGCAAGCCTGCAATCACATTTGTTAGCAGGAACCCCCCCCCCCAGCGCGCGCGCGCGCGCGCGCGCGCACACACACACACACACACACAGACACACACACACACACACACACACACACACACATACACACACACACACACACACATACGCACGCACGCACGCACGCACGCACGCACTGGAACACAAAGATAAAACACTGAATTTTTTATGGAACATCTGATATAGTATCTGGTTACTGTCTACACTGTCAAATCCCTCTGCAACAATATACCTTTACCAATTACATAGCAAACATCTGCTACTAATAAGCACAAAGTTACTAAAATTCCTAGGATAAACTAACAAGAGTTTGTGAGAAAACAAAAGATAAACACAATGAATCAAAACTCTCAGTAAAACAACACCCCTCCCCCATCTACTCCCCACCCCCACACTTTCTCCCATAACAAGAAGTTACCTGGTTTAAACTACTTAGTCTCATTATTTCATTTTCAGCATCTGTAAAAACAATGAATGAACCTAACATTACTTAGAATATTTGAATAATTGCCACCCACATTGAACTCAGAGGTGCAGTAAACAAAGTATATAGATACAACTAGCAAGCAGGTTGACAGTTTGAAATTAAAAAAAAATTCTTCTGCCATTTTCTATTTCTATTATGACTGTAACAAGTAAGTTATAAGCTTAAAATCATGTGAAAATCCAATGCTTTAGGAAAGTGTAAGAATTATCACTGTGCTCTGGATGAGGCATTAATTTACTGGTCTGATAAAAACATCAATTATGTTTCAAAATACAACCCATTAGTTTGAATAGTATATGGTCTAAAATTGTTATTTAAAACAAAACAAAACAAACAAAAAAACAACCAACCAACCAAAAAAATAAAACCTTGAAAAGCAATAAATAAAAATGTATACCATAACAATATAATTATGTAATCACCTTAGATAAAGTGACTCAGTAATAATGTACTACACAGAGATCCATAGAGACAAAGGTTCCGGAAGAGGAACCCCGAGACAGAAGAACTGAGAGCAGCTGAAGCAATTCCTCACCACTCATTCCAAGACAACTGAGCATTATGCCAGCGCCAGTGCTGGACAGAGAGGGAAAAGCTCACTTCTTGCTCTCTATCAGCTTACACTTCGGAGTAGAACTGTGGCAGAAACAAGTAAACAATGATCGCCTACAGTGTGAAGCAGCAAGCACTACTACTCTGAGGGCAAAGGGCAAGCACCTAGTCCTGCCTGGGTAGGAGCAAAGGGGCCTGCAAGAGGCAGCGCAGGGCCTCCTCCTCTTCCTCGGTGCAGGGGAGACCTCCACTGGGTCAATGTAGTGTTAGTTGGCCAAAGGAAAACTAGGGACACTGTCCAGACAATGCAGCAAATACTATGGAGAAAGAACCAAGACAATACTGGCTGAAGGAACCTCAGCGTCCACTACGGCAGAAGTTACAAAGCCGGGCGATGGGAATAAACTGGGAAATACAGACCAGACCAGATGATCATGGTCAGCTAACAAAGCTCAGGTTTCATCTTCAAATTCCCAGAAAGTTTTAAAAAGTAGGGGACAAACTGGCTTTGCATTTCTAAAAATTTATTCTAGCTACAGAACAGAAAGAAAAAGATGAACTGAAGAATAATAGAAAGCAGAGAATAAACAGCCGATACTTTTCTAACACTCACGTGGCAACATGCTGTTCAAGAGGAAGGTCTGCAGATGATAGTAACTCAGAGCCCACACGGCTACTCCATCTCCACAAGGAAGAGACTCTATTACCTAACCCACCCTTCTTATTTTGTAAAGAGTGATTTGCATGTGTGAGTGTACCTGTGTGCCTGTTCACAGGGCGAGAGGGGGTTCTGTAATCCCCCCTCTGTAGCTCTTCACCTATCTGGCAGTCTTTAAAGCAGGGTCTCTTCCTGCCCCTGGCCGCCTGTTTCTAGGCCAGGGCGGCAGCCAGCAATGCTCCTGCCTCCATCCCCTCCAAGCTCAGGTATAGGCTCACACAGGATGCTCAGGCTGATATGTGGATGGCGGGATCCAAAGCCGCAGTTGTTCAGCAAGCACTTGGAACAACTGAACCACCTCTCCAGGCCCCAACTCTCCTGTTCTTAACCATTTTTCTGCTGACTCCATTAAGAGATCTGTAACAGGTAACTCAGCAAAGAAGCAATTATTTCCTGACTGAAGTAATTCCATGGTTATAGAAATGGGAAAACAAGGACTAGGAGAGTGGCTCTACTGTTGATCAAACTCAAAGGGCTCACTCAATATGGAAAGAAAACACACTTAAAAATGAGCAGAGCTACTTGGGGCTCCAGATCCCCCACTGAACTGCCCTCCCTGCCCAAGCGGCAGCTCCCGGTGCTGAAGCACCTAAGAAACCCTGGTCCTTGGGGGGTGCAATCCTGATTATCATCACATAGAAAGAAATCACGAAACTAAAAACTCCAGAACATGGTTGACTTCTAGAACTCTGCTTCCCAAAGCTACGGAAGGAATGCAAGGGAGAGGAGAAGATAATCTTACTTTAAATTTAATTTTAGGTTGAAAACTCATGTTATATATCTGGCCATTCAGGTCAGACACTCATGATAGACTGGCATGTAGGATACAGAGATGGGTGTTCACAAGCACCCAGACCTGGACACTTTCCCAGCAGGAATGAACAAACTCATACTAAAGGGGACAAAACGCACAATAAGATGCACCTTACCAGCTGAGGCGCTCCCTCCTGCTATTTTCCTGCTATGAATGAATACTAGGCTTTGTCTATTTCCTTTAATACTCATTTTTTTGTAGTAGTACTTAACGTACTAAGTATAAACGAGCCCAGATGACTATCCATGGCTCCTATCACTCAAGCCTTTGCTTTACAGATCACTTCGAAGCATAACAACTCACTGTTGCTGATGCAATGTTACATTCCCTAAAGAAGAGTCTGGGCTCTGATTAGTTACAGACAGTATTCAGTTCTGTCTACATTACAGAAACAGACCAACACCGATGAATAACAATAGCTATATCTACACTCTCTTCTCAGCAATCCACCTGGCTTTCTGAATAATTCACTTCTATATAAACACCTAAGAGAATAAGGAAGGGTGGCCGAGAGACATACTGCTAATCCTTATCCCTTATTAGCGGACAAGTATTTGGTGCTGAATCCAAACCCCACAATTGTACTCTAATTACATCATTTTCATAAACTTAATTTCCATAAACCATGCAATTATTCAAGTGCTTGTCTCTAAAAAGACCAAGAAACACCAACGTAAGTCCCAAACATTTTATACCAGTGAGAGCTTGCTGTAATCTCAGGACCTCGGCGACGGAGGCGCTGTGTGGGAGGACCCTCTGCTCCTCCGACGCAGCATCACTCTGCCTCAGAGCACTCTGCGGGGCCTCACTGTGCTCCAGCTTCAAGCGCTCGCACTGCTCAGGCATCTGTCTCTTTTCCACTTCCAGTCCTTCTTGCTCTTTTTTCCAGACTTCTTGGTCATGTTCTGCAGAAGACAATCTTTTCTGTATCTCTTTTATTTTATTCTCGAGGTCTTCGATTTTTTTGGTAGATTCTACTTTTTCCATTTGTAAGATCTGAATAGTGTTTTGCATCTCATGCACTTTAGAGTGATCAGTTACCATAACTCTTGAGTCACCTAAAACATTAAAAAAAGAAAAAAGAGGAATCAAATGCCAAATTCCAAAACGTAAGTTGCTTGCTGTATACAATATAGACTTAAGAGTGTTTAGAACTGGGCTGGAGAGATGGCTCAGCGGTTAAGAGCACTGACTGCTCTTCCGAAGGTCCTGAGTTCAAATCCCAGCAACCACATGGTGGCTCACAACCATCTGTAATGAGATCTGACTCCCTCTTCTGGAGTGTCTGAAGACAGCTACAGTGTACTTACATGTAATTAAAAAAAAAAAAAAAAGTGTTTAGAACTTGGAAAACTTAAAAAGTTAAATTACTATAATTTTAAATAAATAAAAAGTCAAATACTCATTTGAACTACTAATGTCTATATATTTGAGTTTGAAACAAGGTGAAAATCTCTTTTTTTTTTTTTTTTCTGTACTGTCATCAGCAAGCAATGCAAAGCACTCCATGGACTGTAGTTACTAACAAGTACTGAGGACTTTTCATGCCTACAGACCCAGAAAGCCATGGCACAGCTACAAACCTAGCAATGAACAAAATGAGTCACTTTCTATTCCATGGAATTTGGCCTAAGTTTACCAAAGGATTCTGATCTATAAACTGTCTAATGTTTGTCATTTAAGAATGTCATCTACTCTGTGACATTAGTAAACTCACAACCTTGCAGTAACTGATTTTCCAGTTCTTCAATTCGATCTTCATAGTCACGCAACTCCTCTCGATGCCGACGGCTTATCTCTGTCAGTCTCTGTTGATGAGCATTCTGCAGTACTGACATTTCATGGTGATGGTCATCAATTTCCTGACTTCTGCTCTGTTTAAGTTCCTTAAAAAACAGGAACAAATTCAAGAATGTACATGAGCAATAAATAATCCAAAAAAAGTGTTTTATTTCACTGTGTTTAAAAGTTTGTATTATTAAAATTGACTATCTGGGCCGGGCGTGGTGGCGCACGCCTGTAATCCCAGCACTTGGGAGGCAGAGGCAGGTGGATTTCTGAGTTCGAGGCCAGCCTGGTCTACAGAGTGAGTTCCAGGACAGCCAGGGCTACACAGAGAAACCCTGTCTCGAAAAACCAAAAATAAATAAATAAATAAATAAATAAATAAATAAATAGACTATCTGAACATATTAAAAGGTGAAAAGCATTCAATCAGTCTCCAAATTAGGGCAATTCTGATGGGTCTATGCCTCCTTAGAGTTTAAAAAGTCATTCCAAGCCGGGCGGTGGTGGCGCATGCCTGTAATCCCAGCACTTGGGAGGCAGAGGCAGGCGGATTTCTGAGTTCAAGGCCAGCCTGGTCTACAGAGTGAGTTCCAGGACAGCCCGAGCTACACAGAGAAACTCTGTCTCAAAAAAACAAAACAAAAAAAAAAAAAAAAAAAAAAGTCATTCCATTTTTTAGTAGGGAAACATCAAGAGCACAATGGAACAAAACACAGGTAAAATAATCCCTACACCTGTGGCCAAGAACATCTTCTTTTCCTTAGGACATATTCCCTCAATACCAGAGCCAAGAGCCTGCCTTTGTTTTGTTGCTTTGAGTCAGGTCTTTCTTGTTACATAGCTCTGGTTGGTCAGGAACTCAATACACAGCCCAAGCTTGCCTTGAGGTTGTGACGATCCTCCTGCCACAGCCTCCCTAGGGCTTAGATTACAAGTGCATAAAGTCACATCCAGCGTTCTGTCTAATCTTAGATCTTGAAAGCAGTAGGGTCACTGCGAACATCTGATAATGAGCACAGCTAGTCCTGTTCCTATTCTCTGGAATACAGTCCACGTTTCCAGCAGAGCCCTGGAGTTAGAGTGCTGCTCGGATTGTTTAGTTCTGCCATCTAACCTGTGAGATTAACCACCCTGCTCTAACAGACTCGAACCATACAGTTTTCCTTCTGCTGCTGTTCTCTCCAGGTCCTGACTGACACTTGTAATGTAGCTTTAAGACAAAACTAAAAGTTTTATACCGGACTATAATTTAAAACAATCCTTACCATGATAAACAAGACTTTTTCATAAAAGAAATATGGCCAAAAAACCCAGCAAAATTCTGTCACTAAGGTAAAATAGTTACTTACAGTAAAAGTTAGCATTCTAGTCAATATTCTTTAAGCTCAGACCTTTAAAATGTCATCAAACTGGGAATATGAAAGACAGAAAAACACACAGACTTACTGAGAAAACATTTAAAAGCGAATGTTCTTGGATATATTTTATTGTAAAGAATAAAACAATTGAAAAATAGAACAGTTGAGTATTATCATTTACCCAATCATTTTATAACTGAGTCCTAATTTGGCTTATATCTTTATAATCTACAGATATTAGATGCATAGCAGATATCAATGATCAACAGTTTGATTTACCTTAATAATATTTTGTAGTTTGCAGATTTCAGTTTGATCAGAGCTTTGTGCTCCCTGCACAAAAGAAAGAGAAGATTAAAAAATAATTACACTGACTTTCTTCTTCTTAAAAAACAAAATCACAAACTAACTTTATTAAAAGTTTATTATTTGTAAAACAGGAACATTTCCCAGACATAGTCTGATTAAGAACTCCACACACTCTTCAAAGTCTTTATTATTACATAATAAATAAAGGACAGTCAAGAACTCTTTACACAGTTAAGGACAATAATAGATCTAAAACATAAAGATAAGATGGAAAAATAGAATATTTCACTAATTAATCAAAATACGAATATGAGGATAGCTGAGTAGCTTTCCAAGATGATATAAAGTTCCCCAATACTAATGCCACTAAAAGCCTTTTAAAAATGATTTTATACCAGGCATAGTGGCACATGCCTTTAATCCCAGAACTTGGGGGACAGAGGTAGGTGTATCTCTGAGAGTTTGAGGCCAGCCTGATCTACACAGTGAGTCCCAGAACAGGGAGACACCCTGTCGAAAAAAATCAATAACTAAATCCATATGATTTTATACAGGGATAAGGACGTAGTTCAGTTAGTAGTCGGATGACTGTGTAGCATTTAGGTATCCCTAACTATAAGCCCAGCAACACATAAAACCTGTACTGTTAACACTTAGGGACAGGAGGGTCAGAAGTTCAAGATCATCCTTGACAGGAAGTTTGACACCAGCCTGGGATACATGAGAACCTGCCTCAAAACAAAGTAAAGACAAAATAATTGTATCCATAAGATCTCTACCTTAGTACAGAATAACCTTTGTTTGACCAAAACAACTTTTAGATTCCTTTCAAAGTTGTATATTGTCAGGGCTGGCGAGAGGGCCTAGTGGTTAAGAATATGTTCTTCCAGAGCTGGGCAGTGGTGGCACACACCTGTAATCCCAGCACTCTGGGAGGCAGAGGCAGACGGATTCCTGAGTTCGAGGCCAGCCTGGTCTACAGAGTAAGTTCCAGGACAGCCAGGGCTACACAGAGAAACCCTGTCTCGAAAAAAC
Source organism: Apodemus agrarius (assembly GCA_964023405.1). Lineage (NCBI taxonomy): Eukaryota > Metazoa > Chordata > Mammalia > Rodentia > Muridae > Apodemus > Apodemus agrarius. The sequence continues at coordinate 21,944,793 of OZ030011.1, read as the reverse complement.
CCAATCCAAAAAAAAAAGAAAAAAAAAAGAATATGTTCTTTCAGGG